>UELW01000178.1:7027680-8227680 GCA_900490495.1 Danionella dracula | reverse complement strand
AAAGATAATTTTATGAATTTGCTTGTGTATGCTTTTGTTGTAATCGTCTAGTATTGCTTTTGCTTGTAATTGTCAAGACTGATTGGCGAGCAATAGAGAAGCATACTAGGCGAGTTGTCCAAGTGAGGAGTCCGAGACCAGTCAATTTGGGCCTGGAGAATAATGCCCTCTCGAAGTGGCGAAGGGCTGGAAGGAGGGATAGATGCACAATGTTGATATTGTCCCCTTAGGTCATGTCTTACAGTTGCAAGAAAAAGTGTGTGAAACCTTTAGGATCATAAGGAGTTTTGCATGCATTGGCCATGAAATGTGCTCTGATCTTCATCAAACTCACAACTATAGAAAAACAAACTCTGCTTAAAATAATAATACTCAAAATTATATGTCTTTATTAAGGATACATACAAACATTATCAGTGCTGGGTGAAAAAAATATGTGAACCTTTGGACTTAATAGCTGGTTGACCCTCCACTAGCAGCAATAACCTCAACCAAACATTCCCTGTAGATGCAGATAAAACCTGTACATCGATCTGAGTACTTTTGGACCACTCCTCTTGTAGGTGGGACATTTTGATTGGATGGTCAATTATAAGCCAAGCTCCTCCAGAACTTATGTTGATTGAATGAGTAACCTCATTTAAAAAATCTTTTAATAGGGTCTCTGATATATTTGGCTGAATTTAAACTTAGCACTGAGCATATACACCAAACTTTTTTTTTTTAAACACGTCTTTAGGGTGAGGCTATTTGAGCAAGTCCTGGCCTTCAAAAGAAACTAATACAGCAAGTCAGTAGTGCCACAATATATATTTTCTCAGCCCCACCCACCAGCTCGCATATATCATCAGCTGAACCCTCTGCTACCTCAGGAGGAGAATGATTTAACGGTCATATCCTTTTCACAGCCCACCGTTATTGTCCATGGTGAGAAATGACTCCAGTTTCTTTCATAAGGTTAAGACAAAAAGTGACAAGACAATACCTGAAAAAGGCAGATAAGTTTGGGAGAGACAGAAGACCTAATCTTAGTTTGGTTGGATTTATCATATCTGCTCCAGTAATCCTTTACACAAAGCCTGGATGAGTGCTGTTTTTGTGAGTGTCAGAATAGTAGACTTGCAGAACAAGCCTCTGCGTGTAATTCCTTTTTTCTCTTTTTTCCTCTTTGTTCAGCAGTAACACTGTGGCAGGTACAGATTCTTGGGTTACAGTGGAGATATCTTCTGACATCATAGAGGTGCTGAGGGTATTGGGTGGGGTGAGATGGGTTTGGCCAGAGGGTGGATGTGGAATACTGCTACAGTGTTTTCATACTGAAGTCCTCGCACAACAATAAAGCTGCTCATCAGCTAAAAAATCTGGTAAATAGAGTAAGTAGGTAAATACTAGTAACTGTAATCAAGGCATATAAAATTACTTTTAGTTTTACGTAATCATGAATTTGGTAAAATTTAAATGAATTGGATGAAAATATCCTGTTTGGGTTCATTTTATAAGTAGTAGTTTTATAAGTAGTTTTTTTTTTAATAAAAACCAAATGGGACTTAAAACTTATGAATTGTATCTTGCATTACAAAATTATTTGTCTCAAGGGCTGTGAGCAGCCAAGTGTTTTTGATAACTGACTATGCAAATGGTTACAATGAAACATGCATTGGTGTGCATTTACAAATAAAAAAAAGTAACAAATCAAATCTCTGGTTGTTTCAAAGATAATTTTTTAAAAGGATTTTATTAAAGCCATCTACTGGGTAAACCAGAATCCAAGTGACAATTTGTGATGTAATTAGGATCCAACCTCATGTGTCACAATAGCCAGCATATTCTTGCTCATTGTCTGTGCCACTTCAGTCTGTAGTGAAGACGATGTATGTGATGTATGTCACACAGCCCTGAACCAAAAAATTACTCAGACCAGATGCTGCTAAATTGGTTTTCTTCTAAAATCGGGAGATGCTCAACGGAGGGAGTGAACATACTCCATATTGGGTTCTTCATTATGTTCACTAGGGTTGAAACAACAGTAGGTTTTATATTGAGCACCCATAGTTCAATGTGCATATGTATACGATTGTTTTTTGTTTATACTATTGAATAAGTGTGTATGATTTGAATAAGCCAGGAGAATAGTTGGTTTATGGAAATTAACAAGCACAATCAGAGAAAACACCTCTCTGCAAATATATATCCAATCAGTGAATGGCTCCCTTAGATAAACATCCATTCAGCAATCAGCAATATTAGAGGGGCCGAGCTTCTGGAGAAGTTTGTGTGTGTGGTAAGCAGGGAAGCATGACACATCTCACCTATTTGATTAAAAGGGATCATAGTCCTTCAAATCTGTTGTTTAGGGACGTCTCGGATTTGATGTTAAATGGAAAAAACCGTCTGCGTTTGCAGCAGCAGGTCAACCATTACATGTCAGATTGACTACACTCCAAACTAACCCCCCTTTTAAAAATTGTCATACAAGCACTAACTTGGCAATGTAGATGGACTTTAAGAAAGCTGGTTAAAATGAAACAATTGCAGAACAATTTGGTGTCGCGCTATAAGCAGATTATTGCTCTACATTTATAAAAATAAAGATAATTTTAAATGTCTCTTCCAAAGTATGAACAGGATCAGAAAAACATTTGCTAACATGCCGAGCCTTCATAATCAAATCAAAAACCATGGTTAAAAATCGAGGTAGCTACCAAACCATGAACTTTGTGCACTTAAGCACCCCAATGTGTACAGTTCATCTTTGTCTTGTTGATGAATAAATAATTAACATTGTTCCAAATATGGGTTAAAAAGGCTAACTTGGTAACCGGCTTGTTCTAAACTATTTCATTTATAAAAGTATATGAGTATAAAGAAAAACAACTTGTTATGACCTATTTGATACTTTCTTAGTTTTTTTTTTAGTTCGATCTACCTTCAGGGAGTGGGAATGCATTACCCTGTTTAAAAAATCTTTTTAAAAATGCAGATGAAGCACACATTAATGACACCTGGTGTGCCTCAGACTTCGGAATGCATTTTTCTTCAGTGAGTAAATGATCTTGAGCAGAGAAGGTGTTGTGTTAAACAATCAAATACTTTCAATTGTTCATGGTTCTTTCAGTGTGACAAAGCTCCTCTCTGAGCAGACCTTCTGTTGAAGTGTGCTAAAAGAACAAAAGAGTCACAGGTGCAAGCTCGCTTTACACATTGACCTGGTCTGTCAGCTTGTCTCCTGAATTTGTGCAACCACAAAGTAAAGTTTCAAAAGCAGCTAATCGGGGTGATGAGAGAGATTAAGGGCCACAAGTCTGACTCAAACTCCACAAAGATTTTGAAAATTCCTGCAAACCCTGTGTGCTATTTCCTTTTATACATTAGTAAACATTGTTTTCAATTGGATTTGTTGAGAACAGTTTCTGTACGAGCTCATATGTATTTATTTGTTTTTCTTGCAATCTATGAACCTGAGAGAGGTGTTACGGCGGTAGAGCTGTTAACAGACAACATCACTCGATAGAGTCTTAACTCTGCGTGTTTGTTTTGTGTGGGAGTGAGTGTCGGCATATATGCACCTGGGGGTGTCCTCGCTTGCATCGTTTCTGAAAAGCACAAAGCTGTTCTGGCTGAGACACAGAATACCTGCATCATTGTCACTTCAGCACCTAAGGCAGGCAGGAGGCAATGTATGGGGAGAAGTCATTTGTCAGAATTGGGCAAGTTGAAACTACAACCATGTTTGTTCCACTAGTGCAGGTTATGAATCCAAGTAATGAGAAGAGTCAAGGTCTTACACATTTTCAAATGCATACATCTTCACTTGCAAACATTGAGCTAGCTGTTAACACACCCACACGTATATACTGGGAAGCTACATGGAAAGTTTGTCATTTGAGCAGTCAACTGAATATTGCAAGGTCTCCTGACACATTTGGAAAAATGATCCGTTTCGAAAAGAAATTATGATGTGTCAAGAGGTAGGTCTTGCTTTCCACTCTTCCTGTCTCAAGATATATTGTCTTGCATGGCAGATGAGTTCAGTAAATGTGTTCTGAATACTAACATCTTTCTGCGCTGCCAACAGACAATACACGTAAAAGATTTCCTTATGACTAACATATCTAGATTTTTGGATTATCAATTAGTTCATAAAAATTTGTTGTTTTTCTCTGCATTTTTTATATGTAAAGTTGTCTTGTGTTGCAACAGAACATTTACATTAGGCTACATCCATTTAGATCAATTGACTGTACACCTTAACTTTAAAGTAATTTTGACAAATGTAGGTCATAAATGTACTGTATTTCTAATTCTATCAAATGTATGACTTTTGAAAAAGAGACTAGAAAATATGGTTTCAATTGTGCATTGAAATAAGAAAAAAATAGCACGTACTATGCCTATGCTAGATCAGTGAAGTGACTGCTGAGGGAGGAGCTTCCAGTAAGTTTTTTCTCGTGGCAACATGGCGGAAGTCGAGAGTAAACCTGCAAGTCAGTCCCTAACAGGGAGTTTTAACCTCTTTGCAGCAGTGGACAACTTTACAAAGGTTTAGAGGGATCCGCATCTAAAATAGTCAAATATGACTACTAAAATATGGCTACTAAATTTTTTTCCACAACAAATCCAGGTCTAAAATTCAAACTCAGGAAACACTCGTGCAATTAATATTTGCATTTCTTTTACTCCACAACACCTCAGTTGGGTTCTGATACTGTGGCAGTGAAAAGACAGGAGCTTTACCATCAGTCAGCCATGAAATACTTAATGAAGGATCAAGAGTTCTGCGGGACGAAGTGGAACAGTTCATATGGGAGTTGCTTTTCCACATTTTCCACAAGTCTGCCATCTGACTGGCATGTCTGAGCACATTCTCTAGAAAAAATATGGATGGTGGATGTGCCGGGTGGGTGTAAGACAGTACATTGTTGAGAGGATTACTATCACATCAATTTTAATATATTTTTCAAGCCTGTTAAATGCAGGCTTGTTGCACTAGGCTTCTTCATCTGAAAAACTGTCCTTTTGGGACACAAATGTCCATCGGACCTGAAATAGATGGGCATACAAGAACGATTGGGGCTTTGCTCAAGGATGAGTTGTGTCTGTGAGAGGAAGGAATGCTATAAATCTCTCTGGAAATGTTCCGGTAAACGTCTAGTCATCTCGGAGGAACCGTTCAGGAGAGGCCTTTTGTGCTTTCATTCAGCCACTTGACTTAACGCTGCTTTTTGGAAAACTCTTTCATTATTTTAGAAATTTTCTATGCTTATTTAATAATTACTAATACTATACTATTCTATATTTTATAATAACTTTATTTACCATAAACCATTAAGTAGCTATTGCTGTTTTTAGTACTAAAAAAATGTGTCAACTCCATGTCGATGATAATTGGTAAACGTAAAAAAGAAGACTATAGTAGTGATGTATCATTCATGAACAACTTGTTCAAAAAGAATGAATCTTTATAGTGAGTCATGAGAAACTACTCTTCCTAGAGAATGATTCATTCTATCCATCTTGTTCAATCCCACGATTGCTTCCCAATGGAAGAAGAGCCGGATATAGAAAGGGAACAGTTAATTTGAATATCTCTTCAACTCATTCTTATTAACTCATAGTCATTTCCAACGGATGCAGAACCCATTTGCTTGAGAATTTTAATTAATTTGAATACTTCTGTTCACGTGTGCTGGCATTTCATGCGATGTTGTAGTGACATTTCTCATTTTTTTGCCAAAATTAATAATAAAGCAAATTTTTCACTGCCCACAGTGGGCAGTGATTTTCCTAAATCACAATGTTTTGGAAATATCAGAAGAGAATATTTCAACGACTTTTTGTACATGCTACTCAATTAACATACTTAATAGTATGCTGGAATAGAATTTCAGATGTAGTCTATGTTACTATAGTTGATCTTTGGTTAAATGAGTTTGTTCACATTGATTTGAATTTAATTCATGAAACGGTCATCTGTTTAGTTTTGAGATTCTAGAAATCCAGAGATCCTAGATGTGTAGATTCAAACATTAAGTGAATTTATACAAATTCTGTACAGACACAAACTTGAATGGATTAGAAAGGATGAATGGATTTATTTAATTCTAGCGCATTTTGCACCTTCAACAGACATCAAACAGATCTTTGCATTGTCTCGTTCTCGCAGACTCCAGAGATTGTAGTCTTTTACGTTTCATATTAGCAAAAGAAGCAAAATCTACTGCTGTTGAAATCTCAATCCTCTTAAGAACATAGTCCATAAGTTATACTAAAGCTGGAGTTTTAAGTACATACATATTGTCCTGCAATATGACTTCCAGGTCTAATGAAAAGGTCAGATAAGCAAAGTTGAAATTAGTTTGAAGAAAATAATCAAATTCTCTGTACTTTTCAACGGTGGCCTGATTGTGGAAAATTTAAATAAATTAATTATTTATTCAGAAAAAGCAATGCAACAAACTGGCTCCATAAATAAAAGTAGTGATGCATTATTTATGTTTCTGAGAGCTAAATTGGAGTTTATAGTAGGTCACAATACTTTGTTTGGAAAACAAAGAGTGTCCTCTTTGCTCTTTTTGCTTTCAAGTCTCAAATGGGATTAAAACAGTATCTAACACATGCACTGTGGTCATCTATGGATATCGAAATGATGGCAAAGTAGCTAAACAGTTTGCACTCATTGTGCAACCATGTGCTGTTTTCATTCCAAGAGCACACAGTAACTAAGATTCTCCAAACCTCAAGAAAGCATCTGATCTGTGCCCTGTGTTCTATTTCCAGTGCCAGCTCCTCACGTCTGTCTATCAAACACACCCTTTCACAGTCTCAAATAGTCAAAGAAATAAATACAAACAACTATTGTTAACAAAGACCCAAAGTGACACCAGAAAAAGCTCAATAAGAGACAGCAACCTTGCACCAATGACAGTTTTGTATGTTCGACAGCTGGTATTGTTAGCACAAACCAAATTGTGCTTTGAGAGTGTATGAAAAGAGCCTGGAGATGTCTGAATTTTGGAATGATGGAATGCTTCTGTGCTGCCCATTCACTGGGTCCGCATGGATTTTCCTAAGCTGGTAGTTCTCACGCTTAGTGCCGCATCTCAAATAAACCTCCTATGGATTCTTAGCTTCAGAGGAGAGGCCAAGGAGGGGTTACAGAGAGTGGGGTGGTGGGGGAGGAATGGGTCAGGGGTAAAAGGACGTTTTATAGAGATGCTGATTTCTCATTCAGCCCAAACTCTGGGAGCAACGAGGCTCAGGAGGGTTTGCAGTGATGTTGAGAGCACAACCTAAGGACTCTTGTTGAAGCAGTAGTGAGTGGTGTATTTTTTAAGGAAAAGGCTATAAGATCAGCCCAAGTTATACAAACATTTTACAATTAAAATAAAAAGTTACTGCAATTTATTACTGTACTTATGAGTATGAATATGATTTGAATGCTTTCCCTCAAAGAGCTCAGGGCTGAAAGTGGTTTTTACAGAATCTGAGCCAGTGGGAGGGAGGAGAAGTGTTTATCACAAGCCCTGCTCTTCTTTTTCAGCCAAGCAAATGTATACATGTATAAGTCCCGCTCGATAACGGCAAGATGTGGATTTGCCAGATTGTAATCTGGGTTATTCAGGAACACCACTGAAAAGCCCACAGGATTCCAGCCCTGTATCTGTCTCTAACTTACTTTCCTTTCTCCTTTTGTTGTGAGGTGGATCAAACCATAAGCGTTACTGAGCATGAAGATGAGCGTGACAAAGAGCTGTCATCCATGATAACAATCATAAACATCATAAACCATTTGCTATTGAATATTTTACAGTATAAACAAACGATTTTCCTCCTTCTTTCACTCATTCACAGAGCACTATTTATTTCAGATATTTTTTCAAACCGTTTACTTGCTGTACTTACTTTGATGTGTTTTGAATGTTTGCTTTAAAACATTTGTGAGAACGTGCTTATGCTTTCAAACAAGAACTTAATGTCAAAATGAGATATCAAAATTGTCAAACATTTCAAAATGAAATTCTCCTAAAAGGTTTAACAAATGATATTAAACCCTATTTTTGTCTAAAATAATGATCCAAAAGGCACTACGTTGCCTATTAAACAACTCTTGGGAAAATAAGCAATTGCCCCAACAAACCACACATCAACATCAAGCTATCGCAGGGAAATAGTTTGCAGAGTTGAGTCATATTTCAGAGACAAGTTTAAAGGTGTCACATTGGGGTGAACTTTGAATCTTCACCAAGCATGAGTAACCATACGTGTTTTTATTTTTCAAGTAATGGTCGTGGATGAGACTGCACAGATCAAGGGTGAAAAGTGGAAAAAGTTTGTCGTCATGAAATTAATGTTAATATTTTGTTGACATGTGAGGGAGTATTGCTGTTAAATTACTGTATGACTTGAGTGTGCTCTAGACGAGCTTCCTAGACACAGTAGTGTAGAAGAAGAAGAGTCAGGAAGAGAAAATAATACCCAGGCAGGTTGCAAATGATACCACAGGTTGTAAACAGGAATTCAAAGTTCAGGTTTAAGCAAATGGTAAGTTAACTTTGCTTTCTGGAAGTCTGCTACTGCTACAGATTCTGTGATAAAAAACGAGGGTGGGAGGGCCTATAGCTCTGTAGCGCTACGATGTGACCAGAGACTTTTCGTAGCTCCTTAGTGCCATCAAACAACAAGGACCGCCATTACATCTATACTTAACTCGAGCTAGGTGAACGGTTTCCTGTGGTTCAGGAATGCAAAGACATTGAATATAATTCAATGTGGTCATACCTTTAGTCCCACTGGGAAGAAGTAAAGCTGCATGATCAACTTTTTGTCTCAAAGAAAATTAAAAACAAGGTTTCAAGGTCTCTATGTGGATAAAAACCTTTGGTTTTTGGTAATAATTCTTTTTTTAGCATTCTCACAGCTGTAAATGTAATTTTGTGATTTTTGCACATTTTTTAACTGTCAATTTGAAATCAAGGTTCTGACAGGTTTACCAAAGCTGATGCCCATTCTAGTCAGCTAGTGACTAGTGAGAAGCTTTACTTCTAATGCGTTTACTGTGTCATTTTTATGACAATATAGCCAACAGTTTTGTTTTTTTTATGTCTGATGTATGTTTATCTGTACTTTTTTTTAAATAAAACCATTTTTTTTATAGCTTGGTTCATAGACTTGGATTAATGTGAAATAGATTGTTGCTGCTTAGGTCTGATAATGGCCTAACATGGTTTCAAGTTGATTTCCATTTCTGTGAAATCCTTTCCTATGTCTATTCCTCTTGTTCTCGCATTGTTCCCAGATTTTCCAACACATGGTCAGCTGCTGCAAAATGTGAATGTGCTAAAAATTCTGATTATGCATGGTCATTGACGGATTCGTTTTTTTTACTGACATGACTGTTGAGCAGATGTTGAAAATACAAAAAAGGAATTCTCAGTGGAAAGACGCCAGGAAAAGCAATTGGTTTTACCATAAGCACAGATGAACACATGGCCGTCAGACCTCACTTGTTTTGTGCGTTTGTTTGCATGTGTTTACTTCACTGAGGCTCAGTTTATTGGGGCAACTGCACATTCTCAGTTTCGATAAATGCAACAATTACACACATATGTGCTCTTTTTTTTATTTGATCCTTTTGCAGGCCATTTTAGAATATACATGTTACAAGACGCTTTTCTTGTTCTACCAGAATCCAAAGAAGTTATTATAATAATAGTTGCATTTAGATGCATGTCCTACATTAAAAATGTTTTTTAAAATAAAAAAAAATAAAAATTACAATATGTATCTCCCAGCACTATACTCACTCTAAAAGGTTAATTTTTAAAACGCAAATTGCATACTTTTAGGAATTTTACCCAACAGCATGACTCTTTTACTCAAAGAAATGTTGGAGTGTGGGAGAGACGACACAGAGCATTGACTGACAGCCATTGAGAACATGTTGCTTCCCTCAGCTCCAATGGGGTCAGAGCGAGCTGTACATTCAGCATCACATTAAAGATTCCCTTTATTCTCTCTCCTTTCATGTGGCCTCCCTCTTGCTCCCTTCATCCTTTTTTTCCACAGTGCCATTATTAGACGGCTGTCCAATAAAGGTTAGAGCTTTTATTCTGCCTTGTCTCTTCAAAGATCACAATGTCCATTTACTAAATCCATATGCTGCATTCTCACCGAAGATCACAGCAACTTCAGAGTGAAATCCACTTCTTGATAAATGTCTGAGGGAGTGGATCATAGTGTGCATTAGAGCCATATGATAAAAGACAAAGTTACTATGTTACTATGGGACACTTAGTTTGATTCACCCTTGACACTTGGAAAAAGCAATTTCAGGTTTTGGACAGCTTTAATGAGCAGATGTGCTTGTTATGTACAATGAGGCTGGCAGGGGAGCTCTGAGATTTTGTGTCATGTTCGTTAATATGTGATGGTGGATGCGTAGTCACACTCGAAGAGACCATGGGGAGGCAGAATGGTAGATTCGTTGACAGGAGGGTCCAAAATAAATCAGCCTGCCAATTAGCTACTGGATGATTTAGCTCTGATGTGGCATCCATGCCTAAAAGTCCTGTCCTGTTGCACCTGGGTCTAGAAAGTAACCGAAAGACTGTGGACTCCATCCAATGGCAGTCATCAATTGTTCCCCTGCCATACTTACCCTTAGTTGAGAGAGGAGTAAAAGAAATTAAAATGGAGAGAAGAGGGAGCTGAGATGCCTGAGAGCTGCTAATGAGGGTGCTGAATACAGCAGCGCTAGGCAACTAGAAAAGACCAAAACACAAGAACGGAAGAAGGTCTTGAATCCCTTACGATAACAATAGGACTCTAATTGGTCTCCCAATAGTGGTGGGCCAGGATTCTATGAGTGCTGTGTACACATGAGCAGTCGAGTGTGAGAACTATGTTACTCTGAGTATCTTGGAGTTTAAAAAAGTGCTCTTGAGCTCATTTTGCACATTCCTTGCTTGACAAGCAACAATTGGCTTTGGATCCTTGGTCCATTAATTTATTCATCCACTCATTAATTTATTCATTCATTCAGTCCAATTCCATTTTGTCAGCATCGCTAAGATTTTTTGCTGTTCACGAAATGCTGAAAGAATTTAATTAGTTTTATATACACATTGATTCTAAACAGCAGGCAACTTAAGTTCTACTCTTGGATTTTATGAGTTTTTTATATAAGTGTGATTGTCACACAAACATCTCCATTGAAATAAAAAACTATTTCTACTACTATCACCAGGTAATTCCAATTCATTTCAAAGATTAAATGCAATATTTTCTCCTCCACCCCTATCTCCACATATTCCTGAAAGAGATTCCCTAGGTTAGAAAGCTTTTAGCCCCCAGTAACCTCTTGGCCCCGGAGCTCTTAAATGTACAGCTTGCCGAGTACACTTATTCCAATCTTGCTAATACTTTGTGTTTTTGGGCTAATTCTTTGTAACAAAAAAATCATGAAATACATGGAAGACACTTTTAAGACATTCCAGAAGCTTTTACTTTATGACATGTTCTAAAAAGTTTTGTTGAGCATGTTACCATGGCACCATGCACCAACACCTCCCCCTTATGTGATTAATTGACCCTGTCTACACTAGATTAAAGTCGATTAGACTGAATTACAAAGATCCAAGTTTCGCTCTCTGAATCTAAATATCTGTGCTTGCCGACTGGCTCTGAGATCGATCGCTCACAGATCGATAGGCTGAAACTTGCTTGGTCTTCAGAGTGAAGTCTGTTGGAGCATATGGCACAGCAAGACGGGCTCTGTCAGCAGCTCTGACACCTCTGTGTGGTGTGCCTGTGTGGGTGTGTGTGGGGGCAGGAGAGGGTGATGGCAGAATAAACGTTGCACTTTTTCTCTGTTTGCTGTTAAAGCGGGGAGGGATTTGTTCAGGTCACAAAAAAACAGTCAGTGTTTTGAATGTTTAAATCTTTCAAGTAGCCACAAGTTTTGGTGAAATAAATAAGCAGTTTGACATTGGAAAAGCCTTCTAGTGAAAATAAATTTGTTAACTAAAGTATTTTAGATTTCATATAATTTGGGTTCCCCTTGAGATATTTTTAGATCCTTTCAAAGTGTTAGTTTCAAAACAACACATTTATTGTAATGTGGTTGCCTTTTGGGCCATGAGACAGCCATTTTATCTGAGTGAGCTGAGCAGCATGTGGAATGTGGAAAAACTGTTGTCAGTGCATCTGGCATTGAAGGGCAGGTGATGGACTTTACTGTGGAGCAACTGCTGTTAAAAAAACAATGAGAGCAAATGAGTGTCTGTCTGTCACACAGATGCTTGGCTCAGGGGAGTCTCGGGCAGCTCACTCATTTCTCAGCAGCTTTAGAAAGCTGTGGAAACTTTAGACTGACTGTCTAGAGTTTTGGATTTACTCTGGATTAAAGTAATTCAAGCCACACAAAATAAGACAAAACGTTTTGTTTGAAATCAAATGTTAAAATGAAATTTAACCGGGTAAAGATTTATAATAATTAAAATTTGTCCTTGTTTTTGAAGTTCCTTGTCACAAAAGCTTGGTTTGAAAATAAGAAAAGAGTGCATTTGCAATACTCAAATTAAATCAGAAACATAAGATGTTATTCTTCGAAAGCTATCAAACATCTTTGCATTAGGATTAGAATTGTTTAATTCACATATCAGAAGATGCAAATGTTTTATAGTAATCAAATAAAGATAAATATGTGAATTAAATCCATGTGTGGTTTACTTTAATAGGACGGATGAGCTGTGAATTATTTGGTGTTGTACAATGATTGTAATTCAAGTTTATTTCACACAGTAAATCTGGCTAATGTGCTTCACGATAAACATAAACCAGTCTATGGATGAATTATACATTTAAACCTAAACATTTTAAATGATAGCAAATCATAAAGGTGAAAAATGTGTAAAGTTGTATAATGTGAATGTATGAAAAACACCTGCAGGGTTAATTCTGAGAATATATGTCCAACTAAATTTGAGAATGACCCAAATGCATTGTCATCATTTAGATTCAATACCAAGCCCCTTTTTGTATTTTAAAGGACACTTATTTTAGATCTTTTCAGATTCGCAATGTTTTAGGGGTGTGTCACTCGCATGTAAATTAGATTACATTAAGAACTTTAGCAACAGCTAGCTGCTAGCGGCTTGACAATAAGGTTGTATTTTGTCAGAGTTTTCTAGATGGCACTTCATACAGGTGCATTGCCATGAGTTTTTGTCTTAAAAAATCCCAAAATACATGTTATATTCGCTCAGACAAAACAATAAAAAATATATATATTTGAAATAACCACATTTATGAGAGCATTTGTATTGTGCACGCAATTTACAGATTTGATTCTTTGCCATCAATGGAATGAAATGCATCTTACAAAAGTTACTGGGGGGCAGGGCAAGTGACTTGGTTGCAAAATTGCTCTGAAATTCTAATACAGTTTTATTTAATATTATTTGAGTATTAATCATTCAATCTGGTATTAAAAAAATAGCGCCCGCTGACACCCACTCTCAAAGAGCCAATTTGAGTTGCTCGTATTTGGTTTACTAATGTTTAATTTTCTTATTTTATTAATCACATTTTTTTCAAATTAGAGGCCAGAAGTTGTATTAAACATGCAAGTAATGAAGGTTATGTAGAGGGATTAAAATCTTTGCAGTTCTTCTGTAAAAATGTAGTTGAAACGTACTAATCATGAGAGGCCTTTATGATGAACAATATTGACAGAATTCTGTTTGTCTTTCAAAAATGCAAGTGAAAGTTATTTCTTTGTGCATGAGGGTTACTTTCCTAGTGTACTTGTTGCTGTGTTTGTCGTTACAGTTTACCTTCTAGTGCGCTGAGGTGTGAGGAGGGTGTGAAGGTGTGAGCAGGTGTCTGGGTTCACTGCTGTGTTGGAATGGAAGTTCCTCCAGGTGCACAGCTGCAGGGAGAGGCACCGCTGACACACATGCACACATACAAACACACACACACACCCGCACACACATCCCCAGGGGAAGTGTGTTTGTGCAAGCATGTTCTGTGCCTGTGTGGGTGGGTGAGTAGGCAGGTGGCTTTGCTTGAAATGCAAAAAGCAAACATGCCAAGGTACCTCTAAATTTGCAACAATACTTTTGCTTTATTTTTGTTTCCTTAAAACTTGAAAATGTATTGGGGGATGTCTTCCTAAGAATAGATTTTGTTTTATGTTTGCAAAAGTGTGGACAATAATGTAAAATGTGAGATGAAGGCGCTTGTATAAGATTGTAATTCAAACTTGACCTTTGCACAATACTGCTCAAGTCAGCGATTGAACTGTAAACTCTGCAATAGTCTGAGCAAAGGAAAAGCATTGCTGTTTCCCCCCTCACAACTACGCACTCATCCATCATAATTTAAGATATGTTGAATTAAACAAGCACTCTCATTGAAAACCTTTCACAACCTTCCAGTTGCTTTTAAAACAGCAAAGGCCGGAGCTGGGCGCAGCTTTGGACAATTGATAAAAAAAAATATGATACAAAAATAATAGATTTTTCACTCTAATTTCATTAGTCACTGTTTTTGTCTAAACTGTTGTTGAGGAAACCAGTTTCAGAATAAAACAGATGAGAATTGTCACTGACCTTCAGAACACTGAATCAGAACAGCTCATTCTTTCTTTTGAGAGAAAGTTTAGTCCTTAGAAGAGCGTGTGCCTTAATATTTCATCAGAAAGTGTCATATTGTTTTTATATTGTTTTTACTTTAGGAATACAGACTTTTAACAAAAGTATTTTTTTTTCGCAGACAAAAACATTTTTTTTGTCTAGAGGAAAAGCATGCGGTGGCTTTGTGTCTGTACTTTTTTTTTACATTTTACTTGAGTTATTCTTGTTACTTTTGTGCAAATGGTAAATATCAGGACATTTGTTTGTAGTAGAGTCCTGTGAATCATTACATTTTCCTGAAACCAGCAAATACAATAGTAGAAAAGAGGAGTTGGGTACTCCCAGGGAAATACAGCTACTGTAGACTTTGCTTTAGTATTAATTGGCAGAGAAACCTACATGACGAAAAGAAAAAGCAGAAAAGTTTCTCTTTAGAACAAAGATTCTTCCATGTCTCTCATGCTAAGCAGATCACTTTGCCAAAACTTCTTCTGAGCATTTATGTAGCACATGATCAAACCTGATTCAAATTACAATTCAAAATATTCAAAAAGGCCACAACCTATAAACTGGCCTTTGTGCGTAACAGAAATAAACTTATATTCTTATATTCAGAGTAGATTTGCATTAAACGTGGTAAATAAATAAATAAAATATGTGAAAAATTGGATCAAATCAGTGTATACCATGTAACAAAGTCTTGTGTGCATCATCAACAATAAATGCTTGCAAGGAAGCTTTTGATTAAAAAATGTGTTCCCCTTTGCTACTTAGTTATGGTTTACTAAACAAAGTTCAAGTAGAGCATGTCATATAGTGTAGCTTAATCAGCATAGGTGTTACACTCTCAGGATGCAGACAGTCGGCACTATTCACTACTCATTGAAAAAAATTTAAAAACAAAAAAAGTTATTATGCCACACAAGTTATAGGGTCCAGGTGGCTTCCTAGACCTGGAACCCTTCCTTGGACATTTTTTTTAGTAGAATGTTCCTCCTTCAAGCTGGTTCTACAACTGAAACTAAAACCGTAACCTACAAGTTACCTAGCCCATTCTCAGTCAAGAGTGACTTATACCATCACTGATTGGTTCGAGAGAGTTGTCATTGTCTGCTTCATTAACTTGCGCAAAGTAGATATACTTATGCGATGAATGGATTCATTATTCACAAGAGAGGAAACAGCTTTTATTTTGGGTAATATTGTTGCTTGAAAAACACAACGCTATTTCTGGGCAATCTTGAAAGCGTGTGTAAAACACCCCCAATGTCGAGATGTCCCTGTTGTACAATGGAAAAGAGCCATAAGAATAGGGCTACTCAAGTGAGAGCCTTTCACCATCACAGAGGTTTGAATTTCTGCAGCAGGGACTGCATTTTGAGAGATTTTTGTTAGATTGACTCAAAACACAGATGGTCAATGATCTGATTTTATTGATGATCTTTTGAAGTTAACAATCCTATAACACTGTGACTACATATATGCTCCTTTCACTAACATTCCTTTGCTTCTGTCAATGCACACCTCAGGCGCTGAGCCAGACACACACCCTAACCTCTGGCTGTCCTTGAGATACTAAGTGCTGAGAAATGCATTCTGCGTTTCTCAGCCAATTAATCTCTTTTTTTCTCTTGCCATTCTCCCGTCTTCAACTTGCAGCATTCTAATTCTCAACAGCACATAGACTTAACATAGTATTAAACACAATGAAAGAGATTATTCCGCTTGTAATTACAAATCACATTGCATTATTTTAGTATTTTAGTAATATATACATAGAAAAATAACACGCACGGGCACACACACACACAACACTCAAACAAAAAAACACGCACACACACACACACACACACACACGATATATATATATATATATATATATATATATGGCATCACGGTGGCGCAGTGGGTAGCACGGTCGTCTCACAGCAAGAAGGTCGCTGGTTCTAGGCTCGGCTGGGGCAGGTGGCATTTCTGTGTGGAGTTTGCATGTTCTCCCCGTGATCGCGTGGGCTTTCTCCGGGTGCTCCGGTTTCCCCACAAGTCCAAAGACATGCGGAATAAGTGAATTGAATAAGAATGATTGCCCATAGTGTTAAAGTGTGAATGCGTGTGTGAATGTTACCCAGCAATGGGTTGCGGCAGGGAAGGGCATCCGCTGCGTAAAACATATGCCAGAGAGTCGGCGGTTCATTCCGCTGTGGCGACCCCGAAAGGGAATAAAGCCGACATGAAAATGAATGAATATTTATATATGTACGTATACACACACGATCTTGAAACACTGGGAGGTTTATATTGTTGAACTGGGAAGCCAAAACATGAAATGCATTTCTCTGTGTACTCTATAGATAAATTAAAATTAGTGCCAAAAATATGAACAGTTCACAAGACACCATAATCACTCTTTAATAGCATATGAGTAGGTGTTGTTACAAGACACAAAGGAGGATGAAAGAGTGCATTAGCTCAGCTTAAAAGAAGCACTATTCTTGAAATTAAAGGTCGCATGCAAATTAGCACTCAGTCAGAAAGAGAACATGACCGCCTACACTAAAGAATTGAAGAATCTATTCGAAGCATGGACAATAATTGCGTGTTACTCTGGCGCTGATTAAAAGGCATCAGTAGGCAGCTTTGTATAGTGCATTATGCTAATGATCACATATATTTAGAGATGTCGTGGCGCGTATCTACAGAATATTTTGGGAAAGCATGTTGCTATCTGACATTAGGCAACTTCTGTTTGGAGCTGATGATTATGGCTGGACATTCAAATTTAGAACTTTATCCTGTATGCAAAAAGTAAAGAAAGGTTATAGTCACTGGAATACAGAAGGAAATGAGAATACAGTGGATTTGCAGTTTTTTTGTGCAAGGCATTGTTCTTGATTACACGTGTACTGCTCAATTAATCTGGGAAAAATATTTGGAGAAATTCAACACAGCGTGACTCAACATTTGAAAAAGGTAAATGTTCTATGATTTAAAGGTGAAAAAAGAGGGCATCAAAAAAAAGTATAAAACAAAATAAATAGATAAATAAGTAATTAGTCTAGTTATCAGTGAGTGTAGCATTGGTAGTTTGGCACGTAAAATGTCTGAGAATAAATTTTTATCTAATTGTGATCGATAGTAGACTTTTTAAAGGATCTCGATATTCATCAAGCCCTAAATGATTACAGCTCTGCCAATCTCGTTTGTGCTGTGACCCATATATATTCATCTTTAAGGTTAACACATAAAAACAAGCAGCCACATAAAAAAACAAGTGGCCTTGTAAATAAAATATTTTTTTGAGTGAGAGGGATGCGTCAGCTTCTCCACTCACTGGCTGCAGAGCTTTTCCATCTGATATGAAGAAGATACTTTATTTACGGCATTGTAATGGCAGGACTATTGATTTTGAGGTTGACCAAGGGCTTTTTAAAGAGGGCTCCCTACTATTAAACAGTTAGGAAAAGAGTTCAAATGGAATGGACAACGCTCTTAATCATTGCCCTTTAATATAATGCACAATAGATATATTATATTTCAACAGCTAGTTTTAATATGGGGATTGCATTGGCATCTCGACATAACCTTTTTGCATCTTGTTTTGAATAATATCTTAATTAGCTCTTCAGAAAAGTCATCAATAAACTGACCAAGTATCACTCCTGTGGTTTAAAAATATGTTCCTACTCAGTTTGGGAGAACTCCAAGTACAGATACGTTTGCAAAGTTCATTTGTGGTTGCAAATGCATCAAACTGCTCTTGCAAACAAACTAACTATCCTCTTATCACCAACGTAAACTTGTTTATTTTGACTCATTCATGGCTACATGAAACTTGAATGAATCTAAAATGGATCTTTTGTTGTCAAGGGAACTTTCTCAAACGATCTTGGGGGATGAAATGCTACAATAAATGGGAGTAAAGAAGTTAAATTAGCCATGAAATATTCCAAAACAAATGAAGTCAATCCTTTCAGACTCTGACATTTACACAAAAAGAAAGAGAGAAGGAAATCTGCAGCATTCAAGTTTTGCCCAAAGGCATCACATATCTCACATAAGAGAAAAGGTAAAAGACTCATGAGTCAGCGTTCCATTGGGTTCTCACACAGACGTGTACAGACCTACTGCAATAATTCAATCTGTCCTATTTGTGTTTATTTCATTAATATTAAGAATGACTGAAAAAATCTTATTTACTACATGTTTAACATGGCTAAAAGTTATGTTTTGTTTGAAATTAATGAATTGTTTTATCCTTGTGTGCCATTTATTTATTTTGCTACATGTTGTTGTATGTTTTAACTTTAATAAAATCAAACTATTTGTGCTTACTTGTTTGTAAAAGGAAGAAATATGTAGCATGTGTGAAACTTGGCGACTGTTTTTTGTTGATACTGCCTGTTAGGATGAAGCGCTAGTGTCTGTACATATACACATTTTCAAAATCAGATTTTTTTCACTGAATTAAAATTGTATTTTATACATGTAAAGTCATATACAATTACAATAATTTTATTTTGATAGGAAGTCAACTTCAGTTTTATATGAGGAACAATTGGAAACTTGGAGGTTATGTATACCAAAGTTAGCACACATAATGCAACCTGCATGAGTACAATCTAACAGTATAGGCCTGAGGAAAGGTAAACAGAGTAACAGGAGGTCACGAGCTGACAGCCCTCACACAAGAACACAATCAGCTCGCTATCAGCAAACCGGAAAACACACTGTATGCGCTTCACACCCGTCATGTTTACTCTGGTTGCTCAATAACCATTGAAGCTTTCCCCTTCATTTGAAAATCCAAATAAGTTCTGTTTGACAGTCATTCCAGTTTCATAGAAACCTATACACACATGTTCACATGCCACAGGGGCACAAACATTTGCACTGCATGCATGGTGGCCACGCGTGCGCTGTAATGATCAAGAACAAACCGGGACTGGAAGAAATAAAACTGAAATCATCAGTATGTATATGAGCCACATTTAGATGTGCGATTTTGTTTTGAGACTTTGGGGGCTTGTAGGTTCTTCGATTCCTGGTGGGTTAATCCGGTGACTGAAAAGAATCACTTAGCACTCCGGCTGCTTCCTTGGCCTTTCAGGGTGTCCTCAGGATAATCCTATAATTCCCAACCTCTCATCAGTCATGGACTGTCCAGTGCCATCTAAAAAAATTTGCTGGCGTAGAGGAAGAGAAAGCATCACATATCTTTTTAAGCTAACATAGTTGAGAATTTGATAGCATATGTGTGCTCCTTTTATATATTTGCTGTATTATATTTTTATATTTGCTTGGTGGAACATGGAGCAACAAGATCAACTGTACAGTGCATTTCTCAAACACTGATTCCGCTTTGTACCCAAAAATGTGCAAGGAAGTACACGGCCAATCATTATCCTCAGTTCCAACAGATAACAGTGTATCACTCAATTAGGAAATCCATTATCTTGTTTGCTAATGCAATTCATCACACTACCTTGGACGTCAAGAGAGTGAATTGAGGTACTTTGTGCACTTGAGATTGCTTCTATCACCAGAGCTAAAGCAGAAATCACTACCAAATACTTTATTTGAATAACTACCTTCAAAGGGGAAAGATGTGGGTGACTTAATGAACAGAGTTTTAGAAATGAACACAAGGGATGGAGCTGCTCACTTTCAGGGAAAGTTATATCCATGACTTTGTTAAGCCATTGTTTATTTTTAATATTAATAATAATTTCCGTCATTTGTCACAAGGTGGTTTTCTAGATGGTGTGGGGGTGAAGGGATTTTTTTTGCTTATATAGCGCTCCTGTAGCATTTAAGTGATGCTCCTTTATTTCTACCATTGCTCAAGTGTATCTACCATAATGTCTGCTTCTCTCATAGCGGGCACAGTTTCCATACTCTGAATAGCCCCTCCATTAGGCCAATCTATATTTGAGCTTCAAACCTACTAGTTTCTCTTCTTGAGCTTCCGCAAACCCCCTCACTGACCCCCTGTTCCCTTGAAAATCACAGCAATGCGTCAAAGCCTCGTCTCATGCCCTGTGGCTGTGTATTCGCTAGCAGAGTCTTTACTTTGCTAATCACATGAAAACTCTGTTTTTGCAGCTACAAAAAGACACAAGCTAGCTGTTTTATTGAACTACGTAAAAATCAATGCATTTCTGAAACAGGTTCTGAAACTTTTATGTTGGTTTCTCCTTTCCTGACCCCTTTGATAGTTTTAGAATGTATTATGCAGGTTTTTTTAAATTCAATGTCTAAAATCTACTCACATTCTGTGAAAAAAAAACATAAAAATGTTGTACCAATTCAAAAGCTTTCAATGCATTTTTTAACTTTAGAATTCCAATTTTAATCCATATAAAATCCCAAATCTTGTCTTAGCATTTCCTTGATGACACCTTGGTGTTACTTGCGATATAATAGTGCTGCTGTAGTCATTGGCTTACAACACATACAAAGTTGCCTTTGCTTTCCATTTGTTGTGTAAATGCAGCCTATTTTATTTGTCAAAATTATAAACAGTCTTGAGTTGGCTCTGACCTTTATTTATACATCTTTAAAGTTAACATCTTTAAAGAGAATGATTGCAAATGCTTATGAGCTTGTTTAATTTGTAGAGCTAAGTGTTTTAAAACTTTATGATGAAGGAAACAATTAATTTCTTACAGACAGGCTCGGAGGAGAAGTCACTTGACTTTTCGTGAAAAAGATGAGAGCTTGTCTTTATTGAGTTGCCAGATCTGTGTGGTCCCCAGCATGGAGCAGACTCCCTCATCTGTGGCCCAGAGGGTAGTCGGGTGTCCTGAAGGTCACTATTGTCCATTCAGAAGCTTCAGTGTATCAGAGATGAGAATGGAGCAATATAGGGCAAAGATGGCAGGAAATGGAGGTGCTTTGACCTTTTGGGCCAATGATGGAAGCAACAAACCGAACAACAAGCTTTTCACAATTTTACATCTTGTTGTATGTTTAAACATCTAGCAACTATTAGGATTTCCAGGAAACTGTTGCTGCACAGATATATTACCATTAAGTTTGTTTGTCCTAAACAAGAAGTTGCTTGTTGGAAATCCTGAATAGGGGTCTTGCAAGAAGAGAGAGAGAGTTTATTTTATGTTGAATAGGTTCTCCTCACTATCTTAAATATTTATATATTATATGATAATGTGTCATCCTTGTCTTACAACAAAAATGTTTTGTCTGGCCACTACAGTGTGCTCATAGGAATGAACAAGAGTGTGTGGTCCTGGATTGTTTGCCACTCATCTAGAATGTGTGCACCCCTGCTTTTCAACCATTGAGTGCTTGAAACCTCTTGACCCTTTTTAAGAAAAAGTTTATATTTTGTGTTTGATGTGTACTAAAATAACCGTTAATATTTTTATTGTTTGCTTTTATTCAATGAAAACCTGTTAGAAGACTGTATTTTGAACATAAACAAATAAGCAATAATAAAAAATTATGGTTAATAATGGTTAAAATGATTTTGTATGCAATATGAACTTTAAACAGGGTACAACCTCTGCTTCCAGTAGTTGCACACCACCAGCAATACCATGCACAATAGTGGCTTTTTAATTTTGGTTTTAACCTTAGTTCAGAGTTCCAAAATGCAATTAATTACCTTGTTAATCATGAAATTAGATTAATTAGTCCATAATTAGTCCATGGAGCTGTATGGGTGGCGGCTGTAATATATGCTAGATACTGCAATTTACAAGAATAATTAAGAACAAAATAAAATACGTCAAGAAAGACTTGTTCGCTTACATTTGAGTGGTCTCCTGACAGTGATAAAAGCGGTCATTTACAAGCTCTACTATATATTAAAATTTTCTCTTTTTGTCACTGCATTCTCTTTAAATAACCTTTTCATTTTAAAGATTACACTAAAAGCATTGAGGCAATCTGTGCTAGAGGGCATTTTCCGGAAATCAGGCTGTCTTTGTGACTAGATGTTATTTAAATTGTTCAAAGTTTAAGAAGTGTTATGTTGAAGTACATATGTTGTTTTACCCTGTGTAAAGACAGTTTTTTTCCATGCTTGAATTTTTACAATGACCTTTTTAGTGTTGTGTTGTAATACCACTCCCCATGTATTTCCATGTTAACTTTTTTATTTGTTAACGAAAACTCTTGCCATTTTATTATAACCAACTAGGCTCTCTTTTAAACTGTTATGAAAGACAGCTTCATGCTTTTAAGCTGCCAGTAGATACTTGGATTTTTTTGTTTTTACCAAGGTATTATTTTTAGCTTAATTCAACTTCTCCACTTAATATTTTGGAAAGTAAAATCAATTTCATCTAAACAATGTGACTATATTTACTGCTTTTCAGTGTATTGTGCCTATTTTAGTTCCCATGCATTCCCAGTGTCGGCCTGCCCCTGATCTTCCCACAGTTACTTAAACACGCATATGGCATGCTGTGGAGCGCTTCGCAGATGTGCAGATAAATCTTTATTTTTCAGCCTGTTATGTAGGCGCAGGTCTGGTCAAAGGCACCTTGCAGGAGCGGGATCTCCTGCTGAACAAATTGGGGAACAAACAGGCATGCAGGCTCGTCTGTGCTGTCCATTGTCTGTCCTTTAGGGGCCTTGGTGAAGGACACCATGACTCAACAAGAGAAAGCTATGGTAGTTCCCCACTGGCGCTGTAAAGACCTGTGTTTGCTGGGAGAGCTTTAAATCATACACGATCAAAGCTAAAGTTGAAAGTCTTGTTGCTAATTTTGAGAACAACACTGACTGCTTTAACTACTGTATATTAGTTTACATTGTCAATTGATAATTTGCTTATTTTTTATAATTTCAAATAGTTTAATGCACTCTGGCTGCTTTTGTTGTTGTTATTTTTTATGTAATTTTTGTTTATTTTAAAAGCAATTCCAAAACAAACATGGCTTTTTATTCCTGTGAAGTTCTTTACCAAGAGGAATTGAGAGACAACATTCAATTCACATGTAGTATTTTAGATTACAGATTCGTAATCAATTCATATCAAAAGTGGATTTCTTTCAGATGGAAATTTTACGACTTTTTCTGTGATAGTAGATATAATGTGTGTTTGACCATTCATTTGATTACTTGAATATAATATAGACTTTATTAATTAGAGAAGTTTCTGTGAATCACTGCCTGTGGGGTCTGCAGTGTCGAACAAGCTCTCAATCCTTCATCAAACTGAGGGTGCTTCCTCTACACACCTAGCGTTGTTAGGAAAGAACACATTTAAAAAGTCTTAAAAGTCAGTGTAAAGAATTGGAAATGTTCCAGAAACCAGGTTACAGTATTCAATAGTTTTCCGAGAGTAATTTGTTACTCTGACAAGAAAATTTCAGGAGCATTTGTGAAGCTTTGAGCCGTATAAGCCAGTCTTTTAATGCACACAGATCAGGTCTTGTCTAGACATGGCTGAACACTGTAAAGTTACCTGAGCTAAATCATTGGAAAACCTGTTGATTTCTATGAACAAACACATTCTTCATATTACACCAAATACAGTTGTGTAATAATGGCCTTCTAATGAGATTTACTATTAAAAGCTGTATTCAGCTTAATGCTGGGAACTTCACTTGAGAATGATTGCAAATGCTTGTTCTGTGGACATAATACAGCTAATTACTTCTTGCTTAGTGGCTGGTTGCTTTTCACAGAAAAACCACACATAAAGGACCCAAATACAATGTTAAGCACTGAGAATAGCAGGCAAGGGGGATTTTTGAATACTTATGAAGCTTAGGATGCTGGAAAGAAAGAGACACAAGTGAATATCTGATGAGTTTAAAACTAATATTTGAGAATTAGAAAAATATGTTGTAGCTTTTCTCTGTGAAGGAAAAGCAAACTCTTTGTATTTTTGTTTTGTGTTGTTAAAGATAAATTCAACAGAAGTGAAAATAAGGCAACACACTAGACAGACCAAGAAGAAAAAAGAGTGTAAACCTGCAAACGATCTCTATTTAGGTTGTCAGAAAGATATTAGAGTGTAGGTTAAACATAAGTTAGTAATTGGAGGCTAACTGCTGACCAACCAACTTCTCAATGAAAACTTAATATAAAGGACTAAGTAAGTAAGTATCTTGTAAGTATGTAAGTAAGCAGTAAGTATCTTGATTATTGTGTACCAAAAACAGCAGCAAATAATGCAATAATCTTGGATATGAAGTTTTTACTGTCAGTATTTGTAACAACAATTATATTATATAAATAGAGACAAACCATAACTTAACATTTATTTATATTTCGGCTTCTGTAAAAACTTGAATTGAAAAGCTAATATGTCACAAAAGAATATATATGTTTAAGAAAACTGTCACATAATTCAACTAAAGCCAAATGAACTAAAAAGATGTAAATTCTCAGACCCGGATCGCTTCTCGCGTTTTATCTTATTTTTATTACTTATTTCTTGTAGATGTCCCAATAGTTCAGCTCTAAATCATGATGTAAATTGTGCCATCGTTTTAAGCATTGTATTTAAAAAACCAAAATTATAGATTGTTCAGTGTATGCTAAAGAAAAACATCAGGTTTAATTTAGTAGATGTTCATTTTAAAGGTGCCATATCATGTAAACTATAATTCTCTGAGTATGCTTTAGTGTTGCTCCCTCCACAAAAGTCTGAAGTCATATAGAGGCTGGTTCAGGCAATGCTATTTTAATGCTATTCCAAAAGGCTCAATGATCCTTCTCGTTTTTGATAAGTACGGCTTTTTTAAGTTTGTTAAGGGTGCAGTGATAATATAGAGGGCTCATATATTTATGCTAAATTCTTCAAAAAGAACACAATATGGCACCTTTAATGACCCCTGTCCATCGGGGCTTCTCATGTCAGTGTTCAGATAGTAATCTCACTTGAATCCGCTCTACTCAATGAGCTGCTTTGCAAAGCTCAAAGTGACTCAAAAGGAGTAAAGTAGAGCAAATCACAGGTTTTTGCCTTGGCTCTGAGTCTCAGTGTGACATGGACACATACAACTGGTGATTTGTGGACATTTTAAGTGGAAGAGTGAAAATCCCATCAACTGTTTTTACATATCAACAGAAATGCATACACAGGCCTCAATGTTTTCCTCCTCTTGGTGAGGCCTGTAATTATATGGGATAGGCTACAGTAAAAGCTGTCTGATCGGCTGTCAGACAACATTACTGTCATTGCCGACAGAGAGTAATCAGGCAATATCAGCTTTTCACATGGCTGTGTAAAAGGATTATGCAGCTGTATGTAATTGACATGGATGATTATAATTGCAAAGAAGGCCATGCAGTGGCACATCATCATATGCCCAAAGGTGATGAAGGCTTCTGTGTGTCTCCGTCTAGAGCTGAACAAACGTAAGCAATCTGAAGAACAGTCAGTATGGGGGAACTATTAATGAATCAACCAATGATGACACAAATACAAAAACATTTTCAATTTACTGATATTTTTTTAGAGTGCTTCAAAGGCCTTACATAAAAGCTGATACTGTTCTTAAGAGGATTATGAATTGAGAAACAAAAAACAAAAACAACAACATTAACAACAACAACAACATCTGAGCACATGTAAGAGTACATCAACCAGTACTATAGAGAACTTAAAATATTTAACTTTATATTAACTTAAACCCTGCTGAGAAGAAGCATTGAGGAAATGACCAGAGTGGACCAGTATGTGCTTTAGCTGTAAAGAAACCAATCACAGCTCTAAATGTTCCTGATGTCAATGAGGTGATGCTCAGTAAAAAACAGTTTGACTCCCAAAACCATAAAAAATTTACCAGTTTTTCCTGCTTTCTAATGAAGGATCATAATAAAGTTGTTGCATAAGACTATACTTTCCTTCAGCTAGAATGGGTGCCTTTAATCCATGTGACTATCTGGGCCATTTATATTGACCTTCAGGTGCTCAATAAAATTGTGCATTATAGGTGACCTCCCCACAACAGAGAGACTCGACAGATCTGAACAGAACAGACCTGTTCATCACAGGACATTCCATAACAAAATCTTTATTTTAATTGAACCATGTTGTTGGAAATAATATGAGGAAAACCAAACCATAATATATAGAAAGTCAGAAAGGTTCTAGGATGGCTTTGGGGAATCTGTGAAAACAGGCACATATTTAAAGCAGCAAATTTAAATGTAGTAAATTTAAATGGATTATCTATCAGTGCTGCTTGATCAAAATCAGCATGTATGCACTTGCAATCGACTTCTTTCTTAATTAAATTAAAGTTTTCACAGATCTATATAGAAAGTTTGTTGACTCAAAGAAAGGCTCGGTTTCAGCATATTTCTCAAGGGTAATTAAAAAAATCAATTCCACTAGTACAGAACTGTTGTATGTCATTAAATTAAAACTAATGGCAACATAATGTGCTACAACACCATTTGTTTAGCACAGCATTGATTTTTGCAGCTCGGTGAAGGATTCATTAGGCTAGTGTTCGACTGATAGCTACCTCCTTAGAGGGTCTCACTGGCACTGGGCTCCTGGAACACTCTCTGAAACCCAATGCTGGAACACTCTACTAAAGAGTGAAAAGACTTTCAGTTCTGGGTTTCTCACAGTTTTGTTTCAAGACAAGAACACTCGGTTTCACAGTCCCAGGAGAAGCAGAAAGTGTCATTACACACAAAAGGCCCAGTGCCTGTCCGCACTTAGAAGAATCAATCTGCATTTTAAAAATGTTCTTAAAGGTGCCCTAAAATGCAAACTCTATTATTTAAAGTCTGCTACCATTTTTTGGTGTTTTTTTTCTCAACAAAGGCATGCCTGAAGTTTTGTAATCCTATATTCCGTTTCTGGGAGCTAGTAGACGAACTATCACACAATGGGACACATCAGTATAGTGATGTCACACCTTCATGACAGAGGAACATATAACTTTTATAATTCATTACTTTTTTATATAGATCAAAAATAAAAGATCACAATAAAATGGTAATACTACAAACTAGCACCACCCTGTAATCACTTCATAAAAAACAAACCCATGCTATCAACACAACACTACTCTCTGAAAGCTCAAACCAGAAGCGTATTTACACCCAATGTTTTAACAGAAGTACGTAGGCAGTGGAGTCATGCATAGAGTCTATTGACGATCTCATTGATGTTCTTCGCGGCACACCAACCAATTAGATTAACGTCAAATGCTGGCCATTGCCATGGAAAGAAAACAAGCTGTAAATCAGAAAAAGAAGTGTAAAAAGAACACATCCACTAAACATTATGGGACAATACTAGTCTCAAAAACATGTTTTTTTAGTGTACCAGAGATTCTTTTGCTTGTGCGACTGCATCCACAATATTAATTGAAAAGGAGGAAAGAATCATTGCGCACACGAACTTTGGTCGCATGTGTTTCAATCATTACACTGCTGAACTGACACTAAAGTTGCACACCAAGACGCAAGCTGGACCAATGCAAGTTTGCAAGTAAAAGACAAAATATTGTCTTAATTATTTATTGTTTATCACATTTGCATCTTCACAACGGTGTCAATGCAAACTGATCACTGCTATGGTACCAATTCAAAGTTGGTCAAGTCTTCAGGGGCAACCTTCTGGCCCAGAACCCCAAGTGTTTGCTTGGTTTGCTTGTTGCCAAGCGACACCTCTGGATATGTTGAAATTTATAAAAGGTGTAGTACTAGTTTATAGGGGCTCAAAATGTATTCCAATTCTAGGGAAAGTAGAAAAATGATAAATAGGACAACTTAAAATTTTGCCTTATAAATAGATTTATCATTGGCTGCATTTTGACTCATGCATTTTGGATGTTTCAAAAGAGTTCAATTTCAATAACTGAACAACTATAACTAAATAACTGCTTTTAGTGTAAATTGAATTCACCTTCATTACTTAGTGAAAGCTTTATTTGAGACAGTTTAATGATAAGTGTGCTTCATTTGAGGAGATGAGAATGACAGAGTGATTGCACATGAAAGAACATCTGAATTATAGATTAATGATGGAATATGTGAGGTTTGAAGAACTGTGTGATGAAATGGAGTCGAGATAGAGTTCTGGCACATCTCTCTAGTGAATTGACACACTGCTAATGAACTCAAACCTAAATCTGTGACAGCGTTCCCACTTTCACCTCTCTCCTCCATTCCTGATGGCCCTTCATATTAATTGCTAAGATATCTAGCCCTTGAACGGAAAGTCATAGTATTTATTAGTTTTGGATAATAACAGCATTTTACCATCACAAAATGACATTTAGTCTTCCTTTCACCAAATGATTGTTGATCTTTTTCCTTTTTGGGTCACCCCTTTAATATTCGTGTCGGTGACATGAACAGAATTTGGATGTTTTGTGAATTTCCTATTTTAAAAATTCAAATAAAATAAATGATGTGTAAATAAAGATACTGCTATTTAGTGGTTAAGAAGCAAAGCTTCACAAAAATATGAATCAGACCATGATGAGTAAAAGTTGGCATTAATGTGACTTTGTCAAACTTTTTTCAATTACATTCATACAAATTTTAGGGTAAACTTGCCAAACTGCTCATAACTGTCTATTTTGGAAACGCTTTAAGATATTTGGACCAAACTTGGTACTCTAGATCCTAAGATATGAGGTTAACTGCAGATTAATAAATAACTAGCATTTTGAAAAAATGAATAATAATAATATTAACAGTTTAATTCACAGCTAAGTTGGTTAATGTCATGACAACCAGGATCTGAAGTTACAAACTAAGTTTTTGGTGGTCTACATATATGGTAAATGTTCATTTTACTTAATTTCTCTTAAAGGTGCCATGTGTAAACCATACTTTTATAGCATGTTGTAGTTTTTTCTCTCATAGAAGCCATATTAGGATTTGAATGAAGTTTCCAACAAGGAAAATCTTGGAAAGAGGATTTGTATTTGTTTGCAGCACTTGACATTAGACTGGTTTTTACACATACGGCTTCTTTTCAAACTTGACATATTTTAATCTGCCATTTATTCTAAATCATAATAACTTTATGTCAGAGCTTCAAACTAATGTATTTCATTCAATTTAATGTTTTAATACTATATAAGAGTTTTTATGTAAGGTTGTTAAAATATGGTTTAATATTGCTTAAATAAACATGCTGCTGAAGTTGATCAAAATACCTTTATTTATCAATTACTCAGTCACTGAGTTAGTTTAGTTCTGGCCAAAATATGTAGACCACTTCTGGGCTGGCGAACATGAACTAACTGGGCCACATCTTAGCTCAAGATTTATGACACATAAAGGCCAGATTAAATTTGCTATCAAGGATATCTCAAGCCAATTCAAATCATGTTCTCGTTCGGCAGATACTGCAATCGCAATTTGTTTACTTTTGGACAGCTTGGCTCCTTGCAGTTTTATTTTCTCCTGATATTGGTTAGCATTAGGCTAGCTAGAGAAAAGGGGAAAAGTTTCTGGCTTACACTACAAAGCTGTTTTTTGAATTTTAAAGTTGCTGTGGTTTGCACATTACATGAATCTTGAACACTCATTAAACAACAGGCCTCTGTGAAAAATTCTTGACAGCTCATTTCCAATGATAGGAATTCATGAAAACAAATGCAGAAAATAAAGGAGATATACTTAAAATCCTGTAAATGAGAACTGGAATTAATCTGTTCTACAAAATCAGTGACAATCAAAAATAGAAATTAAAAAATTAAAGTAGTGACATAAATCATCAAATGACAAATACTAAATTGCCATTATCATTAAATTAGGGGAGGGAGGAACATGGGAAAGACATTTGTCAACACAACAGTCCTTGCATTGCTGTTCATTTTCACGTCTTGATGAGTAATTGAACTCCACTTCTAACAGTCGCTATTAAATCTTTGGAAACTATAATGATTTATTATAGTTTATTTTAGCTGCTGTGACAAGAAATCATGAGTGTCAATAAGAATTTGCTCACTTCTGGACACAGCCTCTAGCTGTCAGTCGATGAACTGCAGTAGGCCACTTTCTTTTACGCATTTGTAGGGAAAGTGGGAGGTTGCTATGTATATCATATAAATTTTAGTATTTTGTTCCCTGTTCCCATGGTTTCTTTTGTTCTATTCGTTCAACTTTCATGTACATGATGTATATGTTCTGTGATTTTTACACCTTTATGGTTTCTCTGTGTTTACACATGGTTTAGCTGTCTATATTTCTTTTTTTACCTCTTGGTTTAACTATTGTCTGGTTGTATGTTCAGAGCTGTAACTCACCTGTTCAACAAAACCTCTTTCATTAATAGCAGCTGAAAGTGAAGATAGATCCTACATTGTGGAAGAATTATTGTTCATTCAGTTTTGCCTGGTGGTGCTCAGAACCACCATGCAACATTGTTTGCAAATACATGGCACTTATCTGTGTTTAGAGGAAAATGGATTAAGGGACATGCTGTGTGAGAGAGTAAATTCCCTGGAGGGCTTACTGGTAAATGCAAGAAAATTACATTAGCAATCATTTTGTGAGGGATAAACATCTATCGTCAAATTGAATTTGTTAGAGGTGTTTGTCTGAAACCTATTATTATGAATAGTGATGAGCTGGAAAAAATAGAAAGAATTCACCAGTGGGAACTGAAACAAGTCTACAAAAATGAAATGTACTTATTTGAAAATGATGGCCTTCAAGCAGCTGTGAAGCGTCTGCTTAACATTTTTGGATCCTAACTAATTAAATAGAGATGCAGAAAATTCTCAGTTTCTTAGTATAGTTATGTAACAGAGTTACATTAATTTTAACTTTGGGTAATTAAAATTAATCAAAATAAAAACAAATTGTTTTTCTCTTTTCATAGTTTCCGTTAACTATTTAAACTCAACCAATGAAATTATGATATAATTTGCCAATAGGATTGTGATAGATATTTTGTCTTTACAGTATTTGAATACTAATTATTATCAGGTTTGCTCTGAGACTGCTTTGTTTGACATTTAAAGGTTGGTTTTGGTTAATGGCTCATTAGCCAAGAGATTATTACTGCCTTTCAGTTTTCCCTCACTCAATGCTATTCCCTGTGGAATTTTAACTGAAAACGAACCTTATTCCAGCACACTGTGTGGCATTTTACAGAAATGATGTAGGTATTGAAAAAAACATGTCACAGGAAAATTCCCAATGAGATCGCTTTGTTGTTTAGTGTGACACTACTTTCTTCATAAAAAAATTATGCTAGGAAATGCAAAAATTTGTCAGATTTCCAAAGCAACCTAGCAGCCAAGAGAGTGGGCATTGACAACATAGGAGGCCAGCCATTGGACGTGAGTGATGGAGAAAAGTTAGCTAACAGTCATCATACATCGCACAGTATTGCCGAAAGACATTTGTCTGTATTACTATAACACACATTATTTTCCTGCCAGTGTTGTGTTCATACGTTCAGCAGAATTGACTAATCCAAAGGAAAGCCTTTATTTCATCACTATTGGTTCCCCCCTCCCCTCTGCCAGGTCAATATATTAAGCATTTTAGTATCGTAAATTAATTGAAAGTAATTGAACTTTATTAAATCACTGAAAATATCTTGGAGCCATGATTTAGTAATGTTTTTTTTTTAAACGACTGTGAAATTGACAACATAATCATGTGTGTCCATAACAATTTGTTCATTTCTGGACACAGCCTCTAGTTGTTAGTCAATGAACTGTAGTATCAGAATCAGATTCAACTCTATTGCCAAGTGTGTGTATGTGTGCAGATACCAGGAATTGTCTGTGGTACAGTGGAGCAGTGAGTGCAGCAACATCCCGGATAACTACTGGAATTTTCCCCAACACCTTCATGGTGGCCAGAGTCACCCCACTTCTCAAGAAACCTACACTCAACGCACATCACTGGTGGAAAATTACAGACCTGTCTTTTGCTGCTCTACACTGCCAAACTCATTGAGTGGGTCATCTTCAATCAACTCTCTTCTTTCCTGACTCAGAACAACAAGCTCGATGACAACCTATCATGCTTCAAGAATGGACACTCAACTGAGATGACAGCTCAACATGGCCAAGAAAAAAAAAATCTAGTAATTCCGGCCAATCCCTCTGTGCATCACGACCTCACTATTCAGTTGGAAACCTCTACAATCACCCCTTTTACTTCAGTCAGGAATCTTGGGATGATTTAGAATGAACAGCTGTCTTTCAAAGACTACATCACAAAAACATCTCGAGCATGTAGGTTTGCACTGCACAACATCCGAAAGATCAGGCCCTTCTTTACTGAGCATGCAACTCAACTCCTGGTTCAGGGTCTGGTCCTTTCACGTCTGGACTACTGCAACGCTCTCCTAGCAGGACTTCCAGCAAAAGCTCTGCAGATGATCCAGAACTCTGCAGCTCGTCGTATCTTCAAGGAACCAAAGTAAGCTCATGGTACTCCCCTCTTCATCACTCTTCACTGTCTTCCCATTGCAGCTCGTGTTAAATTCAAATCACTGATGTTGGCGTACAAAACTATCTCCAAATCAGCCCCCGTTTACTTCCACAAGCTCATACACTCCTACATGCCCTCCAGAAGCTTGCCCTCAGAAAATGAACAGCGACTTGTTGTTCTGTCCCACAAAGTTAGAAATTCTCTTTGCAGAACCTTCTCTCTCATTGTCCATGGATGGTGGAACAAATTCCTGTATGGTGGATACAACTTCTATTGTGAGCAACCTGGGATAGACTTTGTTTAACAAATTGCATATTGTCTCTCCCCTACTGTAAGTTGCTTTGGACAAAATGTAAATGCAACATAAGTACAATACAAACAACATAAGTACAGTAGAATAAGTAAAGTGCAACACAACTAACAAAACAATTAACATGAGGCTATGAGGTAGAATATTGTGAAGAACTGATTATATGTAAACAATTGAAAAAAAGTCTATAGAGTGTAGTGTGCTCAAGTGCAAAATGCAAGGAAATGAAATGTGTGAGTAACAAGTGCAGGTAACAGAGTGGGATGGTGGGGAGCTCTGAGTTCAGCAGTCTGACAGCTTGGGGAAAGAAGCTCTGTTTGTGCCATACAGTTCTGGTGTTAGTGGCTCTGAAGTGGCGGCCAGAGGGCAAGATCTCAAAAAGATGGTTGGCCGGGTTGAGTGGTTTCCAGATTTTGTTTGCCCTCTTTCTCACTCTGGGGGTGTCCCGGTCCTGGAGGGAGGGTAGGGGAGCACCGATGATTTTCTCCGCTGTACGAACAGTTCTCTGTCAGTCATTTTCTAGTCACTTTCTATCATTTATTTGGAGGGAAAGTGGGAGGTTGCTATGTTCATGGTAGAATTTTAAGTATCTTGTTCTCTCTTCACATGATTTCTTTTTTCTATGCTTTCAGCTTTAATGTATATGATGTAAATGTTCTATGGTTTTAACACCTTTGTGGTTTCTGTATTTACAAATGGTTTAGCTGTCAATGTTTCTTTTTTACCTCCTGGTTTAACAATTTCCTAGTTGTATATTCTAGTGCATAGATCATCAAATGACAGACCTCTGTTTGGATCAAGATCAAGCCATGGGTCTGTCCAAACATGAGACCAATTTCTGATAAATTCCAGAGAGAAGACCATTTTGTCAAATGGTCATGCTAAAAGAATTTAAAAAAAGTGACATGCATGCCATGGTATTTCAGAAAAAGATAGGTGCTGTTGGTATATTAGCATGCATCTTGATCAGATTTAGTCATTTTAGGGCCCAAGGTAAAAAAAAACATTCTCAGGGGCCCCTATTGTGTAAAAATAAAATGATTAGATGAATATATATGCTTTTTATATTAATGCTAAAATGTTTGTTTTAATGTAAAGTAATATTTTTTTCTTTATGTGCTAATCGTATGGTTTAATAGCAGTAAACGTCAAGAAATTTTATCTAATTTAACACCAACATATATTTTATTTTTAGGGTGGCTAAAAAGTTTGAGGTTCAAAAATAGAAAACACACTTTTCAAGTTAGAATGTGTGTGATTTTTCATTATTGATTATTATTCTCATGTTATAAGTGTGCCGTTGAGTCAATCAGGACATGCATAGTCTTCTAGGATCCGGCAAATTGCCATTTCCTAGTGTAATAGATGTAATAGGTGATAGTTGTATTGACTAAGTATAAAGGTAAATGAGAATTAATCCAAAATAATGTAATTTATAAAAACATATTTCATTTTCCAGTTAAACTTTTAGTTGTATATGTATGCACTTTTTTAAATCAAAGAATAAAATAATTAATAAAAACTATTACTATTTACTATAGTTTGTACTGAAGTTACACTTTGTAAACTATTACAAATGGATATAACTGGAAAGGTCACCAAATCCCACAGTGCACTCTGGACAGTTTCATTGTTTCTGTTTACTTGCAGTACTCTTCATGTTGTTCAATGACACAAGGCACTACATCTTGTTAAACCGGTACAGATTGCTGCTGTTGTACTTGTCTTAGTTCATTATCTGAATCCTGACTTGCTGGGGCGTCCACTCTTTACTGCTGCAATGATGGATATTTCTTGAAGATCTTTCTGGGATTATAATAAATGACTCAAGTGAGTAAAATGTAGTAGAACTTCTGAATTGAACGATCGACATTGATGGTCACAATTTTATTTTTACATTTTAAAATATGTTTTAAAATAAATGATCTTAGCTGACCTTAAGAGTTTGTGTTTCTTGTGTTATCACTTTTTTTGTAACTTTAGTAAAAGAAAATAGCATTGAAAATTCAGAGCTAATTTGGACGAATTGGGACCATTCGTAAGGTGGTCACCATTAACAATTAGGAAGTACATTATAATGTCCTTGGTAGTAAAGCAATGCACAATACATAAGAAGTTTATTCACACAAAACAACTTACAGTGAAGTATATACACACAAAACAGTTTACAGTGAACTTTAAACAAAATAAATATTGAATTAGTAGTGGGCTTGCTTGAGACTTACTTCACCATCTAATGACAGGCACTTGGAGGGTGGGATTGTGACTCCCTAGCCTATGCTAGACAACTGATAAACCAAAAATCCAAACATATCATTCAGGAGTAGTGTCACCAGCCCAATAGAGATGAACTAACTTTTAAAAATGTATTCCTTTGAATTCCTTTCCATTTAATTGGCAATGTTTATTTAATTGTTGTTACTTGATATAAAACGATTGAGACAGAACCCTATGGTGTGATTGATATTTTTAGTTGACTACTAATACTTTACCTCAGGTTAAGTGGTTACCTACTGGCCCACAAGATTTAAGTTAACAACTCATATTGACATTTTCTTTGTGTCATAACATCTACAGTCTTCACTTTGTTACCATATACATTTTGGTATCATCTCCCCATAAGTATCAGCATCAGAAAGATCTTTATTGGCAAGTGTGCAGCACACACACAAGGAATTGGTTGAGGTACTCTCCAGTGTTGGTACAATAAAACAACAACATTGCACAGTAACACAGGTACTATAACACCCGTTACACAGTAATACAGTTGCACAGTAACACAGATTGTTCCAGGTTGTTCTTGCCACACCGGAGAGACAGCAGCTCCAGTTCCTGTTTGTATCCAGACTCTTCGCCATCCTAGATGAGACTGATGATAGTGGTGTCGTCAGCAAACTTCTCTGGTGGGGCACACAACATGTTGTTAAAATGTAGGCAATTCATGGTTCAAATGTGCTTTATTGAAGTCCCTGAGAATAATAAAAACAGAATCCGGGTGTTGCTGCTCTGTAATAACTTCAGCCAGCTTATGCAGTGCGTCACAGACAGATTAGCTGGAAACCGGGCAAATGAAGTGCGTTGTATCCGTTTAGCCACATTACCATGAAGCACAAAGCAGCAGAGCTTGAAAAGTCCTTGTTTGTATGAGTCAGCAGATGTATTTCGTCCATTTTGTTGGGTAGAGAGCGGAGGTTTGCCAGATTTAAACTAAGTATGGGATATTTCCGAAGAAGCAATGTAGCTTCACCAACCACAACAGTCGACAAAACAGCAGAGAATTCGAAAATTAAAGAGAAATTGTTCTGATAGTGATCTCTACTGTCCTCACAAGTAAAACTGATTAGGTTGGCAGTACAGAAAAATGGACAATAACACAAAACTAACAAAAATGCTCAGTGCCATCTTGGAATGTTTTCCGACTTTGGAGGCGGGAGGCACAAGTTTTTGTATTCTCTACAATATTGTTTTTTTTCTTCCAAACAATGCTTTAAACACAATTTTTTGCATTCCTATGGTTTTCTTTTTAAAAAAAATATTATTGTCTTAAACTCTGATCCAATTATATGCCAATGCACTGCTTGTAATTTCAGTTGTAATATGTTGGCAAAACAAGACAAAACACTTTCAAACAATTACATGCTAATAGCCATTACATAGTAAACCTCCAGCACAATGAAGTTAGTTCTATTTAGAGCCGCTGGGGGAGAGCATGAAACATGATTTGCATTTGTACAGATGTTTCCCTCATCCCAACCCCCATCACTCTCATTCTGTCCTTTTGAAGTCAGTATTGAAAAGCCTACAGAGGCTGTGGACAATCTGTGGACCCAGGCTTTAAGATCAGCTGTTTTTACTCAGTTGTTGTGTACAGTAGTTGTGACTGTATGTGGCTGTCTCTAGAACACAAAGTTTGGAGAAACACTAACAGAATTCCAGTAAAATGCACACCTGTTGTGAGTATCTGACTTAAATAGACCAAGTGTATATTTCTTGTTTTCTTAGAAAACACATTTCTGATGTGTAGTAAACCCCTTTCTGTCAGTTTGTCTTCACTTTGTAGTGAGACGGATATAAAATATTGATGTGTGAAGCTGGAGAAAGGTCTAGCCCTTTCATCACCCCAGCACAAAGGGAGCTATCATTTAGGCAAGTCTTTGTTGCTCCCCACCGAATCAATATTCACTGACATTTTTAGTAAGGGCTGGGCCTATGGGAGGTGCAGGGGCAAGCAGTGCCGGAACAAAGGCAATGCTTTTGAAACTATGACAGGCATTGCATGGTCATTAGCTTCTCTCTGAGTCCTGCCGAGAACTGTGGGAGAGACCGTCACTTCATCAATATTCCACACTTGCTGTACTGAAGAGCTTCCAATTATTCACCAGGGAATGTTTCAGAAGTTTTAATTCAAAGTCTAAATTAGTAATGTCAACAGCGATGATAGACAAAAATACCGTTAAATTGAATGGAATCAGAAAGAGTTGTTTGTATATTCAATTGCAAATGAGCCTCAGAGTTTACAGTAAGTATGCTTAGGTTATTATTTACGCAGATTAATATCCAACCAAGTATCCAAATGCTTCATGTACTGTTGAAGGCAATAAGTATTGAGTATTATTTGAATAATTAATTTGAAGGTCAAAATCTTCCCATGAGACCCACCCATATGCACTAAATAAATCTAAACAAATATAAAATGCTGGTTGATAGAGACTGTAATCAATTAAACAGAATATTAGGTTCTTTCCACAAATTGTAGGTTGAATGGATTTTTTCTTTTTTACCTTTTTAAAAATCAAGTTTTGTTCACTGAAACAGGGTTTCAGGAATGGAAGTGATGTCCTAAAACACATCCTTTAACCCTGCCTCATTTGTGCATCAGAGCATTATGAACCAATGAGTAGTGAGAGATTTTTTAGACTTGATTTGTTTGCTGAGTATTAGAGATCTACCAGCTTCATCTGATATCTAGAGATAATTAACTCTTATCCTTACTCTTAATTTTTGTTGCTTAGGCATTTTAAATAAAACTATTTAGTACAAGTAGTATGTGTATTTTTAACTTGGTTACACAATGATCTAAACTCTATGTCTATTAAAATAACGATTTAGCCTGAAAGCAGATAGTTTCTCTTTATAATGCAAAGCGTGTTCTTGGTGAACAGTACGATCGAAGTCTGCCAAAGTATTTTGCCACCAGGCTTCCCTTAAGCAAAGATCCACTGAACGGGCTGCAAAATAATAAGGCATTGCAAGAGGCCCAATTTTAATGATTGAGAAACTGGTCCTGATAGAGCACTGGATGATTCAGGGGTTTTAAAAGGGTGCGTGTGGACTTGCGATGTGCTGGATGGACAGGACAGCCATCAGCTACTCGTGTGAGGCCGCTTCATTTATCACTCTTTTGACCTTCAGACTAGGCTGACAATTCACTCTCAGCAATGACAAGAAACTGCTCCTGGCTCTTCTTCAGTTCAAAAAGAAAAACACACTCAGGAGCCTGACTCTTTTAGAGTTCAAACAGAAAAACACACTTAGAAGCCTTGACTTTATCTATATTTATTGGATTCTCAGGTGGTGGTGTGTTCGAGACCGGTCTCTACATAACTAATCTGTTGTTGCTTCACAGGGATAGATATCTCTTTGCTAGATAAAAATTTGATGAATGAACCTGGATTCAGGAGGTGCTACTGACAATGTTGACATAGGAAAGAAATGTTGCTGTGTGAAATAAGTAAATTATAATAGCTTGTTGAATATATATATATATATATATATATATATATATATATATATATATATATATATATATATATATATATATATATATATATATATATATATATATATATATATATATATATATGCACAGCTCTAATGATTTAACCTACCATCTAAATTTTTCTTCTGTAGCACAAACACCATCTTTATGGTAGAACTTCTTAGATAAATCATACCTAGTTAATTTTGAATGAACTTGAATTCATTTAATGCATTTTGAAGGTTCTGAAGTGGGCAGTGATAGTCTAGAGGAGTCAAGTATTTTTTCTAAATGATTTAAAAAGGCATAATATGGCACCTATAATTATAGCTGCCCTAATTTTGTATCTTTTATTTTAATAATTTTTTAAATTCTATTCAAGCTTACAAGATATGAAAGATATATTTCCCCAAACAAATAATTTAAAAAAATTATTTAGGTTAGAAATATAACATAAAATTGTGTATTATACAGTTAGAAATGTTGCCCATCAAAGACTTGGAATTGAAATCATTGTTAGCTAGTGAAAGGTGCCCCAATGCCTCCTGCTTCGCGTCAATTACTACTCCTTCATCTCACCTTGCTTCCCCTTAAGCAAGTGCATATAGCTTTTCTGCTCCAGAGGCGAGAGTATTCTTCAAATGCATGGCAGCTGAAGGCTGCGACAATTCACTCCTGCCAGCGAAACCTGGGAGAGAATCAATATGACATGCCAAACAATAGAACACAATGATTGGAGTTTAATGCCCTCAACTCGAGAATTGCTAATGTTCCTGATGTAGAAAATCAATTCCTCCAGCACCACAGCAATTTCACCTTAAATGCAGACTACTGAAGTATTAGAGCTCCATCCACTGATTCTCAACGTAAACAAATAAGATACCTAATAAGACAAAGAGGGACTATTTTTTCTGTGGGTTTCACCGCAGTAACAATAGCAATGTCCTCCTGTAAAACAATTGCTCAGCTCATGTTATTCATGAGGTCGTGGAATAACTAAAACGGAGTATTGTGATATGTGCCTTAGGGATTGATACAGAGATAGACAGATGAGCTGTCATTTTAAAAGAGGATACCGTAATATAATCTATTTACTTTGTACTTACTGCTTAATGCAGCTTTGGATTGTTTTTAAACTCTTACACACAGCCTGTTCCACTATCACACAGCGTTTGAAGTTAAAGATGTGTTCAGACATGTCTTTGGAAAGGAACGTTTAAGGAAAGGTTTCAAAGAGGGGCTTGATCTGGGGGCAACAGATAATTAATTAAACACAACCAAGGGGAAGCTGATGACAGCCATATTGCTCTTCTTCGACAATAGGGTGTTGGATATCCTGCCCCTGAGGCTCTCTGCCGCTCAAGAACCTTTTTCCAATATAACGGAGGTGATAAATATTCGATGACACTGAGACTTGTGGGTAACAATTGGATCTGTTTCTCTGTGTTTGAAGGAGGAAGAGGAGAAGAAATAGGAGGGCATTGGAGGAGTGACATAATGCTGCGATCCTGTGTGAGCGCTGAACTCCAGACTTTTATCAACAGCCCCCGGGATCTTCCTCTGATCTTCAAACGCACAGATTTCAGTGACCAATTCCCAGATGTTTGAAACCAAACCCCATTTCTCATGGCTCCTCCTTTTAACAGGTACTAAGAAACACAAGTTTTTTTTGTTGTTCATCATCACTAATATAGAATAACAGTTATGTCATATATCACAACTGCTAATTTGCACAAGTTTAAAAGATTGAAAAGGATGGTATAGAAAAGTACTTTTTTTTATGAAGGAATTTCAATTCTTATTTGTTTTTAGTCAAGATGCAGCTGAATAGTTGACTTTGACTCCATTTAATTATTTTTTTTAATAAATATCAGGTACTTCTTTAAAAAATTCTACAAGTAGTTTTATTATTTCATATAAAACTCTTCATTCATATATTTATATATTCATCTATGTGTGTAAATGTGTATATACAAGTAAAAGTTTGTTCATGTAAAAGGATGGTTGATGTGATCCCTGCCTTTCATGGACTGAAGGCTGGCTGACAGACTGATCAATAGAACAGATTAGTTCCCACTGTCAGCTATCACCTTTCCTTTGGTCTCAGTTATTTGAGCTCAGACCAGTGGTTTTGGGAAGGAGGATTTGAAAGAGACAAAAAGAGAATGCCAAAAATAGAGGATGAAAACATGTTATTTGTAATGAAAATGTCTTTCATTATCTAAAAAGTAGTTAAAATGTTAAGTTCAATATCTTACTTAGGTCTGTACATGCACAGACAAAGATAAAAGAATGAGTCATTTTGAAAATATTTACTTTTTCCAGGTGTAAAAAGTGTATTTAATGTTGGCAAATGAACAAAGGCAGAATATGAATAGCTGAAAGTGCTCATCACAGACTGCTTTTGTTCAAGTGCGGAGCTTCAGTGAGCCACTGTGCCAGACTCTGACCCTAATTAAATCATCAGACACAGCACTTGACCAGGTCTCGTCTTCTCCACGGCTCAAACTGAACGTTATAAGCTCTCACAAAGCGGCCATGATAACTGCTTCTCTTCTTGTCTTCACTGTCAGCCGCTCTGGCAAGGCTCAATTACAATAATCTGTGGGTTCTCTGACTGCATGGCTCATGTTCTATGTTTTAATCAATCACATCCTATGTGCTTTGTATGAAAAATTGTTTTAATCATGACTCTGGATTGATAAGGTTCTGACCCTTGCATTAATTTCAGCACTATATTTTAAATCATAAAATATTGAATAGGTTGCTTTAATTAATAAACATTACATCACGCTTTAAATAGATGGCTTTACTTAATAAAGACACTTTCTAATAATTAGCCTAATAATTGTAAAAGTAAATTCTTATTTACATGAAATACTGTTATACAATACATCTGAATTTTGCATATGTCCAAGTTGAGCGCCCTCAACATTTGAAATACAAACACTTAAACGTTCAAACCTCAAGACATTCACTTGAGATCACAGCAAATATAATTTAATTTCTTACATCTAGCTTTCAGAATGCTAATTTTAGCTGTAAAAGAACAGTGTCGATAATGAACTGATCGATTTATAAGTTGTTAATGTAGAGATACGAATAGGTACTTCTCACTTCCTTTTTGGCTTTAAAGTCTCACATAACCCTAGAATACTCTGATTTGAGAATTTATACATTAATTGATATACTAACATGTTATATTTATTATTTATCAGCATGACTAAAACTTTGAGCTATTAAATCAAGGCAGTCTTTTAGTGAATCTGTGAAAACTGCATAAATATGCTCAATATTGGAGTCTACGATGATCTCGGTCATCTTTGAGAAGATAACTTGTTTTTGCGAGGTAGGACTTGCAAATGTGCATTTCTTTCCATACCATGTGATGTGAATCTTGCATGGCAGTGAACACAGGTAGCTGGTTTATTTATTCCTTCTCAAACACAGAAAGTTTGCCAGTAAGGATCACTTTTTAAAGAGCCATTCCACCTTCTAGCATTTCTTACGTTTTTCGGATGACCATTTCTTTGAAATGTTATCATAAAGTAAGTTTTTTTTAAATAATGGTTTTGATTATTTATACTAGATATCTATACATTAGACAAAGTTTGAACATTTTTTTTTACTTCATATTTTTGCTTATTTCTCCTAAAATAATAAAGACTTGGTCATGTTTCCCAATGCTGCAGCTTAACCCTTTTCCAATGCACTGAACTGCGCTTGCTGTCTGCTGTCATCACGATAAGAGAGGAGAATTTATGCTGTTAACAATCAAACTTAATCAAATCTTCTTTGAATACTTGTTTATGCATTGAAAATAAGACTTTCTCTATAGGCTTCACGGTGGCGCAGTGGGTCGTCTCACAGCAAGAAGGTTGCTGGCTCGAGCCTTGGCTAAGTCAGTTGGCATTTCTGTGTGAAGTTTGCATGCTCTCCCCATGATCGCATGGGTTTACTTTGGGGTTTCCAGTATCGAAAGACATGCGGGTAAACAAAATTGTCCATAGTGTATGAGTGTGTAGGTTGCCTGGAAGTGGGTGGGTTGTGACTGAAAAGGCATCCGCTGCATAAAACATTTGCTAGATGAGTTGGTGCTTCATTATGCTGTGGTGACCCCTGAGAAGGGTTCAAGAAGATGGATGGATGGATGTTTTGGTTTAAATTGTTCTAACCCAGCTCAGGGTTAGTCTGATGTGCGGTCTCTGTCTAGCTGTCATGTTGGTGGCAAAATCTGCAAATGACCCAATAACACGAGGTGGAGTCATGTCATTCATATTTTTTTTACAGTCACTGATCTAAGCATTTGGGGAAATAGTGCAGCAATTGCAATGCCAAATAAATTCTGTGGAAATCAATTTTCATTCTGGTTAAACTTAAAATGGTATGTTTGAGTTAAATGCAGCCTGTTTGAGGCAGAACAACTTATAAAATTCAAAAAAAATTTGGGGTCGATAAACGTGAGGGTTTCTGACATGTTTTCTAGTTTAGATTAATTTTATAGCATTCAAAATCTTATTCACACACATCACCTACACATCACAAACCAACCAGTCAGTTGTAACAAGATCACATGTAACCCTTGTATGGTGTTTGGGTCTGTGTCACCTGTTTTCAGTTTTAAACCGAGGTTCACTGGCTTTGTCTCATTTTCTGTGAAAAACATATATCAGAACAAATTTTTATGACCCCACACTGTATATATCCCTACACATTTATATTACACACAAGGTGTTCATGTCTACTGGACCCAGGGAATGTAAAAGTGTGAAAACTGCTAATTTTATATTAATATATTATATTACTTTATTCTGTTTTCCAACTCAAACATAAATCACATATAAAGATACAATTTTTCATTTTAGTATAAAATTGTATGATTTTTTAAATTAAAAGCCCCAAAAGGCAATGAATCTAGTAGACCTTGTCAACCCGGTCAAGCTAACAATAATACCACACATGGTTTAAATTTTAAATGTGAAGAAATAAGGTTAAATAACAATAAATAAAGTATATTCACTGTTTATATCAATTGTTTCTTGGCTAAATTATTATTATTTTTTTCACATAACATGCCTTTATTGGGTGAATTAAAATCCCCAAAATGCAATAGGTCCACTTGACTCCCAAACACACATCTCCCGTTAACAACATTTCTTGAGAACAAGAGATTTAAGTAAAATAAAACTGTAATCATTGTATGATACTGTTCTTGAAGATCCTCAGAGAAACTTTACATGAAATTACTTAAAATGATTCCCTCTAAATTCAGTGACATAGGCCGAGTAGATAGTCATTTAAGAAATATACATTTCTCTCAGAAGCTTTAAAGTTTAAAATGTAAGAATGCAGAGATGTGGTCTGCTCAGAGGTTTACTTTTAATGGTGGTGAATATTTAATAACTAGAAAAAATACTTTAAATGACGATGCTGGTATTTACTTCTTCAGCCCCAAACTACTTTATTTATTTTTTGAAGAAAAAAAAAACATAGCATTTTGCACTTTGACACTGGTTTAAACTAAATTGCAAAATTAAGTGTTCAGGCAACCTTCAGCTTAGACATGCTTATTAGATTTTGCCGATAGAAACATCCACCCTTTGACCTGCAACGTATTGATCTGTGTTTTCTTGCGGCTTCCGTTTCCATAGTTGCAGTAATAACCCAAGAGGATAACCTTTTTAACAGATAGACAGTATTGGAGTCTTCGTTTGTAGGACAAACACTCACACTGAGGCTCAGGTGTCCATGCATTTAATTACTGCCTGATTCATCTCCATCCAAAGAGAGGATAATGGAAGCCGTGACTAATGATTCCATCAACCTGTCATTCACAGTAGCGGACATCTGCATAAAATATGACAAACAACTTATTGTTTTACCAGGGGAGGTCAGGGTAGATTGACCTCTATTGATTTCTTATTGATTTGAGAGTAAGATTAAATCTAACAGGCTTATAACTCCATTTGGGGTGTTGTGATATACTGATTCTGATGTAAATCAGGGTATTTTAAATACAGTATAACTGCTACTTGTAGAAGTGACCATAATTTTCTAAGATTGCAAAGAACATATAAATAAAAGAAGCCAGATGTTTATGACTGGAGAAGGAAGCTTAAGAAGATTTTACAAGACTGTTTTTTTTAAACCTCTTCAGACCATAATGGACAGTTTTCCTAAAGTGCTTGTTTTTTTACATTTTATGTTTTTTTTATTTATTCATTTCATTTGCAAAAAAGCTCTGTATGCTGACATCTGAAAAAATAAGCTGCATTATTCTCCAACCACAACATTAAACATTTCAGTTTTTTACATTTACTGTTTTACCACAGAAAACAAATATTTCTTTGTCAAGTATTTTCAAAAAGACCTGATATCCCCTGAAAAAAAATCAAGACCAAACACAGTATTTTAATTCTTATTAATTGATGATGCGAGGCTAAAGTGTTCTTCTGCATTTTACTATGTGTCATGTTTTGTAGGAGATAGCGACAAGACAAGGAATATGAGGAAGGCGAAGGAGGAAGGCGGCTCAAGGACGGTGAGGAGATCGTCAGCGGGTGTGTAACCTTGAGGACCAATCGGTGAACTGAGTGAGACTTTGTAGCAGTGGTGACGAGGTGTAGCTGGGGGCGCAGGTGCTCAGTATTCTGGTGATTGTGGTCATGTGACTGTGCGCTGTGAGGTTGAGCCGGGTGAGGATGTGACAATGTGATAAAGCATCTGAGTGTCTATATTAGTTGACACAAGCAAGTTTAATTGTATACCATGTTTCAAATAAAATATATCTTTGATGTGATAAATTGACTTTTTTGAAGGTTAAAGTTTTTTTTCCAGGACAATATATCTTTGTTTACCTATGTACCTTTTTGTTTGTTTAATTTTTTATGTTTTTGTTTATTTTTTTTGTGTGTTTTTAGTTTTGTCTAATTTGATTATCTGATACGCAGGTTCAGTGTTCGGTTGCAAAAATAAGCTGTTTTACTACTTTTGTGAAACAATGAAACTCACTAGCCTTGTGTCATCTAATTTTTTCGATAAAAAAATATAATAACAAATATACAACAATATAACATCTAAGAACAGCTGAATGATGTTAATAAGTAAATGTTCTGTATTCCTACATCATTTTACAACACTAATTTGTTGATTGCCTCATGTTTTAGCTGAGGAATATTTTGTTCAGCATTATACCAGTGAATTTGCAGCAGAGTTTGTATAGACAAGCAAATGGCTTTCCCAAATGCTAGTACTAAGAGCCTGTCAGAGTCAATCCTGGGACCCTGCTGTTTTACGAATAAACACCTGAGAGTTAATACAGACCACACTGAAAACCATTCAGACTCAGTTTGCAGCTGTGCAGCCTGTTGTTTGAGTGACTGAAGACAAAAAAAGAGAAATCGAGAAAGTCCTATAATTACTTTTTCTGTCAGGCTATGCTGTCGTAGTGACAAGAATCGGAATCATGGGATGATGGGATATTGTAACAACACGCACCCTTGCAGGGGTGGGCAAATACTGCACGTTTTACTTCGAAAACATGTGTTAAAGCAGGATTTGAAAGTCCACCCACACACTGGGTCTTTTCAGATTTTCTGCAGCATGATGCTTTAAAAGACAGAGAGTTGTCTGAATTGGAGTAAAGAATAATAATAGTTTCCTAGCTATGCTGGGAATAAAGATATTTGTTTTTGGTAGTAAATCAGCAGGCTTTTTAAATATACAAAAATTTATAAATTCTAAGAAGAAAGACAGTGACAATGGCTAGACTCTTATGAAACTGGTTTTGCATATTATATATTATACTTATATTATTTGTTAAAAATCGACTCGCAAAAAACATAAAATAAGTAGAAACTTGTCAACACAGACATTCTAGACAGACATCAAAATATTTTTCCAACCCACACCTTTTTTTCTGTGTGTTGTAACCTTGACGTTGACGTTTTTTTGTGAAGCCAGAAATACTCAGACTGCAGCATATTCAGATATGCTAATGAGCTAGGGGTGCACTAGAAATAGATCTTGTTTCAAAATTGCATGGGTTAACTGCATTTCATTTTAACATGGAAAGTCTGGGTGAAGCAATTAATTAAGTTAGACTTATGTCTAGGTCTGTAGCTTCCATACAGGAATGGTTTTCTGTGCCGGGGCTGCTGTTCTTTCATTATGGTGCTCTATGGTGTTGAACCTCATATAATGAAGTCCTTGTTGGTGCTAATGGCCACTATTATAAGAAACTGTCAAAAGTTCCACTTGCAACAGCCCTCTATGACATTTACATCACAAATGTCTGGGAAATTGGCCACACTGAAGTGGGTTGAGCAGCTTTATGTCATGGCTGTACTGCAGTCTGGAGTCTTATTTGTTCTTTGGTTTGATCATCAGTGCTGTATTATGGCAGCAGTTTATTTCGTTAATGGTTTGATTCTAATCGTAATGGATTATGTCTTCATAGTTTTTTTTTGCATTATTTGAGAACACTTTAGTTTATTGTTCATAATAATGCAGTATTTACTAATTTTATTAACACTTTAATGACTAGAATAGAGTTACAAACTATTATTTGTGAATTAATTGGGTCTTTTGTTACTTGTTATGTACATTCTAGTGAGCTTTGAAGAGACTTGAAGGCTATGACAGAAGTAGCGATGGCTTTAGGGATATTCTGTCATAGTTATTCAAAGCTGGTCAGTTCTTGGGGGCCCCTTTTGGCCTGGTGTCCCAAGCAATGGAGTATGTTGTATATTGAAAAGAAACATTTAGTTCTATGTCAACAAACAGGACATTGCACTGTAAGAATGCACAAACTGGAGTACTACATGTCTGAGGTTACAAAAAAATTCAGAATCTTAAATTGAAAAGAGTGCAAGATGGCATTCTGCCCAAATATGCTCACAGGTCTCTGACCTATTAATCCACTATATTCTATTTGACCAATTTACTACTGTTCAAATCGGCCTTATCTCCTGTTCACCAGTAAGCAAGTGTGCACCGAGTTTTCTGGTGCAAAATTTTTTACATCACCAAAGTGGCTATTGGAGGATTAAGAAACTTTCCTCAAACTGGTAAAGCATTTTGAGGATCTGGAAACGTTCTGTCAAACACATTGATACACAATCATACAATATAATGCATATATTTATTAATTGAAGTGGTGAAGTACTCAAGTCCGGACTGGACTCAAGTACATTTTTCTATGGACTTGGTCTTGTCTCGGACTCGACTGCATTTGGAATTGGAATGGACTCTTTAGTTAGTCTGTCTAGTTTGAGTTCGGACTTTGCAGAGCTCGAGCTCCGTGATTGGCTGAAGTGGAGCAAAGTGAGTGCTTTCACTCTCCTCTTGTGCACAAAATAAACACTGGATAATAGAGTAAAACTGTGGCGATTAAGTGAATAACTTTCCTTTGTTATCAAAGTTGTATGTTGGCAAATCCGAAGCCAGCCTTGTTAGTACACCACACTGTAATATTGATCAGAGCAAAGACAGAGCTTCAACAGCAGCAGTGTATGTATGGAGCTGTATGTATACAATGTATGATGAGGTTAATAAAACCAGTCGTTTATAAGTAGCTATGTTGTTGTTTTTTGGTAGCTAGTAGTCAACATTTTTTAATGCCAATATTGATCGAAGCATAGAGGCTTTTATTTGTTGACAAATGAGTGCGCGCATGTCCTCTGTAAAGGACTGTTCTTTGGCATAACTATATATTGGCTTTGAGAGTCCGACCATGCACTTTTCCTGCTTTCAAATAAGACATTTAACAATCGAGATTAGAACCGGCGTTGGACATGCTGTCAGTTTTCAGGGTAGTTGTTAGGGCTGATTGGATCCACCTGAGCTCTGTTTGGATTCTTCTGCATATAAGCTGTGGATCTGCAGTCAGTTTGCTGATCTAAACCATGTCTGCCGCAGTCTTTTTTCTCTGCTTGAAATATCTGGAATTCTTGATGTTTGTGTTTTTCTGAATATCCTTTTCCTACTCTTTGCAGAGCAAGCTAAACTGAACTCTCACCAGCAAGACTAACAGACCTCTGGATGAGGACTTTTGGCCTAACTGTTTTTTTCCTTTTCTTTGGAGTTTGATTGCTTGTATCTCACTTAAATCTGTTGTGTTTTGATTTTGCACTCTATAAGAGTGTAATTTTCAGTTTTGGAGTTTTCCCATCTTTGTTTTTTATTAAAAGGAGTTTTTATACATACGTTTTCCTGAGTCGTCTCTTGCATTTGGGTTCACCCGTTTTCCCGTTGTGACGATTAGTAAATTATAGCTATAGAAAACTATGGAACATTATGAATAGCAAAATAGTTGACCGGGTTTAGGTTGTCTAGATTAGATGCTGTATTAACTATGGAACTACCTCAAAAGCCACTATACTACACTAAAAATTACATTATAATGTTTACTATGAAGTACTAAAGCAATTTTTTCCATTTGAACATTATAAACAACTTAATCAATTGAATTTATTGAATTACATCATTGAGACCAATTAGAAAAGCAGTCTGTGGTGGATGAATTATTATGAGTTAATATGATTTAGACCTATTTTGGACTAAGACTCAAACTTGACTCTGACTGAACTTAGACTTGACTTGGACTCGAATAGCATTGGATTCAGTCTTGACTAGGTCTCGGCTGTCCTGTACTTGGATTGTCTTGGACTCAACAATGGTGGACATGACAACAGCCCTAATTATTTGTTAGCATGTCCATTGGAGACCTGCACCACTCTAGAATAAACAGTTTATTTCTTGTTTCAAATGTACCGAATAAAACAATTAGAGTCAAACAAAGACACTGTGAAACTTAGTGAGTGCTGGTCTTACTCTGAATGTCCAAAAAAAAATCTACTCTGCTGTTAAATATTCAGAGACTCATTTGCTTGCATGCCGAGTGCCATTTAAATCCCAAATTCAATGGCCTCTTCACATGGCCTGAAATGCAAATAAGCTTAAATTTGGCATGTTTTCAATCATTTGTTTGGGTACTAGAGAAAATGCAAGTGGCTCCACTTCTTACAAGAGGAGCCTTTCAGAAATCATAGTTTTTTTATGTGTCTCTCTTTATGTCTAAAACCATTTTAAGATTGATGGCTATTTAAAAAGCATTCATTCAATTGGTATTGATAAAAACAGCATTGCAGGGAGGAGGATTTTTAAAGAACATTTATTCTCCAACAGGTGCAAATACACATTCTTTTTTTAAACTTTGAATTAGTGATTATGTTGTAGTTTCAGAGTGGTTTACAATAGTAAAAGAATATGAAACAACCACTTTGACGTTTTTCTCACATTATCATTACCAATAAAGATAAGCTATATTGTGGCAATTAAAAAACTAATGTTTTACAAGTTTTCTGTCAGTTACATTTCGTAAGTGAAAAATCTGAATAGATTTGGAAACATTGCATATATTAATTGAATATGTGATTTTGTTCAACAAAATATTCAGGTTGTCCCTCTCCGGGAAGATATTTTCAGATGCTTACCTTTTTTTTTCAGATCAGTCTGTGTTCTTTAACACTTTGTGTTCTATTCATCATCCAAAATAGCTTTACACATGTTCCTGTTATCTAATGTTCTTTTAGTCTGCATATAGTCACAATGGTGTGTTCAAGGGAAAACTGTAAGGGATTCTAAATCAAGGATTCTGCATTCTATTATGATTCTAAGCTCAAGTCAAGTTAAAAAACAAAAGAATAACTAGTCAGAATTCATCTTTGTTTAAAATGTCTTTAATTTTCTTTGTCTGGATTGATATGAGATATGAGTCTGGATAACAGGCTCAGATCTCTCATACATTTAATCTCTACACACCTGTGCACCATCTGAAAATGCTAAATTGGCACAGGAACCTCCAGATGTCCTCTGCGAACCAGCAGTCTGACCAACAAGGTCACTGGCAGCAGAAGTGAGGTCCATACGAAGCCTGTCTGAAGCCTGCCAGCAGTGGCACAAACAAGAGGAAAGTGCCCCTTGTTCCAGTCCAGATTCCCAGCAGAGGTGATAATGGCTGAAGCAGCATGTCAGTTCCCCCCGGTACAAAATACCCCACTTATAGTCATCATATTCTTTAGCCAACATTGCAGGTGTGCTGAAACCAGACTGTTTAATACAAGGCACTTTTGATTAAAAAAGGGGAAAAAGACTCTACTTGCTGTTAAAATGAGAACATATTAAGCATGGTTAGCACATGGTAAAATCATGTAATTTGTGCATGCGCTGCCAGTTATTAGTAACAGAATAATTTGTTATAACCATAGTGTGAATCCTTAGATATCGATAACGACTCTAAAAACCTGAAGAATTTTAATGGCGCATTGTATCAGATAGAGATATTTGTGGATCAGCGTGAATGATTTGGTCATAATACAATATATCACGAATGGAAGAGTTAAACAGTATAGGAGCTACAAGAGTGAGGGAGCTAAAGGATCTCAGAGGAGGTGTTGGTGTATAAATGATGTTGATGCTATGCGAATCGGACACAAATTTTAAAACACAAAAATAGTTCTGATCTGTTTAACAAAAAAGGAACTTGTCAACCCAAACACAAACGTTTCATTCCCTCTAAAAAAACATTCATGTTAATAAAATGGTCAAAATTAGAAAAGCATCAAAAACAACATTAAACTGCTCCATCTGCTATTCTGTGTTAAGGATAAATAATTTTTGGATTGGAACACAATCTGCAAAATAAACTTGGTTTTTTGGACATTGTTCGTTTTTTAAACAAATACATTTGTTTGATCATTCTACATACACAACATAAAGGACACCACTCCTTTCTCTGACATAGCAGAGTGAAAGGCATTGTCTAAAACAATGATATTCTTATTCTGAAGTGGATGGAAATTTAAATATTAATGGACGAAAAAGTTTTGCTATTACTAAAATTAAGTTTTAGTAATCTTTGTTTTACCTTCTGTCATTCATCAGTTTCCTTTTCCATCTTTAGCTTATTTTTTTTCTTCCTCTGATAGAATGCTTAATTTATTTCATATGTCTCATTTAATAAATTAATATTTTACTGTTAGGAATTCTGGGGTCATGGTGGTGCAGTGGGTAGCACGATCGTCTCACAGCAAGAAGGTCACTGGTTCGAGCCTTGGCTGGGTCGGTTGGCATTTCTGTGTGGAGTTTGCATGTTCTCCCCGTGATCGCGTGGGTTTTCTCCGGGTGCTCTGGTTTCCCCACAAGTCCAAAGTCATGCGGTATAAGTGAATTGAGTAAGAACAATTGTCCATAGTGTGAATGAGTGTGTGTGAATGTTTACCAGCGATGGGTTGCGGCTGGAAGGGCATTCGTCACATAAAAAATATGCTAGAGGAGTTGGCGGTTCATTCCGCTGTGGCGACCCCGAAAGGAAAGAAAGCCAACATAAAAATGGATGGATGGATGGATGGAATTCTGGGTCCATGCCATATAGAACAACAAACTTTTATTAAAAACTGTTCCAAATTTGTTACAAAGGCAAAGTATAACTCAAATAATTCACACAAAAGTCATCTCACTCATTCAAACATTCTGAGTATTCGAGTAATCAGAATGAAAGTGACAGTTTTTATTTACTTGATTTTTTTTAGTGTTGCTGCTCCATTATTCCACCAGCCAGGGACAGTGAATAAGAAAGTTCTGGAGAGGGATTTTCTGCATTTCTGAAATAAAAACACAAGACTCTTTCTTTTAAAGGGAAAATTTAGGGCAAGGTATAGCAAAAAAACAGACTGCTAGGGACTTTGAATTGGCTTCCATCTCAAGCACACTTAAAAACAGACACAACAACTGCTCACATTTATCGTTAACACTTTTGAATTACCAACCAACCTGGCACAGAAGATACTTTTTTTTTGATACTTATACTCCTTATAATACATGTAAATAGCTAATTATGTTCAGCATATGGGGTTAAAAATAAAATAAGTTGCATTATCACACCGAAAAAGCTAATTACTTTTTAAATCTTTTTAATTAGAATTTACTGGAGAAAAAGAGTCATAGAAGCAATAGCGGTCTTGAAATGAGAGCTGTTCAGTGTTTTACTCAGAAGTGACTAGAGCTGTGGAGTGCAAAACAGTGTAGTGTGTGCAGTGGAGAGCTCCTGAAGTCATCTATTTATGAACAGGGCCGACTGGGGGAAATCCTCAGGGGCACAAGGCTCACTTTCAGCAGGATGGGAGAAACACTTAACACTGAAATAGACATCAATGCTCGGCATGCGTCTTCAAGGGTGTGGGCTTTTGGGTGGCATGGGGACTTCTGTCTGTGTGCTTATGGAAAAAGAGGGAGTTAATGATAACAAGCTACTATGTTTATGTCTCAAAAAGTATTTTTATGCCATAAAAAGAACAACAAGCTATTGTGATGAGTTCTCATATTCAGACATAAAAATACTTAAATACAATATTTAGGTCCCATATTCTGATTTTGTAGAATTTTAAATACTCTCTTACTTTTAAAGCAGGGTCTCAAATTCCGGAGGGCAAGAGCCCTACACAGTTTTAAATTTGAGTTTCAAATGTTTGCCAGCTGAATGCAGAAGTGATATTAGGTTATTTCACTTGAAGAAATAACCTAATCACTACAGCTGGATTAGTGCAATGGAGTTAGCCAAGCTTCCCTTGTTTGTCTTCAACTTGTCCAGATTGCAGCTGCATTTCTTCTAGGTGCAGCATGCAATAGTGAGTGTGTAACATATAACACCAATCCTGACATCCGTCCATGACTACTTGTGCAGTTTAAATTCGTTTTTATGTTGACTTTTATTTATATGCCCCTCTGTATCTACGTTAACTGCTGATTTTGTACATTCCCCTCTATGAGCTCAGGTCAGCAGAACAGCCTCTCCTTTAGGTCCCAACTGTAAAGTGAAAGCGTAGAGAATACAGAGTTTTTGCAGTCATTGCTTCTAACCTCTGGAATGATCTGCCACTGCATGTGAGACAGTTCCAACCACTGTTCATTTATTAATCCAAACTTAATTTTATTCCCAGGCTTTTGAGATTCACTGCATATTGATTTAGGTTCTTGTCAATTCAGTTATCTTTGAGATATTTTGGCTATGGCTACAAACTAGGGAGTTTATAACTTCCCTATTGAGACAATTTGTGAAACTTTGAACAAAACACCAAATACAAAATAAAACAACTAAATCTGTCATCGGGGTTATATTCAAATTGAATATGGAAATGGGAAAACTTTTGACCTCAAAACAAACAAAACACAGTGTGCATGTTACTTCCTGGAAGCCGTCTGATGGAAATTTTCTGAAAACAGCTTACCTTGATAAGGATTATCACAGGAGCAGATAGGTAGTTTTCAGTCTTTAGTGTCACCTCTGTATTCTGGTGTCCTGTCTACTCCTGTTCTGTGTTTGTCCTCCATATTTCTCCTACTCTTTAAAGATCCTACAGTTGACGTGTTTGCAAAATTAAACAGCTTATGTTTATTCATAGTCCACCTGTTGTTGTTGTGTGTGTTAATATATGTGAAAGGTTGATCAGAAAAATAAAAGCAAACGTTTTACTGTGTTCCATCTGGTCCCTGATAATCAATGAGTTTGAGTTTACATCAATGTTTTTTCCAGATCCAAAAACCTCATAAGTAAATGGTGAAATTCATCATTGATAACTCATGCAGCCCCCACACACTCTGATGACACTGATCCACCAGAGCAAACATGAACAACTGATGCCACCACTGTCATGAGTCTTATCCAGGAAGGCGAGGAGTCTGCATATAGACAGGAGGTGGAGCGGCTGGCTCTCTGGTGTGGCAAGAACAACTTTTAGCTTAATATGCTCAAAACAGTGAACACCTCCAGAATAAGAAAGAAGGCTCTCAAAATCACTCTGGATGCTGCTCACCCAGGCAACCACCTCTTCCAGCTCTTTCCCTCTGGCTGGCGCTTCAGAACCCCACACACCAGGACAGCCCAGCACAAACACAGCTTCTTCCCTCAGGCCATTCAGCTCCTGAACCCATAATTTCCCCACCAACACTCTTTAAATATTACACAAAGCAATGGCACTCAGATGTGGACTCTGCACATTTCCAGTCGCTCCATATTCTGCTGTTTTGTTTCTGCACTTTTTTTTATTTTACGCTTTTGTCTGCACATTACCTCCAAAGCACATTTCTTAAGCACCTTATTTTTACTACCTCGACTACTATGTTCTATTTACTAACTTAACACTTTACTCAGAGAACCTCTGTTACTGTATTTTGCAATGCTAGTGTGTCTTTTTTGTACCAACACTGTAGAGTACCCCTGTACCATAACAAATTCCTTGTGTGTGTTGCACACTTCTCAATAAACAGCTTGCTGATTCTGATGTTCTGGGAATAATTTGGAATAGTAAAAGTTACTTGAAGTCTATGTTCCAGAAAGGGCCATATTATGAATATTTAAAATTGTAAAGTCAAAATAAGAAGCTTTTATCCAGAAGTCAGTAATTAGAAGCTTAATTTATTTGCTTGGCTTTCACTGTGCTCCTGTTTAATATGACCCCGTTTCGGGCCATAGTATGGTTTTTCCAGGGGAATCAAATAAATCATGAATATAAATGAAAGCCAAGTGACACACTTTCATTTAAGATCCCTTCCGGCTGTTGACAAGGCCCATCGGTTTTAAGACCTAGCTGCTGTCCATCTTCGACCCATATGAGAAGTGTTCAGGGTAGCAAGATGACAAATGACATTTCATAAAGCTTTTTTATCAGCCGAGCCTCTTATCAGGGAATACTCTTTAAGTCTCCTGATAAAATCTATTTTTATTCGCTCTATTCAATCTTAACATGGTTATTGATGTAACATGTCTAAGGCATAACAAAATGCACTGCCTGATCCAAATAAAGTCACCACCAAAAAAAAGGCCAGACACCAATATTTCATTAGACTGAAGTTAGCTCTGACATACTTAACTCATTCTTATGACACAGAAATCGTCAAATTGACTCATGAGTAACAACTCTTTGTGGAGTACATTTCTTTGGTTTATTTGATTTACGTATTTTAAAAGACTTCCCCTCCCAGAAGCACCGCATGATGAAACAAACTAGAGTTATTAAAAGGAATAGATCTTTTGTTCTGCTCAAACGGTTTTCATAATTTGAGTACATATCATACCTATTGTGTTTATTATTTTTCACATGTATCACTAAAATTAATTTAACAGATGACCAGTAAGTTAGGGATAGTATTAAAATAATGACCCTACTGTATGATGATGTTTTGAAAGAATAAAAAGAGTCTTGTTTCTGTTAATAATCAGAAGACATCGGCAAGCAAGTTCATTAACCTAGATTTTTGTATTTGGCTGTTTTGTGGTCTTTGTCATAACAGTTTACAAGTAATTCTGGATTTTTTAGATGAATGATAAATAAATCACTCAAATTATAGTTTTTTATGAATGAGAGTCAAAAGGGTGAATCACCAAAATGAATGAAAGTAATATATATTTGTATCTATATATAAGAAATTTTATTATTTTATTTGACTTGCAACTTCCGGCCACCATAGTATTCTCCTGTTTTTAGAATACGCCCAACATATAGTTATGCATATATTCTTCATGAAAAAGCCTCTTTTATGCCTGTTTTGCGGTTACATCAATATTACCTTCAACCCTAGACAGCTGACTCTTTGTTAAAACTAAAGTCAGCTATTTTTCTTGTTGTTTTAAGACCCTCCCTGAATTTTATAATATTTCCAAGTCTTTAATTAATATAAAAATTAATGCAGATTTTAACTATAAAGTTGACATGCTTTACTGTTGACTGATGATATTACATTATAAGGATAATCAGCTTTATTTATGTGATTGCAACACAATGATTTCTGGAGATTAAAGCAATAGAACATAGTGCCATGAGTCAGGTATTAAAAAGCTAGTAACAGTCACTTGTATCAGAGTGCACAGAATGGTAGCGTGAGTACAAATGGAGATGTTGAGCTGTCTAGCACTGACAGTGTTACTGGCATTTTCCTGCAGCCTCCCCTGGCTAGATCAGGTGTCTGCTGCTCAGGATGTGGTGAGACAATTCATCCTCAGATTGATTCACTTCCTATTGAATTGCTCCCCAAACCTGAGGAGTAATTTAAGCTGTCCTTGTGAGTCATACTGTTTTGCTTTGCTTGAAAATATGAGAATCTGTGTTAACGTTGTCTCTTTTTTTGTTCGTGCCAAACACAAGCTGACAAGCAGAATCTTTTTCAGTCGTGACAACATTTGCAGAGGAAGGAAAATATGTTTGAAACTAAGGCAGAGTATAACAAATGTATTAATTCATTGAATTAAGACACCGAATAATCTGGATACACCAATTAAACTTCTATTGATGATTGTGTTCTATTTTATCTATTTCTATATTTATGATTTTTATATTTGGACAGGGACTTTTTGAGGGACAGGTGCTCAAAAAAGGGGCACATCATGTATTTTCTCCTATAAAGTAGTGTCATTTAGATAGACCTTCTGTATTATAGCCCTCTCAAGAGGAAGCTAAGTTAAAAGTATGAAAAAAAAGTCCACTTCATTCACATTGTAGCACCAATTTTTAATACCAAGTAGTTATTGCTGATCAAACCTACATAAGAGTATTAGAGCCACTGTAAAAATAAAATTTAAGTTCTGACCTTTTTCCTTCAGAATTCTGACTTTTTTCCCTCAGAATTCTAACGTTTATCTCAGAAATAATGGTGACAGTAAGGACATTTTTCATCTACGTTATGTTTTACAGTCACTGCATTAAACTTTCTTATTGTCATGTGCCAAAAGAGTGAGTATTTCTTTATTACTGAAAGACAGTTTGAAGTATAGCTCGATTAATTCATCCAAACCATTGAAGATATTGTTCTGAGTAAAAAAGAATGTTGTTTTTGAAAGAAATCAATTCAGTTTCTGTAGAATGTGATATGACATTACTTAAATTCACTGGTGCAATTAGCTATAACAATTTTACTGGCTTTCTGTCTGGACTTTTTTCACTTGCCTTTTTTCAAGTAATACAACGGCTTCCTTGTTTTTTGAGTAACTGAAAATGCACTTTGGTCATTAATCAGCTGGTGGCACTTCCGGGCTGTCTACGTTAATTACAATGCAGTGAATGTAAAACATAACATAGATAAAGAAAGTTTCTCACTGACATCCTTATTTCTGACAGCAATGCCAGAAATCTGAGATTCAAATGAGAGTCAGAATTATGAGAAAAAAGATAGAATTCTGAGAAAAACATCAGAACTTTAATTTTGTTTTTAGAGTGGCCCTAATCCTCTTCCATACAAACCAACACAATGTTTATGCTGTATTTTTATTTGTGACTAAATTAATGTTTTAATGCAACTGAATATACTTATTTGTACAAAAGATTAACTGTTTAATATGTGCTTTTCCATCCAGAGTTAAAACGTTAGTTTGTACTTCCTTGCTTCTCTCTCAACAAGATTACTTTTTTACATAAACAGAACTATTGTGTCTAATTAAAACCATCACAGCATACAAACATGCACATGAATGCCCCTGTCATTTTTTTTGACAGTGTTATATCCTTTTTACAGATCTTTTTAAATACTTATATTATCCATCGTACAGTCACTAAAAGAGGATTGAATTAATCAGGAGAGGAAAAACACCATCAACATATCCCTGTCTAATTACTTTCAGTGCTGTGCATGATAGCATTTGTTCAAAACAGTATCAGTATCTGTGAATGTGAAAGGAAAGCTTATAAAGGAATCTGCTCAAGGCCACTAATTGTCAGGCAGAGTGTGTTTGGTGTTAATTTCAGCTGAAAGGATTTAAACAGGGAAAGTCAAATAAAGAGCCGCTGTGTGTTGAATATTGCCCGAGGCTGCTAGTTTAACTCACATCAATCTACCTCTGAGAGATTGGTTTACGCCCTTTCCCAACATGCTAAGCAACAAATTCGACGCAGAGGTCTAGAAAAAAGCTAAGGTAATTTTTGCCATCGGCATGGAACTCTTGTTTTGACCACTGGATAACATACATTATAGCTTGCGTTTAAGCACATGAATGAGGAATTTAAAGAAAAGGGCAAAGACACTAAACCTCTGTGACCATTTAATATTAATTTTAAAGACTAGTCATGTGATGATATATCCGTGATTAAACCAGGGGGTGGCGGAAAATGGGGAGTAAGATGGTTTTAAATTGACCTGCAATTATTTTCAGGTATTTATCAGCTTCACCAGATTCAACCACTGCTCATGGGCCAGAAAAATCTCCAAATGTTCATGTGGCAACAATGCAAAAATACAAAACTCTAAATAAAAATCATGCAAATGGCGATAGGGTTCCCTCTAATCGACTTCACATCAACACATAATTTGTGTGTGTGTTTTTTTTTCTTGCTCTGACTTCTAAAATCTGGTGCTTTTAGATGTGTCTTGTAATGCAATATCGCATGTTTAAGTAAAGCTGACCCAGAAGCGCACTGCATCCCTTGACTTTCATTTTAGTATTGCTGAATGCAATCTTTTTAATTGAAAGAGATTTTTCGTGACAGGCCCATCACAGTTGTTCCTATTCTCCTGATTTCAGACCATACTCACCTGCTTGTCAGTGGTGTCCAGCTATGACCTCTATTCAGCTTTTGTGTTGTTTATAGGAAGTTTATGTTGCTGCTTAAAAGTAAATATCGATGGTTCAATCACCTCGCCAAGTGAACTGAAATCAGGATAAAAATTGAAGTAGTACATTTAAAAATTATTTTAGGTAATTTTATTGATCTGAACAATTGCATTTAATCCTCACCCTTCATCTGTACAGACATAGTCATGGTTGTTCAGGAAGTAGGAGGACAATTGTGAGAAAGTTTACAAAAGACAGAATACAAAAGAGCTCTACACAACCCAATTGCATTAAACACAATTAAGTAATGAGAGTTATCAATGGCGAGGAGTCATATCATGAGCAAAAGATAATAACTTGATTTTGTGGAGGTGAGCAGAAGTGGAGATATATTAGAAGAATGTACAATTATTTATTTGTAATTTTGTAAATAAAGCACTCATCATAAAATAAATATAATGTATTTTTCTATTAAAAAAATGTATGATAGGATATGCATTTATCTCTTTTGATATGCAGTTTGTAATATTAGTATTTATGTAGTATACTTTACTGGAGGCATGGACATCAGTCAAACAGTAAATTGTAAAAAGCTCATACAGATACATAATACAGTGCATTTTTACAACCTTTTTTTTGTTGAATAATGGATTTTTCATAATTAGTAATTGAATTGTAAACACATAAAAGGTTAAAATATTTTGTGTAGTGAAGTATAGTCTCAGCATCTTCACAGCATGCTGGATATAAGTCTGATTGGTTTGGCACAATTTTAAGGCAGCACCTAAAGAAACTTGAAGTCAAGACCTGATTAGTTGTTTTCATTAGTAGCAAGTTTATGTTTATTCCGCTGAGAAACTAAGTGCATTCGTACAATCAAGATAAAATGATTTTATGCCCTCTCATATTGATTTTGAAATATCATTATCCTATTTTTGTAACTTTGTGTTATCTCTCGTCTTTTGTGACTTTTTTCAATTATTAACTTGTTGTGTATATGTCTGTTGTTGTGACATTTTCACAATTGGCAACATGACCCTATGCTAAACGACATGGGATTCGTTGTTTGATCTATGGTAAACTGCCTCCTGGTCTTAGCCAAACAAAGCTGCCAAACACTCGCCAAGCGAGACTAAGTGAAAGAATGCATAACAACATACAGGTTTATTAATATACATGCATTTTCACATTATTGTTGCTCTTTTCTCTGAGGTTCTCTTAGTAACACATCTTAACTTGTGTCTCCCTAGGTAGACCAGTGGGCCTCGGGGGAAGCTAGCTATACACTGAGTCTATTTTATATTGTGTGTGTATGTGTGATTTACTGTGTTAAACTCACCTTCAATAAACTTACTTACGCATAAAGAGTGTATAAACTCTTTTGTGCACATCTATGTGACCTGTGTGCTCTGATTGACATCACAAGGTAACTTACTATGTCTTTAGGAACAAGAGGCTGTTTAAGTTGTTTATCAACAATTAGGAATTTTTCATATGGAGAAATTTGGTGTGTTAGTGTTATTTTATGTTATGTTAACAGTTTAGTGACTGGAATTACTATGATTTTGACAAGTCTGCTACTTTGTTGGGCCAGCTATCATGTTTTATGTATGTCTGTTTTTTTAATTGTATTGTACTTTGAAATGTTGTAAAGCACTTTGTGTTGACTGCAGTTTTAAAAGTGCTTTTTAGAGTTCCAAAATGGTGTATCCATAATTGATACACCATTGAGAACCATTCTATGTTTTAAAAATTGTAACCTTTTGCTTGTTTTTTAACTCTCCGAGTTATAGAAGACCATGGTCTAGTAATTGATCCTTCTGGATTGCAAGCAAAATATTTTGTCCTGCTTTCAGATGCGTAGCTATAATCGTTCTAATATCTGACAGCATTCTAAAGTTTGTTTTGTTAGTGTCCATCCACAAGTTTGATGGAGGAATGAGCGTATGAACAACTGACACAAAAATAGGATCAGGTTATGTTTTAGTTTTAAGGTCCATCAATCATTTTGATTTTTTTTGGTCTGTCCAAGGCAGAAAAGTTCGTGTGAATCAACAAACTGACTACATGGTGTTTACAGCTCTGTATAGCCGTCCTATGAAAAGCTCCAGCATCACATCTGTATGCGTTTCACATCCAAGTTCTACGCCAATCCTGCCTTCTTTCATGCCAAACTAAATTCCAAAATGCTAAACAAAGAAAAAAAATGGTAACCAAGGTAACAAGAGGCTTCAAAGGCGATGTGTTTTTCCAAAGTGTCTCATCTCTTTTCAGAGAGCGAAAGAGGCGACACGAACATGTGCTGCTCTTTCATCTCTGGGGTTTTTAATACAGGTTTACATATTTTTTGAGGAGGCTGATTATACCTGAACATGTTTCACTTTTACTTTGTTGGAACTTTATCATCAAGTAAAAAAAACTTTCAAGTAAAAGCATGAGATTTAACCCCAGAAATTGAATAAATTACAATAACTGATACCATCTATCTCCCACAAAGGTTTTGTTTGAATGAACAGCAAATGTATTTACCCAAACAAATTGTGTATCTATTACTATGTGGTATATTGTCATTGTGTTTAACTAAAGTGATAGAGAATTAGCTTGTTCAAGCTACCTTTTAGTTGCCCAAATAATCAAGTACTTAAAACAAGCAAACAGAGACAGATCTGCTAATAACTGTTTTATTGTCAAGTAATTTTCAAGGAAAAGCCTCCGAATTAACCACAGTAATTGAATAAATTACAAAAACTAAAACAATAACTGAGAAATTGTAAATATTCAAAATAAATGTGTACACTGTGTACATTAATATTAAATGGTACTATGTATAGTCGCTTGTTAGATGCAAAGGCAAAGTTATCCAAAACATACACAGAATCTAGCTGAAGTATGTTAACATCGAGATATTTATATATGTATGTCCTACCATTTCAAAGAAGTAAATATTTCTCAACTCTTTTCCCAGATAACAATAGGCCTGATTTTTTTGTTTGTTTTCTTGACTGCTCAGAGAAAGTTTTCTTCAAATGAGCCATCAAATGAGTGGAGGAGGTTTAAACTGCCAAAACACTCAGCGATAATTATGGGACAACAAATCAATCAGAGCAAAACAAACATGCCCAGAGGTTTGTTCAGAACAGGAACAGCAGGTCGTGCTGGGGTTTCAGGGACACCAGGCCTCTGGAGAGCTAAACTATTAAACACACTTTTGTGGTGATGGAGGAGAATGCCAAAGGGTTCAGGATAGCAGGAGTTTTGGGCTAAAACACAAGCACATTTTGGAGGGGATGGAAGGGCGGAGCGTTCTGTGGCAGCGGGAAATGGCAGATCATACCCACATTGGTCTACACAATTTGCTGCAATTTCCTGCTGCTGTTTGGACAGAGCTTGAGGCTGTGTTTAAAGGGTTAGAGTGGAAAAGCAATACCATGCCTACAGCATGCATTGGAAATCTCCCCTTCTGTTTCTTTGTCTCTTTCACACACACACAAGCACACGCACACAAGCACACGCACACATGCACAAGCACCCACGCACACACAAAGACGCACATACACTCTTTCTCTAGAAAAATTGTCAGAATACTATATATTTACAATGCAGTATACAATAACTTTTTGTTTTTGACTCTTTTTGTGTCTCTTGAGGAGATTAGCTGTTTCTTTAGCTAATTCCTAAATTCTGCGATTCCTAAACATACCCAGCTGCTCTCGCCAGCCACAACATAAAAACGTACAAATAAATTCATTGGATGCATTACATTATCCACGAACTAAATTGAACAAAGATACAACTTAGGTTCCTAAGTTGGACATATATTTTAATTTTATGTTAATCCACATTAGACCTCTCGTTTGTAAAGCTACTTTAAATATACTATATAAATAGATTTGGATTGATTTATAGTAATCAATACACAGTCCTTCCACAATCCTTCTTAGCTGTCAGTCTTGAATACATGACTACACATAACTTGCAGATCCGGGGTCCTTGATTAAGAAGCCTTGTTCAATATACACATATTTTCATTGTCTCTTGTTTTGTCAAGTTTAGTCATACAAAACCTTCACCTCTCTCAAATTACCCAAAAATACATATTTAATGACTTTGACTTCACTTTCATACTGTATTGTCCTTCAGTTTTTTTCACTTGGTTAATGAACCTCAGGGATACATGCTAGTTGGCCAAATAGTGTTGACTGTAATAGGACCTTCTTAATTCTGTATGAAAAGGCTAACTTATTCATTAAATAACAACAGAAATACTGTCATCCATACTTTTTCTCTGAAGTTGGCATTGATAATCAAAAATGGCAACCCTGTTACATTAAATTCTAACTTTAAAATGTTGACTGAATTGGGCTTTAGTATATTTATTACATGGACCAAAGCTCACCTTGCCTTAAATAATCTAACTTTCAGAAATCTACCAAATGGCTCAAATGAATTTTTGCATGCACCCTCCAAGTTCAGCTCTTAATTAAATCTAATTAATGAATAAGAAAAGTAAGCGTGTCATAACCAATAACCCTTTTTCTTCTTAATTACAACCGCATGGTGTTAAAACACTGAGAAATGGACTGGTTAATTTGGAAACACATAGCAAAAAAGCAGTTCCAATCAATAATAGGCCAATGACAGTGATGGACTGCCTGAATCTCCAGAGAAACAGACGACAAAAGTGTCCACTGCTCACATCGCTTCTCTTGCCCTTGCACCAAGATCATCTACTTTTTCACATTGACTGGCAACAGATGACCAGAGAAGCCAATTTTTTTTATTGCAGTATCTTTTAAATAACCTTGACCTGGAAATGACAAAACTGTGTATTAGCTTTTAGAATATAATGTTTAACTGATTATTGCTAATCTAATTTAACCTTTTAATACATTTCATTTTATATTTCTTGTTTTGTCAATACTGCCACTTTAGTTTCCGTACAAGTGTCACCAGGGATTATATAGCATTAAGTCTTTTCCCCATCTCAAACTGAGCCCTAATAACAGAATCCAATTAATGCCATAAATAATTGTATTTACATCTCACATGTAGTAAGGAGATATTCTGTTAAAAACTAAACTGAATGAGTCTTCTCTTATCTGCTTCATTGGAGTCGTATGGCTAAAAAAGTTATTAAATCCTTAACATTGTTTATAAAATGGTTGAATTGTTAATTTTCTGTGGTGTTCAAAACCTGTTGTTGACCTGTTGTTGCCCCATTATTGTAAGGATGCACATTTAATTGCTTGTTTGTTAGATCTAGTGAAGCAAGCCAGCTTTTTTGTCACTAGAAAATATCATCTATACATCAATTCATAACATCAATTTCCAGAATCATAAAACGTGTGCATTCCAGAATCTTTACTTACATAAATGTACTGTTGTTTACTTTTCTAAGATTTCTAAGTTGTTTCTTGTCCTTTTTGCAGATTTTACCAGCGCTCTTATTCTCTCAATATCAAACTGACGCTTAAAAAAACAATATCATCCAGCTGTAACGAACCATGTAGTTACGTCCATAAATGATAGAAAACCGTTCATTTTGCAGTGCTAGTTCTAGTTCTGATCCTGGTCAGAATCCATACTGTAGAATTCTGAAAGAGCTGAACAATCTGTCTACAGTTGACCTCTTTGGAAAGAACAATTAGGAGACAATTACAAAAGTCCAGCCAGCCTACTGGTGATAAAAGCCTGTTCTAGTTTCTCTAACTGCTGACTGGAAACATAGCATCATGACAAACCATGATCAGATCCCAGAATTACCTGGAAATTGACTTGGTTTTTGGTTGTCATACACTTAGAGTTAAGGTAGGCGTTCACCTTGGGAACCTAAACTTTGTTCCCAAATGCAGTGACTTCAGTTTTGTCTTTATTTAACTGAAGAAGGTTTGACCCATCCAGATTTTGTTGCCATCTAGGCATTTATAGAAATAGTTTATAAGGCTATAGTCATTTGGAGAAACGACTAATTAAATCTGAGGGTCATCAACATAACTAAGTTATTTTGTGTGTCTCATTATTTGACTAAAATGTATAGGTTGAACAGAAGTGGTGGGCAAATTGAGCCTTGTGTTTAGTTTGTCATTTGGTCTCTTACAATTACATAAAAGCTCCTTCCTTCAAAGAACCTTTTCCAAGACATTTTCAAGGAATCATTTCATCATTGACCCAGAAAGAGCAACACAGTTTTTCGGTCTGTAAAGGATGGTGTTATGATTGTCAGTGCCGAAGTCAAGTAAATCTGTGATCTGTGTTTGTTAAATGACGTGTATTATTTTTAACAAAGCTAGCTAAATATGACTCTAAATTGTATCCTGTAGAATTTTGCCATCAATTTGATTGAAGTTATGAATTGAGACTGATGACAAGTGGGTCTGTTCCGAGGGGTACTAGGGAAAAACTGCTCCCTTTTGTAATTTTACTGATCTTATCAATGAGGAATGCCAGACAATCTTGGAATCAAATTGATTGATTTCATTGAATTCATGTTTATTGAGTTTAAAGAGTTTCCACAGCATGCATGGCATAATGTGAACCCTTCTCTAAAATGTTTTATATGCATCACCTGTCCAATGTATTTCTGAAATGGGTTTATCCTCAAAGGTTTATAGGTCCTTACTGTGTTTGCCAAGACAGCTGTGCTTTATCCTGTCTATGAATCCCTTATTATAGTTAGATGTCATGCATCTCCCAAAGATGCCTTTTAGATACCACCGTTGCAAAAAATCCCAACCATAAAGGCTTGGAATACTTATGATCTAATTACAGTTTTGTCTCTGTGTAGCTGCAGGGCTTACTGTCAACAATTGTTCATGCTTATCTGGGGGTCTTTACAACTGTTCATGTGCAAATCTTGTAAATGAATGCAGACCGCTGTCTCATCCCTGCCCGGTGAACTCTAAATCCCCGAGCCGGTGTGTCTGGACGCTGGCCTGTAGTGATGAGTTACAGAGGTATAAATCCCATGTTATTTGGCAAACAGAAATGACCCTCCACTGGAAGGTTTGATACTGCAACTGCTCCCAAAGGCAGTCTGTGTGAATTCTTGAAAGGATTGAAAACCCTGTGTCATGTCAACTGGTAGCTCCAACTTAGTAGCTCCACCACTACGAAGCATTAGCTGAAATAATTGTCTCTTAATAATATGTGTGTATATGTTGCATTTCCTTATGTTGAAACATTAATCTTCTAGTTTTTTTCTTTTCCACATGGACGAAAATTATCAAACCAACTGCTGCAGTTATTTTAGGTCAAGTAAAAATTTACAGATCAGTTATCATAACATGCAAGTATTGGTAAACAGTTGCTAGAAAATTAATTAGTACCAAAAATAAATAAATAATGGTTAATCTTTAGCAACAACATGGTTACAATTCATATTGTCTTTTAGGATCTTTGCAAACTTGTGTCTCTGAATCTATTTTTCAATGCTGTAATGTAATCACAAGACTAGAGGCTAATTCTAGTTTTAAAACACTCCCTGAATTTGTTGCATACATACATTTATATTAATGTATGTACATGTTTTCATCTAATAGTTTTATTGAATTATGGTGATTTAATGCTAAATTTGTTCAAGGTAAAAAGCATCGTGTTCAATGCTTAATGGTTGGTTTGTGGACAGGTTATTTAAAAACGTGTTTCTTTGCTAGTGACTCTGCTTAGTGCTCCATTATTCCACCTCTATCTCTGTCTACAGAATTGATTTCTAAAACTAAGGTTGTGTAAAGAACCCCAATTATTCTTCTCCTGCCACTTTCCCTCACCCTCTATGGCTCATGCATGCATTGCTCTTCTGGCTGTTCTTCCATTCTGTTATTTGGACATTTCCCTTTTATATTTTCTCTTTTTAAAAATGAATTATTTAATTACTGGTCCAAGTTATATTAATTATACAAATGACTTCGACTTGTCTTCTTGCCAGATTCCTAGTTTGACTTATTTAGTTTCACATATTTGACATTCCTTTGCATACAGTTTCTGTGCTTTGTCCGTAATTTTTACATTTAAAGAGGGCACTGCTGTAGTGAAGTGACTATGAAGTGCTGATTTATTTAGAAAGTTATTAATTAGAAAGTGATCAGAGGCTATTAGGACCCTCCCAGAGAAGAGTTTGAATGTTGTCCATGTGGGTAAGAAAGATGGATGGACAAACATGGACGGGTGGGTAGATATGTATATTTAAATATTTCTGATGTAAAAGCTTTTATGCACAATTTAAGATTATAGATAAACAAAAGAAAGACTATGCATTGGCACACTAATGAAAGTGTGGGCATAAAATTAAATACAGGAAACTGAGCCCTTTAACTGCTATGAATGATACAGATCTCAAGTCCTGCCATATCAGCGCAGAGGAAGTGAGACATCACTGGTGTTTGCAATCCTGGTTAAATGATTTTATGAGTAATATTTGAACCTAGAGTGTTGAAGCATTGTCTTGACATGGAAAAGCAAAGAGTGTAATATTTGTGTATTTTTTATGTCACTAAATTTCATTTGTGCGTAAGCATGCATGTGTTCTTTATCATCATGCAGAGAATTAATTGTAAATGTTTCATTAACTCCAAATGTTCACTAATGCTCATTTACAAAACCATCAATAGCTCTGCCTGAGTTTTGCTTTACAAAGTTTTACAATCTTACAAATCATCACAAGTCTTTGTAAATAGAAGGAATCTCCAGAACTTTCTCATTCACCGTCCATGGCTGGTGAAATAATCTCCTGATCCAGTCAGGAGAGAAGCAATGACTTTAAAAAAAGCAATTAAAACTCTTCTACTCCTTGAACACTTAAAATCATTAAAAATAATCTACCTTTTTGTATTGTTGCTTTTCTCTGAGCACTTCTTTGTTCAAGTGGTCATCTGTGACCTCTGTGTGAACTACTTGTGGTAAAATGTGTCTTTGTAACAAATTTTGTATTGTCTTTCCTTTTATTATAAGCCACATTAGATAAAAGTGTCTTCTAAATGAAAATGTAAATGTCTAGTCACAGTGTACACCCATTCAAACATTATGGCAATGTAAAGCTTAGTTCAGCTTTAGTTTTCAGTAGCTTGCTACTTATAGTATAAAATATAGTTATTTAAGCTATTCATAAATTGAAGATAGCTTATTCAAACCTCATTTCACTAACTTGCAGCAGTTAAAAAAAAAAAAAAAAAAACTTGCAGCAGCCTGAAAACATAGACTTCAGAACATTTTGTTGATCTGGACATGTCTTTCAAGCTACTGGCAGTTTTATTCAAATGGATTGCAAACTGAAAAGTCCCCGGATCTCTGCGATTAATGTTGCCATGCATAATTTATGATATTACACTTTAAAAAGAAACAAGCGTATACACATAATCAATCTCAGACTGCCTATGAGATGATCTGTGTCTGGTCATTCAATATGATCAGATCTATTTGCCTATCAAAGACCATCCACTTTTTACAGAGCCAGCATTAAATACAAACCCAAACCTCATCGATCTCCTCTCATGAGACCAATGAAAGCAATGAGTGCAAGTAGTAATGTTTCAAAGAGGAATTGTTTGTAGCAAATGTCTTTGAAAAAGTGGCAGTACAGTCTTAAAATAAAACTAAATCAAAATTCAAGCAGAACAGAATATTGATTTAGTGGTTGGTGAACTTGCTATCTTTTAGCTGGCATATTTTGTTGTGTATCCACCATGACAAAATCTACCCCCAAAACAACAAGGATTAGCTTTTCATGCTTGTTTTGAGTTTATCTCTAAACTGGCTTATCAGTTCTTTCTCTTTAATATAAAAGACATTCTGCATCTGTATGGAATGAGCCTAGTGCAAGAGATTAAATGTATTGTAGAACACAGCATGTTGAACTGTAGACTTTAGATCTCTACTGAGTAACTTATTTCAGCCAGCGTACACTCAGCACAGTCCTGTGGAAGCTGATGATGCTCAACAATTTCACCTCAGACAGAACAGCACTGGAAATGCTGCCAACAGAAAGGCTGTACATTTACCAGCATGCATTACAGGTGCATTTTCACTGCAGGAGATATTGCACTCTGCAGTAAAATAGGTTTATTATACAGACACCACCACCACTGATTTGCTGTGACAGGCTATTTGGGCAGAAATTACAGTAGTGATTCTGGTTTTCCCAACCATTGTTTGAAAATGAGAGAAATTTGCAAGCAGTAACTCTAGCCTGTCTCATTTGTTTCATCTCAGCAAGGGTTATAGTCAACTTGGCTGAAAACATGTTTTTGCATGCATTTTATGTGTTCATAAAGGAAATACATTTGACAGTTTGTTAATTTAGTTGATTGGATGATTAATAATATAACAATACAATTATTATGCATTTAAGTACTAAATGTAAATAATTTATAATGCTAATTTTCATAGTTTCTATTTACGTTTTTTTACTGTTAATTGGGGACCAAGTGTTACGATACAGTCATTTGTATAAAATCAACCATTACCATTTGGAATAAAAACACATTTAATCTAGCTTAAGTCAAGTTAAATTCCATAACTCTACATGATTTCAGAAACCGGGTATGTTTTGAGATTGCTTCAGTCTACACTTTGCTCAAGGCTTTCTCAAGGAAGTGGCAACCAACTTCATCCATCTCTAAATTCCATATAATAATATCCAACCTTAATCTTGATAATATTTAGCATAACTATGACACTCAAGTTAGTAATGATCCCATTTTACTTATCAATAAACTCATGGACTTGTCCACAGAACGGAGTTCACAGTTGATCTGATCTGGGGGGTCAGTTAACCTTTCCAAATGTTGCAAAAAGGGGTTTGTGCATTGTCAAGTTGTTGTTGATAAGGTTTGAGAGGGATTCCTGCCTAATTGTACCAAATTCAGCAGTGAAAACATGAATATTCTCTTTGTAGATACTGTGAACGATGCACTTAGTTTTCCTCCACTTTCTCTCAGCATTTCTGCATATTTTTCATCTTTGTACTTTTGTTGAGGTACGGTAGTCCAGTGTGCTTTCTGTCTGCTTGACTTCTTCTTAACTCTCTGTGTCATTAATATCCATCTTTGTCTTTGAATTTAATCCCCAACAGAGGATCTGCTTTGCTGTTGATGTTTATGATGACACTTTCACAGACAATTCACAAGTGTTTTAATGTATGTTGGTCTGTCTTATAGAGATTAATTTAACTTAATTGTTTATATAGATCAGTATGTCAACGAATATGCAGGAATGATCAGATCCATAATGACCTATCAGATCCATAATGACAGTAGATGTAATGTTTAGACCCTTGATTAAAACCAGCACCTTGATGAAGTGACCGTGATTATGTATGGCACACTGTACATGCTGGGGTCAGGTCAAAAGTGTTAGTAACAAACTTGAGTTCCTAATCAGAAGTTTTTTGTTCATGTGATTTTTAAAATCCCCAGCAATAATTACAACTGCCTATAGCAGCTTTGTGAAATTACCCTTTTGGTCTGGAGAGTATTTCAGAGGCCAGTAGAGATTGATTAGTAAAAACATTTGAAGAACCTCTTGGAGCTATATCTAGATATTCGAATGAGGAGTGATTAACAAGGCTGACTTATTTACTCTCAAAAACATATCTAAAGAGGCAGTTACTCCTCCTTTCTTGTTTTTTTTTTCTGCAGACACTCTGCACAAAATCAAAGCTAGAAAGAGGTGCTTCATTGCTTCATACAGTTGCACTACTGCAATCATGATGTCATGTTTTAACAAGAAAAATTTAGGAAGTTGGGGCCCCTGTCACTCTGGTAGAGGTCTCAATGATCGTTAGTGAGGGGCAGGGGGGCTCACATTATTGACACACTGTGGGGGTTGCAGAAAGGAGTGAGATAGTTTTGTCCCAAGAAATGCAGTTTTCTCTGGATTGGCAAAGGAAGGGGAGAGAGATACTGATGACTCCTTCCTTCTGGCATCTCTGACTTTTGACTCATCACTCATGGGTGGTGAAGCATGTCAGGTCAACTTGTCCCATCATTCTCTTTGTTGCTGGAAATCAGACCAATGGTACATGTGTGTTTTACGATCTTGCACCAATTTGGTCTATTTTGATCCTAGACATTGCAGATTAATGCTTGAGGAAAAACAAACATATTGCCCAGGAGTTCTGTTTATCATCCTATCTAATAAAAAGAGATTTCTTTGATGCCAAAAACATAAAGTTATCATAAAATTCACTTTTCGAAATGTATTCTAGGCATGCATGTAGCCCATGAGAATCTATTCAATCTTTCCAGTGTTTCAAACAGATCCAGTCTTTTCTTTAGCACTGTGGCTGACCTTTCAAGGCACAATGTCTCCCCATATTAATAATAACTTGCTTTGTTGTAACAGTTTGCTCAACATACTTCTGATCACCTTGATCACACGTTTTTTTTTGCTTGAATGATTGAGTATGTTAGTTATTTAACTCTTGGTTTTACTTTCCGATGAGTCCTCCATTAGAATGGTTCTGGGTTCCACTGAGAACTTTGTTGACCTGGCACACTTTATTTTTTTTCTTTAAAAAGTAACTAAAGAAAATGAAACAATGGCTAAAGTACAAAGATCTGCTAAACATGTCATCGTTAACCAGTTCACATTCACTGTGTATACTGTAATTTAAACTATTTTACTCTTGAAAAATTGCCATTTACTCTATAAGAGAACACAACAGATAGAAGCAGTCTAGAATATGCCAAAGCCACACATATCTATATTGCTATCTGCAAGCAGCCAATCTTGCACATGGCCCTTGTGATTGAAATCTGTATTTCCTATTACCTCTCCGCAAACAGATGGTAGATAAAAAATGCCAGCAGCTTTAGAACGATCTGCTCCATGGTCTCTTCAAGTCTGATGAAATAGGGATTGGAGTTCTCTGTGGTGGTTCGGGAATGATTACCCCCAATCTGTCTCGTAGCTGCACAGCTTCCCAATGGACTCCTACGATAGCTCGACATAGGGGCCAAAATGAACATTCTTTACTGAGCAATTTTCTGGCTTGGTGCTAGACAGACTTGTGCTAACTGACAGATGATGTTTTCTGTATTAAAGTTAATTGAAACGAAAGCTGTACCTTGAAAGCTGTACCTTATATATTCATATGGAAGAGAGTGTAATTATAGTGCACATACTGTACATGTAAGTACCTAAATACACTTTAAAAACAGCAGTATATTCTTCACCTCCTCTTGTTTTTTTTAACATTTTTTAAAGTTTATTCATTCTCTTAAAATATATCCATGATTATACCCTGTCCATAGTGTGCTGACAAACACAAACATTACAGTTCATAAGGTGTTCAAAGTCAGGGAACCTGTTTGGGAAAGGACATACTTTTCAATTGAGCCTTATTTTGAGATTGATGTGTTTTCATTTGGAGAGATTGTGTTAAAAATACTAGAATAATCCATGTCTAACATTTAATTTTGTCAATAAATCAAAGAAAACATTTGCAAGCAAGCAAGGAGTATCTCCAAATTTTGTACATTTTAAAGAAATGTGAGCCAAGCCACAGCAATGAGTTTGTGAGTTATGAAACATGATGAAACCAAGTGTTTTCTTTCATTTTATAATCTAAAATGAAGTACTATTGAATGCAAAGCACTGTCACGAGCATGTGTCACTCAATCCTTAGATTCTACAATGGTAGGTCAGCATATTACATTAACTGAAAAAGACCCGTACATAAATAAGTTGTCTATGGTTGCTAATCAAGATGCATTTCAACTTTTTCTTTCGGAAATGCTGGATTATTTTAAACAAACGTGTGACAATAATTAATTTTAAATGCTAAATATATTATCATACATTAAAAGTGGGGTATTACATGTATTAGCAACTTCATTCATGTTATTTAGTGGGTTCCTTAATCTTCTACTGGTCACATTCAGTAGTTGTAGTAGGTTCTTGTCAATTTTAGTAGTGCTTTGACAGAAGGATCGATTATCAGGGAAAGGAAGCAGTGCCTTAATATATAAATGTTGTACACAATTTTGCGCTAACATTAACTAACCCTTTAATTTAAACCTACCCTGAACCCAGAGCCTGACACCTTCTTGCATAAATAGCTGGTAGATACAGGCACAAAGGGTCTAAAAACATCTGAAATGGGTGTTCACAATCCTACATGCTGTTAAGATAAAAGACTGTTTAAATAACATTTTTATCTGAATCAAAATATATGAGGGTCTAAGATATCTTGCTATCTTAATTTGGGGATTAGGGTATCTGCAACATCCGTCTGAAAGATGAAACCAGATGGTTATATTATTTACAATAAATAGAACCACGACCAGCCAATGCCTTAAGAACACACTTGACAAATCACAGTTGTCAAATATAAACGTTACATGTGTCCTACTGTAGAGGTCATTGCACTGGAGCATCATTTAATTCCATTATTGATTTAATTATCAGTGAATACAAATTACATTTTCACATGATGTTCTTTGTTTAAATGTTCAAAGGAAACAAGAGTCGACAAATATAAAACAAACAGACGATTCAGCCCAAAGGCTCAGCAAATGTAATGTTATCCAGCTGTTCTGAGTATAACTTGAAAAGTTATCACACCAGACAAAAAAACAATATAAAAACCAATCTCAAACCATTCCACTGTTTGTGCATTGTATTGCCAGAGGCGGACATGGTCATAGAGCCATAAACAGATAATAACTTAATGGCAGACCAATTTGGAAGCAGCTGGAAGCAGGTCTGTAGAAGCAGCTGTTTTAACTCAGACTTACACACTTGGACACATATGCGTACACTGGCACACCACCACAGCCACCATAAGCATCTCAAGCCTGATTATGGCTGATTTAATTTTCTAAACGATAAGTGAATATGAAGATATGTCAAGTGTGTTTGTAAATTGGTTATTTGGTTTAAAAAACTTTATAATTGTTTTGGACTTTTTTCTTTGTATCTATATTTTGGTCATATAATTAGAATATTATTTAAAAAAAATCAATAATTCCAACTCAAAACACCTGTAAATAGTCTCTCAGTCTAGTTTTGTAGACTACATAACCATGGGGAGAACTGCTGACTTGACAGTTGCCCAAACAATGACCATTGACATCTTTCACAAGGAGGGCATTGCAAAAGATGTTGGCTGTTCACAGAGCTCTGTGTCCAAGGACATTAATTGAAAGGGAAGAGAAGGACAAGATGTGGTAGAAAAAAGTGTAGAAGCAATAGAGTTAATCATCCCTTGGATAGGACAATGAAACAAACCCCATTAAAAGGTGTTGGAGATTCACATAAAGTGGACTGAAGCTGAAGTTAGGACTTCAAGAACCACCATGCAGAAACATATGCAAGATATGAGTCTCAGCTGTTGCATTCCTTGCATCAATCCAAACAGAGACAGACGTGTCTTGTAAATCCACATTTTCCATCCACAATTCTGCAGTACTTCAGTCAAAAGGAGCCGAAACTAAGTACTGAGTACTGTACTTGTTCATACTTTTCATATTCATACTTTTCAGTTGACTAATATTTAAAAACATATTTCTTTGTGTTGGTCTTAAACGATACGCTAATTTTATATCCAAATATACTGATTTGGGATTATAATCAGATACTGATTTGGGAATTTTCATTTGTCACAAATTAGTTATATTCATGATTAATTATCAATTATTTCATTATTTGTCATAGTTATAATAATACAAATCAAATAATTAATAAAAATTTAAGTAAGTAAGGAATTTAATATATATGTTTTAAATGGAATTACTGAAATAAAACATGATTATCATGATATTCTACCTATATGACCAGTTTCTCTGTGTTGGGAAACTAACAAACAAAGAAAAAAAGTACAGTTACAGCAGAAAATCGACACAAATTAACACAATTTATTGACGTTCAAATAAATAATAAAACATATAATTTAATTTAATTCAAATATTGTATATAGTGTATAATATAAATAATAAAAAATATGACCATTCAAATCCCAATCTTAAAAAAATGTTTCCTAAACATTGTAAAAAAAAAACTTTTTTTACATTTGCATATTTCACAGACTGGAGAGCTGAACTAATTATAGTACTGTATGTCTATATAAGATGAGAAACGACACTATTCTGAACAAAACCAGATTTTGACAAACATTTTTGTTTATTAAATTGCACTTATTTTTTTCACACTAATTTTGATTAAAGATCATTTATAGCAATAATTGCATATCTAGAGCTGAGTAACAGAGATGGGAAAGCAAAACTCATACAGTAGTCCGCAACACCAAAAATAAAAATTGTCTGTATGCTCAAGAATACTGTTTTACAAAAATAAATAAATATACATTTTTTAAAATATACATCATTATTTTTTAATTAACAACAATAACATTTTAATGAGTTAATAAATACATTAGAATAATAAATAAATAAAATGACTTTTCTTATGTTTACAGCACAAACTACTGTGCATGAATGAATCAGAGAGGTACTGGTTCCTGTCCAATAGCTTCAGGAGAAATGTTGCCCTCTGCTGGTGACAAAATCAGTTGTCTGCGGTCTGGGACAACAAGTCTAAAGTCCTCATTTGAAAACCATTCTGCATATTCTCGCGGCCACAAGCTAAGCTACTGTAATTGTGTGGCTTGGACCTCTCAGGTCTTTCCCTGGAGTTCTCTGCTCTGCTTCGATAATGTACTGTACTGATATCAAAAGCACACAAAAGCCAAGCGGTTCAGATATTTTCTTTCCACTCCAAAGCATCAATCAAGCACCCCCCTCCCTTGCCTATTATATAGTTAAACAGAAGATAAAATGGTAAACAAAACTTTTGCAGGTGAATGGAACAATTCATTTTCACACAATGCAACTGATAACAGTCATTTAACAAACTGAAGATAAATGATTTGCATTATTGGCTGGATGTTGTATGATCTCATTTAATCGTCAATGTATGTGATTTACATTAGAGATCTGTGCCACCAAATATGTTTTGTGGCTGTTCGTCATCAAGTAATACTTAAGCCACTTGAGTATTTTACAGACCGATTTCTCCTTTAGTTACAAAAATAAGCTTTCAGAAACAAGTGATCTACATAGTTTAACTATAATTAAGTTATCCTATCTGATTGAGTTAAGTTATTGGGATATAAATTGTCAAAAGTTTTATCATACCTTTTGGAAAATTATAAATTTTTCCACATGAGTTTGGCTGTATTGTGTTTGTTCTCAAAATCTCATGCCAGCAACTTCATAAAGGAGTAAAAACCTTGAGTAAGAATACCTTGACTGACTCACAGCTGTGAGAATGAACAATTTAATTCCTTGGTATGGATTCTTCACCTCCTATTATACATTCAAGTTTTAAGTTAATTTGAGGCGTCTTGTTTTGACTGATCATGATTTTGTTTGTTACAAATATTGAACTTTATATTGCAGCCTGGACACTTTAAGCTTTTTACATAATAACATGTATTTCATAGTCTAAGTGTGCAGAAGACTGTAACTTCAAACATTTTAAATATTTTAATTGTTCGATTTTTGTGTTGTTTTTTCACTTCCTTTTCACAAAGCCCAGCTTTTTAGCATGGAGCCAAGTTAAGCTATTACCGTTCAAATTTGTGTCTTTCATTTAAATGCACAACTCTTTCATCCAAATGTATTCTTCACTCTACTTTCATTTCCCTTTTTGTGTCTTCAGATGCTGCCTGTTTTGGTCACGACTAAATAACCATGGACGTGTGGTTAAAGTAGATATGCAATCAAGTAATCAAAGATTTAGTTTACAACAAAAGGTTGTTTAAAATTTCCCCAAAAATGTTCCTTCCTGACTATTCCTAGCATACACAGAGGGAAGGACATGGATAAACAACTCTGCATTTTAGATCAGAGGCTGCGGTGTATGAAGATAGCACTGAATTATTAAACGTTCCGTTGATTACACTGTTGTGCTACCATCTTTGTTCTATTTTCATCCTTCAGTCATGTCAAACCCACCAGCTCAGATTTCTCACACATAAACGGTGACTTCCACAGAGCCCAGTTTCACTTGCCTCAGGATCCTAGCTCTCCAAAATCTCCATTTGGATCTGACAAGTTTAAACAAAGCAATTTCAGGAGCAGCTGCACCTGCCGTGTCTGTTCTATCTAGTAGGAAGGCAATCATTTGTCTCATTGCATGGCTGAAATGAGCTCAAGATCCCTCTGGGTTACTTGCTGCAAGTGTTTGGATAGCAATTGACGTAAAGAAAATAAAGTTGCACAGTGAGGGAAAAAGACCAAAAAACATTATTGAACAATTGTATGCTGTTCAAATAAATCATTTTTTGTTCAGAGCAAAATACATGAATCAGTTTTTATAAATATGAAATACAAAGCCTAAAGCTGTTTTTTTTTGTTCTGCCTGGTATATAACGTTCATCAATGAGTACTTGGTACTGGTTGCATTAAGCATACAGGGCAGTTTTGTAAAAGTAGAGCAAGAGTATCATCCAGATGTCATTTGCTCATAGTATATGCCATAATGGGACCAAGGTAATATCTCTCTTCTTGTTCTGCTAGATCTCAGTGCAGCCTTCGATACGACAGATCAACAAGTGTGCCAACAAGTGAAGGATGAACAAAGCGGGGTTCAAGTCTTCATAACTAGACTGGTTCTAATAATGGATGCTTTTCCAACTGTCCTATGCTGATGGGGAACTCCAAGCAATAAGTTATGTTGTTTTAAGTGGCTAAACTTAAATTAACATTACACATGTTTCTATATTTGATCAGTTACCAACGTGGCTGTTATAAGTAGTAGTTAAAATGAAAGTACACGGAGTGTTGGAAGCAGGGTTGTGAGAGGAAAAAGGGCAAATTAAGCATTTTGCTAAGCCCAAAAATACTAGAATGTGCTGTTAGTATAGAGGGGTGAAATATTTATTCAATATGACAGTTTAACGTCTTTGGGACTGGTTCAGCTTCTCATGGGTGCAGACAAGTTTTAACAGAGCTCAGGTAGAGCAAGATTTGAGGGGAAAATGTAATAATGGTAAATTCAATAGAGACTTGTTTGCGGCATAGAATAAGAATGACATACAATAGAATTGTGTCAACTTTAGAGAAACAGACGAGGTTTCAATGGTGTTCGATTGTGTCAGAAACAGAAACAGCTGTGGTGCATTTAATTAGAAATAGCGAGGTAGAGAGAAATTATATGAAGCTAAACTATCTAGATTGAATAATATACAAACCCCAAAAGCCTAATAAAACTTTTACTAAGTAGAGTGTTTGTGTGTGTGTGTGTGTGTGTGTGTGTGTGTCCAGGGACAAACTCAATTTTGAAATATTCTGTGATATTCTATTCCACATAACTAGTGATTGTATAAAAATAATTGGACTGTTCAGGTTGTAAATGATTGCGATGAAAATTAACCAAAATAAAAACACCTTCCACCTGTCTAAGTGTTCAAATTCTCAAAAACTCTCATCAATAATCTTCCTGGAGCGGCTCACAAATGCTGGATTTTCTTGGTGGACTCGGGTCCCACACTCGGGTCCTACAACAGCTCAGTCAGGTTCCGATCCAGAGACTGACCACTCTATAGTATCCTCCTGACTCAAAGTCCCTGGGTGATAAACTCACAAAGTATGTATTTAACAAAGGCTTCAAAGCAGCTTTACAAAGGCCTAAATTGGACCAATGTTTAATAATGTCAACATTTAATAAACATTCCCATTGTATAATTTCATGGGGTAGAAGTGGACAACACCATACACAGTACTGTTAACTTAGGAACTTGCTTCACGATTGTTTGAAATCACTATTAATTATTTTGTTCAGTCAACAAGAGGAAGTGTAATAGTTCGAAGAATGTGAATCACTAAATTGTTCTCCAAGCCTTTTACGTAGGGTGAAAATAGCCAAATAAATTCCAAGTGGTTGTGTGGGTTCATTCAGAAACTTCTTAACTTATAACATTTTAGAACTTGAACACATTTTTTTCATTAAAAATGTCCAATGTTTATAAAGTAAACTTAAGCTAATAACTTATTCATGCAATATTAAACACACATAACAACCAATATTGTTGTTAGTCTTTGAATAGATGAATATGTCCTGACAAATCACCTTTATAAATTGCATTCTACAATTTTACATCCTACACATTTGCATTTGAATCTTCTGGGTTTTTCCAATGCCATTTGCCTTATCTCCAAAGACAGTTCATCACTATTCATGAATACTAATTAAGGCAACATGTGCAGGTTTTCCAATTATAAGGGTTAATCCTTGTTGAAAATGTCCATTATTGTGATTATTTAATAGCAGATTGTCTTTCCCTTCACACATATTTCACAGGGCTAAGGGGCCTGTTGCTAGGCAATAGTGAGGAGAATATCTCTGAGGTGACGTTATCTCCCGAAGGCCTGTTTCTCACTCATCACGTTCCACATAAAGACATCCACCCTCACACACTGAGAGCCATGCATGTAAAGAAACGAAAGTAAAGAGATGGTTGAAAACTGAGCAGGAGTGTGAGTTAAACACACTGTTGCTATCACATTGCGTCCTCTCAATCACATCCTTATCTGGAGCAGGCTGTTGTCAGTCACTCAGTGCAGTGTTGAGAGGCCAGGCCACGGTCACTGCAGGCCCTGGAGGACAGACAGATGGCTGTAATGGGGAGAAGACGGGTGTGAGGGCAAGCATCTGGTTTTCTCCCCCTCTACCATCAGCTCTCCACCTCTCCAGAGCTGTGAGCGGAGCACTGCAAGCATCCATATACCAGAAAAGAACCGTGAGTTCACATAAGAAAAATTGATCATGAGAACTTGAAGCAGCAGGCCCCTTGGCTGTACTCATGATTCAGATTCTTTTTTTGTATTTTTATTATTATTATTCTGCAGATGGGGTGATCGAGTCTGGGTGTCAAAGAGTCAGCATCAGTTAAAGTAACCTTTGGCATGTTGTGCATTTGGGCTCATGTTTAAAAGTGTCAAGTAGCAATCATAGTGGTAGATGATGCCCTCTGAATGCTGAAATGGCATTCGATGATTATTGACTCCTTTTATGAGGAAGAGTTTGGCTTTTCTCTTAGATGGTATTTATTTATGCTACTCTTCTCTTTCAGTTAAATATTGTTTTTAATTAATGTGAAAAAAGTGGAAAATGTGCATGCTCATTTTCCACACCATTTCTGTGAATTGGTGTGCGTCTGAATTTAAAACAGTTGTTTTAATATTAACTTTTATATATAATTGATTTTTAAAGGGTTTAAACAAATACATTTGTTACATTACGTAATGTTGGACACTATATGTCTGTTTTATTTTTTGTATGTTTTTTTAGCTTTATTTTTTATTTTGTGGTGAGTTTTGTGGACAGCACATTAGTACTAGTAATTAAATTAACTTTTAATTTAATTATTTGACTTGGCAGTCAGTTAAGTCACTAAAACATAAGACAACAACAACAAAAATTTTTAATATAGTCTTAAAGCTCAAGGTACTCTGCCCCCCCCCCCCCCCCCCCCCCCCCAAAAAAAAAAAAAAAAAACGAATGCCCGCATTTTTAAAGCAAATTTGTGTCATTCTTTGGCTCAATTTGAGAAACCAATTAGGCAAAATTTTTACATTAAGAGAATTTACATTAAGAGAATTGGTTCAATTTTACAGTTTTGATTGAGTCAGCTTTATGGTCAGACCAGGTCCATTGTGGGAGTATGGGGTTTTATGTTTATTACAGTTAAATGTTTGTTTATGATGCTATTCTTGTGTTGTTAAGTGTGGTTTAGTATTGTGAATTTATTTGAGAACTAGTATGTGTGTTATTTTGTATTACTAAAATTAGATTATTTTGTAAGAACTCATCTTTAACTCATTTTTAACTCGAGGCTGGTTTGAGAACTCTGACCTCTCTTAAGCCTTTCTGGTTATATCCTGTTTTGCAGTACTTGCTATCTTAATACCTGTATAACAAAGCATTTTCAAGTAATATTCCTTAGTACATTAAAGTTAATTTAGTAGTATCTGCTTAAACAAAAAAGTATAATTTCACTAATAATGTTATAAAAATGATGTCCCTGAATGATTAAAACATAATATACAAAATATATATATATTCAAGTAGACTGCTAACAAAGCATTAATATTATTTGTGCAATATTATTTGTGCAATTTTGTTATTATACTTTTGAAAGTAGATAACACATAAGATTTTTTACAGTTTTTAGGGTGTTAGAGATTTTAGAGTGGTTCACATTCAGCAATTAAACGGCATGACAGCCCGTGTCCCCTGAACGTAGCAGGTTAAACATCTCTCTGAAAAAAAAAACTCAGGTTGATTTTCAGCGTTGCAAGTAAAGTCATCGCCAGCAGAGAGTTTATCTGATCTGGGTTCAGAGGCCTCAGACTGTGGAGCATCCACACATTGTTGATGACAGGCATCTGCCTGGATCTTGTGTTCATACTCAGAGTGACTAATCCATCGTTCATGTCCGGCACTGATAACCTCCTCCCCAAAATTCATCAATGCTTTGTACACTTATCTGGAACATAATGATCCTTTGTGCAGGATCAGAGAATATTAAGTATAAAAAGTGGTTGGCCTGAAATGTCTTGCATGGTTATTGTTGGGTGGTTTTACTGAAATGAGTGAACGACTTAACATTCTGCACAGTTAATTTGCTCACTCTAGAAAGGCCATAAATTGATACAACATAGCTTTTGTTAGTAGAAATGATTGTTATTTGATTGATATGAATGTGTTTTATCAGATTTCTTTTCTTCTACATCAAATTGTCTTTTGAAAATGGCAATCCATTTCAAGGAATAAACATACTTTTGTGCATGTAATTAATGAAGCAGTTAATAATTATCTGTTGGTCTGTGTCTATCTATTTATTTACCTACGTATTTGCTTAGGTGTGAGAAGATAACTTTGTTTGGAATATAAACTGATTTATAAACTAAACAAAAAAAGAATTATGGGTAGTCCACTGGTCCCAGAAGCTCAGGTGCTCTGCTGATGGGGGTTGATTCCCACTTGGGATGAAGTGTCCAAGCAGGGGTTTTTTTTGGTTAATGTCATAAAATACAGAAAACGTATGCTAAATTAATACATGTTGTGCAAAATTTTCAGTTTTTAAACTGATTGAAACCTGAGTTAATTTTCTGCTGGTAAGGAATTTGTTTATAGTATAGGTTTGTCTTTTACATTTTGTGAAAAAAAAAAATGATTTCATCTTTTTACTATTTTGTTTGTGATTTATAAAAACAAATACAATTTTGCAATCAACAACAGAATACATAAGTACAAAACTAAATCAAGAGATGGCTTTGAATGTTTTTATATAAACATAAACATAAACAGAAAAACATATCAAAAAGGTATTCTCTACATGCCTTTTTGGACAGACACGTTTTAGCCAAAATATTTTTAAAACAGATATATAATACATAAAACAGATATATAATAATTATAACATAAGAAAAGAACAGAGGAACAGAAGAGGAACAACTTAGTACAGTGATGAGAGTTCAAGACTTGGCATCTAACTTCAAAGCATCCAACAAGCATCCAAACAATATAAATAATCAGTAAAAAAAGGAGGAAATCTGAACTCTTTTTGGAAAGTTGATTTGGCATCTTCCAAATCGTCACGTGTATTCAACCCACAAACACAACAACAACCTGGATTCACAAATCAGAGCAAAGCGATGCTCACATTTCATTTAGGCAACTGAAAACAATCTTTTGCTAAACCTTTAAGGCGACTGGCTCAAGAAACATTTGTTTCTCAGCTATGAGGGCACATCTGGGTTTGCAGGAAATTCAGGGGTTGTCAGCGTGACATGCACCAAATGTTTTCCAAGCACTTCTGAAGATGAGCCAACCCCCCACACACTCCCCTCCTCCTGCAGAACCAATGTAGTCAAGCAGCAAGTGCTTCTCATTAACCGTATCATTTTCTTTACAAATTGCTGCATTGCTCTCACAGCTGGGACTAGACTTGTGGGATTGTGTTATTTACCTCATGTTGTGCTCATTTTTGCCTGACTACACATAGGTTGAACAATTTATCACGGATGTGCTGCTCTCTTTGCTAGCATTTTGTGAACAAACCAACATTTTGGTTCCAGCTTTGATAACATTTTAATGAAAAAGTAAAGCAGCAATACGTTGAATGTGAAGTATTTATTTCAAAGGGACAGTTGAGGTGCACATCTGTCCAGATATGGAAAGGAAAATAAGTGTGAGAGTTGAAAAAGTGAGGTGGGAAGAGAAAAGGAGTAAAATCAGAAAAACACACCTTGATGGAGAGGCGTTTTTGTTTTTCAAAGCCACCCAGCATCAGCAGCAGCTTTCATCTGGATTCTTTGGCAGCCTAATATGAGATTTATCCAGCTGGAGTTCTGGTATAAATTGTTTTTTTCCCCCCCCAGACAGATAAATGATCTCTCATGACATAGCTATTGAGCACATAGTACAAGGGTCAAAACATATTAAATTGTTCATATGCCTACAATTCTCCAGAGAGTGAGATTAGATACAACATCCAGATGACTCAGGAAAAGTAAATTAATGCAATGACAATTTAGCTAGCTACATTAAATGTATTAATAGGCCAGGTAATGAAAGAACAGGGGTCTCAAAATGTATTCCTAGAGGGCTGCAGCCCTGCACAGTTTCACTTCAACATTTATGGTACTCACCTGATTTCCCTAATTAAGCTCTTCTCTGCCTGCTTGAAGATGCTGCTATATTTTTTGAAACTGGGCAAAACAACAGGTCCTCAGGGGCCCTACAGGAATTTACTTTTGAGACTCACTCAAAGAAAAATTATGAATTTTGAATGTATTTTTTTCAAGCAGAATTCAGAATGCAATCAATCAACAAACTCCATGATGATAAAGAACAAACTCCTAAAGATATCAGACACAAGGCAAGAATGAGCTTAGCTCTATATGTTGTATAGAAAAGAAAAACCAGCGTGTTGTGTTCTATTACACAAACGCAAAAGTAATTAATACAAATAAGTAAAGTAGACTAACCTAATTAAACCATTTCAACAGCAGATGTTAAAAATGAGCAATTTGAACGGAAATTACATCTTTAAAAAAAACCTGCATTCTGAGGTAGGAATTTTACAACTATTTGTTCAGAAAAAGAAATACATCTGTATTATAAAACACGTAAATTATAAGTTGACTTACCAGCCAATTACAGTAATTACAAAATACAATTGATAAACATTTTACTGCATATGCAACTATAAGCAACCTCAAAACTATCTAAAGAGTTTTACTTTAGTAATAGTTAAATTGTCTCTATGTTCAGGGTTAAGCAAGGCAGCTCTAACAGTGACTGGAGAAGTTTTCTGCTGTAGAGCAGAAGGACGGCTGCTGCCCCACATGCAGATGGAGCTGTTCCAGACTCAGACATTCCATGAGGAGCCTGTAATATTTCCATCCCTGGCTCAGTCACGTCCTGGCACTCTTGCACACAGCTGCAAAGCACTACAGGAATATAGCCTTGAGCTTATGAGAGCATTTGAGAATCAGACCTGATATGGTACAGCAATGTAAACTGAATAAATTACAGAATGTTGCTGTTTAAATGTAGTATTACTTTATGCTAGATTACTAATAAACATTCTGTTTTATTAACATATAGTTCACCGTTTAATACAGACAAGGGGATTTTTTTGAATAGGGATTTTTAAGTAGAATGGTATCCATTTATTTAAATAATGCTATCACACAACTGATGGACCCTTGCTTTAAGAACAATGCAGTGAAGAGACAGTGATGCTGTGCCACTGTCAGGAATTTACAAGCAGGTCCATTTAAATCTGAGAAACAGGGGATCTGTTGCGGATAAAGACTCCTGTGATCTAAATCCACTTCTTCATTGGAGGTGTTTGATGTGTTTTTCAACGCCTGTGGATTAGCTTCGTAAAGGTCTAAAGTCATCCCAAAGGGCTACAAGGGAATCAAATCAATTCTTTGAAAGGCAATTGAGGCCAGAAGCTGAATTTGATTCTTTCTTTGTGGGTGTTTTAACAAACCTGTGTATGCGATTTCTTTTTAAATTGATGATTGAAGAGTGATTAGCAAATCATTTCCTAAAAATGCCCAACATCAAATAATAGTTTTTTATTCAAAAGAGATTTTGTTCAGATGTATGCAATTTGCAATGATAACATTCAGATAAATAATAATGAATAGTTTCAGGGGAATTTAACATTCTTCGCTATGAACTAGATTGTTCTGGTCAGTGCAGTTAAAGACTACACTGTTAAAATGTTTGTAAATTTTACAGTAAAATACTGTTAATTGAAGAATATAAATGAGCTTTTCTTTTGAGGGCTCCAACTTTACATCGACAAGTTCTTTTGTACCACCTGGTTTTCTGGTTTCCATATATATTTGTATAAAGGATTTACATTATCTCAAAACTGGGGTGTTTTTGCAAGAAAAGCTGTGACGGCATTTGCTGCACAGATTTTCTGCTTTATTCCATCTGCTATGCCTGAGCAGCTTTTTCTGGAATCAGCCCCAGCTTTCCAGAACACAAGGCCTCTTGGTGGAATGTAAAACAGGTGCGGTGCCATTGGTTCCCGTCCACGGTGGGGGAACAAGAAAAACCCCCACCCACACAGAAGCTAACACTTGACTGACAGCTCATCAGATTCTCAGACCAGCTGCAGTCTTCTGCTGACTTTTCACAAAAACCATCCCAAGAGACAGAGGAGGACATGCTCACCATCCCCAGAAGAAAACAAATAATCAGAGAAGAAAATATGTCTGACCACACACACGACTGAAAGATTTTCTGGATTTCTTCTTTTCACACGTTACATATTACATTTTTAAAACCTATCCAGGACTTTCCTTCAGGAGCACACCTTCTTATTACTGGCAGATTGAAGAGAGAACTGCCAAGAATGCAAAAAAAAAATCTTAACTTTTCTTCTCTCCTTGATCCACATGTGCTTGTCTTTCCTCTGGTGTGACCTAAGCCATGTTGGAGACTTTTGGCCGGGGATATAAAGAGTTGAACAGCTATTTGAATCAGAATCAAAGCCTGTGTGATTACCATAATTCCTCTTGGAATAAAACTACAGACTGCAGACACTTTCTGTGACTGATGAAGTCACATTGACAGTCTCACACTTAAACACCCAACTAATAGTGTGTTGTTTGTTTAACCATTTTCAACGGACTCTTCAAGCTTTATTTAGACTTTTTAATGATTAATCAGCACTAATTTTAATCCATTCAATATTCTCTATTTTCTAGGGGTGCAAAATCCTCAGGGTAAAAACATCTGGCTTGTGGACGATGATTTATGTATAAAAGGTGTTAAATGTTCTATATTGTAGACTACATTAAGATGTTTTATAACCTTAACAATGATCCTTTTTAAACTAACTTTAAGTTTTCAGATTTCTTTTGTTTTTAAGCGTACCCTTTCTTTTTCTAAACACACTTACATCAAACTTGTGCTCATGCAATTAGTGTATTGTTGTGAAATCTATCTGAAAAAAACTTCTAGAGTGTTACACGATGTCTTCAATTTGTCAATTCATCTTCATTTCTCTGTGAGTTTTGGTGAGAGTCAATGTTTCTGGTGCCCACATCTCAAGCTCAAAATAGTAAAATATATATATATATATTGAGGGGAAAAAGTCAAAGGTTTCTCAGAAGTAGCTTTTTCATACAATTCTGTTCATAAATACTCAACACACTTAATTCATTGATGCATTCAATTTTATGCATTCAAAACAAACTTTAGAGGTTTGAAACCTTCCACATCTTCCAAAAAACTCTAGTCTTCCATTCAATTCCCTCTTATATGGTTTAGCATATTTTTGCTACAGCACAGTACTGATTTAATTTGTTAAATGTGTAAAATGATATACATATATGGCTTAACCTTGTAAATGCAGAGTACATAAAACCAATACAAGGCTCCTAAATGAAACCCAGGTAGAGAATGTGTTTCTAGTTGACAGTGGGGAAAAAATCTGAAATTAGATCAATTCAACTTCTGTAATGATTGAAATGTTAATTTGCGTGGTGTCCTGGATAGAAAGCTTCGGTTGCATTTTCTAGTAAAAACTATTGATCATCTCACTCATCCATCTCAGAGAGCATTCTAAACATGTTACACCATAATGATTTCATCAAACACACACAACAGAGAAATACAGAGCATGTGCATCAGCCAAACAACAAATCATTAGCTCCCTAAAGAAAAATAACATGTAAATGAGAAAGAAAAATGGCTAACGGGTAATGCAGTTCTCATTTTCATCTGTTGGTTTTGAAAAGTGCAGATGCTAGGAACGTATGCTCTTGTTTATCCCAGTGAAAACAATATATAAAAAACAGACACACATCCTTCAGACAATCTGCAAGCTATTGTTGAAATTGTATGAAGTTTACTGTCATGTATTGTTAACATGCGTGTTGTTTGTGTTTTGAAAGAGTACTTATTGTGAAAGAACATTTTTCGTAATCGCAGAGCTTGCATACAATTATGACAATAGAAATGTCAACTCTTTAGTGGTTGTTTTTGTAGATTTTGGTAACAAACAAAATTCAATATATGGCATTAAAACAACTTGCTCAGCAGTATAATATCTTTTTTTTGAAAGCTCTCTTTGCTCATAGATTTGATGTAGGCTTTGGTTGATTAGTTTGGATATTAGAGATTGAACTAACAAATACTGACTTTTCTTGTCTACATATCTACTTTTTAAACCTTCACAAATAAAGCTTCATCATGATTAACAGAAAAAAAACCTTCCTGTCATTCCTTACCACAGAGTTTCTCAATTATTTTCTGTAAATTTGTTATAAATACACCTTTGCATAACACAGTATGCTTATTAATGTATAAGAGAAAAAAGAAAGAAATATGGACCAAGTTACAAAAAAGAATAGCTTTATTAACTGTATTAGAAAAGATTTAAGGTGCATCTGAAATGTAAAAAAACATTAACTCCTTAATAAAACTATAAACATTGTTTGACTGATCATGATTGCTGCCAATATTCGGCACGTTTTCGCTGAAAAAATTCATGGGGCTTTTCAGCGTGATTGGGGCGTAATGTCTTTAAGTGACGCATTCATTTTTTTGGCTTCATGCTGTCTGCTGCCAACATTTTTAGACTCAGTAAGCACACCTGTCTCTCCTCGTCTCCCACCGTAGTCACAGTGAAGCCAAGCGGTACAAAGGCGTCGTCATATCTCCTCATCTTAGCTTTCGGGAGACTTTCGTTTCTCTTTATCTCCTTCTCTCTTCGCCTGTCTTCATCACTTCATGTCTACACTTCATACTCTGCCAATGAGAGTGCCACTGTCCCCTAATTAGTGGAGTGGTATTGCACTTTATTCTAGAACATAAAAAAAATTGAAAAATAAAAAAGCTTGTTCCCGAGGTCTAAAGCGCCCCCTTGACGGAGCCCTGCGCCACACTATTTGAGAACCACTGCCTTACCATATAGTAGGCATTTATAGCGTGTGGTGTAATTTCAATCAGGCAACCTGTTGTCTAAGGAGAGTAAGTGGCTACAATCATTTTTGACAAACAAATGATTTTTTTTGTTGTTGCGGTATTGGCCATTAAATTGCATAGTGTGCCTTCAATGAACATAATTTTGAATTTACAGATTTTATTTGGTCTATGAGGACACAGCGGACACAGCCGACCGGTACCGGCAGGCCAAGCGCGCAGCAGCCAATGCTGTGTTAGAGGCAAAAACTCGGACCTGGGAGGAGTTCGGGGAGGCCATGGAGGAAGACTATCGATCGTCCTCAAAGAAATTCTGGCAAACTGTCCGGCGCCTCAGGAGGGGAAAGCAGTGCCCCACCAACACTGTTTACAGTGGAGGTGGAGAGCTGTTGACCTCGACCAGGGATGTGGTCGGGCGGTGGAAGGAATACTTTGAGGGTCTTCTCAATCCCACTGTCACGTCCTCTGTCGAGGAGGCAGAGGCTGGGGTAGTTGACGTGGATTCGTCTATCACCCAAGCCGAAGTTACTGAGGTGGTTGGTAAGCTCCTCAGTGGCAAGGCACCAGGGGTGGATGAGATCCGCCCTGAGTACCTCAGGTGCCTAGATGCTGTGGGACTGTCCTGGCTGACACGTCTCTGCAGCATCGCGTGGCGGTCAGGGACAGTACCTCTGGAATGGCAGACCGGAGTGGTGGTCCCTCTTTTCAAGAAGGGGGACCGGAGGATGTGTTCCAACTACCGGGGGATCACACTCCTCAGCCTCCCGGGGAAAGTCTGTGCCAGGGTACTGGAGAGGAGAGTTCGGCCGCTAGTCAAACCTCGGATGCAGGAGGAACAATGCGGGTTTCGACCTGGTCGTGGAACACTGGACCAGCTCTATACCCTCTGCAGGGTCCTCGAGGGGTCATGGGAGTTCGCCCAACCGGTCCACATGTGCTTTGTGGATTTGGAGAAGGCGTTCGACCGTGTCTCTCGTGGTGTCCTGTGGGAGGTGCTCTGGGAGTATGGGGTCCGGGGCACTCTGCTAAGGGCTGTCTGGTCCCTGTACAACCAGAGCAGGAGTTTGGTCCGCATTGCCGGCACAAAGTCAGACCTGTTCCCAGTGCGCGTTGGCCTCCGGCAGGGCTGCCCTTTATCACCAGTTCTGTTCATAGTTTTTATGGACAGAATCTCAAGGCGCAGCCGGGGGCCGGAAGGGGTCCGGTTCGGGGACCTCAGGATTTCATCGCTGCTGTTTGCGGATGATGTTGTCCTGTTGGCTTCTTCGGGCCTGGACCTGCAGCGTGCGTTGGGGCGGTTTGCAGCCGAGTGTGAAGCGGCTGGGATGAGGATCAGCACCTCCAAGTCTGAGGCCATGGTTCTCGACCGGAAAAAGGTGGCCTGCCCTCTCCAGGTCAGTGGAGTGCTCCTGCCTCAGGTGGAGGAGTTCAAGTATCTCGGGGTCCTGTTCACGAGTGAGGGGAGGATGGAGCGCGAGATCGACAGGCGGATCGGTGCAGCGGATCGGTGCAGCATCTGCAGTGATGCGGTCGCTGTTTCGGTCTGTTGTGGTGAAAAGGGAGCTGAGCCGAAAGGCGAAGCTCTCGATTTACCGGTCGATGTACGTCCCTACTCTCACCTATGGTCATGAGCTCTGGGTCATGACCGAAAGGACAAGATCCCGGATACAAGCGGCCGAAATGAGCTTCCTCCGCCGGGTGGCTGGGCGCTCCCTTAGAGATAGGGTGAGAAGCTCCGTCACCCGGGGGAGCTCGGAGTAGAGCCTCTGCTCCTCCACATCGAGAGGAGTCAGCTGAGGTGGCTTGGGCATCTGTTCCGGATGCCTCCTGGACGCCTCCCAGGGGAGGTGTTCCAGGCATGTTCCACTGGGAGGAGGCCCCGGGGAAGACCCAGGATGCGCTGGAGGGACTATGTCTCCCAGCTGGCCTGGGAACGCCTCGGGATCCCTCCCGGGGAGTTGGAAGAAGTGTCTGTGGAGAGGGAAGTCTGGGCATCCCTGCTTAGACTGCTGCCCCCGCGACCCGGCCCCGGATAAGCGGGAGAAGATGGATGGATGGATGGATATTTGGTCTATGAGTAAAGAGCACATATTATTTGATTATATAATTATACAATGATAACAATTAATGGACACAATTTTTTAAATGAAAATTATGAAATTATATTTTTCATAATCTTAGTCCAATGTTAAGTTATGATAATACAAAAGTAAACTCCGGAGTGGTTGTTTTTGTAGATTTCCTCAACAAACAATATTGTGTTTTGATATACAATTTAAGTGCAGTAAATGTAACTACACCAATTTCAAATGTTATTTAAATGTTATATTTGAAGCTACTGGCTCCTTTATCAATAAAATAGAGATTTTTTCTTTTACATTTTCTTTTATTATTTATTTACAACACGCAGAGCGTTTTGGACATTGTAACCGAAACCTGGTGTCGTTAATAACTGGTTAAAAAAAAGCTAAAATAATCCAAAAATATAAACAAATGCTTTAAATAAAACATGCTGAAATGTGATGTCTGGTCCAAAAGGCTTTTTATTCTAATTAGACCACCAACTCCTCTGATCTGGCAACCCAAGGCCTCAGAAGCAAAGCTGCTGCTGTGCAACAATGCTCATATTCAAAGGCTTCAGACAGCAAATTGCTTCTCATTCCTCTCCACGCCCTGTGCACTCGGCCACCTGTAAAACCAACCCTGCTGGAAATTTCACGACAAATTGCCCTGTGTCTGCTCGGTCTGCTCTGCAGGATCCCTGGAGAGAATAAATTTAACCCCTATTCTCTCCTCTGCCCTGAAGGAAGCCTGTTTGTCAAATACATGTAGTGTTCATGCATATGCGAGTTACAGTAAACCAACACTGGGATTAATGCCACAATGAAAGCAACCTGAGCTGGCAATTGTTCTCATTATATGAAAGTATTTGTGAGTGTGTTTGGGACCCATGTATTCTTTCCCACAAGCTAAGCCTAAAATTACAACCAAAGGTGCAAGTGAATTTCAAGAGACACATGAAAGTGACACTCATTGTAAACAGCAGTCCAGCTCTTGTTGTAATCACAACTTTAAGATAAGGCTGCCCTCTGGTGGGTAGCATATATGCTGCCTCCTGGGATAAAAACTAGCAGAGAGGAATGTGAAGAAAAGGGTTTAGGGTTGTTGTGTGGCCACATGGGTTTCTGTCCACAGTGTTTTGGGCTCCAATGTCTATGTTGCACATCACAGATGTTGCAGGCCTAATACTTCATTCCATAAGACACCACTTTGCAAACAAACACACTAAAAAATCTACAAACACACAAGACACAAATGGGTTTTCCTGTTCAAGTCAGGCAATTCTAAAACAAGTACTTCTTTAGAAAGAAGTGCATTTAAGCACCTTTCAACTAAATGCCAGCTAACAGGAATTGCATTCGTTATTTATGAAATCTTTGAATTACTGAGAAAACAAATATAAAATAATATATGCCATATAAAAAAATAGAATCAGTTCACACTGTAGCTGTGGTTTTGGGTTCAGCCAAAAAAAAGGCTTCAGTTTGAGCTATCCCAGCCTGGGCCCAGATGCATACAGAGTGAAGGAACAGGGCCAAAGCTGTGAGGCCTGGAGAAGCGCCACAGAATAGCTTGCTTCACAGTTCCGTTTTTGGGGTTGTCAGATCACGGATCAGTGTGAACAGTGACTCGTTTTAATGTAATATATGTGTAAGATTTGGTTAAGAAAATCTAAGAATATGAGCAAAATTACAGAATTATGAAACCACTTAAATTAAAAAAGTTTAAGAACTAAAAACAATTAAAAATGTTATTGTATAAATAATAAACATTTTTCAACAATCACTTATATTATTAAATAAAACCAAATAAATACATATTTAACCTGTAAAATGCTTAAAGAATGTAATATTACATATTAATATGAATATAGTTATAAAATAAAGGTGGACACACACACACACACACGCACGCACACACATCAATATATATATATATATATATATATATATATATATATATATATATATATATATATATATATATATATATATATTATGAATAAGAATGTAAATAGAATTGAAAGATTAATGGATAAACTTCTTACAAAAATGAATAGCAAAAAATCTAAAAATAGATAGATAAATAATAATAAAAAGTTGTTATCGATTTTAAAAAAGTCTTTTCAAACTGTTGTGGTAAATAAATGTAGAACATCAACCATATTTTAAAAAATTACAAAACACAAGATTACGATTATTTAATAAACCAATAAAGTTACATAATCAAGAAACCAAAACAGTAAGCTACACTATGTTCATGAAACTGCAAAAAGCAAATGCAACTATTATTTGTCAATTATATAGATCATTACACTTCATCGTGACACTTATAATTTATGTTTAAGTGGAGAGTCGCTTCGGATTTGTAAAAAGTTCGAAATACACAACTGAAACGGAAGCGAAAATGCGCGTCTAAACATTGGACGGATCTCATTGGTCAAATGTTAAAAACGCTGTCAAAATATCAAAAATATATGCTTTTGATTGGCTCCCAATGTTGAAGCGCTTCCGATTGCTCAAATGTTTAAATGTTTCATTATGATTGGTTGTAATCCTCAGACATCTGGAACACAATTATCTGTCAGGATGGCCGAGCGGTCTAAGGCGCTGCGTTCAGGTCGCAGTCTCCTCTGGAGGCGTGGGTTCGAATCCCACTTCTGACAATCAGAATTTTTCCGAGAAAGATGATTTTAAGTTGAACATTAGTCAAACCATAACATTCCAAATGTTAATAGTGATCCTCTCTTAATACAATGGTTTGTAACTATTAAAAAAAGGTGAACACCACAATTTTTTGTGAAGGAGGAAATAATGTGATTATTTGCTGTAACTCCTCTTTTTATGCAAGTCTCACTCATTTGGAGATGGGTTTGAATCAGAGGGTTGTTTTGATACATTAAGACTAACAATGAAAAAAATAAAACTACTTTAAATTCTCCAGCTGACAGTGATTGTGTAATATATATTTCTATTTCATGTATAAAAAGGCACATCATCCAACGTTTGCCGTTTTTATTTTTATTGTAAATATTATGCCATATTAGGTCATGCATAGACAATATTTCATCCCCTACATATTTCACATCTGGAAAGAAAACAAAAACACCACAAAACATTCCACCAATTTTAATAGTTTTCATTTTACATTTGAAAAGTTTCCCCATGGCTTTAGTCCTGTCTCTTTATTGCACTTCTAACATCTGAGGAAAAACAGGCACTTTGGAACTCTTGTATGTCCGTCTTTGTTTATGCCTTTATGTAGTGTAAAATTGTTTTGCAGTTATGTTCTGGTGAATACAAACAATTAAATAATAGTTGATGCAAAATTGAGATGATACATAATAATGCATAATTGTATAACATTTAAACCAGCACCACAGCAAGTTCATTGATTTTAATAAATATCTTTCATGATGGCTTATTCCTGAAACTCTCTCTCTCTCTCTTTCGTTGCAATATTGCACCAATACATTCAACATCTATTAGAACAAATAAATACTGTTGATGTGCGATACTCTAAAGCATAATCGCCACATGCTAAACCCTTAAACTCAGAGGCCACTTTTTTTCTAACTAGCTGTCTTACTCACACACAGATGTGAGTTCTAAGAACATAAATCTGTTTCTTTAATGGAAAAAACTTTGAAGATTTTTATGATGCAGTTAAAAATTAAAAGGCAGTTTTTGATTAGTTTTCTATCAAGGTTCTGTTGCCAATATAAAAATCCTAGCAGGTTATATGCATTAAACTGTTCATATATTCATTTTACCTATATGAAGTTTGGGGCTGAAAACTACTATAGTCACAATTCATAATTCAAACATGGCATAACCAAGCACTGAAAGGATGTCTTTGTTTTGGAGAACACTTTTTGACTTCCTTTGAGCGGTCTGGTTTTTGCAATGATAATCGGCTGCATCAGTTTAAGAATTAACTTTCTCATAGACCACAAAAATGTTAATGTTTGTGTTCTTTTTTGGGTAAAATTGATCTCCAACTTTACGTTATGATCCATATAAAGAGAGATTCCAGGTTTTCTTGAATAAAGCTCTCTTTTGTCAGGGAGACTTGCCATTATATTCTCCAGTACCATTTGATGTACAATTAAGAACAGAAATATTGACCACCCCATTGTCCAGCACAGATTCAACATTTTCTTGAGTTTTAAAATAGACCACATAAAATATTGGTATGACAACACCAATGAGTAACATGGCAACCACAGCATTCCACCATTGAATTCCCCAGTCTGCACCATGGCTTTGCAAACGTGGACTCTTCCATCCCCACCTCCTGGAGCTGCCAGGAAACACTTTCTCCACAGACTCTGAACTTTGGATCAGACGCTCAATGTCACTGTCCACCTCTCTGAGGTAATCGGTGTACTCTTGCACGTGTGCTCTTTCAGATGCACTTTCAGGATCATCTGATAATACAGCATCATGAGAAGGTTCTTGAAGTGGATTCCTGAGCTCAGAGTTTGCCTCAGTTAGAAATCCATACTTTTTTACTGGGATTTTGATGGACTTTAGCGCATACATGTCCTGCTCTTGAAAAAGGTTGTTTACTCTTTTAATGTCAGCCACCTGGAAACAAAGTATTATTGTAACAAGTTAAAAATAAAGCAATCAACCAGTTCAAGAAAAAAAGTGTTGTGCACGATTATGACCCAGCAAGAACATGAGATTACAATTGCGTCCATAATACGCCTAGAACAACTTGAACTAGATAAATCAGTTCCTGCACTCAGCAGGGAGCTTTGTGCATGATTCATTCCAAAACTCTCAAAGTAAAGTTACCCCTAAAAAATAATATCACATTTGACTATTGACTACTCCATTTGTTTAACCAAATTTTTGACAATTAAACAAATGAAAAAAAAAAATGCTACTTTAAAAGCTGTCTTCAAATGAGAAACATGCATAACACATGTACCTTTTTTCAGTTTATTTCAAGTTTACCAAACAACAATGTTTTACTGCACACAACAATATTTTTGAGTGTTCTGTAGTGACCCTTAATTTAATTCCCATTTAAACGTTACTTATAGTAAACAAAATAAAAAACTTCATAAAATAACTAGAGATAATTAATAATGGATATTTTAGACTTAAAATAAACTTAGCAGTTCAAAAAAAGAAAATTTAGAGCAGGGATCTCAGAGAAGTGTTTGATTTTAAGATAAAACTCCACCTCAAAAAAGACGATTTAAGGTCTCTACACACCTTTCCGAATTGAGATTCAAACAAACATTCAGATGGCTTCTTCGCAGGGTTCATTTCTTAAGCTACAATTCTCTACTGTTTAATCTTGATGCAGTAGCGCTCCTTCCCCTTGATGGTGTTCAAGTGTGGTGATGTGTCTTTCGAGAGAATTTTCAAAATTATTCATGAGTAACAACTCTTTTTGTGGAAGTTAATTGTTTTCTTGCCTATGGATTCATTGGTGCGAAGATTTTTTACCCAGATTAGCGTATTTTGCTCTATTTTTGGGTCTTTGTTAGTTTACAAAGATTTTTTACTATATGAACAATATAAAGGAATTGTTCAAATGAGTCATTCTTTTAAATGAACAAGAGTCAAATGAACGAAACTTTATCACTACTCATGGGACTACAGTCACGCACAGCTGTTTAATAGTCTTTGTGGGCTTAGAAGAAAAACACTTGATGGTTGAATACCAACAAGAGGGGATTTCTTTCTTAGCTCTTCATCACATTGTTCTTGTCATGGTTTTCTATCGTGAGGTTGATGTGAGTGTGTGTACGCTTTTATGCCCCACTTACGTCATCAAAAGTGCCAGCTTTCATTGGTCGTTCTTCTTGCGAAAAACCAATAAGATGTAGTAGAACCAACCTTTTTTTGTTCACACCAGATGTGTGATGCATTGTTGGCACTCATTGTTTTTGATCGAGGCATGTTAACACATGAAAATTTGGATAGCTGTGTAATGACCTAATCATTAATCACTTACCCCAATGCCACTCCAAACACGTTAAGATTTCGTTTTTTGTGTCAATCCAGGATGCTGGTCAATTGACACTCGTGTCACAGATTTTCAAGCCTTAAAAAAAACATTTAAAATGGCATAACATTTGTTCATCTACCTTCAGGAGTTATATACAAATTTATTACACATTATTACACATTTATAACACATACCCAGATGCTCCTTAGTGACATTCATCACTCTGTGTATCAAGTGTTGCATATGTGTGAAACCAGAGCCGTGCTCGCACAGCTAGTCTTCCTGTTTGAGGATGAGCATTTTTAATTGAAAAGACTCTAGTGTGAATTTAAGTCTTTATTTAATTTAATCTTCAATAAGAAAGTGTTCTTGTCACTTTAATACATTTTCATCTAGTCCTTGAATGCAGATGCAGACATTTTAAATGCTTTTACAACCATATGACACAAATGCCAATTCACAGCCCTCCTGGATTAACCCAAAACATCTCAAAATCTGTTCAAAGGAGGAAAAAAGCAACAATGCAAAGTTGGTCATTGGCACACATGTATTATATGTATTCTGTTTTATTATAAAATGTGCCATTTGACCTCCTGGTGTAAAATTTTCACAAGTTGATGATACAAATATTTATTCATTCACACTTTCTCTTCTGAAATACAGAGTATAAGAGTATATAAAAAAAAAACATATAAATAAATTTGGTTTGAAGATTATCTTCTTTGATTCTTTTTATTTTTGTATTTGTTTGAAGCCAATTAAAATTTATTACTACTTAAACTGCTGATCTTCTTAATGTCAATTTCGATAGTAAAACGTGTTTTTGAGTAGTTTCAAAGTTAACTTTGAAATTTGAGGAATTTTTATGTATATTGGGGTACATGACACTTACTGAGATATTGATTAAAGCTTTTGGGCCTTTGTAAATTTCAGTTTGAGATCACCGATTTAAGATTTATTAGGTCTTATTCTTTATTATATTTCTGGTCTGGTCCACAGTACTTACAATTGTCTTTCTTGGGCCTGCAGAAATGTATGCTATCATGGTTTGACAGACTATGCTGCATAAAATGTCATGCTTAAAAAGCATGCTTCTATTTCCACCTCTGCCGAGTTTCAAATTGACCCAAAAACTGCTAAATACCACTGATTTGGAAATCATTGTCGGCTTCATTTGATATTGTAAGACAAACTAAATTGTTCTAGATTTGAGTCAGCACAAACAGCTAAGTATGCTGTCTAAGTGTTCTCTTCTTCTTCAAAAAAAATACAATACTTTGAATGAATATAACTTGCACAAAGATTCAAGATACCTTGCATCCATACTGAAGAGACAGTTTGTTGAGATTATCTTCATGGGAAACGTCCCGTTCAAGCAAGAGCATTTCTCCCAGTCGACCTCTCTCCTGTGAGGAAGATTCTCTGCTTCGAGGCCTGAGTGCCATGACATTAAGTTCCTCATCCTCAGACGATTCGTCAGGCTCCTCTTGTCTGTGCCTGAACATATACACTTGGCCATCTGCACTCGCATGTACATCCACTGGAGCCTGAAAAGCTTGAGGAAGTGGATCCCTGTGGCTCATCACTGCAACTAAACATATTTTATTAAACATGCATATTTTATTAAGATTATAAAAGGTTATTTTATGCCAAATAATTAATGTTTAGTAGTATTATTTTCGTTATGAATCATAATGTTTGGAGAGAGTTCACAATGATGATGAAAATAACACTTTTATTAAGTAATCTTATTGTTAACTTAGTCGCAAGGGCATCAAGAAAAGCGTTAGTTAAAAAAAAGTTTCTACGAAGTAAAACAATTACAAACGCACCACGTTAAGTTACGTTACGTTACGGACGACCATTGTTGATAGGTATATGATTGTGTGAAATCCCAGTAGTTCTAACGTTACACGTAAGTACTTTACTAAGTTTTTAATTGTTTAAGCTGTGAACGGAAACATTACGAATCCCGTTACTTAAAAGCTCTCTTATTACAGATTCACTCTCCAACCTACACTTTCGGTTCGTCGAGAATCGAAATGTGACACAACTTAATGTCAACAATAAACTGTTCAGTTAACGTTATATTGAATCACGTCGAACCACGCGAGATATTAGGAAACTCTAAAGTTAACCTTTTCCTCACTTGCTAACTAACTGATAAAATTTAACGCTCACCTTTTTAGAGAACAACAACATTGCACCTTCAAAAGTATCCTGAAGTGACATTTAATAAATTTCATGCAGCAACCGACTTTGCTAGTGGTGTTGTTGATTGACAGGCCATCCAGCGAATCAGCTTATCTGAAAAGTGACGCTGGGTAGACTATCCGAAACAAGAAGTTGCCTGCGTTTTTATTATTTAAAAATATATCCCACTTTTACTTAAAATCTTAGTTTCAAGGAAAAAGCACCGCTTGATTAAGAAAAATCCTTGCAGACCGGCCGTGCCTTTGCCTCGAGTGTTCCGTTTCCCAGATGTAAGTGTGGTTGAGAACACAGGGAGTCTCACGCCACTCGCCCAACTATGGAGATGCCAGAGGTCTAATCTGAAGGTGTTACATCTAGCAGGTTTTGTCAAATATGAGTAGATACTTTACTAGTAGATAATAAAAAATAAACAAAACCGTTGTTTCGTCAACAAAAGTATGATTATTTAGATTTTATTACACAAATAAACAATAGGCCTTTATTTGGCAAGTAAAAAAATATTTACCAAAACAATAAGACTGATTAATGCTATTGAATAATAATAATAATAATAATAATAATAATAATAATAATAATAATAATAATAATAATAATAATAATAATAATAATAATAATAATAATAATATTTAAAATAATAATAATAATAAAAATAGGCTACATTAACAGTTCAAGATCAACTTTAAATAAATACATTTCTACAAACACAAAAACAAAACAAACAAAAAAAAACAAGCACAGAACAACTCTATTATTATATCTTAATGTGACCAGGTCATAATGAACAGTGGTTCCCCTTTTAAGGCGAGTGAGTTGGAAGAACATGCGTGGCTCCTTTAAGAGAACATGCTAGAATTCTCGCGAGACTCGAACGTGCGCGCTAGTTTGGAGAGTCTGCATGGCGATTGTTAACAGAGGGACAAATATTTAAAACATTCCTGTTATTTCTTGATAATCGCTGATGGTGACTGATGAATGTTACCGCGAGAACCAGAGTATCGCATGTGTAATGGAGACCGTCTGTGCCACTGCCGTATTTCTTAGGTTCTAAAATTAGATTATATTCCTTTTGACCACTTACCAATTGACACTATTACCTGAGAAAGTAGTGAGTTTAAGTTGTGTTTCTTTTTTTTATCTTGTAACTTTTTACTTACTGATGTGTTGTAAACACCAAAGAGAAACCTTTGTTTAAAGACCTCAACTCCTTTCGACCGCTGTCACTGTTTAGTACAGCAGTCAGAATAAAGCCACAAAAATATATTCTGTTGTTGGTGCTCTTTTACCCACCATCCAGTGCACCAGGTCACATTAACATTATCTTATAATAATGACATTTTATGTTTACTTTGTATATTTTCATTTGCTCAAATTAAAACAATAGTAAATATTTTAAGAATTTAGATAAATATTCACATACTAAATCCAGTTTTTTTTCTCGGTTACTTTCTGTTTATACGTATGGCCTATAGATGGCGCCATTTGTCCTTAAACATTTCAACGCTATTTCTTTTAGGATGATTTTATTAGACCTGCTTTTATTAGATAAATATTTCATATTCTTTGTGCAGGGGCAATACAGTTTCTCTCAGGTATTTAGGTCATCTTTATTTATATTTATGGATTTATACATAGTTGAGAATAGGAGGATACTCACATTTGGACATGCATGTAGAGAGAAAAGTAAACAAGTTAAGTTTTTTTTTTAGATTTCCCATCTGTATCTGGCGTCAGCTGTTGTCAGATGTTATCTATAGTTAAAAAAAAAAGAAAGATTATCTATTTCTCCCCATTTCTTTCATTTGTTTTAATGTTTCAGTTCTTTCCAACATTTAAAGAGGAAGTCCGGAATAAATACACCCAGTTAGCCAAAATTTAATTTAATGTTCTTTAACACAAACAAACAAAAAATAAATTTTTAGGATTCTAGATGAAATGGAAATGTAAGTTTTTTTATCCATTTGAGATACACACATATTGGGAGTGACTCAAAAGTTATTTTAAAACTAAAGCTAAAATAAACATGTTAGAGCGACATGTGGTTGTATCACTAAAAGAGTACTACAGCTTAGAGGATACTTTAATTAGTAACCATTTAAACATATTTATTACAGTTTTAGTTAACATGAATTGTGTGATCCACTTATGTATCATGCCTTTCTTTTAACAAAAGTGACAAAAATGTAAGATAGACAGGCTCTTATAAAACTGCTTTTTCCTGGCAGTTTATTTTTGGCAATAAAAGTATAAGGAAATTTTAGTTACACCATTATGTAGTTTTACTAAATATATTAAATATAGTTTTTTTTTAAATATACATATCACAATTATTACACATTTAAATTCTGAATGGTCAATTCAGAATTATAATAATACTTTTGTCACAAATTAGAATTAAACATTTTAATTATAGGTTTTATGTAACAAACCATATATCACAATTATTACTCATTTAAATTCTGAATGTTCAATTCTGAATAAATCTTATTATTCACCCAAAAAAATGTCATCGTTAAATTTGCATGTTTGCATGTGGAGGTTATCCCAAGAACAACTCTTGATTCACAACAGCTTACAGTTCCAGACTTACTTACTTACCTATTTACTTGCTATCTCACTTTTACTAGTGCACATCGGTTAACGTGACATTGTGGACGTTTGTACTTATTTGAGTAATGTGCATGATATTTGTGCATCTATGTATGTCCTTTTGGGTCAGAGGTCACAATAGAAATAGGTGAGATTAGTGTTGAGGACAATAATGCTACAAATGTAATGAAGAATAATTACGTTTTAAGAATAAAATGTGCAAAAATGAGGTATGCACAATTAAATAATATATATACTTATAAAATAAAGTTTGTTGTGGACAGCTTGCAGATGCATAACCGGCTCAGTAAAGCTACAATATTTTGTGTTTGCTGATGTTATTCCATAAATATCCACATTTAAATGACTACAGTGCATGCCATTCAAGTACAACAGTAGAGTTAACCTTCTGCATACAATCCTTCCAAGAAGTGGGCATATGTGCATTCTCAGTGGCAGATTACACAGACGACATGATCTGATGAGCATACAAGCTGTTATCTGGGTCAGCGCTAGTCTCCGATTTCACGCCCTGAAACATCCATCATTTCTGTATTGTTTCCCTCAACAGAGTTTCCTGACCTCTGAATCTTGGCACTAGCCGTCACATTTTTTTCTGTCTTTTCTATGAACTAACAGGTATGTTAGCATGAGCTTTGAAGTGTTGCATAGAATGTTAATGCAGTGGAGCTTGAGTTAATTGAAGCTTTGCATATTTTATTGCATTCCACTCCCATGAACTGTTGACATTTAGCCTGACTGACCCTATGATTTATGCACAGCAGCTGAAAACCACTTATGCTGTTAAAATAAGTATTTTATATATATACACCAAATAAGGTTTTTAGATTCCGCAGTATGTCCAGTTCCAAAATGAGCAATTAGCTGACCTTCAGATGAACCTGTGTGTAGCTAAAAATAAACTGGTTACCCACAGCTGAACTGTTTTTACATTAAACACAGTCATAAACAAAGACACCATCCTAGGCGGAGAAAACCATGTAGCTCAGCTATATTCAACGTTAAAAAATAAGGTGTTTTTAATGATTTAAATCCAAACTTTGTCATTGTGATGAATAGGAAGGGTTTAGTTTGTTGGTTTTATCATCCAGGTCTTCAACCGAAAACTCAAAAATCTTCCTGAAGGGGGAGCTGAAGCAAAGTGCGAGGACACAAAAATCAGCAAAAAAGTAGCTTATCATATCATTTACACTGCATTCAGATGCAGGGAGCAGCTCTGAACACAATGCAACAGAGTGGCATAACACGCTGTGTTTCTGGGCCAATGAGCAGCACGTCAAACTGACAGAGAGAGAACAAAAAGATAAAGAGGGAAAGAGAGAGAGGGGAAGGTCAGAAGCAATGTAACAAAGAATAATTTGTAGATGGTACGCAAGAGGAGCTTCTCAATCAGAGATAATGATTGCAGAACAGGTTAAACAATGATATACAGTGATTTACAGCCACTTTATGCTTTATATACTTAATCTGCTGATAATAAATTCTGATGTTTGCTAAGGTACGAAACACATTGAATGAAAATAAATAGTTTGGGTGAATTGAATATAACAAATAATTAATAAGTAATAAATAAAAAATGGATCAAAAGGTTTAGGCAATAAAATATAAAATCAAATCAAAATATTTTCACTTTTCCAGGGTGAATGCATGTTCTCCTTTTCATCCAAATTATTTCCTCCTTTAGATGGCAGCAAAGTCATTTGAATTTCATAAATTGAGATTTTAGACCAGATGTTTTTCTTTCAAAATATGGCAATACATAAAAGCTAGAAAAGGGAAACAGAATATAATAACCCTAACCCTATATATATATATATATATATATATATATATATATATATATATATATATATATATATATATATATATATATATATATATATATATATATATATATATATATATATATATATATATATATATATATATACCTCCAATCTTTTTAAACTTTATTTAAACTGATCTGCCGAAAATCAGATATTGTATACCATGCAGTAGCCGGTATGTAATGAAGACGGGAATTATGGTTTATTGTTTGTTTGTGCTGACTGCATGTCCGTGCCCATGTTTCTGGCGTAGGTGATTTGCTGATCAGCATGAGGCCATCTGCGGGCGGTCAGCAATGGCAGTGTGGGGAAACAAAATTAATCCTCCTGGCTCTAGGTTATGGCAACAGGTCAGGAGTTTATTGATTAAATGTCAGCTACCCAGGTGAATGTGATTCGTTACTCTGAGGAGGCCCCTGCGCACAATCCATCACATGATCTACAAAGGAAGATTAAAGAGCGCACAACAGACTAAACACTCTCAGCCCGGATCAGGGTTTGAGCTTCTGTCCATTTGTCCATCTGTCTTGCTTTTCCAGATTTCAAGACTCAATAGTGCACATACATCCACTAACCTAACCGAGCTGTCGTTTTGAAGGACCATTCAATCTAAAGTGCTCAAAACTCTTTCACTTAAACTTCAGATTCAAGGAATGTGTCTTTTGCTATTGAACATTACAATCATCCATGTTTGAGCAAGTTTTTTGGAAAGATACAATTCATGGTATAAAGGAGAATCACTCTCTACAACTGCACTTCACTTCATGGACAAATATGGACAAAGAGGTCCCACAATAATTAATTAAAATAAAAACAAGGCAACTACATGTGAAAATATTTTTTTTGAAAACTGTTCTTCTAATCAATAAACAGTTGTGAGTACACAGTGATTATAACTTTTTTTGACACCATTGGATGACAATAAAGAAAAAAAAATGTAGAGAAACCTAAAAGCTGAAGGAGAGTCTGGCCTGTAGGAAACACTTTTTTTAGTAGTTTTTAGAACCTTCCTGGAAAGATGAACCAAAGTGCAGATCTTCAGCAACAATCTCTATGAATAAACCAACTCTGAACATAATTTTATGGATTTTATTTGTCAGCCTTTTTTTTTTACCTTGAATAACTTTTTTCTTGAGTACTTAAAAATGGTTTTAACTAGAATGTTTTTTTTCTAGCCCAAAGCTGTCAACTGTAGAATATTTTGCATAAAAAATGCTTGATAAGTTAGTGATTCATTCCACTGTGGTGACCCCAGATAACAGTACTAAGCCAAAAATAAAATGTATGAAGGATTATTCACAACTTAAATCTGTATTGGATACATGTGCTGTATTTCAATGAACAGCTAAAAAAAGTGTAAGAGCAGTGATTCAAATACAGCATGGTGTTAGTCAGAAAAGTTTATTTTGTAGTTTTTTTTTGTTGATAATTTAAAGATATTTTAACCCAACTAATTTCAATATTAGTTATGTTTACTTGTAATTAGTTTAGCTTAATTCCAATAGTCATGTACATATTATCTAACTTAAAAAGCTAGATTGGACAACAAAACTGACTTGACTTTGTTTAACTCAAATATCTTATGCTGTTGAGCTATTTGTTTTTAAAGTTTTTTTGTTGACTTAAAAATATTATTTATTCATGTGTTAAATCAGTTGATTGATTAATTTTAGTTGACAGGTGGAGTCTGATGAAAATCAATTAATTAATTGAAAGGATTTAATCTTGACCTATATTGTTTTAATTTAATAACCCCTTCTTCCAAACAAAATATTGTATTTAAGTACAAAATATTAAAATATAGAGTTAACTTTTAATATTGATCTTCTAATCAATGAACCCTTGTAATAGATACAATATTAATTAGTGAGTATTTCGTAGTAGTATTCACACTTTTTTCTCTTAAATTTGTGTCATGTCCTTGTGTGATATCCTTGGCTCTTAATTCTGTGTAGCCTAAAAGTAAAATCCTTTAAAACACTACTGGCATAGAAATGTTTACATTAGAATGGAACAGGTTCCAAAGTTATGAACTTAACATGATATAATACTGTGGTCATCGTGGTTAATATGTTAGAGGCCGATTAAACAATCAAGAGTTGATGTGATAATTGATAACAATTACTAGATTAAATGTGGAATTCAGTGTATGAAGCTGAAATATAACATCAAAAATATAGACCTGTCATTGAGTCCTGATATTCTGCTGCTTGTAAAAATGATTTGAAGAAAAAAATTTACCAATTGTAGTTAGAATATGTCATGAAATGCTTTGTTGCAGTTCTCTTTAATTTATTTTGACAGAGTGATTTACATTTTTAACACAGCCAACATATACTTTCTAGATGTTAGACCAGTGATTTTGATTTAAGAATTACATAAGAATACAATTAGACACGGTACAGAAATAGATAGTGTCAGGTCTGATCTCTTGTTTTCTATAATGTCTGAACCAGTAATTCCTCAGACAGCCACACATTCCCCCAAGAAAGGTGTGTGAGTGTCCGCCATAAGGGAAATTGATTGACAACTGTAGTTGAAGGCCCAAGGTTAATGGTGTTGACATAGAAACCATTGAGCGACTTAAGGGCTAGGATGTGATTTCTGAAGATCACGCTCTTGTTGTCAAATTAAACTCTTTGCACTTGGTCTCTTTTAGAGATATGGGGTGTTGGAGGATGGGTTTCATCAGTGTTGTGGAGAGGATGCACCACAAAGTTGTATTTGGCCCTACAGCACCAACTGAGCCCCAGTTGGATGGCCTCTTTCCCCCAAAGGCAGGTTTACAGGCCATACTGGACTCCATGGTGCTTGGAGCACAGAGTGACACATAACCTTGCCTTGTCACCAGCCTCACCAGTGTGTCAGCTGATATTACGCTGATTGACGTTGACCCGGGACTCTGGCTCTGAGGGTTTAGAGGCGCTCTATAACCTCGCCTTGACTGTTCACCAGACGGAGGACAGTGGAAACAGGGCATCCTCAGCTGCATCCTGCTCCCAGACAAGGGTGAGCGCTTCTGTCCTGTTACAAGAATTACACATTCACTTTTTGATTTGTAGATGTTTCAGGCATACACATTACCATATGACAAGAGCATAGCCTTATTTTACATGCTGTTTACTTATTTTTACTTATTTATTTTCTTTCCTACGGGTGAACCCAAATATGAGTTGACATTCTATCTGATTCAGAGGATTTAGAGTTGGCATGGCATCTTTTGCACTGTCCAGGTTTCTTGCTTTCTCTGCTATGATTGAAAGGATACTGTTTACTTTATCATGAGTAAAATATGCCAAAGTGCCTTTTTGTGGAGTATATGTAAAAGCTTGTTGTTCATTCAAATGGCTTCTCTTAGCCAGCTTCAATTAATTAGGTTTGTCTTTTAGTTTCGAATCTATGTGATATTCAAGATTTTGTATTGTTCCATTGGCAGCAGCTCCTCATTGGCATCTGGTCCAATTTATTGCAGTGTTTTGTTGTTCACAAAGTTGCTCGCTCCAGAGTCAGTGTTTCTTCTCTAAGAGAATGGGGAATGATAACTTGGTACTTTAGTAGGCTGGCACAGAATAACAGTACCCAGCTCTGAATCTCATTAGTTAAGGTTTTCAATAACAGAAAAATTATTGAATTGGGTGTACAGTGTACTGATTTCTTTTGTCAGTCTTTACTCGACTGCACCACAGGCTTCCTCTGTGACCCAGCCAATGAACATTGAGATGGATGTTTGTCACAGACAGGGGAGAGAGAAAAGCATAGTTCACGTTGTTCCCATAAAACCTATTTTTAAAATCAAAGATTTCTGAAACTTTTAGGCTTTTTTCCCATGTCCTTATATCCAAAAATGAAACTGAAGTTTGGTTTCTCAGATTATTGGTTCTTTAAAAGTACTTTTTTTTATTTTTAAAATATATATTTTTTATTCGCCTCCTAACTTGTGTGCAGACCTCTATGCTAGAACACTCTTGAAAAAAAAATCTTGATTTCAAATGTGTTTTTGTCTGGTTAAAAAGGTAAATTAAATAACATGGTTCACACTACCTCCAACACACTTACTATCAAGAAGTGTATGGGGTGATTTAAAAATAACAACAGATTTACACAGTAACAATAGATTTTGAAACAATTTAAAAATAATATTTACACTGAATGCTATTATATTTTAAAATTGAACTGACGCTTGAATTGCAATATTTTTTTAAACAAATCGATATCGAAATCACAATGTGTTGAAAAAAATTGCAACCAAAAAAAAGAAAAAATTAAGCTGTTCTTAATTTTTTGCTTCAGCTCCAAAATAAATTCCCAGTTTGTGGCTGTACGGTAGAGAAGGCAAATGTGAACTAAACATGGCTGACAGCAGAGAGAGGCAAAAATGTCATTTCCAATGATATCCAAGTATGCCTGCCATTAAAATGTGCAGTGACCCGCGCGGCATACAAAAATGATATCATGAACATTAACTTCCCAAGTTCATGTCCCTTGCTTTGCTAGTGCACTAAGAGCATGCTTTTAATATGCTGCATGCCCTCACTTCCCTGTTCCTGTGGGGATTCCTTTTGCTTTTACAGCACAGTGCTAAAGTGTTTCTTTAGATTGCAAAGTTCAAGGCCTGAAGTAAATGCTCTGTTTAAAATGGTGCCTCTCAATAGGTCTAAAGCCGTGATGCGACACTGATCTTGCTTGCACTAAAAGTATTCTGACAGGCAGTGCCCTGTAAGAACTGAATCCTTGTAAACCAGCATCTGAGTTACATTAAAAAAAATTAATAAGACTCATCTTCAGAAAATGATATGAAACAAAACACATGTTATACTTTTTAAAGTGTTCAAGCAAATGACTAATGTCCTAATTCAGAAACCAAATAGCTACTTAAAAAACTGTTCTTTTTTGTATTGCACAAACAAAGACACTAATAAAATGAGCATGAGAAAATGTTTTTACAACATGATTGATTTCATATTTTGAATATAGATGTTATCCCTCAGTGGGTATGAACTAATTGTATTTACTTTGGTACATTTACTTGAGTATTATTTGGTTAACATTTTTAGTAGATTTATGCATGTGTACATTTTCTTTTTCTCCAAATATTTTCATAAAAAAGACAATTTAACTTAGACACTTGACAACTATAAAAGTTAATACTATAATATTTTTTGACAAGATTGCAAGTCTTGAGATGTGGGATTTTCAGCTATGCTTGTACTATTGTGGTGGTTCTCAAACTGTGGTATGCGTACCATTGGTGGTACTTGTTCACCCCCTAGTGGTACGCGAACGTCCGGTAGAGGTCAATTCTATTCTATTCTTATACTACTTAGTATAAAAGTATATTTACGCATTAGGATGAAAATGTCAGTTTGCGTGTGTGTGTGTGGAGAAATATATTATTGGAATAAAACAAATTATTCTTGTGCCGCTGGTGTGTGTAAAGTGTTGACTGCATATAACAGGTGCAAATCTTGTGCTACTAGCCGAGAAGCTCCCACATGCAGCGCGCAGAGTGATCGTATATGTGCAGTAAAAAGCAGGAAGAGTGAAACTTACGGTACTTTAAAAAACTGTGTCACTGAGTGTTGACATGGAGTGTTGACATGGTGACTGACATTAAAAATATGTGGATTGAGCGCATTATAAACATGTGTGAAATAAAAGAATGAAAGCCGCTGTTTTTCTCTGAGCATGTCCATGTATTTAAGTGTCAGATGCTGGTGTGCCTTAAAATTCCCTTTTATACCTTTATACCTTATAATTTGCACAATCATTTCAGTCAGTCCCTAACGAAATATGCTTTAAATAAAGAAATCTGTGATTCTTTGGTAAGAAGGAGAAAGGAACATAAATAACATCCAATGATAAGAAAAACTGAAGATGTAACGGACTAATCAATCAGATTCTAGTTTCAGTCGATTCAGGCGCTCGCTCGCTCGCTAACAGCTGATGCAGATGAAGCCTGACTGAAATCTCAACTTTAGTGTGACACAGTATTTTCAGCTATTCATAATTCTTTTACCTTCAACCTGATGATGAAGTTTTTCTCTTTATCTGTTAAAATATCTATTTTACTCTCAACCATGGTAATTTCAAAGAGTGTGAACATAAAATAAGAAGGAAAAACAATTATAAAATAACACCATTGTATTAACCTCATATTGTGAATAAACTATGAATGCAGCAACAACTTAAGTATTTTATTTTAAAATCGGTTATTTTACCAATAATGCCTTTACCTCAACATTACTTGCTCTTACTAGCAGAAAAGTAAATCTCTCCAGAGCAAAGTAATATGTAAAAAAAAGAGAGAAAGACAGCAAGAGAACGGGATGTTTTATTAAAAACTTGCATAGTAAACAAAACTTTCCTGTGTGTTTAAAGTTAAACATAAAAAAAATAAAGACACCGTCTGGGTTAGGTCGATCTTTAGCTTGGATTCCAGGGTTGAAAATGTGTTCAACTTGGGACCCGGTATATTCTTAATGTTCAGGATGTACAGTATTTAGCATTGTTAAAATTAAACAACTATATAAAAATGATAAATTTAACATTGAACTGCACTTAACTACAGTTGAAAAGGAGTGCCTATACACTGTGACTATCAGTTGCAATGTCAAACTTTAAAAGGTTTTTTTTCACAGGTAAAATGTTTTTTTCCTCAATTGCAATTGTTTGAGAAATGCCAAATATATGTGTTGATAGATGCAGGATGTTTGATTCATTTAAAATTAACATTTGCCAAATATATTGAAATCCTTACATGTTACTTAACAAAACAAGAAACTTGGAATAAAATAACCTCAAATACACAAATAAATGATTAATATAAAAATAAAATAATAAGACATTAAAACAAAAAATACTTTTATTAACAACCATAAAAAGAATGCACTTTACACAGTTCCTTTTTTTGTTCTCAGACATATTGTTTAAATTTTGGACACATTTCTGTTGAAAATATTGTATTAGAGAACAAAGACAATCTTTTTTTATCTATGTTTTTTGTGAATGTGTGTGTGAGTGTGTGTGTGTTTTATAAACGCCAGACTATTTGATGCATATGTGCCCATCAAATAACTGAGGATTTTTTTTTTACTTCAACCCATATTTTATTAAACTAGAACAAAGTCCAGCAGTGGGAATCGAACATTACTCACCTATATTGTCTATGTGACAAACCTGGATCATCCCTCCACAATTCAATATTTCTTTCACTAACATCAGATCAGATAAACAATATGATTATTTTCAGAGGTTGGAAACAATACAAGAACTTCCTTTTTTTACATTATTTGTCAAACATACTGCTCAGCTCACTTGTTGCTTTTCAAACACAGCATCCATGTGCACGAATGTGCCCTAAATTTCTCTATCCATGGTTTTGACCTCTCAAATTAGATAGAAGCACAATTAAACTTGACTGTGTAACGTATTAGGTTTCATGAGCAAGCACAATTAAAACGAAGCCTGGAGCTTACTGTCAGATTGAAGTCGTCTCATATCAATACACTGACAAAAGAGTAAATTGCTATGGAATAAAATCGTTGCAGAAACAGATTTTCATTTGTTTCAGCTTCCAAAACTGTGAAATTGTTCACCTATTTGTTATTAAATTCATCTAAATGAACATGAACTTTGTTAATCGTGTTAAATAGATAAAGGTTTTGGATAGATCGGTTCAATATTTTGAGTTGGCAAAACAAACTAATTGCTGTTGAACTCAACTGTAACTGTGCCAGCTGCTCTGTATATTGCTTAATTTTAGATTTTAAATATACTTCACAGCCTCAATAATACATATTTGGACTCAACATTGCAATTACTCAGCAATGCAATGTCTTTTCAGTAACTCATTTTAACTCATGGGTTTTCTCCGGGTGCTCCGGTTTCCCCACAAGTCCAAAGACATGCGGTATAAGTGAATTGAGTAAGAACGATTACCCATAGTGTTAAAGTGTGAATGAGTGTGTGTGAATGTTTCCCAGCGATGGGTTGCAGCTGGAAGGGCATCCGCTGCATAAAACATATGCCAGAGAGTTGGCGGTTCATTCCGCTGTGGCGTCCCCGAAAGGGAGAAAGCCGACATGAAAATAGATGGATGGATGGTTATAGAAGTTATACATGCAATGCAAAAAAGTGCATTTTTAAGAACATCAAAATAAGTATTCTATTTTTGATAAAAACTAGTTAATTGTATGGCCCTAGGGCGTCACGGTGGCGCAGTGGGTAGCACGGTCGTCTCACAGCAAGAAGGTCGCTGGTTCTAGGCTCGGCTGGGGCAGGTGGCATTTCTGTGTGGAGTTTGCATGTTCTCCCCGTGATCGCGTGGGTTTTCTCTGGGTGCTCCGGTTTCCCTACAAGTCCAAAGACATGCAGAATAAGTGAATTGAATAAGAACAATTGCCCATAGTGTTAAAGTGTGAATGTGTGTGTGAATGTTTCCCAGCAATGGGTTGTGGCAGGGAAGGGCATCCGCTGCGTAAAACATATGCCAGTGAGTTGGCGGTTCATTCCGCTGTGGCGACCCCGAAAGGGAATAAAGCCGACATGAAGATGGATGGATGGATGGAGATGTATGGCCCTAGTAGAGTGTACTAGATAAATGCACGCTACTACAACAAATGTTGTAGCAAATAGCAGTAGAAAGTGGAAAATTTATGTTCTGACTAATAAAACTAATAAAACTATTCTGGTAAATTGCAGTTTTCTAAATCAACTTCAACCTCAGGCTTTTGAAAGTAAGTGTCATTTCACTAGGCTGCTCATTTCACCTTTATAGATGCTTTGTGGCACTGTTTAGGTTTCTTTGTGTGCTGTGTGTCAAGCACAAGAGGAAGGCCACGGCATTAGAAACATTGAGCAGCAAAGTTTGCATTTTAGATTGGGTTATGAATAAGAAATAAAAAAACTCCCAAGAGCTGGGTAATGTGCTCAGTTTCAACTGTCTGTTTGTCAAGGTCATTAATAATAAAACAGAGAGAATTATGCATGATGAGGTGACTTCTCTCCTGAATGCACTAATTCTTACGAAGTTCAAATGAGCTCGTTGCAGTTTAAAGGCTACTTGTAACATACTAGTGCATGAGAAAAAAGTGATGACTGAGGACGTGAAGGCGAGAACTATTGAACCTGTAGTGCTTTCACCCTCAGTGAGAGTTCAAACCCCAGTCAACGGCATCACTAGCTTCCTTCTTCTTCTGACAGGATGAAAGTTTGCTCTGACCTGGGAATTTTAATAATGTATACCGATCACACAGTGAAGGCTCCTGCATCAGTTTAACCACGGCATAACCTCAGCTCTTCGAACTCTACATTATAGTTCAGACCTAAGAAAATATTAAAATATTCACCTCCTCTCTTGGAGGGTCCTCTTTGGTCACTTGTATATACGACAGCATGCAGAAAGTTCTCAACTAGAAAGAACCCATCAGGCTGTTTGTGACTCTAAATGCCTAGCTAAGCATTATATGAAGCTAGCACACTTTTATATAAAAAAATTCACATTTAAGCTACTTACAACCTTAAATAATCACAAAGGATGGTTTAAGCAATTTATTTATCCAATTATTTTGATTAAAATCATGCAGACTGTAGACTTTTCAAGTAGATTTTCAAGTTCTTATCAGCTTTATAATAACAATAAACTTTGACTTTTTGCTAGCTCTTTAATCATTTTTTTTTAATCATACACTCTGGGAACTGTCTTCTTGTATGATGCAAATTCAATTTGAAAATACAATGTAAAACATTCCAATACAAATACAGAGAAAATGTATTTATTCATTTAAATTAGAAGTTTTATTTTTACAGTTGACGGATACTAGGAGACTATATCTGTCGCAGACATGTACTTGTGTAGTATTGGACAAGATTGACTTGATTTATGTTTGTTTAGTCACTACCGGTTAAAAAAATCAATTCCATAGTTTACAGACACAAAATTGTTGATTGTGCTACTAGATAAACTACTGTTAATGTAAAAGTTAGTTTTAGGTAAATATAAAACATTAAATAAAAATAAAAGTTTGTAGGCAACAAATAAATTAGAAAAATTGTCTAATACAAACTCACAAAGCTAAAAAGCATTAATCTAGGCTAAGACGAAATGTGAAAAATATCAATATGAAAAACAGCAACAACAATGGTTGTTAAATGTAACTGATACAAAGTCTATTTTGAGTCTATTTAACATAAATCGTATGACTTATATACAGGTCATACATACAGGTTTTTGCACTTGGACTAACTTTGGATGACATTACATGTGTGAAATGATTGCAATTTAATTTTGGAGGTATCCCTTTATCTTACTCCACTATGATTGGCTGTTGTTGTGGGAAGTGGATTTGTGAAAAGTGAGTAAAGATTAGCTAGATATTTTTCTATGTACGATTGTAGCTTGATAAACATTGTTAACATTGTTGCCTCAAAACTGAATACCAGAATGTCTATCTCAAGTTTTTTTATGAATGTGGCAGCTGGTTGCCTGTTTTATGCTGGTAAAAAGCTAAACATGGATAGAGCGTGATCCTTTTATTTCTCTGCAGAGGAGTAAGAGATTATATTTTGAAAGTAAGATTATGATTTAAACATTCATTTTGTGTAGTAGTTATACTGTCTCTGCTGCCAAAGCCAGACAATATTGTTGGCAAAACTGTTTATGAATGTGCAAGTTAAAGAAGCACATTATATTTTACTGTAAAATTGCATATGAATATAATAGCGGTAGCATATTTTTGGGCATGTTACTTCCCATATATTTTAAGTTTTTATGTGTGAACGTGGATCACAAAATAAAGTAAATACTTATTTGTCGACAAACCAAATGTATGTTTAAATTTAGAAGGTGAACGTCTATACAATTCTTTTTCCTTTTTTTTTGGAAGATGTAAACACAAAACCATTATGGCAGCAGATGAAAATGAAGGTCTGGGCTAGGTTAGGTAAGGAGCATAATAGCCGTATAACACATTATCTGCGGTACAGTAACGGAGTGACTTCTACGTGTCACATTTTGTACGTGCAAAGAAGAAGCTTGCAAATGTAAGCTATTCCTTCCGTGGCGAACCTGTGTCTTTTATGCTAAAACGTGTCAGGAAAAGCTAAGGGAATTTGTCCCAGGATTGGTGTAAACTAATTCAGTTTGGTCCGTATCCGCCGGGGGGACGATTGGAAGACGGCATTCATAACACTCATGGGGCACTATAAGTACCCGGTGATGCCGTATGGGCTTTCCATAAGTCCTTCCGTATTCCAGAATTTTATGAATGAAATCTTCCGTGATATGCGCCAAAAATTTGTCATCATTTATATTGACGACATCTTGATCTATTCTAGATAATATACACACCTCCACCGACACGTCACCCGCGTACTCGAGCACCTCCGTGAGAACCACCTCTTCCTCAAAGGAGAGAAGTGTGCATTCCACAAGACCGAGATCCACTTCCTCTGCTATTTCATTTCCTTGGCTGGGGTATGGATGGACCAGGGGAAGGTGGATGCCATACTCTCTTGGTCACAACCCAGCACCCTCAAAGAAATGCAGCGCTTCTTGGGGTTCGCCAACTTCTACAGGCGATTTATCCAGGGGTACAGGCTACTAACCACTCCTCTCACTTCCCTGCTCCGTGGCAAACCCAAGAGACTGGGCAACCAGGATCTGTTGGCCATCAAGCTCGCATTGAAAAAGTGGGGCCATTGGCTGGAGGGAGCGATTCACCCGTTCGAAGTCATCATAAGAACCTGCAGTACCTCCGAGAAGCCAAGCGTCTTAACCCCAGACAGGTGCGATGGGCTCTGTTCTTCACCCACTTCAATTTCATGATCTCCTTTTACTCTTTGCCATCGCAAAACCAAGGCTGACCCTTTTCCCTCCACAGAGCCAAAATTATTTCTGGTGATGTCAGAGCATTTCCCATTTTTTTTTTAAATAAGGAGTATATGTACTACATTTTTATGCAATGCAATCCATTAAATCTCTGGTACTTGTGTTTTCTGAAACATATATTGTAAAACCATTGTAATTCCTTCACACAGAAATAATCAGCTTTAAAAAAATAAACCCTTTTCTTGTGGCGCCATATATGTTAAGCCAACAAAAAGCTGGCAAAATATAGTGTATAACTCAAGCACCCTTTGGTTTTCTGGTTTCCCCCCAAAGTAGATCTCTGCCCTCAACATCTGCCACTCCGTTTTAGTCCAGCATCAAATGAAAGTGCAGGTGATGAAAAGAAGACCTTTCACATTGTTCATGGAAGGATGTTACACTGGTCAGGGACGTGGGGGAAGGGACATCAGAGAGAGGAAGAGATGGAAAATGCCCAGAGCCCTGGATTGTCAGAATCAGTTGAAATGAGGAGAATTCTTGCATGAAGGGACTGCACGGCTGCCCTTTGAATGAACCAGACAGAAATGGGAGGGAGCTATGAAAAGAGCGAACGCTGTTGTGGAATATATGATTGCAATCTTAGTAATCCACAATAAAACATCTTTAATTCTCACATTAAGACTGTTGATTAAACTGACAAATCGCCTCGTGATTCTAAGAATTCGCTGGACTGGAAAGGACAACGGAAAAAGCATTCAAGAACTCAAATAATCTCATGTACCAGAGTGACTGATAACAGATTTTCGCAGAAACATGCTAAGCATTTTTTTTGTGCATAATTGCAACTGCCCTGGAGCAATACAACTTCTATCTAATTTGATTACAAAACTTTTACAGCATAATATTTGTCATTATGGCACTCAGAACATTCCATTCTCCATACCCACTCTCATTATTGTGTCATGTATCATTTGAATGGAAGTCATATTAAATGGAGCCTAAAGATTATATACGTGGTCTGTGTTGACAGCAGTCACAACACAAGGTGTGACCAATTAATAAGATTGACATTTCATGACCAAAGATCATTTATCATACTCTTGTAAGGTTTTAGCCATTTATCTCCTTGCTACACCACAATGCTTAAACACACCATAGAAAGGGAGTTTTTTTTAAAACCATTTTAGTAGGATGAAGGCTTATTAATTTTGTTCTATCTGCAATCTACTATTCTTTGTAATCTTTCTGGATTTGTTTAGGTTAAAGGCTTAAATTAGATGTAAAACTACAATAAAACTTACAATAAACTTATTGTAATACGTTTTTTATTAATTGTTTGATAATGATAGCTAGCTGGTGTTAGTGATGTAATGTATTTTTTTTACTTTGCAAAATATGGATATTACCCCACAAATTATGAAAAAATACTTTTCCGTATAATGAACATTTTACAGTGAACTTGCTTGATGCTGGAGACAAAGATGAAAGAAACATGAACATAAATACAGTGGGAGATAATAAACAACACCAGTCAACTTAATCTGAAGAAGAAAGGCATTGACGAAGAGCAGGAAGTGATTATAGAAGAAGTTCAAGTAAGGAGTGCTGACTAAACAAGGAAATAATAACAGACCTCAAGGAACCAGTTAAACACTAACTGAATAAAGACTTCACTAGCCATGGGAATAAATACTTGCTTAATCCATCATTCCTCGCATAGTAAACAGAGACGCGTTAAATTTGAATCCCTTACCCATCGGAAAATGCTCAGAGTGCACCAATCTCAATCAATCTGTATCATGACCTCAGCTGCTTCAACATTGAGGGTAGAGGTTGGAGGAATGGGCTGACAGGGACTTTTGTGGTTCAAGAACCATTATTTAGCTTAGAGATCTTTTGGATTGAGATGCAGAACCACCTCTCACCTGATATCCTTAGCTACCTGGGTAACATCTTTTTTTTGTTGGCAAGTTTACAACCTGGAGGGAAGGAGCCTGACATGCTGGAATTTGGATCTAATGAAGCCCTCCTCCAAGGGCTAGTTAGCAAGACTGGAGGAAGCCAAATGCTTTCATATGCAATCTGTATCAATATTTGCCTGATTGTCTGAACAGCTCAATTCTGATTAAAAAACATCCTGAACTCAACTAAAGTGGTAACTCAAGTGTGGTTTCTCACTGATGTGAATTGCTGGAGAAGATGTTGTGTTTCTGTAATTAGTTTAGGAAGACACTCAGAGAGGTATTTTAATGTTGAATGATGTCAGCGTAGCAATTCTAACTCTGCCAATATTCCTTTATACTTGCTCAATGTTATTCTTAAAACTATTTAGCACTATACATTAACACTTATCAAACATTTACATCAATAGTGGCAATAGAAGCATTGTGTCAATATTTATTTCCATTAACAAGGCATTATGTAGTTAGATTTGGTTTATAATGTGAGCAATCGCACAAAATTGTTTCATGAAAAAAACACATACTGAATTGCAGGCTCTTTATATGTTAAGTCCATTAGAATGTGCAGTCATACTGTAAAGCAGAATTGTGGTACAGATAGTGGTTTTCTGCAGATAGATGCAGTGCCTGAGAACGCAGGTTGCGGCAGGGACAGACAATTCAGAAGTAGAAAAATTTTAACTTTTGTCAGCAATCTGCTTCCCCCCAAAAAAGGTTGGAGAATCAGGTGAGTTTCAAGATTCTTAATCACATGGGGAATATAATGACACTCCATCAGCTTTAACCTCTAAGTTAGCACTGTTCTACCAAGGAGTAGCATTATATTTGTAGTTGAAGTGTGCTGAAAAAAGTGCAAGATATTGAAGGACACATATTTGAAGTAGAGGAGAATTGAGACTGAAGCACCTTCTTAATGCATCGTATGTTTCGGTGCGTGGTCTGGGTCTCCTCTGTGTGGTACTAGCATTTTATCAGCTTTTCAATGTGAGCAAAGCTTATGACATATTTGTAAATACATGAAATATCTATTTAATGCAAAATTCCATCAAATTAAAGTAATTTTTAACAGTATGCTGTTTTTCAATCGTTTAAAAATTATGTTTTTGAAAATCCATGAAAAAAAAAACAACAGATTGGTCCAATATATATGTAAAAGGTTAAAAGGTCGGCAGAAAAAAAATGTTTATAGAATCCTATAAATAATGTGAGATTTCAATATGCATTAATATTAACATCTTTTAGGCTAACTAGAAAGTTATGATGTATGCAGTCACCTACTAAGAGCAGAGTTTAAGGAGTGCTATTAGCGACATTACCTTTTTTCATGGATAGCAGGTGTCGCAGAACCATATTCTAGTCACTTTTCTGCATGTGTTATCTTTATTGCTTTGAGATGAAAAAAAAAACGAATTGTGTGGCTCAGGCTGCAGCATTAAACTAAAAGCAGAGGAACTACTGTGTAGGTTCTATGCTTGGGGTGTTCAAAATCGGATTAGGAGGGCTGCAACCCATTTATTTCCAGCCTTGCTTGACTATGCAAACAGTGATTTAGAGAGGGCAAAATAAACTTAAGTAATGGGATCATGTGTGTTTTATTATTAATATAAAACATGCTTTTGTCTTGCTAAACTTTGTCATGTAAAATCCACATCTGTTATAATGGTTGTATTTGTAAGCGAATTGCAATAACCGAATGCAGTAATTTTTCCATTACACAAAATAATTTTGTTTAGTTTTTTTTTTTTACTTTAGGAGTAGCAATATCGAAATTGTTTTATTCCGTTCCTTTGAGGACATGATCAGGAAAAAGGATTTAAGATTTATGTGCATACATATAATCTTGGTAATGTAAGTTTGATTTAAAGCATGTTATGTTGCTGCAATGATACTATTTCAATTTTAAAGTTAGTCGTGGATTTAATATAGTTTTTTGTGTGAATAAATTTAATCTCTTGTCTGCTGGAATGCTTTCTGTGTTCCTGTTTCAGCTGTGATTTTTTTTAATTAGGTGAGACAAAAAAGGAAACAGATTGTGTCTTTGTGTTATCTTGTGAAGGGAGGATTCTTTGAGAAAATAAATAAATAAAGCAAATTTTGAAAGCATGGGAGGCTGGAGAATAACGTTCACTTTTAAGGTTAATTGGAGGCAAAAGTGTCACATCAATCTAGCAGTTTACCAGAGGAAATTGGCCTGGCCTTTTGTTGAGAAATGGTGGAGATCACCACATGGGGTTTTTCTGTAGACACTGGGTTGTTAAATTTCTAATGGGCTTACTGTGTTGCTGACCTGGCCTGCTCTGATATATAACTCTCTGTGGTGAAGACAGAACCCAGCCACCTTCACAACTTGTATTAAATTCATATTTTAGACCTCCTGGGGTGCGATAACAACTCTCTTGTATTACGTTGCTTGGCCTACTGATGGGTCACAAGAAGATTCGAACACAGAGGAGTGTGTTCCTATGTGTACCAGCTGAATTTTGGATGGTTGCCCATCAACGTGGTTGGTGGACTTAATTTCTATTAGTTGTTTTTGCTAATATGATTGCTTTCCCTAGAGTATGTGTTCATTTAGGGAGCTATTCATTGATGTTTTTCTGAAAAAAAAAAAAAAAAAAAACTTGGCTCCAATGCAAGTTCTCTGCAGGGTTAGAAAATAAGGAAGTAAATCTTTATCCCCACATTTGATTGCTCGAAACAATGATAATAAAAAGGATTACTCTTGAAATAAAGAAGGCACCATGCTGGGTCAAGGTCTAATTGGTGAGTTCCTTTACAAAGTTGATCAAGTCCTCAGGCTGGAAGTTAGTGAACTGGTCAATTAATCTTTCTTTTCCCTTAATGAGGTGAGGGATTTCCTGTGGCTTGAGCTTAACACAAAGACAGACATATTGCCCAAAGGACATGGCATTGTGGTACCAGTTGAGACCCCCAATTAAAACAGACACCCCCAAACCTACCCTCCTCTCCAGGTGGTAAATTGGACTGACCCAAACTTAAAGAAAGTGATCTTAACTATGACTTTAAATCAACTTTACTGAAGGAAGAGAAAGAATAGGGGAGATATCCTCCATGAAATAGGATTGCCATAGTCTGAAGCTTGTCCCCGGAAGGCCCAATAATTTCTTATGCCAAATAAAAAGAAACTTGTTGAGTCCCTCCTGCTGAGTTTTGAAATGCTGTGTTGCAGTCTGGCAGAGGCTTTAGGGTGGTGAATGTCTCGACAGAGTGGACAGATAAAAAGAGAATAAATGGGCTTAACATGGTAGGAAGGTCACAAAATTTTATGCTTGTCAGAGGTCACGCTATCAGGAAGGAGTTAAATTGTGATAAAATGTTAGATAAATGACCTGTATTTAACAATACTGTACATTTGGAGTAAATGTTTGTTTGAAATGAATGTGTAGCGAGTAATGAAGAACGCACTAGGCGAGCGGTCCGAGTGACAAGCGACTAGGACGTGAAGGGGTTGAAAGAGTGATAGCTTGCACAATGTTGATGTTGTCCCTTTGTCTTATATATTGGAATATTATAGGGGGGGCATTATAATTGGATGTTCAATTATCAGCAAAGATCCTTCAAAACAAATGTTAATTGAAAAGTGTTAATTGAACAACTCTGTAATAAAAAATCTGAAAAACTAGTCAATGAAAATTCTGTGAAAAATGGCCTATTTCTTGTTTGGGTTAACATTTTGTAATATATATATATATATATATATATATATATATATATATATATATATATATATATATATATATATATATATATATATATATATATATTACAACTAACAGATGCAGAGTAACACAATGATGGCATGAACACAGTGAAACAATCCGACAGCTTACATTATCAGACACAACATGGAGGACTGAAACTGACAAAAATGAGTGTAATGGAATGATTAGAAAAACAAAAGACAACAAAAACAAGGAACAGATACTACATTTACATTTATGTAAAAATATTTTTTTTGCAGTTATTAAAGCCCAAATTGTGAAAATAATAATGTACCATTTTAGAAAAGGCAAACTTTCTTTTAACTTAATTTTAATCTGATTTTATTCTAAATAATTTCATTATAAGGATCTTTATCTCATAGAATTAAACACAGCATATGCACTATCCCAATTTTCCTTGAAAACCAAACCAATTTACAAAAATTATCAAATAATTAATGTGTTAATATATATTGAAAGCTGACCACAAATAGCAAAGCATCATTTAATAACATTTCATTTATCTACAACACAATAAAGCCTTTATAGCTATTATGATTTCAGAGTCCCAAATGCTGAAACGATAACGAGAGCTAATGTGTGGTCAAGCGTTCTGACCATGCCGGGAGATCTGTGTCAGGCTGCTGAGGCAGTAGTATTGTGCTCAACTCAGACAGAGAGACTTCAGGGTCAATAATTCAGCCCTCAGCCATGTTCAAGTTCAGCACCCTCTCATCAAGACCAGGACCTCCAACAGCAAAACACAGTGCTCGGAGAGATCCCTGCTTCCAGAAGCTTCCACCGAGCAGAAGCTCTTGTTACTTTTTGACTCATTGGACCATGTTTCCAAATCCCCCAGGCAAAACCTTCGTTTGCCTTCAACAGTGAAAGCATGCTGAGGTAAATTCTCCTACTGTGAAATAGAGGCAGAGTCAGTGATCCATGTTTCAGGCTTCCCTTGTAGCCTTTGGAAAAGCTGCTTGACCGAGCTCCCTTCCCTCATTAGATTGATAACATGGGTCAGTCCTCTAAAGAGCTTAGTGACTGTTTTCAGACTCCATGTTGGTATATACAGAGAATTACACTAAAAGCACTGGCACACAGATCAGCTGTTAACTTTAAAACAACCTTTTTTCAAATAAAATCCTTTAATCTAAAGAACTCTGCGAGGGTCGGGGGTCTGAGGTGAGCATGATTAGCTTTTGAAATTAACCAACAGTATTAATGGCACTTTATAACTGACTGTTATAACAAGAATTCAGACTACCTGCTTTCACCTTTTCTTGTAAGTTGAAAAGAAATAAACAAACACCATTGTAGAGGTGAATGTCTCATACAGTTTGTGGCACAGTGGCACTGGGACATATTTTCACCAGTAGGTGGTAGTCACATTACGTCAGAGTGTAAGGGTTGTGCTTATGGAAAAGGAACATTAAAACATGGATGATTTCACCTATGCTTTTCCTGAAAGGGACAAGCTTTGGATTAATACTTCCTGGAAATCCCGGAAATACTAGGCAGATGCAGATGTTCTTGTTAGTTTGGCTTGTTTTAATCTCTTCATTGTTAAATTGATTTATTGAAGTATGATTTATGAGTTTGAGGAATTACAGTAATTCATCAAAACAGCCTTGTAATAATAGTAATAACGTTTTTAAATTAAAAATCAATGTTTATAGTTGCTGGCATGTCACATTTGTCTTTTTAAAAATAGGTGACAAATGGGAAAAATGGGAAAATCATCAGTATTCTATATATAGCCATGATCTAGTGAAAGATGTTGATAACCCAGGAAACATTGTTCGGACTTCGACATGGAGAGCATGGCCAGATGAAATGGTCCTTGCAAATCCAAATCAGTCTGAATTTTGTCTGAGTGCAACATGGAGCTCACATCAAAAAGAATCTTAAACTCAATACAAAAACAATACAAAAGTTTATGCCTACAATGTGGAGAGAACGTCCAAATATGGTTAGAACCAGAAGGTCCATGTTAGTCCAAATAAGCTAGACAACCATTTTTGAATTTTTTTTATTTATCTGCATGTCTGAGGCTGCATTCATAGCTGTTGTTTTAATTTAGGTGAATTTGAACGTGCACTCATAGCCTTATAAATAAGTGTGTTTTATAACGTCACTGGGTGTGTACTTATATTGTTTGCGTGTTAATGGTTATATACAGGTTGTGCAGCAGAGATGTGCAATTCACCAGCAAAAGACATCAGAGACGTCACCTGGATTCCCATTTTAAACCGCTGTTGGCCCAAGACTGCACGTCTCGAAATGATGTGGAAACGATTAGCATTGGATATCCAAATGTTTGCTGGGAACTGAAAACAAAAATCGATACTTACTGCAGATACTTACTGCAGAGTTTGGTATTTTTTTAAATCTCCTATCAGAGATTGAACAGTTGAAAGCTATTTAAAGTAAAACCCAAGAAAAGCTGATCCTCATTTTTGCGATGCATTAAAACAACATTCAATAGACAGATGCCAAAGACTGAGACGCAAATGTACAGATCATCTTTGAATCCACCCCCAGTGCAAGGCATTCACTTGGATGATGTGGTGGCTGCCATTCTGGGCCATAAAACTCACAGCACACCAGCTAGTGGTGGACAGGAGACAGGGGTACCTATCAGATGAATGTAGACAATTAGAATATAGGGATTATTAGCAGTTTCAGGAATGAAGGGGTTACACCCTTACTCTTTTTGACGAAACATTTTGGAGTTTTTAATGACCACATAGAGTCAGGACCTTGCTTTAACATCTCATCCAAAGGACATGCTCCTGATAATACAGTGTCCCTGTCACTGTACTGGGGCCCTTTTGACTGACCCACAGAGACCTTAGGGTGAGCAACCCCTGCTGGCCTCACTAGCACTGCTGGCGTCTCTAGCACCACCCAGGTACAACCAGACTCATACCTTCTTCACTTTAATGGGTATCCAGTCGTGAGTTGCAGGGTGATATGGTTGGAGTATACTTTATCTTTAGAAACATGCGCAATGCTTTCTGCATGGTTAACAGTTACAACAACGATCATTGGTCAGATTGAGTGCATAAAACCATCAATCTATGAAACGCAATCGCTATTGCTGGAGAATGAACTCTGACAAAATCCAGCACCACAGTTGGCATTCATGTTTTAAGGAAAGGCTCCCCATACTTATTACAAAGAGGGCCAAATTTTCCCACTATCCCATTCATGTCAAAAGAAATTTGTTTTCATTAAAAAAAATTAAACCGAGTGAAGTCGTGATTGGCCTGCAGGCTGGACTTTGGACATGCCTTGCTTAAGCAATCTGACAAAATTGAAGATCTCATTTCACTAAACAGATTGTTCCTAAAAAGATTATTGTTCCTTACCTTATTATGTAAAATAATAAAGTATCAGTTCTCAGACCCCTTCAATATTTTTTAAAAAATATGATTTACTAATATAATAAATAATGTGCGTTGTATAATTGATAACCCCAACATTATTTATATATGAATGCATGGACACCAAAATTTTCAATTGTAATCTGCTTGTTGTATCAACATGAACATCAGATTTTTGGGCTATTTCAGTAAGACTAAAATTATTGACTAAAGAGTACTACAGGCTTTCACCTAAACATTTTCTGGGGTTGAGTAGCCATCGTCTGTTTTACACGCATAGTGAATATGCTCTAATTTGTCCATGGTCTATGCACACAGGGATGGGTCAAGTGCAGAGTCAAGTTTTTTTCGGCCATGCCTTGCAGAAAGTGGACTGGAAGGAGAGATTATTTGTGGCGAGTGGAGGGCCCAGAGGGAGCGGGGGGGTGCAGTGAGTGTGGAGGAGGCATGGGGTGCGCTGAGATGGAAAGCACGCCAGTCCCGCTCACGCTTGATGCTCAGTCAATCTGAAAGGTCATGTCATGTTTTCTGGCAATTGACTCGATGGCTTTGGCTTCTGCAGCATAAGGCTGGTACGTTGCTTTTGTGTGTGTGTGCGTGTGCTTCTGCTCCACACATTTACTGGGAAATGTGCCCCTGGGTTGTTTTTCGCATTGACCTTATTACCCTGCCTTGTGACGAGCTAGCCACAGAACTTGCTATCTCTCTTTTTAACACACCCTCCCTCTCTCTGCTGTTGTTTATGCTTTTGCCATCTCCACCTCAAGACCAAATTCAGCATGAAAAATAAATACAAATAACTCTACCTTAAGGTACCATAATGTATATTTGTAATTGTTCTCTAAACAAGAAGGGTGTGGAAAGACTGAAAAAAATGCAGCTTCTTTAATCCACTGTTGCTTAGGGATGAAACAAACACAGGCTATAAGAAATAGTGGCACATTTAATTAACACTGATTGCAATCATCAAACACAGACAGCTCAAACGCTGCTTAAACCTCGCAGGACCTCCATCTGCATTTGCACCATTCTGTGATATATCTCCTGCCTTGCAGCCATTTCTACAAGTGTAATTTACCAGAACAATGTAATTTTAACCTTTCCCCCGCCTCATCATCAGGGACTTTAAGTCATTTGACTGGAAATGAAGAAGCACATCTGTGTCTTTTATGGCAGAGGGCACACCATAAAAGCCCAGCAGTTCAGTTAAACAGGGCCGTCTCTTTCTGAATTAATCCCACCCATGTGTGCCATGTCGTGTGAGCTAAATGTTAATCACCCTGAAAGCTTTGTTTGAGCGCATTTCTGTATGAACTTGCACAATTAAACTGCTGCTACAGTCGACAGTCAATGAATTACTCATTAGTTTATCTGCATTTGGCTGCTGAGCTGGTCCTACTATATTCTAAATTATTCCTTACTATCAAAAATATCCCAACATGATATTTTAATGAGCTCATCTGTCTACTTGACCTGTGAATTACACTACTGCGGGAACCATACGCTATTGTATTATGCTTTCCTAAGCACTGTTTTTCACCTCTGTCATTAATTTCTCACATGCTTTTTTGTCACTGAGTCGAAAGATCGCGTAGATATTTACATGTGAGTGTCTTTCCTGCCACCGGGGACATGGATGTTTTAATCAATGTATAATCTATATCACTCTTTGTACAGTTTAACTAGTGTGAGGACTTAGCAGCAAGGTTTTCTGAATTCTAAATTGTTCCTTCAAGGTAAAGCAAGGTATTTCGTACATATCACCAAAGTGATTTGCAAAAACGAAAGGTATTAAACATAAAATTTTCAAAAGTTAGAAGTTAACTGAAAAATCATAGTTTTGAAAGCTGTTTTTCTTTAAAAAAAAAAAAAAATTTGTGACTTAACTCATGGAAAACAGGTAATGAATACCTCAGATCACCTGATAATCAAATTATTAATCTGTAGAAAATTTCACAATCTTCTACATCCTCTTTTGAAACTGTATTCATGAAGTTGGTCTGTTGATACATGTACCATCTCACATTCAGTAAACAGCCCTGGTAGTTCTCTAAATTATTTATTTAAGATTTACTTAATTTGAGAGAAAGCATTTTTATTGTCATATTAATCATATTCCTTATTATTTTCTGAAATGAATAGGAAAATAATGTAATTAAATTCTTCATTAGTTTAGAAAAGAATGCATATATTTATTTATTTATATTTGATTTTTTTGGCATAAATGTCATAATAGCTTTTGATTTGTAATACAACAAAGCTATTGTTTTCTCTGTCTCTCTCTAATTTTCTTTTTCTCTTTCTCTCTCACGCTCCCTCCCTCTGTCACTCTCTCTGCACGTGTCTCTCACTCAGTGGTTCGGTGGCAGAGCTCCAGAATCACTTAGATCATTTTACCTAGGGCACAGTGAGGGCAAAAAGAAGCCACTGACCCCCGTTTGCCCATGCAGGGTTTTACGCCTCACTGAGTTTCCTGGTGTGACATTTTCCCCCATATCTGCCCTCCCTCTACCCACAAATCACTCTCTGAACCAACTAACACAGCACAAGAGGGAGAGTGAAAAAGCTGGGAACGATCATTGTCTGCACAGATATCAATCAAATGAACAGCAGTCCGGGTCAATCTGCTGTCACAGCGTTCACAACTCACCACTGTGGCTCTCATGCAAAATGACAACAACCACAGATTGCCATGAGTGACATCATGTTTTAAAGATATTTTAAATCCTTCATAAGATAAGAAGAGACTTGTCTTGCAAACTCAGACCTTTAGTCTTGGTTTCACAAATCTTGTAAGCTACCCTTTCTCTTTAATGGCAAAAACTATGCAGCTGCTGTGACAGGTTCTTTGGTCATGATATTATTAAAAGATCAATAGTGCCCCAAAACATCACTGATCTACTGTACAGCTATTAATACGACAGATGGGGCTTATGTAGACATGACTTTTTTTATTTTTTATTTTAAGAGGTTTTACTGACAATGTTCTAGTGAGACACTTTTGAAACCTATGGCTGTGACAAAAGTCTAACCTGAGACAAAGTGGCAGCTGTTAATAATTTGTAATTCATATTTGCGTTTAGAATTATTATCCAATTTTGAGTTCAATAGAAACAAGAAGCAGATGTCAGAAGTGGAAACCAACCCTCCTTGAAATATAATTATGTTCAGAAAAACATAATAACAAAGTGTTAAAAACACTTGTTTCATCTTTTATAAGTGACAAACACCCAACGCATTAGGTGAGGTACATCTGTGACTTCAGGTACAGTAAATCTTAGATATAACTTGCCTACAACCCTTCGGATGTAACATTAACTGTACATTCTGTTATAGGAAAAGTTTCATTTTTTTTTATTGTGCTCTGAGTATGTAGAGACTGGGATTTAAAAAAATTTAGACTAAGAGCTGGAGTCCAGAGTTTTTTGGCAGATTCTTGATGTGACCTCCAGGGTGTGCACTGTTGAGTGCTTGCACCACCGATATTTAAGGAACACTGCAAAAGCTTCAGGATTTTAGATTCTCAACCCAGAGCCAATAGAGGTGACTGAGGAACAAGTGTGTGTGCATTTGAGAGAGAAAGAGAGAAGGGGGAGTAAAGAGCGCACTCAAAAAGGAGGGCGCAGTGTGCTGGAATCAACACGTGTCTGCAAAGCCTTGAGGTTCAGCAACAATCTGTTCCGCTTGGTTCACTGCAGTGCTGTGACCTCGATTTTTGGACTGCTGTTGAGATGCTCCTTGCACACGAGCCAGGACCAGACTTCTCAGTACCACTCCACCTTAGCAAGCATATGTGTGTATGTGTGAGCTAGAAGCTGGGTGTAAAGCTCTTGCTCTCTCTGGCCCCCTGTCTAGAGTGGGACGAACATCTCTGCAGTGTGGCAGTGCTGAAAAATGACACTTTCAATTGGGGTCAATTGGACCCCTGCCTCTAGATCTGGGATGGCAGCCGTGACTGGGATAATCTTGGAATGAGGATGTAATTGGCTTTCTGGAGAAAAAGCTGGACCAGACAGTGAAGACAGGAGAGGGCTTTGAGCACTAGGGGTCACTGAAAGTCCACAATACTCTTTTGAGCACCCGCTGCAAAACTAATGGAGATGATTGAAAATGGTTTGGTTTAAGGGAAAATACTACATTTTCTTCTGATAATTTGCTTTGGTGTTATGATGTTTTAATGTCATATTTGCACTATTACTATCTTCTATATCTATATAACTATTTTCCTCTCGATTCCAGTAATAACACATTTTGGCTCGATAGCTTTTTGTGCTTCCAACAAGTTCCAATTTGCAGTTTTAATGAGCTTGTTTTAGGTAATTTGTCAGGTAATTGTAGTTTAACTTGGTGATGCAGTGATGAATCTTCCTCCCCAATCAGTGTGCTCAATGATTGAACAATCAGCAAATCACCAGGATGTCACATCATTCATTCTGATCAGAGAAAAGTATCACTTTGGCTTTGCTCACTTTAAAGGAAAAAAGTACAGGTACCAGTTATAGAATCCTCCAAAAGCAGTTGAGGAGCCATCAGTGGAAAAGCACCATATGATAGCTGGGCCTTTGATAATGCCTTAATCCTTTTAGTCATATGTCAAGTATGGGGCACTGCTGGCTTCACTGTAAATAACAATTATCTTTAAAAAATAAAAAATAAATACAAATCATAAATGTAAATGTATGCAAAATCCACATTTCTTTCCACTGAAAGTTTCAGCAAGAAAAGAGACAGCATTGAAAAAAGTTGCAAGTTACCTTTTGATACAAAATATTATGAAATAAATCATTTTTAAAATTCCCTTATAGGTCTGCAACTCCTGAAAATCTTCTGTAATCTGCTTCAGCCATCATGTTCGTGTTTCAAAGGAGGCACGACTTTTCATGTATTTGTGCAATATGTAACAATAAAGCAAACCTCCAAGTTTCAGAATTTTATTATTTTTGTTTTAAAAAGTAAAATATCTGTCATCATTGTGAGTGACTATATGAGCCAAGTACCACAGAGACAACACAGCAAGACTTCTTCTCACCTCCCATAGTCACAAATGCCTTCAGCTTTCTGGGGTTAACTTTCCTGACATGCGTTCAAGCGAGGAGGGCTGCCTCTAGAAGTAAACAGACCGTACACTTGTACACTAAGTAAATGCAACATTAAAGCACTGGACCACCCAAAACTGAACATTTCCATTACAGGATAATCAGGAACTTGTTACTTTATAATTGTTACATTTTAGAGTAATTGTGTTTTTTTAGAGCACTTACCTAGAGAGGAGTATATGTGCAAAAAAAACTGATGCAGTTGTTTTTGCATCAATAACAGCAAAGCTTCATGGTCTGGGTACTGTTATTCTTAGCTGGTTACTAGCATTGGATTATTCACTTGTAAACAGGCAAACCAACCAAATGATCGGGCCAGTCTAACTTTGATCAGTATGGTAGTGACTAGTTTAAAATGACACTGGTGTGAAGAATGTTCTGAAATATTCAAATATTCTGAAGTACCAATTCCCCCTAAAGGGACCCTAAAATATCCTTGAAAGCAGCTAGTTTATACTGCTAAAGCATATGATAAGTAATTTAGTACTGTCTGCAAGTGGTGAATGTAGTCTTTGTATGTTTGAGATAAATAAGACTATCAATTATTTATTATTTATTTATTAATTTATCAGTCTCACCCAGGGAAATTTTACAAAACTGAAAAATGTACACTTATTTTATAACATAAATATAATGCTTGAAACCTATGTAAGGTTTGATAAAGTTTCTTCTGTATTGAAATGATTCAATAAAAATGAATGAAATAAATACACATACATTTGAACAGGTTTTGCTCAGGAGTTTAATTTGTAGAATTGCCTCTTACCTATGGTACTGAAAGCTATACCTCACAGTGCCTAAATTTGTCCAAGGGGAGGTCCTGGAACACCAACAGGGTGCTATTCCATCATGGTCAGAAGGAGAGAAAAGGTTTTGTGGCGGGAATTGTTTCACTACAGCAAAAGCCAGGGTCTATTCTTATAAAACATTTGACTTGATTTGGTTAAAGCTTTACACTAAAAGCACAAATTAAGTACTGCCTTCTCCAACATGAATTATCCCTATAGCCAAGTGCTTTGAATCCCAGACATCTGGTTTTCGCATTGCTTGCATGCTTCAGGAGAGAAACGGCTCCAGGCCGACTCTCTAAAACATTTCAAAAGTTTGTAAGTGAAAAGTTGCGTAAGTTATGAATGCATTAATGTGACAGTCTCCTTCAGATAAACATAACTGACTTTTGGCCAATACGTAAGAAATTGCAAAATGTCAAATTCAAAGCTCCTCCCACAAATAAAGTCTGACCAGGAAAGAAAAGGACTAAATAGAATAAGATTTTATATGGGATATAAAAAGTGAGGATCAAGAACCAAGGAAGCTTGAATTAAAACAAAAGCATGAAAACTGGCATTTGATAATAAAAAAGTTGAAGCTTACGCATGTGACAAGAGAAATGCAGTCCATGTGTAATGCAGCTGAAACCACATCTGCTGATAAAACTTTACAGCATTCATGACAAATCCATGCCCTTGATAAAACAATGTGCATGCTATTTAATATAGCAATCAATTTATTAAAATGGTTTTCCTTAGATGACCATGTACCTAGATAAAAATGTTATAATATTGTTTGTCATAGACAAACACATAAGGCCTAAACTATGGTACTATTGTTTCGAATGTGATTATGAACCAAAAAAGCAACATGATTTCAATTGTGTGCCTGACAAGCCAATGGGAACTCCCTGCAAGCCACTCAACTCACCTCTCTTTCTCCTTGCCCCTCTCTCCAATTTGCTCCAGACTAATTATGCTGGGGTTTATGGAGCATTTTTACCACCCTGCTCCTGTACCACCAAAGTGGTTTACTAAAACAGTGCTGACATGGGGCTGTGGTAATTATCTAATTGTTTGAGCCATGTCTATCTTTGATTTATGGTGTTGCATCAGAGCCTGACCTGATTTATAATGAGGTTCCCCCATTTGTGAAGATCCAAACCTGAATTATTTACCACAGGCCCAATTATTCCACTATGAGGATTTGTCGACATTGACGATGTGCATTCCTCTGCCTGGCTTTGTCTAACCATATTAACACGATTCATCATTTTAGAAATGACACACATATTTTTTCTCACACAGAACTATGACTCCATTGTTCCTCACATCACACAACACCATATTTCTTCATCAGAGCTGTGTTAAATATGATCGCTGCATTTCTACACTGAATCTCTGGCTCTGAAGTGCACAGGTTCGCCCCTCATTGCTTCGACCTGCCAAACTGAGAGCTCCCGTCTTACTAATCTGTCTTTTGGGAGAACGACAGCGAGAGTCGCAAAGGACGCAGCACCCCTGGGCTCCATAAATCCCGCCAGCTACCGATTACCCAGTTCAGGCCACAAAGTCAAAGAACTGGGCATTAAGTGGAGCAAGTTGCTTGGCACCAAGGACAAAGCTGACAGGAAACATAAGCCCCCACATGCTGCCCTGATGTGAAGGATAGGCCGATTGTGAGGACGCACACTACATGGACGAGACTGTGCCTCTCAAATTAGCACTGAGCAGGGTGACTGCTGCAACAGCGGCTGATGAAGAGACACATGGCTGCCACTATTTGCTCCACTAAGGCATTCATCAAATTAATTACTGCTGCGCCCAAGCACCTCTCTGATACCTCTTTATTTTGAGTCCTGTAAATGGGGCCTCAGACAAGTCCTGACAGGGAGCCCTAATACACACACTGTCTCTTCTCCCACAACATAATTAATTGAAAACTTCGCTGGCTTGACAAATTGGAATGATGAATCTATCTTCTATGAATAGCTTAAAGAGAGAGAAAGAGGGAAAGGGAAGAAAAAAATGCATAATCAGTCAAAAATGTAGACGCAACATCTCTTTCACTGGCTTTGCTGTGTATTGAGGGCCATTAGGGCAGAGAGGAGGCTTGGCACTGCAAAAAGGCTGACTTTCCTTCCATCCTCGTCTCAATTGATAACTTTGGCTCTTCCATTTAATAGAGCGGTCAAGGTGGAGCTGTTCTTCGGTATGGTTCAAGAGGAATAAAGAGAGGTGAGGTCATTAATCATGCACTCCTTGTCTTTTTGTTAACTGTGGAATATAGATGTGGAGGATTCTCTAGTGTCTCCAGCAATGCGAAAATTGTGAGAGGAAAATTCTTGTTAAAACATTTTGATTCATATTAATAAGACCAGTACCATTTTGATAACTGTTGTAATTTCATTTAATATGTTACAATTTCAATAAACTCCATGATACATCGAATTTCTCTTTTTTGATTTATTGCCAACAATTACTTTTTAATTTCATAAAAAAAATGTGTCCGTCCATATTATTAATATAAAAAGGGAACATATTTACTGTAACACGTATACTATTAAAAATGAATGTAAATTATTTAGTCTTTTAAAAAACAATTGATTTCTACACTGTATTGTTAATGAATACACAATACATTTTATCTGTTGAGGTTATGATCTGGTTATGATTAGAACCTAAATGAGCTAATCTGATTGAGAGGTTTGGCTTTTTGTAATACAACATTTCATTTGAAGTATTGTTATTGACTGAGGGAAATTTACTTATTGACTAGTAATTTCTCCCACATTTTGTTCTTTTTCCAAACTAATGAACATATTTTCGGTCTTTACATTGCCCAAAAACTCATAAAATGTGCATACAGGCCTCCATACAGAAAGCACATGTAGAGCTCATCAAGCCAAAAGATTACCATGCCATTTTTTATCTGAACAATGAGGCAGTGAGTTATTTAAAAAAAAGTTGAAATAGAAATTGATTATTCAGATGGCAAATGTACTGCTGTGAAAATTGAGATTCTGGGTTATTGAACGACAAAGTAGTCACGGGAGGTGACTTTCAAAATGCTTTAAATCTTATTATTCAAATTACAATCTACAAATGAAATAACAAACTGTTTGGACCTGCGTTAAGTGTCATTTTAAAAAGAAGAGCCATATGGAACAATGTTGCCGGAGGCTTTACAACAAAACCACTCAGAGAGCCACAAATGTTGATTTTGTTGGTCATAAATACAAGGCAAAATATGAGGGGGAATGTGTATTACAATGTAAATTTTTACACACCCATTTGCAGGATAACTCAAATCACACACTTCTGTCTTGAAAATGTGCCAGACTTATTATTTTTTTTGCAATATCAGTGTGCTCATTTGTTGCTGTAAATGCAAACCTTAAGTCAAAATAATTCAAATAAACACTTCTATTTTTATGATAAGACATCATTAAGTTATCCAAATTTTTGTATTATACTGTACACACTTTCTTTTTCAAACGTGTGTTTTGTGTGCATATTAATGCAATGACAGAAGACTACTATTCGGTAACAAAATTTTCAATTGTATTTGACATCAAGGAAATAAGTTTTTGACCACCCTTTTGTTTCGAACCATTGCAGATAAAATAAAATGATCATTCATAAATGTAAAAACAAGTATATCTTACCATTGAAAGACAGATTAAATACATAACTTTCCAATGAGCAGCAGACATCATTTTAATGTTGAATGTTAATGACTTTTTGAAGAATATTCATGAATTTTTGATAGCGATAGATAAGAAAGATTTGTTTTGGCCACATTTTTCCTGCACTGATAGGGGAGTAGAGATAGTGACAATAAGCAAACAGGTGAGAGGGAGATGGTCAGGGAAAGGCTGGATTCACAAGACCGGTATCTGCACCTAATGTCACCTGATGCACATCTGTGCATTACCTGACGTGCCCACCTACCACTGTAACATGGTGTATATATGAACATCTTTTTACTGTAATTATGATTTGTCTGATTCTTTTTTTTTTTTGCACATTTAGCACAGTGTGGGTATTAAGATAGTCTAAGCTGCATATTTAAACCATATTTCTATGACTATTCAGTAATCTATTTAGAAAAATTAGCTCATAAATGTAAAATAATTATTTCATTAAAATGTGTCTATACAACCTGAAGAGAAAACAAACAAGAAATTAACGGTTTAGAATGACAAAGTGTACACAAATCAGCGTGCAATGTGTGCATTTTCCAGTGCATTCCTCGTTTTGTGCTTTTTTGGCATTTCTTTACGGTTTCATCTAGTACTCTATGTGTTTGTGAACTATCACATACTGTATATGTCTATTCAGGAAAAACTGAGAAGGTTGCAGATGTGAAGGACACACCTTTTCCGTGGTAAGTAGTCATCCTTATTAGGTAGAGGCCTGTTTGTGAAAGATGAGAGGCAAACTGGGATGTGACATTAGTGTCATCCCCGGGGAGTCCAGTAGACTGATTTCAGTTCAGTAAGAAGCCAGACAGAACCACACAACTAAATAAAGTCTCAGATGGATGGAGTTGAGCTCTCACTAGAAAAGCTGCAAGACAATGAGATTTCCTGTGCCTGCCCTCAGTAAAATGCTTACATGCTGTTCACTAACACATAAACTAAAAATAAGTACAGTTCTTTTATGACAACACAGTATTTAATGAAAAAAGGGGTTATACTGGTATTGAAATTATTAATTTTGTAAATAAAATATTCAAACATTTAACATCTAAAATGCCAGGTGTAAAAAATGCTAATATATAGATATTGTATTCAAAAGAGGAGCACAAAAAGAGGAGCACAATCTAGGATACATGAACACAATTTTGTCCATGTCTGTAAGGAGCGAGACACTGAGAAACCGACAAAAATAACCACCAACTTAATTGTTTTGGTTATGTGCTGTGTACCAAACAATAATAATTTATTATGTTAATGTTAACGTTTAGACTTCAGAAACTCCAGCATTACTTTTTTAGTACAGTATAGTCAAATCAATACTTGGACTATTTGATGAAAATAACTGTTAGTTATATTTTTGCACTCCTTTATTGTAGGCCGGATTTTAATAATATCTGAAACATGAGTTTTTGCATGATGCCAAGACATAAACAAGATAACCAATGGTTACAGTTTAAATGCACTCTGTGAATATATGTGTGTGCATGTGTGTGTGTGTGCGTGTGTGTGCGTGAGTGCGTGTGTGTTTTCCACTCATGCTGACAATTACAGGTAAGGTTATTATGAGGTTCTTACTGATGCGGTTTTGGTCTGGTCTTATATCAGGACACAGACAACATTGTGCATTAACCAGGTGTTTACTGAACAATTGAAGTTGTGTTACATTTTATGGTAAGATCTCGGAAAACACTCATTGAACAGGAGGCATTCAAGAGGATCAAGGAAGACAAAAATTGATGGGGAGGACAATGAGATTGGGTATGCCAGAGTAAAGTGAAATGTTAGAAGGAAGATAATTCAGAGGAATTGATGAGACCAGAAGCCAGAGCAGGGGAGGCGGTGTGGTCTACAAGGAAAGTGACTCTGCTCAGTGTATAGCTCAATTATTAGATTAATGAGGTACCACACTTAAAACTAGTTTTTAAAACTAAGCTGGCCTAAGGTACTCAATTGATTTTTCCCCAAAACATAAATGATCAAAAAGTGCATATAAAACAACAAAAACAATATAATTTGTCAGGTGTAAAAATAAAGTTTTTTTTCTCCAAAATGTTTCTTTTTAGATTTTCAATGAAACAAATATTAAAAGTTTGCTTGTCATTTTTTAAACCCGCATAATTTAACCAGCAGACTTGATTCCTTTTTTTTGAGCCCTTCTGAGTATACACCATGAAGCTAATTTACTCAGTTTCACTCTATGCTCCCCTAAGGCCTCTAGGTGAACTGCTTTCTCTCGCTTTCACACTGTCTCATTAAAAATTTTCTGAATGCAAGACGAGGTAATGATTCAAATGCTCTAAAAAACAGAACAACATAGGATCATGCACCTGTCTTTTATAAAATATGACTGATGGTTGTCTCTGAGGACATTACTTATACTTAATCTGCCTCCTTGAGCAGGAGCACCATTCTATTTCACACACCTAACAATATAGCATTCCATGTAATTTTCAGTATCCAAACGCCTGTAGCTTAGAGCGTTTCAGAACAGGGGGTCCTGGCTCCATAAATGAATAAGAAGCTTCAAATGAGTTTCCTGACCTCTTAAACTCCATGAAATTAATATAAGCAGACATCCTGGAAGCTCCAGGGCTATTGCAAAGCTTAGGGAAGATCACTTAAGCTCTTGGAGTTTTGTAAAACTTTTATAAGCTGACTTTTAAACACACATTGTTGCATTTTATAGATGCTGACAGTGAGCAATATGAAGGCAGATAAATCTTTCGTGACTTCACTTAACCCCTCAATGAAGAACAGGAGAGCTCTGGCATTAGCTGCTTTCATAGTGCTATAACACAACTTTTATCAACCCCTTTGTCCTCTTTTTGAGATCGCTAGTAATTTCCTTTAAGCCTAACGCCATGCTTTAAGACAAACATAGTTTTGAATGAAATTGCCCAACCAAATAAAACAAAGGTTTTGAGACCTGGTGTTTGCTTCTCATTTTCCTATCTTTTGCCAGACTCCAGCCTTGCATCATTGTAAATATTGCAATGCTCAGCTATGATGTTTACTCTATGTTTAATTTTCTTAATTGGTTTGCTTTCTGTTAAGCACTGAAGAGCCTTTTCATATCACACTTGAGAGTGGACAAATTAGATGTCAATTGAAAGAGATAATAGCTTAGGTTTAATGGAGCTTTACATATAAACGCTACAATGCCTTTTGTTTGCATATATTCACTTAAGCCTCAATTCTTACAGGTACATTTGCACAGAGTCAGAGATTTTGTAGGATTATATTTAGGTGTGTAATCAACCAATTATTCTCATATAACAGCTAATTATCATCAATGTCACACAGGTTGAAACCCAATCAAGTTGAGGTTGAGAAAGACAGCTTGTCATTGCAATGTTCTGCACAGCAGTAAGACACAAGAACGTTATACATGAACAGGTCAGCAAAGAAATAGACACTGTTGAGGATAGTAGTTGCAGTAGTCATTTAATGTTGGGTACAGATTACACAAATTTAGGCTTGATTTTGATAGGTTGTCAACAAATGCCTGAAATCATATGTTAATCTGTGCTTGTGCAAGTGAGTGATGCTAGGGACGTGACACTTGAATCATGTGACCAAAGCATCAGCACATTTTAACAGGCATTTCCTCTTGACAAACCTTCTACAACTGTGTTTGATATCATCTTGAGAAACACAGGATCTGTCTCAACCGTCTGAATCTAGCTTCTATAAGCTTTTTTACTTATAAAGATAGCATCATTACCCTGCCGAATTGCTTTTCCATGAGAGTTATTTTGATTTAAATAGTTATTGTAAGAGAATAAAATATATTTACATAAATTGATGTCACATATTTATGGGCAAATGAAACTGAACACATTAACACCTGATGAGGAGTTTGAGTCCTTTTCACTTTATAAAGTTATGCTTTCTTTTTAAAGTTATATTTTCCTTTTTCTCTAAAGCTAGAGTCATTATATGTAATATAATAAATAAGCAATAGAAGGCTTTCAAATCCTATTTGTTTTTATACAGCTCTTAGTGAGTGTTCTTGTTTGATTCATTTGTTTATATTTTATGAAAAAGTCACCTTTAAACTATTAATAAGGATTTTTTCATAATTAACTATGTTCATCAAGTCTATTTTGGAGACATGAAAAAACCTGGTGTTGACAACTAAAAAAGCAGCACACATCAGTAAAAAAATCTGTAACTATATTTTCACATATATACAACAACATTGTGGATGGAGATATTTCACGCGAGATAGTGGAGAAACGATCTGAAGTGGCCAGTGTTTTATGTATGTTTTAGGGTTCAGGGCTGTATCAGAGCCTTGCACTCATTTGATTTGAGCCTCGGTTTGGCCATTACTAAGTTATGCAGCATGAACTGTCAAAGATAAGATTTGAGTGAATCCCCAATAACAATGTGATATTTTGGCATGCGATATATCAAGACCTATCAACGACTCAGAGTCATTCATTATGAAACCTCATTTTACAGTGACGTTGATGTCTGTCAACAAACACGTTATTCAAATCTTGTGTCTTAACTCCTCGCTGTTTCTGTGCGATTTCTCACAAATGGCAAATTTAACAAATGAGAATAGTTTGATCACAACTCAAATGATAACAAGGTAAGCTAACAAAAGAAAAAAAAAGTTGACCTTGAAAACCGTTCCTTTTAAGTAAATCGAAGTGTTCAGTTTTGCTTTATTTTGCCAGAGAGAACGCTAAACCAGCATGCTTGATTTGCATGGATAGTACTTCTGCCTGCAAAGTAAACCATTAATTCCCATTTAATGTACGCGCTGCTATTTTTAATTTCTATTACCCTCTTAACTCCGATTTCTGCAGACAAAAAAAAAATTAGAAATCTATCTATCTATCTATCCATCCATCCATCCATCCATCCATCCATCCATCCATCCATCCATCCATCCATCCATCCATCCATCCATCCATCCATCCATCCATCTTTATCTAATTCTTTCTTTCTCTATCCACTATATATCTTTCCCATCTCTATTGTCTCCTCAATCACCTCTTTTTACAAATCTCCCCAACTCTTTCTTTCTCTCTCCTCCTTCACCCATCTCCTTTTCCTCACCTCTATAGCTCCCCTCTACTCTCTTGCACTCCCTTCACCTATCTCCCTCTCTCTCTCCAATCGCCTCTATTTCTCTCCTCATTCTCTTCTCTCTCACTCTCTGTATATCACTGTGTAATACATAAAACATTTGCATAACATAAATATGTTCCTTTTGTTTGAATAATGAGAATAAGGAGTATAATTTTTTTATTTTGTTGTTGTTTTAAATGTTTTTGTTAAATGTTTTAAATGTCCTTGATGGAGCAGGTTGTGATTTGACCTTGGTGGAGGAATTAGTGTATGGCAGTTCAAATGGTCATGTCCTTTGGCCATTTTTCTGGTTTGTTTTGTACAGTTATGGTATTGGATAAAATATTATGGGGACTCCTACTCTAAGCTATGCATAAAACCATAGGAAGTTGGGGCACAATAAGATGGCAGACGGTGCTCTGAATTGATATCTGACTGTAACAGAAGTTCATTCATCGAATGGCTGGAGAGCGGTACAATAATGACTGCCTGCAGGAAACAGTGAAGCATGATTGGGATTCCTTAATCGTTTGGGGCTGCATTCCTTGAAATTGGGAAAAAGATTAATGGTGTGTTCTCAAAGCTGAGATCCACAGGTAGGTATATATTCATCATAGAATACCATAAGGGACACTTAATCATGTTCTCTAACATGAATAAATAACAAAAAAACATATTGGATAATTGGGTTTCCTGAACGTCTTTTTTTGTAACTTAAGCAACTGCTATTCATAAGCATATCATCACGCCTCTTTTAAAAATTTTCTCAAAGTTGTAGAGTTAAGATTGTGAAAGTAAATACCAATCGAGTATTACCATTTTGAAACTGAACTTTTATGAATGGTGTCTTTTTTATCTGGTTTATGTGTCACAATATTTTAAAATATAGGTTAAGCTCTTTTTGTCTTCCTGATCTTTCTTTTCTGAAAATCAGTTACGCATTTCACTAGGTAACAGCTGGATTTGTGATGGCCAAATGCTAAATAAATCATACTTCTTATAAATATTGCACATTCACACTTGAATAAAATCCTGCCTGAGATCTCTTTGGGTTCAGGGCACTCAGAGTTCAGGCAGCTTCACCATACAATAATACACTTTATAGGACTACTGAGACTCAAGAAGTTAAATGCACATATTGCGAGGTTTGTTTACAGTTATGCTCAAATTCCACACTGTAGAAATAGTATCAAGTACCAAGAAGTTATATGAGAAACTATCATATATGAGAAGGAACTTTTTTTTGTAATACAGTTTTTTCTTTGGTGCGTTTTCACACTAATATTTACTTTTATATGTATTTAGGAGCCCACTGTTTTGAAAAATATCCAGGCATTACCGCAGGGGAGATGAACTTCAGTGATTCTGCACAGGTACTTTGAAAAGCTGTGAACAAATAATCTAAAAGAAAACAAGCGCATACATTGAAGGTATGCCATTTGTCTCTGTTATCAACAATTGGTATTAAAACAATACTAGTTCAGAGTGAAGTGTTTAGTGGCAAACACAAAGGGTTAATGAACAGACCAACTATGATTCTATTTGTTGATTCACACTATTTTACAAGAATATCTTATTCTTATTCTATCATATTAATAGCCTATATGGTGACATATATATGGTGATATAATAAATACAATGTTTTACTATTACTGGGATTTATCTGAGCAATCCAACAATGTTCACAGTAATGAACAAAAAGTTATGTTTGTGAAACATGTATTACATATACAAAAATGATTCGAGTTTGAGCTTCAGTATCAGAAACATTGTGTCTGAAAATAAAGCTTTACAAGAGAGCCGCAGTAAAGCACACAATACATGAAATAGTCTACTACCAAAACCTTTAGCTTCATTTGGTCATGAATTTTTTTGGACAAAAATATTTGGGTAATTAAGGTAATTATTTCATATATTACAGACCCTTGATTGATAGATCTTTAAAGGAATATGATAACATGATCACTTTGCTTTTGCATGTGGATATATGTTAAGAGAGCCAACTTACAGTCTCACCCATCTTGCAGTAGTCGTTAAAATTTCATCAGAACAATCATCAATAAGGTTGATGGTCAAAATCATATTTAAAATAGATATATTTTATTCTAATAACTTAATTTAGTTTTTCTGCTTCAGCTATTAAAAAACTACTTTAAAATGGCATTTGCCTGATGATCCTTGTTTGGTCAGCTTTTGAATCATAGCCAAGAAGCTTGTGCTGTCATTCAAAATGATACTAACAGACCAATACCAATCGAGCTTTACGCTCTGATGACTCCATGAGGAAATCACATGAGTCAGAATCGACAACTCTGAAGATCTAATGAAAGTGTGTAGAAGTTTTGATATTATGATCAATTCATTTTTATCTGTGACAAATGTTTAAGTGAAAATGTTAAAAGTTAGCCCTCATTAGGGGCTCTCCCTTCTGACCCAACCTGTTTTGACTAAGTTACCTTACTCATAGGTTTTTTTTTAGTTGACATGCTTCAATTTATCCATGCTTTTCCTGGTGTTTTTAAGTTCATTTTTAGTGCTATTTTCTTTTTAAATAAACCTAATGTAACTATTTATCTTCATTTCATGTTACTAGGCCAACATTCAGCAAAATAATATTTTAATGTAACATGGACAAAGACTAATTGGTTTTATTTAATAGTTATCTCTCTTTGCAATATAGCTTTGTTTAAGATAAATTGTATTTTGTCACCACAATTTTTTTTTGTTTCTCCGCAAACAAGTAGTCCTCTCACCATCACCCCCTATTGGTCAGATTGCAAATTTGCAGGTAAGTGTCTTCTTGCTGTTCTTACATATCCTGATATCATGTGTTTTTACAAGTGAGAAGATACCAGCCAGGGTGAGTTTTTCTTTTCTTTTCTTTTCTTTTCATTTGTGTGGCACCTTTTTGAGAGCAAGGAAAGTGGTTAAACTCTCAAAAATAAAACAATGCAGTACAGTAAACAGCAAATGTGTTTGTACAGTTGCTGCTCAGTCAAATGCACTTTAAAAAGTCAGAATCATGTGACTAAAATGTTTGACACTATCACATCTCGATGCACATAATTAATTGTCAGTGTTCAATGAAAGCATACACTTTGGCAGATAAAACTATATGGTTGTTCTTGATTTAACTTGTATTATCACTAAATTACAATTCCATCTGCAAAATGAAATTCCCTACCTGTGATTACTTGAAAATGAATGATTGCAATAAATGCAGGTCATTCAAACCGATTCACAATGATGGTGCTGTTGTGAACTCAATAAAAGCAGTAGCAGTTCGAAGTACTGGATTGTTTGATTGGATTATTCAGCATGAGCGAAAAAGGGAGGTCAGAACCAGGTCACTGTATGCAATAATCTCAGTTACAGACGCCATCAGTACACAAAATGTGAGGGTCTGAAGCTTACCTAGTGGATGTGAGTTGTGCGTGTTGTGTGTGTGTTGAGCGCTGCGCTCTCCCCTGTGGGCTAATAGATTCGAGATGACATGTTCTCCGCTTCCATGCTGAATGTTCAGTGAACTTTCTGGCACAGAGGCTGCCTCTAAAGTGGGTTCAAACAGAGGTTAATATAAACAAACAGCAGAAAATGGAGAGCCAGGGATTATTAAATGTTATGATGACTGACAAATCCCTCATTGCCATTAGCCTCTGGCCTTCACCTATGCCCCACGTTCCAAAAAATACTGTACCTTGGCTTGACATTTTTTTTTTGAAAGTGCCATGTTTAGTGCTTGGCGTTGGGGGCAGATATTTCGTTGTGTGGTCAAAGTGACTCAGTCTGGGAAAGCTTTGAACCGAAAGAGAGATCATCATTGAGAGATGGAAGATGAGCTAATTACCCATTTGAAGTGTTCTAAAGACGCATTTTAACAGCAGATTAGGCTTTTCACCTGTGTAATATTTCTTTTATCAAATATATGTATTGGCTTAAATAGAGTATTTTACATTCTTTTATTATTATTTAAATGTTTTCAGAAATATTGGAAGCATTATTTGCATTATTTGGATACTAATTTGATCATTTGTTTTAATCAATCTTCTGTTATCTTATTAACCCATATGTTTACTAGCTTTTATAGATTCTCACTTTAAAACAATTTAGTTTCCATTTTAATCTGATTTGTTTACTTAAATTTGAGTGTCATATGAAACCAAAGATGTTTAAAAACACATACATTTTAAGGGCCTGTGTTGATTATTAATGTATTTATTTGGTTTGTTATTTGGCATTATATTATTATATTATTATTGTCATTCTGGGTTCATGACAGATTTTGTAAGTTGATTTTCCCTATTTGAAACAACGGCTAGCAATATTATCCTTTATGTAATAAAGAAGAAAGTAACACATTCTTACCTTTGAGTGATATTAAAGAACCTTTTGCACTGCCACCTAGTGGATAAGAAAATCAAAAGCAAAGACAGTTTTTGCTTTTATTTTTGAAACCAAAGAACCACCTCATCATTATTTTCTGCTTGCTTTAAAAGGTATTGAAAGCTTTGTCTGTTCTCTACGGATGAGTAAACTTTAATTGCTGCTCTGGCTTTGACTGATTGTGTACAGAGTGCAATTGTGTGTTCTTTTCCTAGTTAATAATTTCTGCAGCACTACTTTGATATTCCACCTCATCTGGAAATAGTTAATTCCAGCATGTGAATCATCCCTGTCCGAGCAGCTGAGATTTATCACTGCCAGTGCCAATGAGCAAATTCTGTGATGTCTGCAGTGCATTGTTAACAGTGATTGTCATCTAATTAAATCGTTGCTCGTCACAAGAGATGCTTTTTATGCTGAGATAAGCAATGGGAGTCTACTCAAGCGTTCCCGAGATCAATAAAGATGTTCCCTTTTGGGTTACGAATAGTCTGAGGGTAACATAGGGCAGAGGAATTAATTAGGTAAGAATTTTTCTATCCCCCATTGGCTCACAAACGCTGTTAAACTTTCAGAGTTGGGTTGTTGTGGTGTGTAGATGAGATTTTTTGACATCAGAAGTTTCTTTAAATTAATTCAAACGTTTGCAACAATACAGAATGAAAAGTGTGGAGTTATTTCATAGCAAAGCGATGGTTAACTGTTTATTTTTTCCACTTGTACATATGTGTATACATCATACATTAAATTCAATGTTAAATCCTAAAACTATATTATTATTATTCATGTAAAAGTAAGTTTTCAACTTAAATACAACACAGTATTATTGTTTAAGAGTGTGTTTCATCCAGCTGCTGAGTAGCAACATTGTTAAATTTGGGATGGATACCACATAGTAGAACGAGAACAAATACTTCCTGATATGGCAACAATAATTTTACCCACTAACTTGCTTCTTCAATTGAACATAAGTAAAATGAAACTGTTTCTGTAAATATATTACTCAAGCACTATGCAACTACTTTTTTTCTGCTTTTTATGCAGTATTGCAACTGAACTAATTTCACACTTTGATCATGGTTATGAACTGTTTTGCGTTGGATTGTATATGGGTACAAACAAAGACAGCATATGTACACTTTTTGAAAATACACTTAATGTGTGTATGTGTGTGCAGACACTTGATCTGATTGATTTTTATTTTGCATGCAAATTTGCCCTTTCCAATATAAACAAAATTCAAGTAAGAATTCCACACACTTTATATTTATTGAGACCCCAGATCAGGTACATGTGACCTGTTTTTTTTTTTTGTTTGTTTGTTTTTTGCATATGCTTTGTTTATTGTAACAAAATTATTTTTTTAGTTTGTACAATTACATCTTCATATGAATTCAATTATATTTTCTGAGAAGAAGCATTGGTCTTGAGTGACCATGTGTGTACAAATAAACTCTTGGAAAACTAACTGCCATAAACAGAGTCAGGCGATGTTGAATAGATGTTGAAAAGAATAATTCGAAAACCAAACTATCACAAAGATTTAGTGCCTGGCCACTAATATTTTCCTCTGGCCTTTAACAGCACCAAGGTAGTTCTATAGAAAGCAAGCCCCTACTGTGCATTGAGGACTAGCACCAAGTGAAGGGGCCTTTAGTAAGGAGGGAAACAAGGTGTCCCAAGCAGAAGTGACACAATCAGTGTCTCGCTCATTCTTATAGAAAAAATGTGATAAAAAAACAACAAACCAAAGCAAATGAGTTTCAGTGTCCATTTGAGCCCTTTTACCCTATCAAGGTTTGACCAGCTGATCAACCCAGATATAGAGTATGTAGATTTGACTTCAAGTATGATTTGATGGGCGTTTTTTACAACAGCAAGATAAAAGGTAGTCATTTTCTGTTTTGTTCAAAATCTGTGTTTTTTTATATAAAATTATTTAATTTGTACAATTGGACATCCATCAATAGTACAACATTAAAAATGGAGTTAAATGTGTATTTTATTTTTGTTATTAGTAGTGCTTATTTAGATATATAGGCTATCAGCTATCAAAATCACGTTGTGCATTTTTTTTTTAAAGGAAGAACATTTTAACATATAAAATGCTATTAGGCTTGAAATTAGATTGTCCTTTGATAGGAAAAGCAAATGCTTTTGAGGCACATTCATTCAGGAATCTCTCATTAGCATAGCAGCCAGTGTTATTTCTGCTGTTATGAAATCTTGACAAAAAGGGGAATTCCACTTTTTCTTCCCTGTAATTGCTTTTTAACAGTCAACCCCCCAGTATCCATGGAAACAAAATGTTCAGGAACTCTGTTTGTTTTTTTAATTAAATGATCAAATGGATGGTTGTGCTAGATGCCAAATTCAGATCGTCATGGACTCAATAAGCTATAATGGTATGGAGTTTTTTTCTAGCTATCAATTGGATATTTTAATGATAGTTTGTTGGCTGTAGTTTTATTGGCTTAAGTGCAATGCTCTTTGCAAATGTGTGAGAATTGCTGTCCTGAGCTTAAAACAAAGATGGTAAAGCAGAACAGTTAAAATGGGATTTTAGCTAATGGGTTCATTTGCAAATCTGCTCAGGTGTTGCCTTGAACAAATTTATAGAAATTTCAAATATAAAGAGTTTTTATCAGCATTGGCCTTGGCAGTGATCTCTATTGCAAAGTTAATTAAATTGAGCCCAGCAATTAAAAAGTTTTATTGCTATTGGGCATTTGGTCTGAGCTTTTATGGATTTAAGCGTGTGTTCTGCATTAATAGGAAGACTGCTTTTTTTCTGAGTCAGACTCATCCTACCATGAGATAGTCAGTGAAGGTTCACTTTTTTGGAATCCGAATTCAACCACTCTGATTTGAGAATAGCATGTATAGCTTAGCATAGGTAATTGAGTCAGATTAGACCAGTGGCAGAATTACTCACGTTTTTATTTGACTATTTCATAGTTACATACTGTTTAACTACAATTACTAGTAGAATAACTAGATAATTTCAATCTACTGGTCTAAAATACTAGTGGTCTAATCTTATTCATTGATGTGTGCTAAGCAACAGTAAAAGTGCTAATACAATATCAGCAATACCACAAAACAGTTATAAATATCAGGTCACAATAGAAAATGAAGAATTAAAACAAACAAAAAACAAACCCTGAAAAGTTCCTTTAAACGGACAGAAGGGCACATTTGGTACATTTGCTTTTTCTGAGCGGCACAAACTTGTATTATTTAGAGATAAAATGTATTTGACCCAGAAGAATCCAAGCGTACATCTTCAAGGACACATCCAGCTCAAACTGTTGTGAATGTTTTAGATTAGAGAGACAACTAGATAGCGATAACTTCACTCCTAGGTTTGTTTGGTTCCTTTATGGAGTAGTCATCTCCAATATTTATTACACAATGCAATTCACAACTGTCTGTAAATGTAAATTTAATATGTAATTAACATTTTCTATAGAATTAACTCTCATCAGAGCTTGTCACAAAACCCTTGTCTTGTAGGATAATGACCAATAATTTAACCAATGCTTTTGTTTTCTTAGCTTATTACCCCCGGATTGTAAATGACTCTGATCAGCATTTTCTTTTTAATACTGTAAAAACAACTCACAAATCAAATTTTATTACTAATATAGATTATTCAACTAATTATACAAAATAACTATGATGTAATAAAAAAATTAATTACTTAAATTAACCCAACAGTTTGGGTTCTCTGTTTTCCTCCCACAACCTAAAAATCTTACTATTTAAAAAGTTACTCTTTTGGCGTATAAAATTCAGCAATGATAAAGATAAAATTAAAGCGTCTTATTTCAAGCTGGCTCTGTAGCTTGGTTTAATAATTAACAACAATGCTAATTCCAATAAAATCTAATATGAACTGTTATTTTTCCATACATCATGATAGTAGGATACAAAATGTCTCTTATTTTGTTTAATTAATACTTTATCTTGTGCTGTAATATGTAATATGAACTGTTATTTTTCCATACATCATGATAGTAGGATACAAAATGTCTCTTATTTTGTTTAATTAATACTTTATCTTGTGCTGTAATATGTTGGATAGTTTGATCACATTGGCATTGGTGATTCAGGGTCAGGGCATTTATACACCTACCACATTTTTAAAACGTTTGCTCATTTTGAATCTCCCATTGGCTTATTAAGTAGTGCATTACCCTTTTGCAATCTTTTCAGCCATACTCTGGATATGGGCCTTTCATATTCCATGACCTCAGTGGCACTTGTACTATCAAAGGTTTGAGGCTATTTATGGAGTAAAGGTTCAAATAGAAAATAATGACAACACTTTGATCAACTGCAATGGTACTGAGTGCCATACGAACAAATGAACTTTGCTAAGGTATGCTAGAAGGTTCTATAGCCATATCTTAAGAATGACTGAACAGAATCAAAAGCGGTAATATGCTACTTAGTAGTAGCATGTAGAAATGAACCACAACGGCTTATCAAAGATGACAGTTGGGCTCTCGACTCTAGGCTGGATTTCTAAACTGCTGCTGGCTATAGACAGAGGAGGCAACACCTGCTTCACTACAGATAACCTTCTTTCAGGGTACAAAAACACATCACAGACCCCTATACAAAACCCTCAGTGTTTCTCTTCTTACCAGTCAGTCTTGCATACTGACCCCTTCAACCTCTTCTAGTTGCTATGTGGTCTCCAGATCCTCCCTGGCCTGACCTCCAAGTTCTGAATTGCATGGCCCCTAACACCTGGGGACCCATCTGTATTTTTCTTTCTCTCAAACATTTTGAGATGTGCTTGAAAGTTGACTCCTAAAACCCAGTCTATCCTCAAATCATCTCTGTCTACACGTCACTTCACATTTTGGTTCTGAAAAAGTTGTTTCAGTACCCAAACGAGCTTTTTACTCTTGTCTACTAAGCTTATTTTGTGAAAGTTAGCTATGTCTAGGAGTAATGCATGGCTAAAAGGAATTCTATATGATATTGAATACTCATGTAAACACTGACTTGAGTATGAAAACTGAGTATGAAGCATAATGTGAAATTGTTGGGCACTTGCGTAATACATGAGTTACATGCCATTGATGACTCAGTAGCTCACTTAATCTACAGTAATTTAGTTTGTGCTGCAAACACAGTGGAAATAGTCAGGATCACTGGAAAGTGAATTCTGTGATGATTGGAACCTCAATCATATACAATAGGCATTCAGTAATTTAGGCTGAGAATCTGATGACATCTGTAAAACATTTTAATAATGATAAAATTTAAATCTATAAACTGGTAAAATGTAATGGATTAGTGACTTATCAGAGAATAAAAAAATTCAAGAAAAAGATATAAGAAAAATACAAGTGACTGCGCAATTATGTTAGTCACAAAATGTGCTAAATTCACCTTAAGGTTGCTGAAAGTAGCTTCATTTATAGTAGCCTAAAATACTAAAAGCATTAATGATATAAAGTATTTTGTTATTTTTTGCACTCTTATTTTAATTAATCCATTGTTTTACTGATTATTTGACAGGCAAAGTATTTTAAATATTATCAGCTGACATCATTTTCATAGCTATTTTAATTAAACAACAAACTTGGCACTTACCAAACCTGCTCCTATTTCACTGGGGTTTTTTTCTAGCTGTGAGTTTTTCGTAGAGATCATTGGCAACAAGGTAAAGAAGAACTCACAATTAGTTTAGTAGTTAAATAATAATGTTAAAAGTTTATTTTCAAGGGCACAAAAAAATCCATTCATAAAAAATTTAAATAATTGCAGAGTTTTCTGTTGATATTAATTATTGCATCATACGATCTATCTGTCGCTACTTTTTGAGTTCTGTGATTCTGAGGAAGAATCTGCGAATATTTGGTCACCGTAATGCCAATCAATTGTCTTGTCATTCATGATTGGTTTTGGACATTAATGCATATGAATGCATTATGCACAGAATGCACCAGTGCACCATTGCAGGACATGTCTGCCTGGAACATTGTAAAATTCATTACATTCGTGCCCTTGCGAGTCGTCCCAGTTAGCCTGCTATGTTCAAAAAAATATTTTTTTTTGTAACCAACAATTGTGAAGTCCTGTGCATCAATAAAATCTTGTTTGGACTGTTTATTTGTTTTATCTGTCACACTGAAGTTTGATGTCTCTCTGATGATGTTTTATGTGACATTTTTTAAATGCAGTACAATATTTAAAAGCATCCTGTCACAAACCACGTAGAGTATGAGTCAGTGAGTGACCTTTTCACAATTTCACAAGTTCTACAGCACATACAAAACAATAACTTTCCTTAAGGAAGTGAGTGTATATCAGCATGGAAGAGGAGTGGTGTAAGAGGAGGAGCACAGTGAGCATGACGAAGATAGCGAACAAGATGGGAGCGAGGTAATAGAGGATGCCAGGTCAGATCTGAAGGGACGTAGCTTTAACAGACAGTGCTGGAGAGGAGATTCCTAAATCAGTGATATCATTTATGAATTGGTGATCAAAGATTTGAAATCCTGGATAAAAACAAACAAGCAAACTAAAAACATACATTTGTGCCAGTGACAAGTTGGCCAGATATTAAGTTACCTGTAACAGGAATTTGTGCTCTGCATTTGACCCATCCCAGTGTACACACACAACAGTCAACAAACACACTATGAACACACACGTGAAACGTGAAAGAATCAGTTAAAATTCCACAACATCAGCTCATTCTTTCACCCTAACTTGGAAATATTGTCAATTCATACATTGTCATACGATCCTACTTCAACACCTCATACAACAATAGTGAGAAAATGTAAGCTCCCCTCAGAAAAAGACCCTCACTTTAAAAAAAAAAATCACATTTGTAAATTGTATTATGCAGTAACACAATTTCCCTGAAACATATATTATGCTGTTGTTGTTGTTTTTTCTTGTAAATTGTTTCAGTTTGGTTATTGTGTAAGCTTTTTGATCAATGTTAGATTTGTAATATGAAAAAAAATTACTCAACATAATCTTAAGATCTTTAAGATCTTATTTACATTAACCATAGTATTTTAGGACCATGGGGTTTTTGTAGCCTTTTCTGTGGTAGGTCCATTAGCTCAGTGCTGTACTCACACTGTGTTGTTTGAGTCTGTTACACTATAAACTGCCTTGTTACCCTTGTGCCATGTTGTGCAGCCTGACCAATTATGTTTGATGTTAAGAGGACATGACATTTGTAGGCTTTGCAGACTGAAGTGACTGCACATGTTAAAAGATGCATCATGCCTTTTTCCTCTCGAATAATTCATGGTGCCAGGTTTCTAAGGGCATTGCTCTTTGAACCTAAATGTCCAAGGTTTAAATATAGGTCCTTGGAGTAACTTGTGCTAGAGGGGTCTTTTTAGGATCAGCTCAAACTAAAACATGGGGCTGCTTGCTTTTAAATGCGAATCTCACCAAACAGCCGACTGTGTATTCACTTTGTATTTGCATAAACTTGTCATCCCTGTGCGCACATTTTGCACATTTGTGGTTTTATGAATCTTTTACCGTGCATGTGCACAGCTGCCTGATCAGAGAGCTTTTTCTGACTGTCACTGATGCGACTGGCTTGAACTTTTGAACCTGCTCATGTTCTATGCAAGAGCATGTACTGTTCTCTCTGTGTTTATGGCATATTCGGACAATTCCCACAGCTTTTCGAGGAGAGAGGGAGGGATCTCATTGATCTAAAAAAGTATTGTGAGCATGTTTGATGAATAAAAATAGGATGTAAAGGATGTTTTGGCTTACGTTTATATGTCTTAAAAATCTTTTTGGAAGCTTTGACTTATGTTGTGGGATTCTTAGAAATGCCTGCCTACCACATGTTTTTGTCCAACTATTCAATCTTAATTTCTGCTGTGGTCAGTAGCTATTGTGTCCAGCAGATCATCTTCAAACATGATTGTCATGAAAGATTTGTTTTAGTCACTTACATCATATTAACTGTAAAAATATAAACACATGAACAGGACACAGAACACGCATCACAGAACACATTAATTTCTACTTTTCCAACGATTAGTTTGCGTCATCAGAATCAGAAAGATCTTTATTGCCAAATATGCATGTGTATACACACAAGGTATTTGTGATACAGGGGTACTCTCCAGTGTTTGCAAAAAAAAAAAAAAAAAAACAGTTACACATTAACACAGGTTATATAAGTAAGTTGCTCAATTTGAGAGTACATAGAATATAGTAATATTCTAGAATAGACGTAGTCATGGTTTTCACTTTGCATCCATTAGCTCAGTTATTTGATGAAAAAACCTAAAAACACATTTAGCGGAAAACTCAAAGCAAATACGTGAAAAAAACATCAGACTTTATCAAAAAAGACAGAATAATTGTAACTGTAAATAATTTTCTTTAAAAATTTAATTTGAAAGGAAAAACAAACCGTGGAAAAACACTCCTGTATTCCAATTTTCATAAAATCATCCTAATACTATATCATTATAATAAATGTTAAACAAGACTGAAGCATGGCTAGAAAATGCTAGACTATTTTTATCAAGACTGAAGAAAAGTTAGGATTTCAAAAAATCTATTTTTTTCAAGACTGAAGCATAATTAGGATTTTTAAAAAGCTATTTTTCAAGACTGAAGCATAGTTAGGATTTTAAAAAGCTAGACTTTTTTTTATCAAGACTGAAGTATTGTTAGGATTTTAAAAAGCTAGACTTTCTTCAAGACTGAAGCATAGTTAGGATTTTAAAAAGCAATTTTTTTCAAGACTGAAGCATAGTTAGGATTTTAAAAAACTAGACTTTTTTTATCAAGACTGAAGCATTGTTAGGATTTTAAAAAGCTAGACTTTCTTCAAGACCGAAGCATAGTTAGGATTTTAAAAAGATATTTTTTTGCACGACTGAAGAATAGTTAGGATTTCAAAAAGCTAGATTTTTGTTTCTGATTTTCTGTTTGTTTTTTTTTAAATGCAAAAAAATTTTGTATATAGGTTTAGAATCGAGGCATTATAATGTTATAAAATATATTGAGTCTTTGACATTTAAGCTCACTTCATATGTTACGTACTTTCAAAACCACAAAAAACAAGATTTCACCACAGCGCTTATCTTTAAGTTCAACAAAGCTGATACAGATAGTGTTTCCAATCAGCTTGTGCACAATGCATCAGGTTGTCTGCCTTTTTTTATTTGAATCCAATTATAATCATAGTATTTTAAAAAGTCCACAGAAACAATACCGTGCACAGTAACTGCCAGAATGTACAGTATTAGATAATAAACTAGTAACAAAGATAATTAATTTAAAGTATAGTAGTTTAATTTCAAACTATTATATAAAAAAAAGTGTTTGAAATATGTAATGAATGCTTTGGTTAATCAAAATATAGTATTTTTTCATTAAATGAACTTAAAAAGGGGTTAACAATCGCCTTCCAAAATACTAGTACTCCAAGATACTAATAATGATATCGCAGATTTAGGTTTAATCATTCTGCCCAGTGAGATATTTATTTTTCCATAATTCAAAGGCTTTAGCCTCCAGCCACAGGTGATGTGCTCAGTGATTTGCTTTTGCTGTCCACTGTATTATGAAGAATTTGTTACTCTGATGAAATGGGGAGGAAAACTAAGGGTGATGCAAATTACTCTTTTGATCTGTCAACAGCCTGTACACTTTTTTCAGCTTCTTCCCAGTAGCTGTTAATGGCTAATATGATGTATTACATGCCAGCTTGGCATTATTAGATCCACATTCAAAGAGTCTCTTTCATAAGAATTTTCTACTTCTTTTTTTGTGCTCATTCAGCTGTTTGAATTCCTGCCTTTCATATACAAAATTACTCTGATGGATTGATAGGGAAGCATGTACTAACAGGGAGATAGAGAGGCTGGCGTATAGTTGTTCGTGCTGGCAGAGTGAATTGCAGCATCTGTTGATAAAGAAACAGCATACTAGTCAAGTCAGGATTCTTCTTTTTGTCCAAAAAATTATTTGGATTCCTTGAGAGCTGTCATCTGTTTGTTTAGATTTTGGTTTGTCTCCGCAAGGTGCTAAATGTACCAAAATTTGAATGCTGTTGAATTGTGTAGCACCAGGAATTATCACTTTCTACACGTTGGTCATTGTTGCCTAAATGTTTGATTGTTTGGATATTGCTGCAATTTTTAGCTGTGTGTTGTGTTTTTTATTTTTTAAGTGCTACTATATAGCTTTCATTTGATAGATTGTCATGTGATTGGACATCTTCAAGATGTTGTTTGGGGAAACAGGTGCCCTCTTGTGGCTGTAAAATGAAATAAGCATCTATTAAGCAAAACATCAGAAAGCCACCCATTTTTTCATCATTTATCTTGCATAATTCATAAATGAGGATCAATGTCTACAGAAATCAAAACTCTATTTTGTATGCTTTAAGCAGGCATGTATTTCTCAACTAGTGTACAATTCCAGAAAAAAGGTAAATTAAGCTTAGTTTGAAATACAGGCAAATGGTGTCATAAAATGCTTAGAAAAGTCATGATGGATCGGTGAAAGCACATGCTCAAACAAATAAATAGAGTGTGAGCACTCACACGACCAGATGGTATAGCATACATGTGTGAAGGCAGAGGTCATCTGAATGGAGAGAATAAGAGTAAGAGAGAGAGAGTAAGAGTAAGAGAACATGACTCATTTAATCCCATCGGCAGAGCCACATTCCCATAATGGGAAATTAATAACATGAGCATGATTTCAGATTAAACAGAGCAGTTAGGACCATTAGATCACTTTCATCGCTGGCATTAGGGCAGGGGATCAGGGATTTTCCCTCTACACAAATCCAGCAAAGTAGGTCAGTGTCTATTGAGTATTAGCACCATGGCTGTGATCCTGTTGTTTTAGCTCCAGGACATGGAATTAACCCTTGGGATGGCTGAACAGGATAGGGCAGGGGTTGTTTGAAGGGTAAGTTGTGAGGTTGGTTGGAGGGCATGATTGGTTTAGCCGCAGCCAACCAGGAAAGTTGTGATCAAACGACGTGAGATTTTATGCTTTGTCCAATATGTGTACAACATTTCTACAAGTACATTTGAACATCATCAAACATTCCAATCTCCTGCAGAACCTGTCAGATGGCTTCTCCTTTAGTTTCTTCTTTATTAGATCTTCTTTATCGCTAAGCTCATCTTCCAAGACCCTTGAAAGGATTTTAAGATTTTGTATGTTGCTATCCTTTCTTGTAGATTAATTTGCCAGTGACTTAAGCTATAAACATGCTCGTCAAATCAATTTCCAATGAAATTAATAAATATTATTCATATTTCCTCTGAATCATTTTTAAATATATAAATGAATATACTGAATGCAAAATGTAAAATATTCTACATTTCATCATAGTATCTATCTATGGATAGATAGATGATTCATTGTGTGATAGAATAGATACATTTGAGTTACTTGATCAATAATAATGAAACATTTCTTAAGCCATGGGGCCATTTTTCTATCTCTTCTGGCTGTTTTTGAACACGAATCTGAACACTATAAAACTATAAATTTCATTATAGGCATTATCTATGCTAGGATAAATACATTATCAAAAGTTTAGATTAAGAATGTAAAACTCTTAAGAACTGGACAAAGTTAAATTATACTTGTGTTGACGTCAATTTAATGGGTTTTGGGATTTAAACTACTTTCAAGTCCCATGGTTAACTTTTTAGCCCCTGATTGGTCCCTGCCTTACACAACATATCCAACCATTCTGCAGAAAGTCGACTCTCTTATGTGAGTCATGAAAAAAATATAAAAGTATAAATTAATATAAATTAATTATTTGGTCCTTTCTAATATAGTTAAATTAACACTGATCCTCTCAACTTGTGCACTTATTTATTGTATTATTTCCTTTTAGAAAGCTATAAAGTTAAGCTAATCAAAAATAGTGAAATTCAAATATTTGTAACAAAGTTCAAGGTTTTGATGACACTTTGGTGTTCAGATGACAGAGAACCTCGTAGATTTGACTCAGTTTGAGTGTAATACTTACACTATTCAGAGTGTATTGGTTCCCAGTCAAATTTACAGTTAATTTTATGTAGCAAGAGATGCAAACTTGGTGCTAATGGCTAACCCGTGGCTTTCTAGTTTGTGAATAAAAAAACACAGTTTGTGATCTTAGTTTCTGCCTCCTTATTTAAACTTTACTTATTTTACTCCAACTGAGTGATCTCACAGCTCCTGATGGCTGGTGTACTTATGGTGTGATCTGACGGTCTAATCCAGGACAGGATATTAGACTGAAGACAGTGGGACCTCTCACAGGAAAAGCAGCTCAGAGGGGGACATTTGCTTGTCAAATAATATGCATAGTTTATGACTCATACCCCATGCCTGCACTCCATTACTTCCACCTGACTTGCTGAACCCAGATCAGCTGTATCATGGAAAAATGGCTGTGGGAGGAAGGTGCTGATTAGGTGAAAGGCTCAAATCCCTTTTAATAATGGTTAAGTTTTGGAGTTGTCAGTGACCCTCACAGGTAAATAGGACTATTGTTGTTTTAGTAACTGTCCCCTCAATGAACCAGGGACAGTGGCAACTCTTCCCAGAGACCAAATGTATTAAGCGTAATTATTTTAATGGGGTTTCCCAGCGATGGGTTGTGGCAGGGAAGGGCATCCGCTGCGTAAAACAGATGCCAGAGAGTTGGCGGTTCATTCCACTGTGGCGACCCCGAAAGGGAATAAAGCCGACATGAAGATGAATGAATGAATATTTTAATGGGAACTCTTTATCAGAGTGTATGATGCATACAACATTTACATTTACGCATTTAGCAGACGCTTTTGTCCAAAGCGACTCACAGAAGGGGAGAGACAATATGCAATTTGTTACACAGTAAAAGTCTATCTCAACTTCCTCATAATAGAAGTTGTATCAACTGATCAATAAACCATAGCAGGAAGAGGACAGAGAGACAGACGAGGAAAAAAGTATTTTCCCTGAAAAGAAGAGTTTTTAGTTGCTTTTTGAAAGCTGTTAGTGTTATTGCTTTCCTGACTTGATCAAGGAGTTTGTTCCACCAGTCAGGGACAGTGAGAGAGAAGGTTCTGCTGAGAGATTTTCTGCTGGGACAGAACCACGAGTCACTGTTCCTTCTCTGAGCGCAGTCTTCTGGAGGGCATGTAAGAGTGGATGAGCATGTGGAGGTAAACAGGGGCTAATTTGGAGATAGTTTTGTAAGCCAGCATCAGTGATATGAATGTAACATGAGCTCTAATGAGGAACCAATGAAGAGTGATGAAGAGGGGAGTAACATGAGCTCGCTTCGGTTCCTTGAAGAAAAGACGAGCTGCAGAGTTCTGGATCATCTGAGTTCTGGATCATGGCGAATCGTACAATTCAGGATAATTAGACTACACATCCCTATTAATTTTCCTTTTTATCTAGCTTGAAAATTGTAAGACTTCTTTTTGAATGGACAGATTCTTCAAGGATGCTCCAGAAAATGGGTATTTGGTGAATAGTGGCACCTAACAATGAAAGACATCAGTATCAGTGTTATCGGGAAGGATTGAATAGGAGGAGTATGTATGCAAAATGGTGCTTAATGGAGCAGATATGATAAATGGGGAAATTCTTATTAATGACACATCTGCAACCTCCACTGTGGGCTGATCTTGTAGTAATGTCATTAGCTTTGGAATGAAGGTTTCTGGAAAGAGAGATCACCAGTCTTCCATTGGGAGAATGAAGTCTGGCGCTTGGGAAAAGAGCCAGAGCATAAAGCAGAGGAGAGTGAAGGCCATTGCATTGAAAGATTTTGTTAAAGCTCTGTGGGGAGTATTTTGACAAATCTCAGAAACGGTAAAAGAAAGAATTCAACTAAGCTCTGTGGTAATCTGGGACGTTATTAAAAGTGATAACATCTGCTTCATCTTTTCTGATTATAATTTGTGCATCTGTCTTTACCGTGTCTTAAAGCCATTGGTCACTACAGATGAGCTGAAGAATTGAATCCAAACCCTTTGCGTCCTTTATAAAGACTACTGTTTTGACTTTCCGGTAGGTAAGGGACTGTCAGTATTGTTGAGCTGAATAAACAAGATAGCTATGCAACTCCTATGTAAGTGTTTACCAAAGTCAAACAATCTGCCAACTCAACAAGTGATAGCTCGTATAATGACAGGACAAGAGTAAAAGCAGCCTTCGATATTAGTTACTATGGCAACTTGAGCAGAGAAGTGTGTGTGAGTGGGGAAGAGAGATATGTTTCCCTGCAGCAGGACAATGACGCCAGCTGTGCTCATGATTGGCATCCCAATCTGTTTTGAGTGATGTGCCATAGACGAGGTGGGAATCTGCTGCAAAGGACCTCTTTGACCTCTTCTCAAGCCCAGGTTTTAGAAACTTCTTTCCACAATATGAGACTTTAACAGATATTTTCATGTCCATGAGTTTCATAGAAAAAGTCTTCATTTGATTTAGATGTTTTGCTATACCTATTTATTTAGATCTTTTAACTATGTCTAACATCACCCTTAAAAGTATGTGTCTCTGATTTTGTCCACTTGTGATTTCATGTCAGCAGAGGCACAGTTTTCACTTTTATTAACAAATCTTCTAATGGATTTGTTTTCAAGTAATCTAAACACAATCCACTGTGAAGTCTTGCAAGGATAAAGAATTTGAAATCAGCTTATTAAAACCGGTTGTTTGAAACATTGTTCCTGGGATGCCTCAGACTTGTAGATTTTAGTTGCAACCCTGCTGCTTGGACCATGCCAGTTGGTCAAAAAACAACCCTGTATATTCTTTATGGGTTTCCTCAGAAGTGTTTCATTGAGGAAGAAGGCTTGCCACAAAACGCTCAGACAAAGATTTGCCTACTCTTGACTCCTAGAGTTTGTTCAGAGGCATTAGAGACTTAATGATATCTTGAGATGTTATTGATTTGGAAAGAATGCTCTGATAACAAGAGGGAAAGTTAGGATCAATATGGGCTTTATTTCTTTTTTGGCTAGACCCTTCGTTTTCAAGAAGAAATGACCAAAACCCCATTTTGGAATTAACAGCTATTTTATTTAGGCAATAATAACATTTTAAAAATATTTGACTGAAAAGAATTCAGATTTGTGAACAGTATTATAAAGTTGGCTGGCTTGCATTTATCCTTTCTGACTGAAGAGGGCACTGAAGGCACACGGCAGACTTGATTTCAGGCAGTCACTGTTCAAGGAAAGCTCAGGAAAGAGTTTGTCTGGATATATTTTAAGTATTTACTATGCATTACAAAACTTACAGTATAGCTAAATATTCAAGTACCTTAATAAGATTAAAAAAATTGCCAGTCATTTTATAATCTTTTTTTTTTACAGCTAGGTTATTTTTATGATTTTTACAAGTGCAATTCATACCGTCTCATACCGTCTCATACTGTCTCTCGATTTCCTTTCAACTGCATTCTTTTTTTTTTTTTCTAAATGAATTTTCTAAATGTTTTTAGCATTCGATAATTTTTTAAAAATTTTAATGTTAAATTCAGTAACTTTTGGTGAGAGACTGTATGGACACTATCTGATTAAAACAACGTCTTAACTGAAGTTATAGATGTTGGGGCAACATCGTGGTTGTGTTTCACTAAATCTGATACTGTTCAATGGTTTGTGAAGCTGCTTCTGTTTTCTTAGTGAAGCCAGTTCTTGTACTTGAGATTAAAGTACATTTAAGCTTCAGATAAAGAAGGGGAAAAGGAAAAGAAATGTACAAAGAGAAACTGCCAGCAATTTGAGAACAGATCTCAAGAAGCTTAAGTCTCTCTAAGCCTGAGCTTCAGCAATCTTTCAATCATGAACAGGCATTGCTGGATGCGCAGAACCCCCCCGACTGCCCCCACCACCACCACTACCACCATACACACACACACACACACACACACGCGCACACACACACACATTGGGAGGCAAAGATGCATACACACAGACTTTAACCCTCTAATCTTTACACCTCTTTTTATAATAAAATGGATTGTTGCAGTTTGTTCCTTTTGTTAATGCAGAGACACAACTTAAACAATTAAAACCTTGAACTTTTCATTTAAAATTTTGGCTAGCCAGCTAATCCTCAGTCAAACACATTGTTTTGAACCTGACAACCTTTTGTTGGTGCTAATGTACTAATACAGATATTGATCTATTGAAAAAAACAAAGTAATTATAACCAAAATATGTTAAAACCAGTTACCTTTTTAGGTACCTTATACATTAAGTATGGTTCTAATTGCATAGTTAATTTAAACTCTGATAAATGCAGGTTATTGTAATAATGAATACTTATTCTAAACTGGTAAAATAAAACATAGGCATCATGGTTGTCTATTAAACAGTGGTATTCAATTTTTTCTCGGATTCATTTCGATGATGAATTAATTCACAGAAGACAAAATTATTATTTGATAATTGAATGATAACCAATATTTTTCTTTCTTTTTTCCCCTTTTTTTGGTGGGTGGACTATTCTAATTTATTTATTAATTTGCTTGTACATGCTCTGTAAAAGAAGACAGCCTGACAAAACACAATATTACAAGTTGTGTCTGTGTCGGAAAAGCAGAGTCTGATGCATAGCATTTGTAAAGCTGTTAATCTCTGTAATGACAGCCAATTTGAAAGCACATGTAAATGCCTGGGAGAAGTTTCCCCCATTCTTCTTAGCACAATGAGGGCTGCCTCACCAATTCCTAATATATATTAATCTGGCACTCAGCACTTTGAAAAAGAACTGTTGTGTCATGTAATGAGCTGCTCGCACCGAGAAAGATGTTAGAAAAGCTTTGTTCACCATGGCCATTCTCAACCATGTTTATAACTGCTTTTGGTCATCTATAAGAAGCCACACGTGTAATTTATTTCCCATCCCTCCATCACCGAAAGGCACATTTTTGATGCATAATTAGTCATTTGTCTTTTAGTATTTCCAGAATGTGCAAATACAGAGCTACGCTAAAATGCGGCACTATATCATATTAAGTTATAAATAATGTACTACCTCCCCCTCACTAATTCCTGGCACTGTTTTACATTTTACTAGGTCAGCAATTACTGATGCACTTCCAAAACAATGAGTTATCACATTTATTCCAGTGTGCAAATCACATTATTCATAGTAGATAAAGAAGGAGATGTTTTATGTCTGTGCAGGTGTGATTCTATAATCACTTTTATCCTATTGATCTGTCTTCAAGCTATTTTTATTTCGTTTATTCTTATTGAACACATTTTTAGGGGTTGTGCAAGTCAAATTGAGGTTTAGACAGCTAGTGAAACTCTGTTGTAAGGCTCTACTCTTTAATTGACACATGTATTGAACAGACTGGAGGGGTCTCATTAATCCTATGAGGAAAGTGACTGGTCACAACACAAGACATCTCCGATCAATCAAGATCACTTGGACACCATTGACACAAGTAATGATTTTCTCATCTGTTGTTACTAGGAGTTTAGAAACACAGCAATTGGATGCTAAAGCACTGACTTACAACCACACAACTTACAACAGATATTTTTGTATATAATTTTTTGACTATATATATATATATATATATATATATATATATACCTTGATTTAAAATTGCTTCATGAAAAATTCAAGATACGAAAGGCTATGGAAGAAAGTAAAAAATGAAAAAATAAATTTTCGACATTTGAAATTCGGGCTGAAAACAACACTGGGCATCACGTGACTGCATTCAACGCTCCACCAAATGTCCTATTAGTCAGTTCTAGCCCTGATGCTGGGTGTTGTGCATAGTATCCTACTCTTCTATTGGTCGCCTGATGCTCCATGACGTCCTTCATGCACTCTTTCGTTTTTGTGTTCGTCCTAAATTCATGAATTTTTTTGAGCTGCTTTTTGTCAAAGTGTAACCTCCCCTACCATCCATTCTCCTCTCCTACCACCTTCTTCGACACTTCGTTTCACCACATTGCCACACTCGAAAGGTAAGGTTAATAGAACTACTTAATATTTTCATTTCACTTTAAATCAAAAATGTATCTACAATTTTGTCAGGAGCTTACCCAATAAACCTGTGTTACCTCTGCTTACAAGTGATAACATCTTTCAGGTTACTACCAGATGGAAAGACCTGGTGTGACTAATTATTGTGTATTTTTCTTTAATTATCATCATTTATAACCAGCAAAAGAAAAACATCAGCAAAGCTTTGCAGAGCGGGAATACTGCCAGATTTCCAAAGGAGGAGCTGGGATGGCCTGCTATATGAACCTAAACCAGAATACATTGTAACATCATATGACTTTTCTTAAATTGTTTAAGAGTTCCTGGTAAGGGGTTCTATAGTTATTTAGGTGTTAAGTCAAAAATGTTCTAGATGTATCTGAGGCAGCAAACATTTCAATGAAACACATCACTTTGACTTACAGAACATGACTTGGTAAACTATCAGGGTGTTTTTTTTACTTTGGTTCACAGTTTGCATTGGCCTTTATACTTTGTTCAAACTTCTTGCGATTTTAGCAGCGTGGCGACGTATCATTGTAATACATAATTTCCTGCCGCCTTCGGCAAATGTGGCAAGAGAGGTGGGGGTATTCACAATTTAAACCAAATGGTAAAATGCATCGACTACACTACCCTGGAAATTTCACCCAGGGAATTAATACTTAAAAGCACAAGTTGTTGCAAGTTTAAAACAACATTTTTCATTAAAGGTAAAGATATTGAACTGGATCAGCTATGACTGAAACAAGAATAGAGTGACACATTATAAAATTACTTTCATTTAAATTACATATTCTGACTAGGGGCTGGGAGAGAGGGGTTTCACACAGGGTTTCAAACCCACTATCAACACTCCTAGGGAAGCACCGCACATTAGCATCCCTCTGTCCATAGTGCGAAGAAGAAACACAAGTTATATAGTGTCACAACCAACTAGTTAAAAGGGACTAAGCAGAGTGAAACTCAGTAAGTGTCACAACTGAAAAAAGATAGAACATCAATAAGTATCAGTCACTGAACATAAAACACTAAACTATCAGTACAATCACAATACAATAAATACAGAAAAACACCCACACACATGCTCATAGTTACAAAAACCCTTCACTCTCGGTTACGGTGGAAGACTGTCCTGTTTAACACCCACAAATGTGGACCGACTCTTTCCTGTTCATTAGAGAAAGCAGAGGCCAAGCTGCAGTTTCCTTTAAACTCCACGTCTGTGAGAGAGTGGCACTGGAGAGACTGGACCGGGAGGCTTGTATGGCATAGCCTGCCTCTCAAGGGCTCCGCCCCACCTCTTTCCCACAAAATAAACAAATAACAAAACAAACACTTCAGCAAATTAAATGAGAAAACAGTTCAGAAAACAAAATCACAAATTTAAAACCAAACTAACAATTCAGAAAATACGATGAGAAATTTAAAACCAAATTAACAATTCAGAAAGTATGATGACAATTCGGTCAAACTGGAAAGGTATTGCAAATGATGAGAATAGATTCTCAAACATTAAACTAACGTACTGCAGGCTGTTGATTCTTTAAGCATATTATCATCACGTCCAACACAACTTCTATTTCTGCAAAAACTCCAACCACATTGTCCAGTAGCAAAACAATTGTCCTGGTCCCTTTGCAAAAGAGCATTGCTTTCTTCTGAACAAGCCAGCTTCTTTCAAGCATGTTTTCATGAAATGCAGACTGATATTTATTCAATGGAGCAGTGACAACAAAATAGTGTACCTTCCTCAAAATAGTTTCTAACTCATTTCATTTCAGTCAGTATAAACTGCAAAAATGGTTAAACGAATGCTTGTATATGAGCCTGTGTCATGATTGACAGAAATCTTGTCCAATCTGTTTTTAGTTGACAGTTCTCACACGGTTCCATCCAGAGCAATAGAGAGACCAGAGTTGAGTTACTATTGGATCTCTTTGTCAGGGCATCCACGGTTCATTAAGGGGCTGATTAGTTGCAAACAAACCCCCTGTGCCATTGCTCTCAGTAGGTTTATTGGGAGAGATCCACCATTATTGCTGCAAATATTAAAATAATAACAGAAATACACTGGGTAATTTTACAATTTAACTTTCAATATAAATTTTTACATTTTAACTTTCAATCTTCATCATACAGTTTTTCTTGTGGAAAAACTAAAGTGGATCAGTGGATTTTGGAGGAAAATGAACGTGAAAAAATTTTTTTGGTCGAATGAACGTGAATAATTTACATCCGCATCATCCTTCATGTTCTATTACAGCACTATTTTAAGCAATTCTCATCATCTTTTATATTTATTGTCATTATGTGTGTTTTGATGTATTCAATTGCTTACCAATATAATGAATCTTCCAAATGTATTGCACTACTACTAGTGGTGCAATATATATTTTTATTAATTTATATTAATTTATATTTTTACATTTATCAATCTATTACATGTAATTACTCGTTTACAAACTAAAATAAAAAGCTCTAACACATCCACAGTATTTGCAGGACTCAAATGCTTTTAAAAATTAAATAAAAGTAAGCTGATAGTGTCTTTACTGGATTGTCGAGACTCAAAATCATGCGACTTATCAAAACTTATTTGAAAATCTACTTTATTAAAGACAATTCACATATTATAGGCTCTAAATACTTTTGTATTAATAATAAATATATACTATTTCTTGGTACTGCAAATTTTAAGGTTTTTATAGTCTGAATGTTTGTCTATAATTTCCATGGGCACACAGCCATCTCCCTGTACAAAGTGAAACTAAATGTTATCAGCGAGCACATACAGAACCGTGCATGAGGGGTATCATGTACAGCTTAATTTAAACAGCTTTACATTAACAACTCTGTAGAATTGAATGGGGACTTGGTGCTCAGCTGTGCAATGTTTGGAACTATTCGTGCTTCTCAGAAGTATGTGAGAAGAACACCGCCATTGTTTTCACTTGCATTTTGTAACAAATTTTGATCAGTAGTAAAGAAAAGTAATGCTGTATGTAATACTTCACACTTTCACATAACCGATAACCAGTTAATAATTTTAATTTGTAGTAATTTGTTATGATTAAAGATGTTTAAAAGATGTAGTGAGCTATTTGTTTGAAACCTAGTGTTGTTGCGTTGTTTAGTGCTTATTTTAAAGTGTTGTTTTATTTACATATGCTTTGTAATATTTTTCTCTTTATTTGTAAAAGTGTGTTATTAAGAACATTACATATAAAGGAAGTGATGTTGTATGTGATGGCTGCTCAACAAAGAGGAGCTGTCTTCAGCTGTAACCTCTACACACCGGAGTCTGCAACATGACACATGTCAGGCTATGATAAATGGTGCAGAGTCCCAGTAATTTCACCAGGAATGCCCTTGAGATGCCCAAGACCCTGATCGGAAATGTTATTGTTGAATTAAACCATAGAAAGAAATTCCCCTACCTCTGACACTAACAGAAAAACACATAGCAGAAACGAAAAGGAAAAGTAATAAACTAATGTGCATGAGTTATGTTCATGTAGTCATTCATCTTTTCTGCGGATACATTTGAGGTTTGGTTAAACTGAATTTAAACTTCAATGAATGATTGTTATGTGTTGGGTTAACCAACCTGTAATGTGTCAGTAGGTTTCTTTTTGAAATTCAGCATTTGTGGTTCAAATGTAAAAAAAAATGTAAAATGTTAAGTTAAATACTTAGTCATTGATTTCTGTGAAACTGTATAAGTTCAGCTGAAAAACAATCTCAATAATTATAAATAAAATGCAGTTTTATAGTGCTAACCTTTATCTACCATTTACAACGTTTTGGCTGGCAATTACTTCAAAGACTAATGCTAATCAGCCCTTGCTCGTTGTCCCCTCCGTCCTTTGACAAATAGGGCATCCGAGGCTTTTAATTGGAATAGAAGGGATTGTAGATCTATTAGGGCAAAGCTGGAGAAACGGATGAGGCCGTCAGTGAGCACGGCAGGAAGCAGTGGAGAAGAGTCCCCCATCGCCCAGCTCTATCTATAACGGCCCCCTCATGCCACATGCTTTGGCTGTCAGATGTGCCATACCATTGCAGCCCCTAGGGATGGCACATAACTTCCCTGGCCAAGGCAGAGCATCAACCTCTCATTGGCACTGCTTGGCTTTTCTCAATTTAGAACACCTTCGAAAAAACGAGATGTCAACAGCACTGCTCTTGTCTCGACTTTCAAAATGAAGCTCTGAGTATCACAACTGTTGATGCAGTTTGGTGAATTTTATTGTGAAATATTGATCAAATGCATAGCAAGTTAGCAATAATAAATGCAGTCAATAAGTTATTTTTGACTAGTAAAATGCCAAAAAAACACGAAATAAGTGTCTAACCAAAACCAAAATTCCAAAATATTTGAATATTATAAAGTGACCCCATGCTTGTGTTTTATGAAGTACATACTGTGAGTGAAACATCTCGTTTAGGAGGGGAAAAAGAAAAGCTTAATGTTTATTTTGTGCCCTTCAATAAAGAAGCTCTTTATCATGAATTTGTTTATTTTATATGCTCAGAGAATAATGATTATTCATGAGATTAACCGTTTACCAGTTGTGCTCAAAATGAGCAAATTCTCTGTGTTAAAATGTTTAAAATGTCATCTTTCAAATATTGATTTTGAATCCTTTGTGTGCAGTGAAAGTGGAGGGTTGAACACCTTAATCTAACCTACGTCGTTCAAAGTTCTTCTCGACAAAACAAACAGCAAAAGCGGTTACAAGTTACATTTGAACAATTATGACTACAATAGCCATCAACAAACTGGCCAGCTTCAATTATTTTCATGATGGATGCTGCAAAAGATAAGACAATTTTCAATTTTTTTTATAACTGTCGTTCCGCGTAGAAAGACTGTATTGCTGGGTATTAGCGATATAAGCTAATTATAAACTTGCTGAAATATTTTTCTCAAGAGAAACACATCTGCAGGAAATATGCTCTGAGGATTAGTATGTGACCAGCGTCTGACTTGAAAATGTAGAGCCTAATTTTTTTTCAGTTGAATCCAGAGTTTGGGTTAACATGTAATTAGGGTAATTCGTATTCATTTTATTACAGATTACTCTACCATCCATGCACAATTATTTGTTGTACATTGTCAGAAACTTCTACATGAAATGATTTCCTGAAATGTATCAATTGCAGTATGTGTTTGTTATTAAATTATTTAGTAAGTAACATGTTATTGGTTGGAACTATATCAAATTCCAAGTCTTTTGTATGAAGATCCATCCATCTTCTTAAATTTTCAGACGTCCCCACAGCGGAATGAGCCATCAACTCATCTGGCATATTTTTTACGCAGCAGATGCCCTTCCAGCCGCAACCCACCACCGGGAAACATCCACACACACTCATTCACACAATTGCGTTTACCCGAGTCACTTGTACTGCATGTCTTTCAACTTGTGGGGGAAGCAAATAAATGCCAACTGACCCAGTTGAGACTGTGAGATGACCGCGCTACTCAATGCACCACCATAATACCCTTGTATGAAGATGTCAGATTTAATTAAATCAGACAGTGTTGTTTATTATGATAGCAAAAAAAACATAATGGATCTTAACAGTTAACAATTATCTGTCAAACATAGCTTAGCATAGTCAAACATTATTTTTTTTGTCATTACAAAAACATGTCCATTAAAATTCAACTAATTTTAAAAAGTGGTTGTCTCCTGTTTGAAAAGTGAAGAGATTTCATTTCATGGTTTGCAATATCCTGATTGAAAGCAACATGTCAACAGGAGCCAAATATTTCTATTATTTTGTTTAATTCCATTCTCTGCACAGTATTACTAATACCAGTGACCAAAGATGGTTCTGCATATGTAAAACTTTTGACCATTTAGAGTAGTGACAAGTATTTACGATGCTCAAGCTACACACTAACACAAATCTTTTGATTTTATACCCAGATAAAATTACATTTTATTCAGAACGAAAGCATTTCTGATGTAAATATTAGGATATCTATGTTACAGAACTTGATAAATCAGGTAAATATTCATTTTGGACCATAATATTTGAAACAATATGTCTGCATTTCCATTCTGAGATTTTTTTTTAACAAAAACACATAGATATTTAAAGGTAGGCAAAACCTTATTCCTCCGCACACTCACAATAAAGTAAGTTGACAACACATTCTAAAAAATAATAGCTTTACATGAATTAATTTGTGATCGTTTAAAGTACTGTTTAGTTCATATGAGATTGTCAAGATGTTTGTTGTGGATGTTGAAACTATTATGATCATGTGTAATACATGATAAATCATGATGATGTGCCCAGCTTAGTTAATGGATTAACTCATGTTTTAAACATGAAGTTATGAATGAAACACTTTGAACTCATGTTAGTTCTCAACGACTCATGAGTTCTTAATGCATTAACTAATGCTTAACTCATGCATGTACTAATGCATTCATTCATAGTAAGTTGTGAACCCTTACCACAAACTGTTAACGAAAATTCACCTGTATTCTTTATTCATTCTTGTTTTGTAATTTAGCTATAATGGTAATCCCTTTATGTTAAACACGAAGAGGTGTGTTCCTTTATTGAGCAAACTAAAATGTTTTACCTTTTCAAAACAACTTCTTTTCAAAATAATGAGGAATGAAAATGCAAGGAGTGGTAAAACATAATTTTAAACCATTAAAAACAGAACTAACGAGAACATGGAACAAAGAGTGAAAGTCACAATAAAACTTGAGGAGAAAACACCATTCAGCATTCAAAGCAAGAAGACAGTGAATGAGTCTAAACAAAGTTTGTCATAATTCTCAGAAGGGGCACAACGCAGGTGCAAGAGATTTGCCTTTGATATCTGCAGGGCAGTATCCAGGTGATCATCCTAGGGTTCCCCACTCCCTTTCAGCAGGTGCAACCACACACTTAGTGAGGTCTGTGGGGGCTGGAGAAGTGACATAAGCTTTCTTAGCGAGGTGAGAATGCAGCTGGAATGATCCATAGTGGGGGATTCTTTGGATACTGCCTAAAGCAGAGTGGGTAGGTTTATTGGAAAATGGATGCTGACGTGCTACAGTAGAAAGAAGGAAGAGAGAATGTGTCAGAGTGGAGCAGTAGTTTCGATGAGCCTAGATGGAGTGTAGGGCACATTGTTGTGCATGGTCATGTTTTGGTCTGAGTTAGTATCTGAAGATGTTCCAGCAGAGACCAAGGTGCAAAGCAGCAGATGTCTGGGACTCAGTAATGAAAATGCGGACAGAGAGAGAAGAAAAACAGAACCATAGACTCAAGAGCTAACAGAGAAGAAGAAGCAAAGAGAGGGAAGAAACAACAGAAGATGACTCTTTTCTTACCTTTAGTGGTACAATGAAGCTGTCAGTGCAAACAACCTAAGTACAATGCAAATAAGTACAGCAAAGTGCAACACAACTAACAAGCAATTAACATAAGGCTATGAGGTAGAATATTGTGAAGGACTTAAGTGCATAGTGCAAAATGCAAGGTGATGAAATGTGCGAGAGTCCAGGTGCAGGTAACGAAGTGGGATGGTGGCGAGCAACGAGTTCAGCAGTCTGATAGCTTGGGAAAAGAAGCTCTGTTTGTGCCTTACATTCCTGGTGTAAGTGGCTCTGAAGTGGTGGCCAGAGGGCAAGAGCTCAAAAAGGTGGTGGTGAGTGGGGTCCAGAATGATTTTGTTTGCCCTCTTTCTCACTCTGGTGTGTACAGGTCCTGGAGGGAGGGTAGGGGAGCACTGATGATCTTTTCGAATAGTCCTTTGAAGTCCACGGACGTCTACTTTAGAGGTGGAGCTAAACCATAGCACATACCTTTTGTACTTGTTCAGCTGGCTTGTACTTGTCCAACCAGCATTAGGGATTGTCGTTACTAACTCAGATTGAGGTTTTGAAGAGGTCTGCTGTCATTAAATTAAATTGATCACTGACTGTAAGGGGGAAAAAAAACAACAAGCTTTGAGCTCTGAAACTTTGTGTTGTTTAATTGTTGCTTCAGCTTATATTTCTCAAAAGATCAGGCATTATCTTAGTTCCTAAGTTCACCCCCTCCATTTAAATTTGGCATTCAAAATGTTTGTCTTTGTCATTTTTCTTAATTACTCAGTTTAAGGAGTTCATGTTAGTCTGTTGGGTATTATCGGGCTATTGTATCAATGCATTATAAACTCTGGACAAACGTATTGATAAGATGTGATTAACGGTTACTGTCAAAATACAAAAAGAAGCCCATGTTTAGTGAAAGTACAAAAAAGCCCAGGTTTTCATGGCCGTTCAGCTGGCTGCCTTCAATTTTATACCTGCAAAGTTTCAATCTAGCTTTCACCCACCTCCTTTAACATTTGGCTTCCCCAGCCTCCTCTGCCTGGCTTTTCTCTCTTTTCTGGATTACTCTTAGAGACTGCTCTTGTGCTGTTATTTTCAACCCTGGGTGGACTGGGGCTTTGGTATGTGTTCTGGAAATACTTCAAAGAAAAGCAAAAGGCAGCAATTTTCTGCTTGAATATCCCTCTGACTAAATCCATTGATCATCCTTGGGGTTCCTGAGAGAGAGATGGAGTGAGATGGAGAGGCGTGTTTTATCCTCTAATAACTCCTACCTTCACCCCTTCCTGCCTTGCCGTTGTTGTGTTGTTGTTGGTCGCACCTCTGCTCTATTCCTTAGAGAGACTGTGAGATTGAAGTTATTTTATGCTTCAGCTCCCCGGGCCCCAATTTGAAATCTCTGCGTGTCAGTTTTTCGTACGCTGTTGTCATATGGAAGGGAGTGGGCTTTTCTTTTTCTTTTCTTCTGAAGGCATCTGGAGGAGGTTTCTTCAGGATGTGACATCTAGGTCAAGCTAAAGAGAGTTCAGAGTTGCTATTGCAAATGTTCATGGAAAGTATTGAGAACAATATTTATGCACTCCAGGCTGCCTTGGTATTGTGTTCCATCTTTCTCAACCTCATTCAACAATCTGATCAGTCTGTTTACGTAGCTGAACTTTAATCAGATTCCAGCCACCAGTGTCCACTTTTCTGCTTAATAGCCTTTTGACACATACAAATCTGTTTTTAGAAGAGCATTAAACATTTCAAAAGTCATTAAGTCTTGAGATCGTTATCTTTGAAACAAATGTAGGTTGAAAGTAAAGCCTCCCTTAGCCAAACTCAAAGTTTGGATACTTGTGACATTGAAGGCAAAATAATCTGCATCCACACTGTTGACAAATTAACACAAGGAGTGCTGTTCCTTTCCAGAAATAACCACAGTCACTTATGATTGAGATCACAAGATTAGCCCCCTTGTTCTTTTCCATTGATCAATGAGATAACTGCTGTGACGTTTTGGAGGGTTTCAAGGTTACCCCTGCTATCTCTTTTTCTTACAAGCGCAGCGTTGACAAGCTTGGGTGAAGGGTGGAAGTGGGAATCGGGTTGAAATGTGGAGTCGGGGTGATGGGGTCATACAGTTGCCAGGGTCATAAGTCAGTCCTAGTCGGGTTGGGAGGGTGGCACTGGCACCTTTCAGACACCTCTCTTCACCTGTCAGCATGCACTGTATCCAGCAGACTGTGTAAACGGCAGCTAATTGGGAAGTGATGACAGACAAGCCTCCCTCAATTTGCTGTATTTTGCAGGAGACCCTTCTCTTTCTGAAGCTTTTCAGAGCCCTTCCTGTCCCAAATGAATGTAGGGTCCCTTTCTATAGTTACTCTTTGTAGATTATTTACAAGAGCATATACTGTCCAATACTGTCATACATTTTTAATTAATATTTTGTAATAGAGATATGTTTTCAATATAAGCTAAATTGCTAGTTTTTTTAGATACTGTATCAACTATTCTTTTGAAAATCTTTTGAAAAACTATTCTTTTGAAACTTTTGAAAATGTTTTTGGTTCCAAATATATACCCTTCCATGCTTTCAAAATTTAAAGTCCAAACTCAAAGATGTAAAGGTAAACTCTACTGTTTACCCTAGCCTATGGTATGTACTTTTGTTTGTTTTCACAAGTATTTTAGATTATTTGTTTTACATGTTTTACTGACTTTTATTTGTTTTATTTATTTTACTTGTTTTTAATCTGTCATTTTAAATAAATTGTCAATAAATTGTCCAAAAAAGTATAAAAGGCTAAAGTTACTCAATGTTATTTTACAGGCGCAATCCCATTAAAAAACAAACATAGAAAAATACCTATGTATTTATGTGCATGTTTAATAATGGTAAATCAATGTTTTTTGGAAAAAAATAAATCTGATTTGTAAAATGAGAAATTACAGAAAATGATAATTTCATGTGGCGTCACGGTGGCGCAGTGGGTAGCACGGTCGTCTCGCAGCAAGAAGGTCGCTGGTTCTAGACTCGGCTGGGGCAGGTGGCATTTCTGTGTGGAGTTTGCATGTTCTCCCCGTGATCGCGTGGGTTTTCTCTGGGTGCTCCGGTTTCCCCACAAGTCCAAAGACATGTGGAATAAGTGAATTGAATAAGAACGATTACCCATAGTGTTAAAGTGTGAATGTGTGTGTGAATGTTTCCCAGCGATGGGTTGCGGCAGGGAAGGGCATCCGCTGCGTAAAATATATGCCAGAGAGTTGGCGGTTCATTCCGCTGTGGCGACCCCGAAAGGGAATAATGCAAACATGAAGAAGATAATTTCATGTCACAAAAAAAAAACAAAAAAAAATAGAAAAAACTGATGCTTGACAATTTTGCTTGGCAAAGTGTGCCCCATAAAGTTATAATTATGCATTCTCATTATACAGTGGAGTTTGATGGCACCCTTCCCATTCAGTTTAAATTTGGCCAGCTATAGGCTTTAAAACATTGCTTTGTGACTAAAAGTGCTCAGTCAAATGAGTCAGTCAGTTTGACAGATTTGTGTTTTTGTGTACAACTTATCGTAGTTCTTCAAACATAATTTTAAAATGATAAATCTTTTTTTTCTGCTTGAAATCCCTAGCTGTCTCGTGGAGTATCTTTTATTTTTTAATTAATTACTTTCATTGGTTGATTCTGAATCACATATATCCATACAGTTTGCGGGCTGACTGAGCGAGGTTAACATGAATATTCAAAGCCATGTGTTCCATCATTGCTTCATAGGTGAACTCATCCTTCAACTTTACCCTTTTCAAACACAAGTGCATTTCCCCATATATAATCTCACTGACTATTTATGCTACACCTATAACTTTTTCTCCACTGCTTGATTGCTGAAGCTTGAGCCTTGACACTTGTGATGCACTCTGCCAAGAACATTAAGAATCCAAAAGTGATAAAGCTTCAATTTGCTAGACCATTAGACTAATTACTGCAATAATTAAGTAACTACTTGATTAGAACTAATGGGTACCTAATTATCCAGGAAGGAAGGATCAGGTGGTAATTAATAGAGTCAAGCTGATGTCTTATGACTTACCGTCCCTGGTTACCAGACATTAGTGTGCAAGAGTAGTAAAAAACAAACATCTCCACTTCAGTGTTTGTTCAGACCCCTGCAGGACACAATCTGCTTGTGCTTTGGAATATGTGGGTGAAATGGCAGCTAAATAGGAAGTACTGATGATCCGAAGGTTTTCTCTTTCAAAACTCTCTTTTTTTTCTTTGAATGGAAACTGAAAAGGTGGCAGTGTTCATTTTTGATTTCATAGCATGTATGAAAATAACTTAAACAGACTCAGAGCTAGAAGGAATAATTGTGGGTTATGGGTTGCTCTCCAGGCCCGGCTGGCTCAACGTTCTTGGACCTTCACACAGACAGCTTGCCTAATATGCTTTTCCATTGTAAGCCAACCCCACTTGCTTTAATAAGCAATTATGAGCAAGAGCAAACTTGTGAAATGATACGAAGAATAATACTATCGTAATTATTTTTTAAATCTAATTTTAAAAATAGTTGCGATAAAGTGAATTAGTGGTTGTTTGCAAACAACCTTTGAGTAAAGTTAAATCTGAAATAAGAAATGTATCCAAATAATATTGTTTAATCATTGATTTTAAGTCCAGAGTTTCAAATCAGACTCTTTACAGAGGCAGAATATTATCTTACTTGCGATTTCCTTTAGACTTCAATTCATGCTTTCCCCCTACTTACTCAGACTTAGGGGGTTTAAATTGGTTTAGACCAGGCTTTGCTCCTTTGCCTTCATGATGAATGAAGAAACATGTCTCTTAAGAGACTCTGTACACACTAGCATGGTTCTTGCAAAATTTAGAGTTCAATATGCAACTGTTGAATCGTTTACATGGAAACATGTTAGTGTTTTTAGATATAATTTAATAATTATTCATAAATATTTTTATAAATATTTTTTATATATTATTGTGGAAGCAGCATTGTCATGTGGACAGCAAAACCTGAGATGTTGGCTTCTCTGGAGTCTGTTAATTAACTTTTGAGGCCAACCTGATTGGCCAAAATGACTAGGTTTAGGATTATATTTTGAGTATATCAATAAACAAATAAAACACATACGTTCTGAAAAACAAAAACAAAAGGGATGTTTAAAAGTGCTTGTGTCATGTTTTGCTTAACTGGTCCATAATTTTTTTTCACATAGATTTAATATGTATATAATGTTTTACACATTATTGTACAATACTGTAAATCTGCATTTTACAAATTCAATACAGGTTAACTTATTCTTTAGTGTGTGCATGTGTGTGTGTGCGTGTGCTTTTCAAAAGTGTTTTTTTTCTATGTCAAATTCTAATTGTACATGATACATTCTTGTAAAAAGATTATTTATCAGCAAATTATACATTTAGCAAAATTATAAAAAGATTTTATCAAAAGGTAAATAAACTGTTTGGAAACTTTGGGGCTTAACTTTAATGCTTTTTAAAATGTTGCAAGTACAAAGTGTAAACTTCCTAGAAGAGTATAAATAATTGTGATTGTGTTCGTTTCTGTCTTGAATTTTTGTTCATTTTTTAATAACAGATTTTAATCATTTTTATCTGTACTTTTCCTTAATGTTTTTTTTTCATGTTTGTTGGATCAGATGCACAACATCTTGGCCTACCTCGCCTGTTTCAAATGTGTTCTTTCTAGTTTGTTACTAGTTAGTCCTTTTTAACACACATCACAATTCCTGGATACACAGCAGTGCGTCTATAGTGACCTTTTAGTTAAACTTGTTTGTAGAAACGTACATCTTTAGATTGCCTACATAGACCTAAACCTCTCAGTGACTCCACCTTTTCAATCCCATAGCATTCTGAATTGAATGAATAATTCACCTTGCGCTGTAATCACATCTCATGACACAGGTATGCAGTACATCTCAGAAAAAGAAAGAGATGGATGAGCAAAATATAAAATTTATGGAATTAGAGAATTAGCATAAAGAGCATTATCCAAACATATATAGCTTTAAGCAGGAGTGTTAAAAAGGTCATTAAAATGTAAGTGGATTGAATCCTAAAGCTTAGATGTGATCTGTCAGTCAATCGATCCGTCTATTATGTGAGGTATAATTGCTGAAAGATGGGCTGGTACCATAGCCCCTGTCCATTTGTAATATGCATGACTCTAAATGCAAGCTAAAGTGAAAGTTGAAGCTTTTGATGTACAGTATAGGTCTTGTATTAATGTTTGCATAATGTGTGCCTTCAGGGAAGGCTATAAATTACACTTGAGAATTGAGATATACATTTTTTATGAGGAAGTCATTTTTGCTTTTGCTTTAATGTATTTAGAAATAAAATAATCACCTAGATTTTTTATTAAGACCGAGTCAAAAGTAATAATAATAATAAAAAACTCATCTGCTAAAATGTTGATTTTAGTCAAATCTTGCTGCATTTCAATGTAAACAATGGACTTTTAGCACAGCACTCTTCTATCAACTTTGACAGCACAGCAAGTAACTTTACTGCATGCTGCGGGATACTATTGACATGCAGTAATGCAGTGGCCTTTGAGTAGTGATTAACTGGGCTTGAAGTCTTTGGGTCACATCAGCATTTCATCAATGCACTGCATTGACCCTGGATTGAGACACGTTGTGTTTGCCGCCCTTTCTGAGCATTGCCCTAATCAAAGGAAAGCAGGTAATGCTCCATAATCAGTCTGACTGTGCTTCCCTCACTGGGCTGAGTCTAATAAGGGGAAACAGGATTAGCAGGGCAAGAATCTCACCTTTCTGATGATAAAAGACTGTGCTCTTGGTCTATGAAAGCTCTACCCTATAGTGCGCTATACCATGCTGCAGAATCGTTCAAGCTTTTGCAGAATAGAAAATCTCAGACTTGGGTAAATTGTCTTATTCTGTAAACAACAGGTACAGGTGTCATTGTTCGAGGGCTCTCTGAGCTAACGTTGCATCAATTTAATATTCATTTCAAATGGAAAGTTATTTAAATTGGAAATTGGTATTTAATAGGTAAACTGTAACTATGTATGTTGTTATTGACATTTTTGAGTACAAATAATTGTATGACAGAAAGCACATTTTATTTTAGGGAGCAATTTGTTTTAAAAATGCTTTAAAAAGCAATATATTTTCCTTTCTTTTGGGCAAATTTGCTGGTCTGTAAATAAGGCTGCAACAGTTAATAATATAATTATTACATTTGATCAATGAAAACAAAGTGAATAAAAGCTTGAGTAATCACATTCCTGTGTTAATCATAAATATCATCAAATGCATCACTTCCAGTCTGTAAAAATACTTCCGGTGACATTACTTGGATTGGTTAACAAGACGTCAACAGCTATTTGAATATGGTGAGACAGAACAGAAAAAGACTATTACAAGAAGATAAGTCGACAATTGTTTCTGTTAACTAAATTAATTGCAATTTTGACCATGGACCTTTTTGTAATGTAATGCTTTGCTTGTTAATACAGATTTTTACAATTTCTTTACAATCCATAAGATCAGGATTCGATTAATGATTTGAGCTAATTTTATTCAATGTCACTGTGATGGAACGCAAAGATTTTTGAACAAGACCTATTTATTGTGCTGAAGATAAAATAATCCAATGATCTAAATAGAGGCCAAAATAAATTTAAACTGAAGTGTCATAACCCCTAAAAGAGCATTTCAAGAGCTGAAAATGTAAAATAAAACATACACACAAATAATCATTTAACCTCTAACCTTCTACACCCCCCCCCCCATCACCATTGTTGTGTTTAAACTAACAAGTTCATCCAGAATTTTTCAAGACGGTCAATTCAAAATTGCTGCCAATGGAGCCTGTTTATGTCTGGAGTCAACATCAAGTGTTCAGATGACGATTTGTAGTATGCGACAAATCTTATTGTGCATCAAGACAATGTCCAGCGGCAGACCCTCATACAAAATAGTTGATTTAACTAAGCTATATTTTGATATGAGCCCATTATTGTACTTCCTAAAAAGTGATTTAATTATTTAGCCTGAGTGTCCAAAGTAGTCCACTTTATTAGTAAACTATTATTTGGCATAATGATGTTAAATAAACCTTAATATGTGAGCTTTTTTCCTAAGATTTAATAGGTTAATATGACATGCCTTTTGGTAATAATCTCAAGGTCACAGACTTTTTAGAGTACTGGTGGTATTTTGACTTTTTTGCGAGTTTAACGAGTGGAAGTGTGTCTGCCCCAGGTCTCAGTTACAGAAAGCTCTGTTCCTCAAAGAGACCTGAGTGGCCAAATGAGGCATAGGAAGAGGACAGGAAGAGAAAATGGGGGCTTTAGAGATACCTGCTCCACCAAGGGCTTCACTAAGGGGCTTAAACAAGATGAACATTAAGGGCACGGTTATGTTGTCTCCCCAGGTCCCTGAGAGAAGCCGCCTTTGATGTTGAGACAGGATAAAAATAGTGTGGTGCTTTTCCCTCTAGTAGAGAAAGATTGCACCATAATGTAGGACCGTACACATGACTGGCAACAGCAGTGTCAATTAGTCAACTGTTTACAGGCCTCTCTCTGTGAAATGCCGCTCTCTGAAGAGAAAAGCGTGTTTTTTCTAAGCAGGGTTATTTGTAGCACTGTGCCCATTTGTGCTCCCATCTGTTGATGCTGGATTGCACCTCAAAGACCAAGTGTGGGCAGGCAAGATAGTTTAATAAGTACCCAAGGTATCTTAGGCAAACATGCCGATGACAACCTGGAGGCCACTCTCAGAGACTTTATAAATTCATGAGTAAATATTGCAATGAAAACATATATGTTGTTGTACCCCGAGGGGATTTGCAATCCTGGAGATATTTTTATTCTCTAACTAAGCATGTTTACTTTTTTATAGATTCCCAGATTGTTACTTTTGTAATGTGAAAAATAATTTGCAATCTCTCTGTGTTTGAAAGACATTTACTAAGTTTTTAGGTTCTTTAGGGATTAAATTGACTTCAATTTGACCAAAATGTTAGTGGTTTGATTGTTTGGTATATGAACAGATTGGAATATAAAAACAAAACTGAGAGTTTCAGCCTTGAGAAATGTAAAATGCCTATTAAACTAAACAAGTCCAATTAATTAACTACTTAGGTTTGAAAATATTTGATGCAAGAGGGTTATCAGGCATTAGTTACTAATAAACTCAGCAGGTCAGAGTGCTGAGTTATATTAGATTCTGTTCACATGTAACCAGTTGTTTTTTTTTTTTACAGTTGAAAAATAGTTTTGTTTACCCACTCACACATAGCAGCATTTCAGCATAATCGGATATTCTTAAACAACTCGGTCAAGGTGAACGTTTTGTAAAACTTTGAGCACAGTGTCGTTTTTCTCTTTAATACTATTTCTACAGCTTTGTCAATCAAACTGTATATTTAATAATATTCTAATTTAAAATGTCTAGTTTATGAACTGATATTTTGATCATATTTGGTGAGATTTACACCACTACTAATTAGATGCATGCCTTTTTAAACACTGTAAAATATGCTGTTTTCTTGTTTTTCACATGTTTTATAAACCAATCAATATTTTTGGGCATTTTTTATAATTACTGTGCAAAGGCTTTAAATTGACCTTCATTTGTAGTTTATTTCTGTATGCTTTGATTTTTGGTAGGCCTGTATCAGATTACAAAATATACATTTAGAAATAGCTTAGCATCCATTTATTCGTCTATCTACCTGCTTACGGATAACTCTCTCTCCCATTCACTCTAGGTATAAAAACACTTTTCTAATACCTGAATTGGTTTTTAGGACTGTGGGAAGGACCCAATCAAACTGGTAAAGAAGATGCAAACTCCAGAAGGCCCCAGGTTGGCTCAGAATCAGTGACCTAACATAAAAGCTACAGCACTACCTACTGGAACACTGTGTAGCCCCTAGTTGAACATTATCAAGCGAACTGTTAAACAGGTGTTTTTGTATGAAAGACCTCTTTTCATTTAGAAATGAAGTGGCACTGAAGTGCTCCAGTAACTGCACATGAATGGTTAATAGAAAACTACAACAATAGATGAAAGCTATCCAGAAAACTCATTTGTGGTGAAATCCAGTTGTTCTAATGTATGACTTTACTCCTCAGCACTTACCTATTCTGTGTAATTATACAAGGCCGTAGCTCTTTCCAGCTCTCTGTAATTCACAAAGGCCGTGGTGAATTGATGTACGGCACAATCATCTTCTAGGAGCTGATGTGATTTAAATGAAACTAATTAGGGAAATGTCAAACATAATTAATAAAACAGGTTTAAGTTGCAAAAACACTGTCAGTGGAATGAATGAAGATGCCGCTGCTCTTCTCCCGCTGCTGCCTGGTTCTTGCATTTCAGTGCCGTTCAATTAGGTCATGTATCCGCTCTTCTCTCGGTTTCACTCCCTCCGTCGAGTTCCAGGGAAAACGAAGGGAAGGGGGAGGGAGGTGTGGGGAGAGCCAGCGGTCTGAGGACGGGAAATAAATTTGCCTGTCCATCCGCCGCCTGGAAGAAATTAATTGCAGACTCCTCATCCTGTCTGGGTACAACAGGGGCATTAACATAAGCAATTTGCGTCCGACTTCTTCTGCCGGCTGCTTAATAGAGCATCAGACCTGCAGCCGATAAGGCGCAGGGTCCCTGATGCATTAGCATTTTCATAATATCAAAATATTATAGTGCCGTGAATCGCCTAAGCCCCATTTATTATTGATAAGAACAAAAGGTTTTATAAATTACAAAGAGAGAGCATGACCTATAATTACAGCAAGCAAATTAGGCCTGTGTGGTAAAGCCAGTTACATTTGGTGGCAAAACAATGATTCAGGAGTCCTTGTGTCATGTCATTAGATGAACAGATTCCCTCACAACCTGAACAGAGACAAAAGAGGGTTTTTTTCATTCATGCTTCAATTCAAAATTTTTATGCAGATTATTATTTTTTATTTATTTATATTTTAAAATACATTTAAATAAAAATGTCATATTGTTATCAAATCTGTAGAGCGGAGTATATAATTTCTTTCCACTAGAGGTGTCTGTTACAAAATGGTAGTCTCTAAGTTTTATGACTAGCTTTTTCACAGTGAAATATTTACTTACATTAGAACTGAAATTGTATGGCTTGTAGATTAGGGAATGTTTTTCTTTAGACTGCAAGTGCAGTCTTACTAGGGTCTTGCCACCTGACACCTAGCAACGCCATCTCAATCTCAAAAAAATCTCACCTGTTGTTAAAGAAAATCTATAGTGACTTTACTGGTGTAGTGACCTAATAAAATGGTGGGATATTTAAACTGTTGGTATTAGCTTTATATAACATGTGACATGCGTAATTACATCATGGGGTGTCCAACGATATTATGTTTAACGCCACATATTCTTTCACATAGGTCACATTTTCTGCAACACATGCTGATGTGTACAGATCTACGAGAACTTTTGAGATAGCATCTTTCTTGAGTCATGTTGAAATATTCCATGATCGATGCACAATTAAATACAATTAAACAAAACACGTTATATCATCTAACTGCAAGAATATTTCTCATAATTAAGGGTGTGCAGAAGCCTAGGATAGTTATTTGGTAACTGTCAATGTTCACCATCTCTGTTTTCACAATGTGTCTCAAATCTGAGTCTTTGACCCATATGTGACCTGAATCACTTATTTTCAGGACAGTCTATACAGCTCAACTCTGATTTTTTCAAATCAAACCCAGGTTGCTTTCACACACACACATGCACGCATACGTCGACTCACACATGCACATACCCGCAAACACATGCACATGTATGTATACACACATTGTTTTGTATAATGTCAAATATAGCTTAGATTGGCAAAGAAGATGCAGCTGGACTGAGAAACTTTACAGTAATGCTATTTTGTCTTAACATCATGATCATTGTCAATTTAAAGCATTAAATGGAATTTGTAAATTGAATTGTTACATTTTCTAATTGTATAATACACACGTTCTCTTCTTTATTGACATTTACAATTGATTGATTACAATTGATTTACAATATAATCTAACATTTAATTCTAATATTGAAAGACAGTTTTGAGATTTATATCAAAAAAATTTGAAAGAAAACTCCTTAAGTTGAGAGTCTTGTGCAAACTGTTGCATGATGGGAGTAATCTTTTTTGCTCCAACCTGAATTGTTTGAAGGTCTCTTTTGTCTAGGTGCAAACAAAGTGAAGAAGAAGAAAGATATCATCCCTTCAGCCTCTCAGTGATTCATCATGAAGGAAAGCTTTAAGCTTGAATTAAATATGACTTTGTGACACAGTGAAGTTTAAGGGAGGCAGGCATCCACTGAGAGAAATGGGTTTTTCTTATTGTCTACTGACCTGGGCTCATGATGACTGATGAGAGCTGGCTTTTCCTGCTGAATTTTGTGTTCTATTCCCAGAAAGTAGTAGAGATCACACTCAAGTTTGTCTCTGGATGAAGGATAGGTTGTGTTTCCTGTTCAAATCTAAGGTAAAAAGCACAATTTATTGTCTTTTTGACTCTTTTTGAAACAGAGCAAACGTGTGCTGTGTGAACAGTTTAAAAGCTTTTTTCTGGCTATCATCTGCTGTGCGTTTAACCACAATAGGTTCCAAAATTATCATGTCAGCAGCATAATGTGTCAGGACTAATGAACGTGAAATACATAAATAAATGAATGAATATAAATAAGAAGTGCAAAGCCAACAAAATGGAATTATGAGTAGTATAGCCTATATTCTGCTAATTAGTATGAATCTCCACAATGCTGAAAGGAATGAGCTGTGCAGTCCCTCGAGTTTTCTTATTGATTACACAGCATGCAAATGTAATTTCTTCTTTTAATGACTCTGTCCAAAAGCAGAATTTCTCTGTTTAGGACAAAACCAAGAGCACAAAGCAAGTCCTGCGGGAGGAATGCAAATAGCAGCACAGCATCGCCGCAATAAAGCAAGGAAAATTTATCAAATAATGCATTTTAATGATTGAAATCTTCCTCTTCAGATAAACTAGATCATGTTATCTAACCAGGGCACTAAAAATGTTGTTGATGTAATATTAAAGCGAAATAATACAATTTCAAAAAGTTTTGCTTCAGTTATATTGACTATTGATTTAAATAAGAACTATGACACTTACATTCTAATGAAGTAATTTAACATTTTTGGGGATATTCGAAACAAACATTTAAGGCCTTCTATAGCATTTATTGACAAAATACAGTAAAAGTACTGGCATTAACCTTGTCACATTGTCCCATTTTTTTCCTTTATTTTAAAACGGGCATCTTTAACGGGTGTTTATGAAATTAAATTTCTACAATTTTAATGGGTCAGTGGCATTGTGCTATTTTCAATAATATGTTGTTTATAATTGGTTTAACTGTATAGGAGATGTGATTCTTTTACTTATAAGGTCTCTATTTTTAATTAAAATCACATTCAATCTCCTCATTTTCTAGCCCAGGCTTACTTCGGAAATAAGCTCAGATTCTCATTTGGCAAACTTCATAACCACTCCCCAGTTAATCACCTATTGGTTAGGGATTTACATATTCATAACGTGTATGCAAAGTTACTGTCTGATGGTCAATGTAGATTCTAGAGATATTAGAGGGATTAATTATGAGCAAATTTACCATCCCTAACACACAATCACAGAGCTAGCAACATTGATAGACACTATAATGGCGTTTGGAGGGAACACTGTTATACAACCTTAACTCTATAGGATATAGTCATATAGATGTTTGGTTTCTGTACACCCTGGAATTGAGCATCTTCTTTTAATCCTTACAAGTCCTTATAATAACCTCCTTTTAATCCTTTTGATTCGCCCGCATTGGTTTCCGGAGTTACCGAGAGAATGTGTTGTTTTGTGGATAGTGCATCACTTCCGGGGGCTGGGGGGAATCTACTTTTATAAATCACTTTAAACCCACAAAAAGCTCACCATGGCATGAGCCTTTTAAAGAACACTTTTTAATGTAACTGAAATTGCAAACTACTAGAGAAAAGTAAGGAAGGAGTGTCAGGAGTGGGATTTAAACTCTGAACTGAGGAGCACCTGTGGTCTCTTGTGTGTGTGTGTGTGTGTCTGCGTGCGTGCATGTGTGTGTGTGTTCTAGGCGTAAAAATACAGACTCACATCAGACCACTGGAGTAATAGTGAAGCGCAGGGGAGAAAGGAAGATGACCGGGCAACAACACCATAGCGAAAAGTTCCGCTGTAGGTGATGACGCCACTAACATTGTGATGTTTGTTGAAGCGCCTCGATGTGTGAATGGAGACAACTTTTAAAGGGGACTTTTGAAATTTTAGTCCGCACACCTGAAAGTAGTCTAATGCGTCAAATTGGAATTTAGTAAATTCTTGTGTGTATGTCAACCTAACACTTTTTTATTAACTACCTCGGTAGATGTAACACATTTCATGTACACAATTCACATTTTTCAGTAGTTACATAAAGTTTAAAAAGCCTAAATCTGCAGTTCTATGTCTGGAAGAGCACCGGGAAAGTGAATCTCCAGAAAGTTTGTTAGCAAGGGATTCATGTGTTTGGTCAATGGTTAGTCACGGCATTGGATCAGTGTGGCGATCTAATCTGATGAATCAGAGCTTCTATGACTGGCAATCGTGACACGTTAGGTGCGGTGTGGCATCAACAGAGAATTTGACATTGGTGTACTCACAGAGAAATTTTTTACTTGTGATTGCCATTTAGGGTGGATATTCATATCGGGAGCTTCTTCTGTTGATGACGTGTTTTTTTTCTGAAGGACCGCAAAAACAAACAAACATGTTAAAGAAACTTACTTATCAGCAGGTGAGTGTTCGGGGGTCTGCTGGAAAAATAGAAGCCTGTAGTTAGTAAACAGCCAGCAAGTAGCAGATTTTCTCTCTACACTGCCATGTTGCCTCTAGAAAACGCCTACTGGAAGTTCCTCCCCCAGCACTCACGTCACAGATTCAGCACGGTTCTCACAAATTTTTTTCCTGTTTTGAAAATGTAGATTTTCCCAGGATGGCCAAGATATTGTATTTTAAATACACCCACTATAGCTATAACTTTAACAATGCTCTAATTGTTTTCCCAGCGACGGGTTGCGGCAGGGAAGGGCATCCGCTGCGTAAAACAAATGCCAGAGAGTTGGCGATTCATTCCGCTGTGGCGACCCCGAAAGGGAATAAAGCCGACATGAAGATAAATGAATGAATGAATGAATGCTCTAATTGTAAGCATTTAACCATGGAAATGTTTGTACCATGGAACAATTTGTAAATGTCAATCAACGCCAAGAGACTCGCTTAAAAAGCACAAGCGTTAAACTAAAAGTCACACATTGTCCTCAGGAGACATATATTCATATACATCTAGGCCTACCTGGTATGCCATTTGGGCTACCCTTCATCTTGTTCTTGGAGTAGAACATTTTAAAATCAATTTGAAATTTCTTAAAATATTTTTTTAGTGCTGTCTATGGATTCCAAAAAAATAACTAATAATTCTTTTCTAAATTAATCGTGATTAATTGCAATGACAGGATTGAAACTTCTTTGAAATCTATAAATATAAATAATTCATGTAAATTGAAGACATAGAGACTATTTAAATTCAAAATATGAATTTTTATTGAATTTTTGGTTTAACTTGTAACACAGGTTTTGTCAGGTAAACAACATACCTGCAATAAACCATTAATATCCTCTGAATTAACATTTTGCTTCTCTTCTTTTGTGGCTGTTAGTTTGTGGTCTCTTTAGAGTATGGTTTTCCAGGACTCTCTGCCATTAACAGCCTCATTTCTTTCTTCTTTGGGAAGAAACTTTAGGCTTTAAACCTTAAAATAATTGCAGTAGCGATCTTCAGCTGTGTGTTATTAGTGCTGTCCTTCCTTTTAGATGGTAAAGAAATGGAGCTGTTCCATTTGTTCGTGAGTGTTGTAAGGACTATGCCCGACAACCTCGCAACATATAAGTAGCTCACTTTCAAAATCCCTGCAGTGAAAGGAAACCTGACAGTTCGTTGCAGCATGACGGCCGTGCTGGACAGGTGTTCACATGAATGCAACGTTAATCTTGGGGCAGCAAACATATTATGAGCACCAAAAGTTTGCTTTAACTTGTCCTCGCTTTTTCCATTATCTACTCACTTCAAGACAGTGATCCACACTTGACTTCATGTTCTGCCGTTCCTCAGTTTTACAAAGAGTTAGATCGAATGAATGCAATTTCAACAAAGCGCGCTGTGGTTTTAAGTGGCTGTCATTGTTCACAGAAGCCGAGCGATCCCCTGTGAGCGGGATGTGTGTTGCATGCTGTAACGTGTCCATCTTCCGTGTGTTCTCATCGTCATACAAACCACAAAAGGAAGCAGGAAAAATGAAACCGTGTTAATTGCGATTAATTTTTGTAATGCGTTATACATTTTAAATCAATTTTCAATTATGTCCAGAAACTTAATTTAGTTTTGATTTGTTTTGATTAGTTTTTTATTTTTGTTAGTGTTTTTTTTTTATTTCAATTAACTGATAAACCTTTTTTTACTTACATTTACAAAATGATATAATATATTAAGTAGGCATAAGTATATGATATAGGAAATATTTCGTGTGCATTGTTTCCAGGCAGAATTGTTAAGTTGTGTTTGTTGGACAGACGGTCAGAGTTACAAGCATTTTAATTGCAGGACTCAGAATGTCACACACTTGATCCCTAGGTGGAACAGACTCTTTATCATTCATTAACCTCTATCTGTAGTGTTTTCATTTTGCACTCATCCCATCATATCCCAATACAGTTGAGGCCATGAAAAATGTCCCCTAACCAACTCAAGCTGACAGACTAATGTATTGCGAGTGCGGTGCCCAAACTAAAGGTGACATATTTTTTTTCCTTAGCTCTATCTCTCTTGCCAACGCTCCATCTAATTGCCCTGTGCCAATAAGAATTAATTAGTCTGCTTATTTTTCTTGGATTTTGGAGAGCTTCCCCATCTGGCGGGAAGGCGGTCCTCAGTGAATCTGATTAATGGTGCTGAAAGACAGTTGCTGCAGTGCCTCCGCTCGAGCTGATGGCTTGTGTTGTGGTCGGGGTCAGAACCCACAGCAAGCTGCACGGTGCCACCCCATTATACCACACGAGCATTGGAGATTTAATCCAGAGCGAGACTAAAGACCTTTTCTAAAAACAGTAATGTTGACAACAGAAGAAGTGATGACTGGGACAGTTACACACCTGCTAATTCTTTCGAGGGCTATCAATCACCTGAGTGGATGGTCAAGGAGTTTACCTCAACCTGACATTGATACAAACAAAGTCAAAAACAAACTGAATCGCTGAACGATAAGCTGATGACTTTTGAAGAGTTGGCTATCAATGCATGAAAAAGACAAAAAAGAAAATTAAAAATGCCCATTAGATGTCAACCGGGATTCAAGATGGTTTTAAAAGGCGACCTTAATCACAAAGTGATCTGTGCGATGAAAATGGACTCTTCTTTGTTAGATGCCAAAACCAGAGATGTAAAGTTAACTCTAAAAGTTATGAGATTTGCCTTATCTTCATATATGATTAAAAAATGATTATGTTCTGTCATTGCAGAATTATTTTATACCTGTACATTACTTTTTATTTTCTATTATTATGATTCACTCTGCTGTGAAAAAAAAGTGTTCCAAAAATAAGCACTCTTTTAAACTATTGACATTTTTTAACTAATAACTACAGAAGCACCGTCTTCTGGGTTTCTGGAAAGAAACAGCCAAAACTGGAAAACTAAATGAGGAGAGCAGATAATAACATATTAGGCTGGACTGAGAGCAAAAACAAGTAGCAAACGGAACTAATACGCCAGTAAAGAAAAGGGAAGAGGAGGAAAAAAGTAGTGTGGTTAATGAGTGGAACGAGGAGCAGCTGAGAGCAAGAGAAAAGAGGAGAGAGAGAAAACAGGTGTGACACTTTATCAAAGTATTACAACGTTCCAAAAACAGATTACATTAGATTCCAAAAACTGTAGCTGTAGTTGGTGCACAATTTTTTTTCAATTATCTTAAATGAATTAAATAGTGGATTTATCTGGTTCACTTTAAGAAGCAGAAGCTTTTAGACTGTTAGCATGTTTTTCCCACTTTGCAAACAGAGTGGCTGGGGGGAGAGAGGACCCTTTCAGTTAAGAACCTCTTTTTACAGACTGGTGTTTCTGGAACTCTTGACATTTTGTGAAAACATTGCTTTCTTTTAGGGTTTTTATTGTTCCATCAGATTGTATTTTCAAAAAGATTGTATGTGATGTTGGTATATTTTTTCTGTTTGTATACAGTATTTCACTTTGGGGATCAATATAGTAATTCTGAATCTGAAAAATTCTGTAGTTTATGACACGTTTACAAACAACTATGTCATTCAAGCCTATCACATAAACATCTGGTTTAGGTATTTGATTTGTTTAATTGCAGTTAGTGTGTGTACTTAGGTTCAGATATCCTATTTATTCTTAACAAACGGTGTCACTGGCACATAGACGACCTCTCACCTTGAGAATCACGAGGAAACCATGTAACACCCACTGCTGAGTGGCTGATCTTGTGCAGTTCTGTAGCCCAGAGGTTTTTCTGCAGCTCTGATAACTTTAAGCTTCCAGCCAAGGAGAAGAAGAAGGCTGATAGAGCTCCCAGACTACTGGAGCTTGGACTCATTTGTCAGCCACATGTCAAAGGGAAGATGACATTTACAGCCCTGTGAAGTGACTGCCTCCAGCTCGCTGGGCAGCCCTGAAGTAATAAATGTTTACCTTAAAGGAAGAGTACTGCCAAACCAACCTCTCTTCAACGACAGAAAGAGGGCCTTTCAGCTCTCATGGTCCTTATTTCTACCAGCCCTCACTCACGCTGTCAAAAAGAAACAGATTAATGACACAATTTGCTCGACAAATCATATTAGTGGAAGCGGAGATAACAGAGAAAACTTTTGCGGTTCCTTTTCAAGGAGTGATATCAGTTCAAATAAAATGTATTCCTGTCTGACATTTATAAAGGTGGGTGGTGAGAGCGAGAGAAATATAATGATCCTCCGAGACGGGGAGATGACCGGCTTTGAACAACGATGAAAAAACATGCTGAGAAAAAAAAGAAAAGACACGTCTGTTCATATAGTGGCTTCTATTGGCAGGATTATTTGCTGGTTACAGTTAGCTAATATACACTCAAAAACCTTTTTGGTAGAAAACTATGGACTGCGTCCAACCAGAAAATCCTTTAAAAAGGAAAACAAAGAGATTTTTTTTGGCTTAAAAGGAACGGAGACAGTGCAGCTCTTATTGTGTGGAATAAATAGACAGATAAAATGATTTAGGCATAGTAGCAGAGATATTTAATCGGGAGACAAATGTCTATGGGAACGGTTTATATGATTGTATTTTGTTCATATCCATCCTCATAAAAAACCAGCATGATTCACTGTGAGAAGTAAAGTCCTTGAAAAATCCCTCCTGACAAATCTTTGAACGCTCAAATAACCTTAATGTTTAAAGGATAAAAAGGAGCGTCCATAGAGATGGTTTAAAAAGGACTTTGAGTATGAGAATGAAGGGTCCTCCGAGGCCACTTTTCACGGACAGTACAGCAATCCGATTAGATTGGAACAGAGCCATGCAGGACAGGCTGTAGAGGTGATTCAGGCACTCCAAGGGGAGCATATGTAGTCTCTTCTAATCATTGGTCTCAGACTCCATGGAAGAAATGGAAATGTGTAACTGAAAGACTTTGTGGTAGGTGTGGAGATCTCTCTTAAACGTTTCACCTTATAATCCAGCTTTTGCACAATGAGATGAAATTTCACAAATTCTAAGAGAGTTTGTTTTATATTATAAAATTTCAGTTATGGTGTTTTTTATTAGAATCAGCAGAGACATTTTCTCTAATAGTGTGCAAGCCTTCTTTCAAAAAAGTGTACAAAAATTTTAAATGCTGATTTTGGATTCCTTCACACTGTTTTATACTTTTTTCTGTGCTGTGTTAATGTGTGATTGTGCTTCACAAACCCGAGCAAGCAAAGCTCATTAAAAGATTATGGAGCATGGCATCCAAAAATCATTTGTTCTGCAGTATGTGTGGGCAAAATGACAGGAGGGCTACACTGTGAGGTTACAATGACTCCTGTGTGGATGACTGGAGGGTGTTTTTTTTTTATAGAACCCTACAGTAGACAGACAAATGGGATAGAGAGAATAAAGAAGAGCATGAAAAGATGGAGAAAAAGCTGCTGAAGGTCACAAAAAGGTAGCGAGCCACAGAACAGAGGGATCGGAGGGGAACAGAGAAAGAGAGAAAAAGAATGTGGCCGCCCAGTGGCTGCATGTCAGAGGTGGGAGCAGCAGTGTTATCTTCCGATCCCAGAACTTCCCGGAGGAGTGCTGGAGTCCTCCCGTCTCACGTAGAGCACTTTGCGCAGGGATGAGTGTGTGGCTGACAGGAAAGCTCGATTAGCGTGCCACAAAGAGGCCGCTGCACAGGAACATTTCCCTCAGCCAGAGGGGGTGCATCCACATCGCACACTCTCCAGGCTGCCTTCCTGCAGGGTGGACATGCACACACATGGCTGTTCACCAAAGAGACAAAGCCAGAGATACATAAAAAAATGTGTGAAAGGTCAAACATACAAACAGTGCACTACGAAACAGGTTAACGATATGCCTTTACGAATGCAAGGATGTAGGGCTTTTAATTACCCCTTGGAGTGAATGTGTTGCACTGAGATGGATTGATGACTATTTCAGGGGATACACCCTTAGTCCATTTAAAGCTGGAGATTCACTGTGGTTCTGTACAGGTGAAAAGAAAAAAGTCCTTAAACCTTTACAATTACTCCAAAGAACAAGTATTAAAAATATATATTTTCAATGTTAAAGGCCTATATTCAATGATAATTTAAGTTTAGTTTAAGTTATATAAAATAAATCAGCTTAATTATTCATTTTTTAACAGGAAAAAACAAAGGATGCTTAATCATCTTGGAACTTTAAGGTTCTATCGGCATTAGTTATTATCTATGAGTTATTTCATGTAGCAAATACAGATAGAAACTTTTTATTTTAAAATACAAATTCAAAACATGTTATTAACTTTACAAAACACATGTCAATATACAAAATATGATAGGGAATCTGAATATTTAAAAAATAACATTTTGACCAAACTGACAGATACAACCTTATAATTCTAAGGGGATGAATAATGTGCAGTGTGGGTCATTCATTGGGACCCATTGACCCTTTATCCAAAAGTATTCTGAAAAGAGCAAGTTGTTTCATTAGTTCTAGTTGAGTTGTCTTAAAATTAATCCATAACGACACATGCTTCACATCCAGATGAGGCTACTGGCAATCTTCCAAAAAGTAAACTGACTATGTTTGGACTATCTTCTGTTCTGCGCGTGCTGTGGGAAAACACAATGGGTCCCGTCCGGGGAAGTGGGCTTGGTCCAGATGGGTAGAGAAAGATAGCAAAGGCGGAATGGGAGTTGTAGATGCGGTTAGCAGGGGATCTGGCAACATGTTAGGGAGCTCTGTTCTGGAAGCCCATTGTTCGACAAAGGAAAAGTACAACAACAACAACAATATAAAAGTGCAGTGACGCTTCCCGAATGTTTTTTATACGATCACGCAAAGAACAATCGAACAGGCAGAGTAAATTGTTGCATGGATATCAGAGGAAGCTTCCCCCCTGAGGTATTAAATTATCTTTTCACACCTCTTTTGAAAAATAATTCAGGAAGAGAGGTGAAAACAATGTAATTTGCTGTCTAAGGTTAAAGGTGTTCTAGCCTGTTAATCTGTTGACGTCCTGGGGAACATTGTGGAAATTAACACATTTATTCATAACTCATTTATTCAGAGATTTCAGGATTTTTTTAAATTAAAATAAGATATTGTATTTTATTTTTTTGTCATCTGAGAATTAAAAATATCTAGGTCTGTGAGGACATTATGCACCCCCTTCCATTTATATTTATTTTCTAGCTTCAACCCCTTTTAAAATTCTAAATTATATTTTTTAACTGGTGCATGGTGCAATATTACTTTTTATAATGGAAAAAAAGAAAATAACATATTCACAATTTTTTGTCTGTTTCCAAAATGTTTAACCAATAAAAAAGGTGATCAATCCAAAAAGGAACAGTGCATCAGGCTCCTTTTTAAAAATATCTGTTGACTCATACAGTTTTGTCATTGGAAAGGCGTAATCAGAGTTTCAAGGAAAACACAGCCTTTGTGTTTAAGAACACACTGGAAGGCCTTCAAAATTGAAAGACTAGTTCCTTCAGCTAAAACCTTCATGACCGTCTTTCAATTCTTTGCAAGTGATTGGGACATAGTTCTCTGTGCATAGAAGATCGTACCACATTTTATGGGATGCACTCTACATTCTCACCATTATGTTTTTGCTTAATTGTGAATTGGGTATCAAATGATACAACTCGTAAGAAACACAGTCATCAGTTTGTTTGGATGCCAATCCTCACATCAGAAGACACTTGATCATCCACATCCTCTTTTGCAAATTTGTGGCCAGGCGATATTTAAGACCTCAAGACCACACAAGTTGCATTAAAATACTAGTTCCTCAGATGGGCCCTGAAATAAGATCATCCTCTTTAGATGACAGAGATTAGGATGTACGTGCTTGTGTGTGTGATTGAGTGAGAGGGTCTTTGTCTCTCCTTCCCTCGCTCTCTTTCTTCCGATGGAGAATGCTTATGTTCCTTGGTTGTAGATTTCACTAACCCTGAGGTCGAACACTTGGTATACCTCCAAATCATGCTGTTAGCTGGAGTGTAAAATCCTCTCTGGGGGGGGAGGTATAAGGAGATAAGTGTCGTGTGGTGTGATGTAGTAATATTTGGCCTCAGAGCTCTAGATGAGACATGGCCATTTCCGTCGCATACCTCTCGACTCTCGCCACTGCTCTCTGGGCGAGATGTGAAACCAGGGATGATTTAAAGTGTGATTCTTTCTCAACTATTACTCTAGGGAAGGACTGAAGGATCTCTTTACTTTGTTTGGATTGATGCCTCATACATGATATTTTTTGAGAAAACAACTATTTAAAGCTTGCGGCAGGGAAGGGCATCCGCTGCGTAAAACATATGCCAGTGAGTTGGCGGTTCATTCCGCTGTGGCGACCCCGAAAGGGAATAAAGCCGACATGAAGATGAATGAATGAATGAACTATTTAAAGCTGATTTTAAATATGAGTATATTTTTCAGTAGAGGTCATTACGAGTAGGGATAAATACAAAATTTGACAAATATTTCAAGATTCATTTTTAATTGAGATCTCTATTGATGGGTGGGAGGATCGGTGGTAATTTATTATGGCTGAATAACTCACTTTAGGGCAGCAATTAAGGATTTGTTCCTTAATTCATTAATCAGTGATTTTTCCGATTAATTAACTAATCAGATAAATTGGTAAAAAGGGTAGAGTTGCTTGTACACTGAAAAGAATGTATTTATATTGTATTCACAGGTAGGGTTAAGGTTAGCCCTAATACAAGTAGGCATTTAATTCTCAATTTAAGTCAAACAGGATTTAACTCATAGTTTAACATAACTTTTCATAAAAATAAATTCAATATGAAAATATTTTAATGACTAGACAATCATTGTGTAGTGTCCGATTGCCAATAAAAACAAAGCAAACAAACCAAACTAAATTGGTTTTAAATAAAAAAACTAACAAATACAACTAGAAAATTAACACTGTTACTTTAAGACCATTTGCTTTAAAAATACCTTCCAGACACATTTACAGTGTTTATATGAAGGTTTATATTGGCAATATCAGTACATCCTGCATAATATGCCTTGTGCATATCCAATCCATTCTGTGCATTTAAAAGCTTTCTATTTAGCTTTTTATTTACAAAATAAGTATATTTTATACACTATTTTAACATTTCAATTGAGTATTTGTCAATCTGTTTAGGTAAATAGGGTTTTTTAACCTTTTGGTTTGATTGGATATCATTGAAAGAATATGCTACACTAAAACGTTTACTAAAATGTCTACACACATACTGGAAAGTAGATAATTATGACAAAATTGTAACAAATTATCAATATTGTTCAAAATCTCATGTCCGTGTATTTAAAAAAAATTACCTCAAACCATATACTTACACAGGCATACATCTTCCTCTTCACAAGCCACAGAGGTAGTTTACAAGATTATTTTAATAACACACTTATCCTAACCACTAAGTTGCACTTTCATTTTACTTTAAATGTTTATCAGGAATAAGTTGATTGGTTGGTTCTTGAAGGCAACCTTGGCTTTCACTCATTTAACTTCAATGACATCCCTCAGAGAAGAGCTGCCATGGATTTTTAATAGTCATTTCTTAAATATTCCTATGAAAGTGCCAACCCTCATCTTCTGGTTGACCTTGTTATTGAAGTTTCTGTCGTTCAATTTGCGTTGTGGTGAAAGGTATAGTAAACAAAAATACATCTGAGATTTGTAATATTGGACATGCTTTTGTTAAGTGCATTTAATGGTCCTCTGGAGTGCCCTGAAATCTGCAGGTCATTGCAATCTTTTATGTTTTTGAATGTGAATGATGACGTAATGGCTTGGCAGCACTCTCTAATCCCTCGATTGGAGAGGAGTTGGACCTGTCCCAGTCGGAAAGCACTTTGAATGGGAGTGAAAGCCAAGCTCAAAGCATGTGGCGCAGCAGGTGAGGTGAGAAAGGTAGAGAACACAGTGGCAGGTGTCATATGACAATTTGTAATACACTCCAACAACAGTCTTCCGGAGCTCGCCACCTCCTGTTCTTTCGCTCTCATCCCTCTCTCAGGTTCATGGGGTGATGTGTGTTTTTACATGGGCAAAGAAAGAGAGGGCTTTTTTGTTGTCAGGGTGCACTTTGGGGTTTTGGCGGAGGCAGAGTTCAGCTGGGTGTTAGGTCAAGCCGCTTTCACTGAGCTTCGCTATTTGAAAAGCAAGGTTCATATAACGCCAACTCATTGCTGGGTTGCGGAAATGCTAGATTAATGAAGTCGATTGTGGAGGACCCTTTGGCCTTGCAAAGCTGGTGGCCTTCCGAAATCTCAACGAGTCCACTGACACCCAAAACAAGACCCTTTTTTGTGTGGGTATCAGGGGGAGTCATGCGGAGGTTGATTCAGAACTTTTTTTATGTTGCACTCAGCTAAGAGGAAAACCGAGGCAAGTCAATGAATAGAGATTCTTTTTCATGCAATGAAGTCACTGAACTGAATCTAACCCTCAAAACCCTGGCTGACTGAAGGACATTATCTTCTGCCTTTGATTCAAGAGGATTTCATCCCTGCCTGTTAGCAGCACTTAGTAACAAACAGCATTATTTACCCAGCTCCTGCCTGAGCTGTTTGAAATGGAATAAATAACCTGCGTTTACTCTCCCATCCACTGCATGTTGGACTTTGGAACTCCAGCTAATCCTGTGGAAGGGATTTTAGCACTTTTTTCTGACTGCCTGTCATTATATTACTATAATGCTAAAAACCAAAACAAAGGATGGTACAAACATTGTTGCTGCAAAGTGGGGAAGCTAATAATTTAACTGAACCTTTCAGCACCTTGCCTATTAATTTTTGACTCTTTCATCAGAAATGCTCTAGTTTTTCTCCATTTCTTGTTTAGCTATTGAATAATAATTTCAATTTGAAATTTCATAAATAATTTTTTTCACATAATCACATTATTTGTGCGTGTTTAAAGTGATTTGTTATTTCAGTATTACAATAAAAAAGATGAAAATTGCGATATTAAATTAAAAACAATACAAACAAAAACAAATTAATAGCCTTAAGCACAATGCACTGTTTAATACCACACCTAGCATTTTCAACTAAGCATAAAACCCCCACAAAATTAAATATCAACATATTTGTTAAAAATAATTTATTTAATTTAGTTTCTGGGACCCCGGACTCTACTGGTCATTTGGAAAAACAGTTTTAGAATGTCTGATGTTCCTAGCAAACTCTCCCACTAAATCATATTAAAATAAATATCTAGATTGTCTGAGGAGGTTTTATTGTTTTATGCCAAAACTAAATAATACATTGGACAATAGTGAGAATTTTTTTTTTTACATGGTTTAAACATCCATCCATCCATGGCCAGGTTATGCCTGCCATGCAAATAATACTTAAGACATGGTATATGAAAACAGCAGCAAACAAACTTTTATTACTCAATCCCAAACATGATAAAATCATATCTGTAGTATCAGTGGTTCATATGATCTCACTGCAAGGGCTGTAAAGAGAGAGATAGAGAGAGAAAGGGAAAGACAGCGGACTCCCGAGAAGCAAGAAAGCAGGACAGCAGAAGGACCGCATTTGAGTAACCTCTCTGGATTCAAGTCCGCCCTACATTCGTCACTCCCATTTCTCCTCCCATGGACCATCCCAAGAAAATACAGGCACATACAAACTCAATCTTATTGGACCATTAATTAAAATGATTAAATATTCCATTACATGCGGTAAGTCGTTTAGCCTTTACTTACCAAGAGGTCTCACAAAGTGTCCAGTGCCTTCCCCAGATCCTTCTCTGAAATGAACATACATGGAACATCCTTTTTGCTTCTCTTCTTTGGTGGCTGTTAGTTGTGGGTTTTTTTTAACTCCAGGAATCTCTGCCATTAACAGCTTGCTTAGTAAAGCCTCATTCCTTTCATCGTTGGGAAGAAACTTTAGATTTAGATTAAACCCTGGATCAATTGTAGTAGCAATCTTTATCCATGTCTTATTTGTGCTTTCCTTCCTTTTAGATAGGTCTGAGGGAAAATCATGTTTGACATTAACTATATGCTGGATCATCCTCTGCTGACTCTGTTGAATTTTACCTGTGGCACAAGGCTGGCAATACCATGGAGCAGGAGAACATTTATTTTATTTACATTAATATTGTTTTATACTAATATAAACTAAATCTAAATTTATTTTGTGCAGCATACCTTGACAGTGGACACACACGCACACACACGTGCGGATAGTAGAAACAGACAAGAGACGGCGAAAATAATATAAATCTACCTGCAAAGTTCTGTCCATATGCAACTTGCTGTTCCTTTAGTTTGTGATCATTGTACTAGTGCTAGTGTACTTTCAAAACCGCTGCCGGGAATGGAAGCCTGACAGTTCAGTGCAGTTTATGGGCCAAGAGAGGTGTTCATAAGGACTTAACGTTAGATTTTCCCTTCTCTCGCTACATCAAGAAAATTATCCATTTTTATAGTGTGACAAACTAACAAAGGAAGCCAAGTAATGTAGAAGGGGGCAAAACTTTTTGAACGAATTAGCCATAAGTAGAAGTATTTTTATGGTTCTAATTTAATTGCATTTATTATGAACATAATAAACATTTGAGTACACCAATTGAGGGGACTTTCAGGTCTCTCCCCAATACAGCTCATAGACATACAACTTACTCAGAGGGCAGCATGATAACAGCTGTCTTTTATTTCATGCCGAACCTGATCTGAACACCACAGGAGTGAATCTGGGTCAGAATACTTGGGAGGCATGAATATCAAACAGAGTTTGGAAACTGCTGAATTAATACATCTTTTCCTGGTGACATTTGTGTTGGCATATGGCAACACACTCAAGGGAGAGCAGGGCCTTTTGATGAGTATTTTTGAGTCAGAATCTGAAGGACTCTTCTGGGCATATGCTGCAGTCTGCTTTTGTCTTGTGAAATGATAATGCAAAAGCAATGCTTCATATGGGGCATGGGGAAACAGTCAAGACACACTTTATAAACTTTTGTTTGTGTAAAAACAATGAGCTATAGAGCTATCTTGTTGTTGTTGATTTTTACATTTAAATTTACATTTTTTATTGGTGTTTCAAGTATGTTAAATACATCTTTTCTTAAAACATTTGAGTCCTACAAGGATTCCTTAAAATCATTTAACTTGTCACTGTTTAAAAACAGTTTGTTATTAGTTGTAAGTGATTCATGAGATTATTAAAACATGTCAATAATGATTATTAAACTACTTGAAAGCACATGTATACATCTTATTATTCAAACATATAGTAAAAATGTGATGATAAATGGGTTATTACCACATATTCCTACTGTAACTTAAGAATACTAAGAAAGATGTCAGAATAAGTAGACTGGTACCTCCACGTAGAGTTTTGCCACAGAGTGGAACGTGGACTAGCATTTAAGGTAGAACCTGTGTTTGAACCACTTTTTTTTGCTAAATGTCGGTTTTGAAATAACCTAAAAGCTAATGTTTCCTTCTTTACGGTCGTATTTTAAAAGCCATACAAATCAGCCTGCATTGAATGAACAAATACTCATGTTTTGTATAGTATAGAAGTTAAAATTATATTATTAATACACTGTATTCAGTTATTTTGAAGGTGCAATTAGACAAGCTGATTTTCAGCATTTTACTCAGTACTTTTCAGGCTGGGGATGCTGCATTACTGCATTACACATCGATGGTCAGAATAAAACTCTGTTGTCTACAAATTCCATGGTGCATCCCAAGGTGCACTGCATGACTGGTAGTAATCTTCATCTAAAGTAATAATGCAATTTGTTCATTAAACCTCGATCGAAGAGGTCAGTAAAAATCATCAAGCCTTTAGCTGAGGTGGACAGATAAAGTGACAGACAGTAGAATACTACAGTATTCAGCTAAAGTCGGCATAAGAGCCCAGATTAAAAATGGTTAAAGTCAGAAATTAATTATCCATCTGAAGCCACTGTAGTGGAAAATGCAATTTACAGAACAGTTATGAAAATAATCTGCTTAATAGAAGTGTATTAAAAAAAACATACACTACAATTCAGCCCAACTAATGTGATCTGGTGACTTATTATGTTTTCAACAAAAACAAAATGCACAAATACACAATTTTCACAACAACAGGTGTTGGACTAGAGAGTTGAAATTTGGTAATGGTTTTTAATTGTTTCAACGGAATACACTTGACTTTCTTTATTGTAATGGTTGTCGCTTTTTAACAAGTGTATCTATGCAAACTAGTGGCTATGCCTGCAAAAGACTATTATGTAAAACTCTGGAGAATACACATGCCCAAGCGCACACTCTCATTCTTTTTCTAAATCCCTAGTCCACAGCTCCCAAAGAACACAGAGTCGCTTTATTTCCAAATCAAGTCACCCTTCTCCCCGTCCTTGCCCCATTGAGAACACTTATCACTTAGCACTCTCATTGGGATGCTAAATAACGCTGATATTTTTGTCTGACTTATTAATGAAGGAATTAGGCAGCACAATTGAGGGGCTTATGTCCTAGCATTTTAGTTCTTCGTGTCTCTACTTGAAAACTAGGCAAGTAAATGAGTAGAAATGTCGAGGAGGGAAGGGAGCAGAAAGAGTTCTTATTGACAACACTCTGGCCAATCTCTCTGAGGGACAAGCCTAAACAATGCCCAGACTGTTACTTGTGGTACTGTATTGCACCAGGAAATAAGTATCCTTTCTCTGCGTTTCCCCCTCTCTATCAAGAAAGCAGTTACAATAAAACCTAAAGCAGCAATTTGTAAGTCAAGTGCCTAGCAAAGTGGATTGTGAGGGTTGGAGAAGAGGGTCTGAAAAAGATTGCCTCCCGCACCAGCAACCACTTGTTCTTGAGGCTTTGTTGTGCAGTTGAGGAAACAGTGCCCTCTGTAGTGCCCGCTGTCCTTCACGAGATTATTAGCACTCTCCCTGTTATAACCTCACACTTTACACCTCATGATATTTTGATATCATTTTTCATTTTGAGTTAGATTAGCTTTGCACAGACTAAAATTCAAAACTTCTTTTAAAACATTTTCAAAACACTTTATAATACTCTTCCTTAGTTACTACATAACAGAGAATTATCACATAACTAACAGGTAACTTTTCATTAATTATAAAGTAGCTACTGTTAGTTAGCAATAAGTAATAACTAATTAGTAACTACTGCTACAGTAACTTTGGTAGTTACCATTAACTATTTGATTTACTCATAACTCCCCCAAAACTACAATAAACCCTTGCATAATTCCCCTTACTTCGAAAATATTCTTTTTTATCTCAACTTCAAAGAGATATAGAAGGATTTTATCCATAAGAAATGATAATTATTTAATTTTTTTCACAGTGACTCTCCCAGATTCCCAGTAGTTACCTGATAACTATGTGGTAACTATCCAAAAACTATTCAGTAGTTACCTGTGTTTACACTTTCCAATACTCTTGAAGATTTCTAGAAACTACCAAGTAACTATGTAGTTAATTCATTAGCTAATGTTAATTATCATGATAATACAGCAGTTATATTTACTGATAAATACAAGTAAATACAACAGTAGTTACTATAGCATTAGTTACTAGCTAGTTAAGAGTAACTAGCATGAACAAATTGGGGTTTGAGCCCAGATGTGAGCAAAAGACGGGTTACCAGTATAGCAAGCCATTTCTACATTTTGGTGGATCTGGATTCTACTCATAGTTTTTGTGAACCACCCTTCTACGGGTATCCAAAGTCTTACTCATGACCTTGTAGCAAGAGTACATATGCCTCTGTTGCCTATTTAGGGAACAATGGGTTGTGCAGGTAACAATAGATGTTCCGCTTCAGTCTGTCACTTCTACATGTGTCAAATTATAATTATGGGAATGCCTCTTTAGATAATGCCACATCAAACCCAACAGGTATGACTCTAGCTTGGCACTTTTGAAGGCCGGCTGGAAAAGATGCTAACCAGTCTCTGTTTGTTAAGTTTTTAAGAGTCAAGTTATGGATTTTATTTTCATATCTTGTCATACTGATGATCTCCTTTATATATTTTTTTGTGAATTTAACTTATCATTAGGCGTCATGGTGGCGCAGTGGGTAGCACGGTCGTCTCACAGCAAGAAGGTCGCTGGTTCTAGGCTCGGCTGGGGCAGGTGGCATTTCTGTGTGGAGTTTGCATGTTCTCCCCGTGATCGTGTGGGTTTTCTCCGGGTGCTCCGGTTTCCCCACAAGTCCAAAGACATGCGGTATAAGTGAATTGAGTAAGAACGATTGCCCATAGTGTGAATGTGTGTGTGAATGTTTCCCAGCGATGGGTTGTGGCAGGGAAGGGCATCCGCTGCGTAAAACATATGCCAGAGAGTTGGCGGTTCATTCCGCTGTGGCGACCCCGAAAGGGAATAAAGCCGACATGAAGATGAATGAATGAATGAATAACTTATCATTCTGCTTCTATTATCTTAATCTAGCTCTATATCTCAGCGAAACCTAAAAACCTTCCAAAGCGAAATAAAATCTCTGAATATGTCACTGATATCAATGATTGGATGAATGAAAATGCCCTTATGGTAAATCCTGATGACAACAGAAATATTACTTATTGGCTCTAACAAGCAATTACAGAATCTTTTGGTTTTAAACATGGAGCTGGGGGACACACTGTGAATTTTTCCTCTGCAGTTAAAAATCTTGGTGGTTTAAGAACCATATCTCTTATGTTACAAAACTGCCTTCTTTCACCTCAGAAACATTGCTAAAGAATGAAAAATGCTGTCTATTGTAGATGCAGAAAAATATTGTAATGCTCTGTTAGCCGGCTGCCCAGCTAAATAAATTATAGTTAGTCCAGAATGCAGGATGTAGTGTTCTCACAAGAACAAATAAATATGATCACATAACCCCGGTTTTGTGCTCTCTTAATTTGCTTCCTGTAAAATATCGCATTAACTATAGGATACTGCTTCTAGCCTTTAAGGCGCTGAATAACTTGACACAAACTCAGTATTACCGGATAGGTTTTGACTTGACAAAACCTAACCCTTTCAATCCGGCTTAATCGGTACCGTGAAGCAGCTCATCAACTTTCTTTGTCAAGTCAGACTTTGATCCTGAAACTATGATTAGTTCACGAGAACGTACACGTAAAAGACTGACATTGGCACTGAATAACCAATCATGATGAACATGATCGAGCTAAATTGTTTTCTTTTCTTTGTGACGGAGAGGCAAGAGATTAAAGCTAGAAAATACAATGACTTTTATATTGTACATATATTTTTGTGTCTTAGTAATACTGTGGCTGCTGCCAAAGCCAGATGAGATTGTTGGAAGACAATTGCTGATTTCGTGAAAATTATGTAAAAGAAGCACATTCTTTTTTATGTAAAATTGAGTATCATGCATATTATGCATTTGTAAGCATTATTTTGGCCGTTTTAATTCCAATACATTTTAATTTAATCTGTATCTTTCATGCAAATACATGTCAGGAAATGCTTAGAGATTTTGTCCTTCCCAAAATACTTGTCTCAAATTAAGTGAGCGTTAAAAAATTTGGGCACAAATATATACACAGGATTGGGAAGAAAATGTAGAGTTATTGTTGCAGACGCTAGTATTACGTCACTTAAAAGTTCCTTTTTTTTATCACTGATTGGACAGATGTAGCCTTGTAATCTTTAATCCTGAACATAGCCTGCTCTGGAGCAGGTTTGCCGTATGCCGTAAGTAACCAGATTGACAAAGACTGATTAAATCCTAAATCCTTTCATAGTACCCAAAATCCAGGATTGATGCAAACTTCAAGTTTTTTATTTATTTATTTATTTTTTTAAATTTCACCAGAAACTTGTGTAAAAAGTAAATGTAGGTGTATGTGTGTGTGTTCACCAGAATTCGTGGTCTCAAGCTAGCCAGTATGCTTTGTGCGCATGTATCTTTGTGTTTGTGGACTGGGAATAGCAGGGTGATAAATCCGCTGGACTGTTCAGCAGCCAGGGAACATTACAGCTTTCAGAGATGACTTGCCCTGCACTTTAGGCAGGCGCTTATGACTGACTCCCTGTACGCAATTATGGGAGCCTTGGGCTGCTACCGGAAACAAACCCACTGACACTTGACAAAAATCCCTGCCCCGTGTTTATATGCCGTTTTGCAAAGAAATCGGAAAAGGTAATCATGTATGGAGGCTGGGGTTAAGAACCAATGTAACAGTCTATTAACTTTAATATAGATATGTGGAATAAGCATATGCAGAGGCCCATTAGCATAAATCTTGGTTCCACACGAGCAGACCACCACAGCACATAACAGGCACACTTTATAGAAAAAGAATCTGATGAAAACGCTGGGATGAAGGGAGGCAGCATGTCCAAACCTCCGGCTGCTCTGTGCAAAACTCTCTGTCTCACACAACCAGAAATGTAACCCAGGAATGTAAATAAAAACTATCAGAGAAAGAAGTACAGTTAAGAGACTTCATAACATGATAAAAAATTTGGAAGACTTTGCTGGGACTCCCTTTAAAGATCAAGAAAGTGATACTTTTTAATATTATTTATGTTGTATTTTGTTTATGTTGATAATTGTAATAATACATTAATTATTGCTATTTTCCTAACTTTTCCTTTTTCCTTTTATACTTTGTCAAAATAATGTTTATTGGTTAATCTAAACTATGTTTTATCCTAATTTTATAATCTATCTTGCATCATTACTTATGCTCTTAAAACAAAAGTACGTTTTCCTTTCTGTTTTTTGAAGTTTAGTTAATGCTATTTCATTTTAGTACAGCAAGTAACTCAATTTCAAGCATTTTCAGGAAGGTCAGACAGTCCACATAATAAAAACAGACAATAGTGAACAAGTAATTGAGACAAAAAGCTTTGTTAGAGGAAAGCAGGGCTAGTTGGAGGAAAAAGGAACACTTTCCATTCTGTTTGATTTCTCATCAAAGAGGATTGAAAGGATGCTGAAACAAGAGAGATATTCCTGACTCGACTTTCTGTCGTCCCTCACTAGAAAACTCACTCCTTACTGTTTGATGTTTCACTGAAAGAGGCTTTCAAAAGAACAGATGTGCTTAGAACTTCCAGGGAAAAAAGGAAACTCAGGAAAGAAGATTAATTATGTCGTATGCATCCATTTTCTCATTGTTTACCTTTGAAAACAATTGTTTGTTGGCATCTTTGGCATTCCTTTTTAGAGCACTATTAATACATTATGCAAGTTAAGAGCTATTGTACATTTTATGATAGATTTTGGGCATTTAAAGGAGGATTTTGTTTAATAGATTCAGTTGCACTTTATAATAACTACACACTACTAAACAAGTATTAAGCATTAGCAAATAGTTAAAAATAATGTACAGAGCATTGTTTCTGCGTTATTACACATTTGTAAGCTGTTTATAATTATAGCTTTAAAGGCTTTATTCCTGTTATTAGTTAGACCATGGTTGTTCTGATTCAATTCTGTATGCGATTGTCATGTATGATCAGAATTCAAGTAGATGGTGATTTATTGATCAACACAACAGGAAATGAATAATCATTGCTTTTATAACTTGTGTGGAGACGTACAAAGATCAGGAAACCATGATGATAAAACAGTAGAAAAAGGAGTGCAGTGGAGGTCTTGATTATCTTCAACCAGATGTGCAGGGTGCAATGGAGCCAAGTCCAAACAAGAAAATAGTGATTTAGTAAGCCAGTTGACAGACAGTGAGAAGACTGGATATATAGTCCTATAAAAAATTGCTTGATGAGACTTCAATGGAGTCAGGTTCTATGAGTGTCTACAGGTGAGTTGAAGCAGTCTCATTGAGTGACAATGATGGGTCTCTAACAGGGACTAGAAAGAGGCCCTTTTGACATTTCAAAATAAGAACGACTCAGCCAAGACCCTCTCATTCGTTAAGTAATATAATATCAAGCAATAAGTCTGCTTTTCCTCAAAATGAAAACCTCAGCATCTCAACATGATAATAGTTATTAAAGCATAAGATTTCGGATTTTAAATTGCTGTGTAAATCTTTTCTCTATACGTCATCAGGAAATCGCTAAAGGTAAGTTTGAAAAGTATTCAATTTCAACAACAGTTGTTTATGGTGAATTGTGGGAAACTGCATCAGTGCTGTCACCAGAGAACACACACAGTAAATAACACCATTTTTTATATTTTTACTAAATGACCACACGTTTATAACCAGACACTTTCCAAAGGAGTTTTCACAATAAGCACCCATTAAACGTGGTTAATAGATTGATCATTAGTTACTTTGAAGAGTGCTGTCTCAGTGCTTCAATTAATGTGAAAATTAAGTGAGTTAAGTAAGTTGGACAGCTAAAACCTTTTACATTCATAAGCGGACTTAACATTTTCATCACTGTTTCAATCGTTAATGCTGTCTCCATAACCATCCCTGTTTTCATCCCCATCGCTGTCTCCATCATAATTGCTGTTTTCATTGCCATAGCAGTCGCCATTGTCATCGCTCTCTCCATCATGATTGATAATTTCATCGTCATAGCAGACCCCATCGTCATAGCAGTGCCAAACGCTGTCTCCATTGTCATCGCTGTTTTCATTGTCATCATCGTTTTCTCCATCATCATTACTGTCTCTGTCGTTGTAGCAGTCCCCAAAGTCATAGCAGTTCCAACATCGCTGTATACATCATCATTGCTGTTTTCATCGTCATCACTGTCTCCATCACCATAGCAGTCCTCATTGTCAAAGCTGTCTCCATTGTCACCAAATTTTTAATCGTCATTGCTGTTTCTAGGTCCTCAGTTCACTTGTGTCTGCTTCACTAATGTAATTTACTTACCTTTCGGTTTCCTGGTTGTCCAGACAGATTGTAAAAGTTGGACATTTGAACCTCCAGTAGGCTTTGTACCGATCCATAGAAAGTGTTCCTGACATATGCCTCCAGGTCCATTTTGTGCACTCTGTACACACACTCTGCACATCATTAAAAAAATCTTTACCTTGAAAAACTGTGACAATTGTTATAAACTGATCGTGCATCGCCAATATTGTTATCACGAGAAAAATACTTTTAAATATGCATCCTTACAAGTGCCAAATTCTAGATAAAGGGAAAACAACAATATTATCTCTGGTTATTGTTATGAATGTTTACCTCAACAATCATTGTTGGTCTTTAACCTTTTATGGCAGTTAGATCAAGTAAGGAAAGCAGCAGCAAAACACATCCTAGTTGCACTGTCAAGTGGCGTTGAATATCTTTACCCTTGACAAAGGTTCACTTAATAACGCAACTGTTTCCTCTCTTTGTTGTCTGCCATCACCCTCACATCCTGTCAGATGTCACGCAGGCTCTGCGCATAAAAAACCCAGCCTCTGTATCTCTCATCCTACTAGCCTTTCACTTAATTCCTAACCAGCAGGCATTTGCATACTGGCACATTGCAGCCTCCTTCCTGTCTGTTCCCACAGCACTCTTCATGTCTATGAAATTGCTGCATACCTTTTCTATTGCATAACATTCACATCACCATAGAAATAACAACAGTGTTAAAGTCATAAATCACATGATGGAAAAGCCAAAACTCAATTGAGTCGGAAACCATTGTGGCGTCTTTGGGGGCTAATTGGATTGGTGTTTAGCAAGACCTCGGGAGGAGGCTGCCCTAGCGTTCATGCATAAAATTGTCTTTGTTTCTCTCTGTCGGCCTCACTTTTACTTCTCCTTCATTGAATCTCAGCCTCCTTCATGGATAACACGCTGCACTGGGAGGTGTATTAGCCCACCTCTGTGCCAACACTGGAGGAGAGGGTGGTGGGAACCAGAAGAAGAAAAAAAGAAATGATCCGGTATTAAATTTCAATAACACATTTCCCCCAGCTCTCCAGAGTACAAGCAATCAAGGGTTAAATTGGATCTGTAACGTATGCTTGGTGACCCACAAATCGCTTTCCCATCAAACAGACTCATTACGAGCCGGCAAGCAGATGAGTGTTTGTGTGCTCCTGCCTCTGAGCGGCAGGGATTGTGTGTATTACTACTAACACGGACGAGGTATTTAAATTTTGATTTTTTCATAATGGGTTTTGACATGTTTCATTTCCTCCGGGGGAAGCGCCAGAGAGCACAGAAAGTAAATGTTGCTAGAAAGTCATCAAGGCAGAATATTAAAACGCCATCAAATGAGAGTTTTGCTAATGTGATGGGGCCAAGGCTGCGGCAGGTATGTCACACTGAGGTCAAAGAGGTCCTAGTTCGGGGAGAAACACTATTTGTTCCTCTTGGCTGCTTCTTTTCTCTCCCTCTCTCTCCTGCTTTTTTTCTCTTTCTCTGGCCTACTAAATAAATTATTAAAGGATTTATATCTCTCAACCTCGCCTTGCCTCCTGGGCCCCTCAAAGTTCAAGCACACCATTTGAAATGAAAAACAGGCAAAAAAGGTTGAATGATCTGATGGACACAATGGCATAAATCGGCAGCCTATTTCCTTTCATGTACCTAGGGATTACTGTGTTGCACTCAAAAAGGTCTTGGCGCTGCTGTTTCCACATGTCACGTGCTTGTTTTGTTCTAGCGATGAGTAATTTACCTTGACATAAAGGCAAGGAAGTAGATTTCTTTTTAACCATGCTTCATTCATTCCCTACTCCCACACAATTCAGTTTGGAATGAATACCGTAGCATAAGGCGTCTTATACATGATCAGTTTGAGCTGATAATTACACATTTTGGAGCCTGGCAGGATTGGACAATCATGTCTGGGTGTTGTGACAGCATGATTATTGGAAACACTTTCTGCCTCAATGACTAAATTAAAACATTTGTCTGCTATGGATCCCCTATTGCGGAAGACAAACATAAAAGCGCCACAACACAGGTTGCACACATCTTGCAGATTATCTCTTTCTTAAATACTCCCGTTTTGCTGTCTCGCCTTGTTCCCTCTATTGTTTTTTTGTATTCCTCGGGTATTCCTTTTGAGCCCATTACCAGTCTGACAACCCACCAGCTGTCACTAATTGCCCACTAATGGGCTGCGGTGGAGTGATGGTTTCTCTGTGAGGGGCGTTCCAATTCTGTACTGGAGGTCCTTCTGGATTGCCAAATCAAAGGGGACATACTTAAAAGGCATGTCATGCTTTCCCTTTAAAATGCAGAGAAATCTCTAAATAGAAAGATTCATCAGTGCTCTAGCATATTTATACTTTGCTTAATTTTTTTTTTAGATTAAAACAACAGTGTTTTATTGTTAAATGTACACGTATTTAGAAAAAATTATATGTTTGGTTTACAAACTTGCTGTGCAGTCTGGTTTATACACTGAACAGAAATTGTAAATGTATAACAATGTTAATTGTGTATACATAGTACATAATGTAATGTACATAGTTTGAAGTCACTAAAAGAGTTTAAAAAGTGTACATTATAAATGTCATAGAGATTTTTTTAGGGCTCTAATAAAATTAGTTTGAACTTATGTGTGTTACAATGGATTTGTATAAGCTTTACACATTTTACGCATTAAATGTTCAATAACATTCTTGACTAATTGTTCATCGACTGAACTAACTGTTTCCAAGTAATGTTTTTTTTTTTAACGTTTGCTTTTAACGTTACCTATTGAAATATTTAGCACTACTTTAACCCTGGATAATGGTGATTACTTTTTGGAGACCTTTTTTTAAACATATGTATTCCTGTGTCATTTAAAGACAAGCTATAGTGAAATACAGAAACTATAAGTGCATACAGGGACTCTTGGCTTGATCAGCAACTCTATATAAAATACATTTTGACATAATTGAATCTATAGTTAGTAAAACCTAAACAAATAATGACAGAAGAGCCAGTGTATAAACTTTATAGAAAAGTTCATCTAGTTTATAATGTGTTTGATAACCTCTGGCTACCAGAGTCAGTGCCTTGTAAAAGGCTGTTTTCACGTCTCTATCACATGATCCAAAAAAGAGAAAAAAATAAATAAATAAAACAGATATTAAAAACTTGTTTATATCACCAACTGGTTGAATATAACAAAAGACTGATGCTTCATTCAGACTGCAGCCCAAAGTGACCCAAAAACGTTGCCCATATGTGACCCGTATCTGATATTTCCAGGACAGTCCGAACTGCTCAATACCTTTTTATTCAAATCAGGTCATGAGTCTGATGCGTTTCCGATTTTTGGACGCACAACCTCAGTTTGAGCAACAAGGCCGCATTTTCTGGGTTTTGCTTCATCAAGACCAACTGAAACACAGTGTCTCACAGATACGAGTCGCTGGAGAAGGTGTTTTTCAACTGATAAAGTTTCAGGGATAGCCCATTTGAAGATTAATGAAGTCTTGGTTGTTATCCAAGCTCTTTTAACTCCTCTTTTGGGAGTATACTGTTATATGTGTTCTTCTTAGTGTCAATATTTTTCTTAAGACTGTTTAATACTAATAAAATCGGTTCTGATCAGATATTTATGCCCACAAAGTCTCAAGCGTACCAGTGAGCAGGTGCTTCAGTGTTTAAGTCTATTAGCAGTGCATTCTGCGGCATGTAATTTCCTCTTTTTTGCAAGCATGTCACATTGAAGCCGCAATTCTTTCACATAGAAGACAGAGCAGGCACATGTTATTTGTAACATGAATGAACACACACACACACACACAAATGGATTTCACAAAAAAAACTTATTTGGGTGTTAAGACCTGCAGTCTTATAATAATAAGTTCCTTTCAGTCTGTTTATATTCTGAAATTGGTTTCATTATTTTAACAGCATTCTATTATAATTCAATCTACATTATAAGGAATTAAGTAAAATAGGTATATATGTGTTTTTCCACTTGGCAAACCGGTGTGCACTATTTATATAGAATTTGAGAAAATTATGTCCAATATAATTCAATCCATAATAAAGTACAACTTTGAAGTTAATTGTTGGGTTGTCAGATTTTAAATCAAAATTGGATTTATTAGTAACAAAAAAATACTCTTCAATGTAATTGCATGCTAATTAATGGCAATTTCAATTGCTTGCTTTACCAACCATTTGTGCTGAAACCTGAATCGTGCATGATATTTGAAATCTTTGTGTTTGAGATTTTAGCAAGAGACAAGTGGGGCACGTGTCTACCCTCTGCGTCAGCCAGTCTGCTAATAGATGTGAGAAGGTCATCTGGCATTAGCGGCAGAAGTACGTTAGCATTTGCGCTGAGCGTCTCTCGCCAGACTCTGTGCATGTTTGAAGGCGCTTGGACAAGCAGGCCCTTTCACAGTGATGAATGGCTTTTTTCAAGCGTTCTGCTCCCTAGTTATGAGACGGGTGACCTGGTCATTGGACGACTTTATGAAGCTATAAAAAATGTATGTCAGTCTCCAGTCTCTAATGCCATCCCCAAACAGAGGAGGAGGCAGGGGAGGGGGAGTCGGAATGGTAAAAAGGCCATTTACCGGCGCTCTAAATAGCTCTCTGACTGCCCTTCTCCACTTATCTGACAATGTCCTTGTCGTCAAGACAATTTCTTATTCTGTATTACTCTCTCTCTCTCTCTCTCTCCCTTCTCTCTCTCTCTCTTTGCTGTTTTTATTTTTATGGGCTATGTTTGAATCAATGGCAGACAGCCCCTCAGCACCCACTCCAACTTCTGCCTATTTGGTGTAGTGTGCCTTAGACTCAATCCTGCTGTATTTGAAGGATTGGAGGAATTTTTACAGGCTGCACAATGAGCAGATATATAGTTGTATATTGTTTGGTGCAAATGCAAAGAATTCTCTGGAGCCTGCTCCAGCTTAAATTGTGCAAAAGACAGAAAATCAAACATTCTGGTAAAATGCCAGTCTTATGTTGTAAAGACTCCAGGGGGTGTCTTAGTAAAGATCTGTAAATAAGGGTTGCACCTCTTATGGATATTGTCCTGTTGTCTGACATGTGTGGTTCTCGGATCTAATATTTATCCTCAACTGCTCATCATGGGATTCCAGTGAGAAGAAATCTTCTGTCTTAGGCATGGGGGACAGTATTTAATTATTGACTTGAGCATACTACCTTAAACAGACCAGATCAGAGGTGCTTAACCCCTTTATAGGAGTTATGAAGTATTGACATCCAGGACCGTGGGTGTGGTGTCCAACAGAAAATAAAGACTCCTTCTTGATATCTTTAGGAAACCATTGTTCTATCAACCCTACCACTGATATTTGGAAAGCAGCGGTCTCCAATGAAATATTAGGTGTTTGGTCATCTCCTTTCACATTTCAGGATGCTGAACATCTAACAAACCACCTACCAAAGTTCCACAGCCTCATCCTAGCTCAGCTCGATTCCCTAAAGTTGAGACTCAAACATAGAAAGGCGTCATCTCCCACTCAGAGGACAATGAATTTGGGTGTCATTCAATCGCAATGCAGGTACAGCTGTCTCCTGCATGTGTCTATTCCATTCTCAACACCCTAGAGAAAATCAGGCTAGGCTAGAAAGTGATAGCTTGCTACTTTAATAGTGTTCTAGGTCTAATGGTAGCTGCATCCACAGTGATACCTTTGGGTCTTCTGCACATTTTATCTTATTCAGCTGTGGCTAAGAGCAAATGGAATTCAACAAAAGACCAATAAACAAAGGCAAACAAGGGACCCACTCCATGTGAGCAGAACTTGGTATCTGGCTTTGAGCACCACTACAGGTCCATGTTGTCATTGCAAGATGCTAACAACAGACACATCCCTCATAGATTGGGGTGGGGCCTTAAATGGCCCTCCAGTCCAAGGGATATGGAGCGGTCATCTTCTCAAATTGCACATTAATTACTTCGAAATGATGGCTCTATTTCTGGCTCTGAAATACTTCCTTCAGCAACTGAGAGGCTATCATGTCCCACAGGTGGACAATACTGCAGTAGTCTGATAGAGGTGGACTGTGCTTGTGCCGTTTGTGTAAGCTAGCAGACCAGGTTCTGCTTTGGGCACAGGAAAAATTCGTCATGGTGATACAGACTAACTCCAGAGAATCTGTGTGACATTTGTAAGGGAAAATCCACTCCAAAGTAGTCAGCAAATCTGGGAGAGATTTATGTAGCAGACATGGACATGTTTGCCTCACTTGAGTCAGCACAATGTCCCCTTTATTCCTCAGCTTCCCTATAGTTGTATGTAATTGCCCAACTATGCTTTTACGCATTTCCTCTGTTAGCCCTGCTTCAGGGAGTCTTAGTAAAGGTCTGTCAACAAAGGTTGCACCTCTTATTGCTATCCTACAATTGCCTGACCTGTGTGGTTCTCAGACCTAATATTTTTCTTCAACTGCTCACCCTGGGATTCCAGTGAGGAGAGATCTGTCTTAGGCATGAGGGACAGTATTTCAACCCTGACTTGAACTCTGCAACCTGAGGAGGACCAATTAAGAGATACTAGTCTTACAGCCAGTGTAGAAGGGACTATACCTAGTGCTAGGAATCCCTCCACTAGAAAAACATATGCCCTAAAACTGAGTGTATTGAAAGTTGGTACTTGGAAAAACCTGTAGACTTAGTCCACTGCCAAATTGTTTAGGTACTGAAGTTCTGCAAGAAACAAAATTATACTCTCAGAACATATATGGCCACTATTTCTGTTTGCAAATTCTGACCGATGGGGTTCCCATAGCAAAGCACCCTTTAGTTGTCAGCACCTGTCAGGATTCTGACCCTTAAGATAGTTTTTCTTATGGTCTTTACTTCTCTGAAGAAAGGTGGGGATTTGCAGGCTCTGTCAATCTCGCCATCGTGATGACTTTGTCCCTTACTGTAATTAACTTACTGTGTCCAGTACTTACCACTTAGGCCAGTGGCATATTTCAGAGCAGCTTGGGGCCACAACCGAGGGGGTGACTGCCACAAGACAAATCCTGCCCCATTGGGTGAGAGATGCTATTGCAATTACCTATAAGGCACATGGTCAAACTTTTCATTTGGAGTTTAGGCAAGGTATGTCCTTGTCAATGGCTCTGGCCAGAGGTGTTTTTATGCAGCAAGTATGTGATGCGGTTTGTCCTCTATGCATACATTTTTTTAGATTTTATAGATTGTATGTCCATGTTACTCCAGGCTCATGGTCCTCGAGTCAGCATCCCTGAGTCATGAGACTACTTTGATGATTGTGTGCACACTACATAACCTTGGGGGTCCAGACACTTTCAGTGCGGCGGCATTGATATTCTTGTTCCCAATAGCATTTTCATTATAATGTCTAGGGTGTAACCCTGTTCCTAACCCTGCGATAGTTCCTAAAAGAAGGAACTAGATGGTTTGCCGCAATGCTGCACTGTAGTTGTGACTGGATGTCCTTCAGACAAAATGTATATGGGTTGTCTGGTTTGTTCCTGTTTTAAAACCTTCAGCTTATCATGATTTTTTTCAGTTGAATAAACTTTCAGTTTGAGTTTTAAATCAGCTTTGTGCTCTGTGTGTCTAGTTAAGAGACTCTGAACAAGTTGTCAACCAAGCTGACACTTTTTTAAAATGTTGTGATCAACATATGTCATTTGTCAGTTTTTAATCTAAAAATGTTTTTCCAGTTTAGCCTAATGTGAAATTGAAATTGAATTGCACCCATGGAAATAAGCACTACGGCACACAGGTTCGTTCACTCTAGCAATGTGAATAAAATGGACAAGGAGGCAAAGTTCACATAAAAAGTAGAAAAATAGGACATCGTACATTTGCAAAGTCTTTAACAAACAGGAATAAACAATTAATTAATTAAGAAATACAAAGCAGAATGAAACACTAAAATAAATAGTAAAGTCGAGGAGCAGTTCCTCACAGGAGGGCAAGGGTAGCACTCACACTCACCCAGTGTCATTAAGCCTGACACACACAGAGGAACCCACTACCTCTAGTGGCACACAACTTTTCACCCTTCTCACTCAGGTCCACTGCTCCTGGAAAGTAATACAGTAAAAAGGAACGCACAATTAATGACAGCCTTACAAAGAGAAACAATGGAAGAGAACCAATACAACACACAGTCAATCATATGAGCAGACTTGTGTGTACTCACACACACTTTTAGGTTCCCCTTTCCTGCTACCAAGGGGAAAACTTGCATGGTAGTTATAGTCTCCAGACAGAAAAAATACTCTGAGCCGCTGTGGAGGGCAGAGCTGTGAGTTAGGACCTGGACATAGAGCTAGACTCTTTATTAGATGATAGGATATCCTGAGACAACATCAAGCGAAGAGCCAACATTAAGATAAGACAACATCTAGAGAAGAGAATGTCTAGAGAAGAGAGGGTGGATCCTAGAAAATAAATGTAAAATAAAAAAATAACTTTATTAAAAGTGTTGACAACCAAGGACTCACCAGAGGCCACTCCTGCGATGTCAAGCACACTCATCCAGCCATTAACGTCTGACAAATCTGCAGCCATTGATGGGATGCAGTGGATCCAGAGAATATGACTCAGTTCAACTCTAAAATACAATCTCCAATAAAACCATAACACATAAAATTTGAAGTCCACCATCATATAGCAACCTACCTTGAGCCGGTGTAAAAAGGGGTGGAGGAGGCGGAGTTGACCCATGTCGGACGTCAGACAGGTCCGCTTTTTAAAAGCAAATGCCCTTGCCAATTGGCCGGTCAAGCAGTCAATCACTGCTCATTCTGTTACGTACAAATGTTCTCTCCATTATCTGTTAAAAACTTTACCAGTAGTTATGCACACTAAAAATATGTTTTACATATCTCTGTGGGAGATGCCGAAACAAACTGATCAGCAGTCAGCAGAAGCTATTAAAATATTGACAAGGCACTATTGGTGTCTGTGTGTTTGTTTTATGATTTTTAAGCCTTAGATTCCCAAATTGGTGTACAGCAACTTTTAAACCAAACAATTTACTTTCAACCATTAGAAAAGCATTGAGGGCAGGACAAGATCAGACATTTACTCAACAACAGTTTTAGCCCTGTTTCCGTGCAGCATTTACAAAATCCCATTAATCACAAATGTCTTCTTTTTAATAAATATGCAAATGTGTATTAGCCGATTGGTGTTGCTTCTAATGTGCCATTAATAAAACATGAGACTCTCAGCTCTCTCTTTCTCTCTCTCTCTCTCTCTGCCGGTGTTCGGAGAACAAACATTAAAGGGAAATCCTGGAATGCTAATAGTCTTGCTTGATGCAGAAAATGTATACACACACTCATTCACACTTTAACACTATGGACAATCGTTTTTACTCAATTCACTTATACCGCATGTCTTTGGACTTGTGCGGAAACCGGAGCACCTGGAGAAAACCCACACGATCACAGGGAGAACATGCAAACTCCACACAGAAATGCCAACTGACCCAGCCGAGGCTCGAACCAGTGATCTTCCTGCTGTGAGACAACCGTGCTACCCACTGCGCCACCGTGACACCTGTCAGTTAAACCATTTTAGCCAATGTTACATACATTTGTGCTGTAGAGGCATCAAACTTGTATTTGTACATTTCTTGCTCTTATATTAAATTTCTTATTTATTTCCCTGTTGTAAACACTATATACAAGGATCATAAGTTTGTCTTTCAAACAGTTGTCGACGTATTAATTTTAAAATGGCTCACAGTTACATTCGGTCATCAAAGAAGGCTTGTTCTTCTGTGCTCCTGCTTAACATAAAACACTTAACATATGCGGGGAAGTTTCACATATGTTATAAATAATCTGAAACGAACTACGAGCATATGTTAAGACAGTTGTTCATAATAACAACATATATGCAGAACAATTAATTTTGTCTGAAATCTCCACTATTATGGATATTTAAAATAACTCCCATGATTCAGAACAAAAAGCTTAAACAGTTGTCTTTAGAGTGTTTATTTTTATGTTATCACACACCAAAGAAAAAGCCTTCCATTTCAGGAGTATACAAGTTTCAAGTACATAATTTATTTCTAAAAATTCAGGCTTTCGAACATTCAAACTTTCTGTGCCCTGGCAACTTTCACAGGGGTTATCGGAATCAGCACAAGGCTATTTTTCTTCACTGGAGTACACTTGTTGCCATCAGACAATTTCCAACTCTCAGCTCTCCATATTGTTCATTTCCCCAAACGGATAAACGAAAGAGATTATAGTAGTATCAGTGGAGTTAAAAGCGAGTGAGATGCTGGGGCCAAATTGCCCGCCTCTGTCTCTTCATGTGCAATCAATCATGCAGCTTTCCTCAGCCACGCTGTTTTAAAAACAGCTGTAATCTGTGGTCATTGTCGCCAGAGTAGATTGTTTGGCAAACTATTACCATAACTGTCAGGCCAAATCAGAAAAATAATCTCATCACTCCGGACAGATGCAGTTCTCCTGCATTATTGATACGGTCATCTTGGAGAGAGGGAGAATTATAAAACATAGTTCTATTTACAAAGGGAGATTGCCTGGGTCCTTGAGAGTGAGTGAGAGGGACAGCTACTTCCAGGAAGTGAGATATAGGCAGTCCAGAAGGGAGCAGGAAGGAAAGGAAAAACAAATTTCTTGGCTTCTTGGGGTCACCTCACCCCATGGGCTTGCTTCCTCCTTGAAAATGAATCACCCGGATACACCGACTGAATACTCAAAGTGCTTTCCTTGCCTCTGAGGCCTTGACACTTAATATTAGATTTTACCCCTGTTTTTATTGCAAAATGGGGTGGCTGAGGTTGATCTCAATAGCAAGGTAATCTCTGCATTTACTCTAGAAAGCAAATGTGTGTTAGCATTCTAATATTTTCCCGGCAACTTTGGGTTTGCGGTGGTGTTCTGTTTTCCACAGGAGATTTAAAGTGATTTTGTTGACCAAGAAAAACACCAGAATGCAGCTTGTAAACCCATCATTGAATCTTATGGATTATCATGCTAGGCAATTGAAAGCTAGTTTTGTACTAGTTAATGTATCAAAACTCGTTCTTACATCGTGTGGCATTCCACAATACGCCATGGGAAGAAATAGGAAGTAGGAATAAAAACACAAAGTAACACACTAACACAGCATATAGTAATGGTAACTGAGTTAGTTTATTAAAAAAAAAAGAACTACATTAGAGTTTTAGCTACTGCCAATATTCAATTGTATTCAAACAATGTTATTTATTTGTCAATGTGTTGGTTGATATATGTTTTTTTATATATTCTGTTCTGCAGTTCAGTCTTGTTTAAACTTGGAAAGCTTAAATCGCAAGACCCCTTTTTTGAGCGCTTGCCAAACTTTGTGTTGTAAAAACATGTGTCCTTCATTGGCACGGGACAAGATTTGGCAGGATAGCATACAGCGGCTTACAAGGTCCGGCATATGGAAGGACAAATAGTTTCTCACCGAACGCATCAGGTCTGTGCCATCTCCTCTCACAAGAAAGAGCATGATGGATTGGCTGAAGGAAGGCTGGGAAGGATCCAACCAAGACGTTAAGCCAATTTATAGCCACAGCTAGGTCAGAGCTTCAGAGCCTTTGGCTTTAGAGGGCTTTCCTGCAATATTTTCAGGTTTTTGGGTGCCTTTGTAATCTTTTAGATGGTTTTTTTTTAGATTAGTGTGTTTTCAGGAGTTATGTATTGTGTGGACTGTGATTACCCCAAACAATGGCTGATTAATATTCTAAGGAAAATATGAAAATTCTAAGATAGTTTTTTTTACTAACCACAGGTACTTATAAAAGATAGTTTAAAAGGGAACGAAGAAAGAATAGTTATTTTTAATCTCATTTGTTAAAATCTAAACAGCACCCAAACTTTCCCATTGATTCCCATTTGATTTAATCATTTGTAAATCTCATCTTAAAACTATTTTTTAAAACTGGCCTATGATTGCAGACATTTTATACTTTTTATTGTTTTTACCTTTAGCCCTTGATCTTTGTCTGTTTAAATGTATCTAATTTTATTAATTTTGTCTCTGCTGATCATGTACTCTAATTCTATTGTTTTACTTGTGTTCTGTGTTCTGAACTTTGGGAAGCAAGCTTGAAAGGCAGTTTATAAAATAACATTTTTAGTATAATTATTATTTATTTTACGTGTCTTAAATTATTCTATTTTGAAAATAGTAATTTTTGTTATTAATAAATATGTAAAAATTTACAGTCCTTTTAGCTATAGTTTTGCCCCTGATTAAGGGCCCTGTGCAGTGAAAGCAAATGCACAGTGTCGCAATCGATCATCCTCAGGAAAAAAAATGTCTGAATCAATCGAGGCTACGATTGAGAAACATTTGCTCAGGACGTAGAGCAGACCTGGCAGTGGAACTTCAGGGCCTGAGTGTGATAAATTTGTCCTTATTATCCCTATTGATGTTTAAATTTCTTCAGGCCTGTATGTACACCGGCACAAGGCAGTGACAGAGGTATGGCGACCTCCTTCGATCCATAATTTACACCTGTTAGTGGACTCCCCTATCGTTTGTGAGTACACTCAGGCTTAAAGGTTAACAAAAGAGACGCTGGACCAGCTCGGCTGCCGAGGTAACGGATCAATGTCAAGTAAATAACCTTTTCTACCTTATTTCCCAAGCAGTATTGATCCGCTACCCCCACCATTCCGTATTTCCTCTCCATTCAGTGTTTTGTCATGTCTCGAGCCAGCGCGAGAGGGACATGCAACAGCAGTTTCCCATTGGAAGTGCAAAGTGTCATCACATGACAGCCTTTGAATGATTTCTCTGTAGACCTAGTCACTTCTTGGGTGGACGGTTTATGAATTATTCAGTTTTGAGTATTAATCAGCTGTTGAAGTTGAATATAGAAACATAAGATGTATGATAATTAAGTCTTATGGTGAACTTGTCCTCACGATACATTGAAACATTCTATAGATGAGAAACATATTTGTAATTAAACATTAGTTATTCATTCATATTAGCTTAATTTAGGATATTAATGTGGTCTTTTAAATAGCTTCTCATTGAGGTTTTATTCATTCTTGTCTGCAGTTGCCTAGTTGCATCAATTTTCTTGATGTCAGCGCACACGATCCTTCCTTATGATAATTTACCCTAACCCCAAATAATTTAACCCTTCTCCTTACACCCAAGTCAGCCGAAACCTTTCCCTAACACTCAACTCAATAGACCCTCCCCTAAAATTAACATCACAGACTGATGGGAAGGAGTCTGATGTCCTACACTGGTCACCTTAGCTGACTTTGCGTTTGCTGGTGTGCTATTGAAATCACACTAGAATATTTTCAAACTTTATTTTTGTTTGTTTAAAATGTGTTGCATTGGTGCGTAACTCATAACTAATAGCATTTTAATCATGTTTTGTCAAAGTAGGAAGCATTTGAAATATTCCATTCTACTCTTATTTAATACTGTTATCAACAAGGGCTTTGCAAAATTGTTGATTCTATATGCAAATTGAATGAGCAAACTCAACATGTTTTACAACTTCTAGACATTCTTAAATTAAATGGAATTTGAAATAAGATCTCAATATCGTTCTTAAAGAAGCAAGGTTACATGTTATATTAATCGTTTTGAATTTTTCATAACTCAATAGCTTATGAACACTATGTCCTTTCTAAGAACAAAAGTTTGATATCAATCACCTACTCATTGCTGATAGGATCACAAGCACGCACACACATTTTCAGACTGGGAACCTCATGTAGTGTTAATGTCTCAGCAGCCTTCTCTGTCATGCCCATCAGTTGTTTTTTATTGGTGCTATTGTAGACTTAAAAATGTAAGTCATTTCTGGCACACTGTGTTACGCTATGACAAACAGTTATATGGCTTGGACAATTTACGAATTGCCAAATGATTTCTGAGTCATTGTTTTTGTAACCCACAATTGTATAGCTTGGATGCTTTTCTGAGCTGCATCCACTTGCATTTCTGACATAAATAAAATTAAATGAAATTTTGAAAAGTATCTTTATATTAGTTGAGCTGTTTGTATGTTTTTTTTTTAAAGATTTAGAAATGCAGACTTATCAGGGCAACCTTGCAAAGACATAAACAGAAAGATATGATATTGTATCAATTAATGCTTTGTTGGCTCTTTTTGAATTACAGGGATTTCTTTGTTGTGGCATGCAGTCCTCATTTTTTCATTTGCCTGTTTTTTGTCTTTGAAAGCACAGAGACACTGAGAGAAAACAATGGAAAGTTATTTTCTTCAAGTCGGCTAGAGTTGAGAGAGGTCAGCCACAACTTAAATGGAGAGAGTATCTCTTTCTTTTTCCATTGCTGTAGTTAAGCATGAACTGCTCCAAGAGATGTGTACTTGTGCAGTCCAATGAGTCATGGCTTGCTTTAAAGAAAGCAACAATTACCACTGTAAGATGTTTCTGTTGTATCCTTTTTTTAACACTTGGGCAGAGAGGACAAGAAACAAATCTTTATGTTGACTATTACAAAGTCAAGGCAAACATTGTTACATCGATCATACTTCAGTAATTCAAAGAGCTTTACTGAAGAAAGACAATTAAATAAGAACAATAATACCCTTGTCTATAATTAGGAAATGTTTGCAAAATTTTCAGTTGAATTAATTGACTCTTGGTACAATTGAGTGTGTTGAGTTATTTTATATTTATTTTTCTCTCAGACATTTACATTTTCTGGCCAAACAAATCACAAACATTAAGAACTTGGAGTAGTCTTAGTCTATTGTCACACCGTAATAAAATGCATGTTTGCCATATTTTAAAAATAGGTTATTTAATTTATTATAATGTAATTTTTACATAACTTTGTTAAAAGTGTGCTTTTACTGTATATAGAATGACGTGAAGACTACAACTCTCCAGCCTAGGATCAGGCCGCAGGTAATGGACTCATCAATCCCAATACTCTGAATTATAGTTTTCAAACACACTCGTGCAGACTTTAACAAAAGGAGCGAAATGAAACACACCCTCTGAATAGTTTTGTCTAGGCTACTGTCCAGTGAACTGCTATTGATTTCCCCTGGCCTGTGCAGATCCCACTCCAACATGAGTGATTATCAGGCCTTTTCCTTGTGATGACACTGCACTTAGGTTCCATCAGCTCAGCTTCTCTTTGATGAATGTGCCCTGCACTGCGACTTCCTCCCCCTGTGACACATATATACACACACACACACACACACACACACCCTGGACTGTGAGTGCTTGTTAGTCTACCAACTCTCTGCTATATGCGGTTACAGTTCCACATCAAAGCTGTGGTTGCACACATAGTTCTAGTGTCTGCTCACACACCAACCAAGGGCATGTGTTCTATGCAATTATTCATGAATACTGATGCGGCTGTGCAATGTTAAGAAAGCACATGATAACAGGGCTAGACACCATCTTATGGCTACATCAAGTTAAATGTTTAGGGAAGGAAAGACCTTGTGACCTTAATAAGGATTCATGCAGATGGATGAAAGGAAGGAGAGGGGGAAAAGAAGACAATTTTCTCACTCTCAATCACTTACAGTACATGTACAGTTGTCATGTTAAAAAAAAAACATGGCTGTTGAGGAATCCTCTGTGGCTGCTTGTCCTCAGCTGAACTTGTACACACAGTTGCCCCAGACACGGTTAGATCCTGAACTTGTATTGATTTTTTAGGCGTCACTATTGCTGAGGGAAAGAGCATTGCAGCTCAAGGTGAATGGAAGTCCATGTTCATGCCCTTGTGCTACAAGCACACCTAGTTTTGCGTGTCTGTTGGAACAAGTGCTCTCCAAGGAGAGCAGCAATTCAACACAACAACTGAAATTGAAGTGAATTGAAAATAACACATTTTATCATGGGGATACTTAAAAACTGCTATCGCAATCAAAATGACAAAGTTTTCATTCATTTGAAAAAAAAAAACACATTTATTTTCTTTGGCTATTAAGTAAGCAACATTAAAGGGTATTTTGTCATTGAATGTGGCATTTTTTTTAACAAAAAAAAATGAAAACAACATTTGTGCTGTATAAATTATAATGTGCTCTAGATATTTACATCACCTGCAGCATTTTCATGCTGCACAGATTTAGTGGTCATAGATGAAAAAGGTTCATTTTTAGCAAATCTATCATAATTTTTTTTACAATAGTTATAATAAACATTTAAATTAACACTAGAGCTTGAGACCAACTACACCAGGTAAGTTCATTTCAGATATTGTATTTAAAGATTTATTTACATAGCATGCATGCATATGAACCAGAGTCATAGCCTGAAAATTGTCTTTGGGTTTACCCCAGTAAAATGAGTTAATTATTATTATCTGTACCATAAAAATGTTGCTTTCATTGATATCCATAATCCATATTTGAATTTTATGGAGATGAATATAGAAAATAAAGCACTTGAAGGTCAAACTTATAAAACAATAATGAAAGCTCAACTTTTGGAAGTTGGAGAAAAGTGTGCATAAATGATGCAGACACACACTCATGTTATACCAGTTTGAAGTTGTTTTTGTGAAATTTGTGAAACTGATTTGCCATCAAAATAAGAGCTGTTTTCAGACCGATCATTTTATCACATCACAAACTGCTTTTCCCACCAGGGCTGCACAACACTAATGATTGACAGGTGCTTTGGTTGTCCAAGTAATGGGCTATTAATGTGAAATACATGCTTAAATCACGTGGACAGCTCTAAAAAATAATACTATTTAAAAGCTGTTATAGCACATTTACATAGAAGCCACTTTCTCACAACAAAACAAAACAATGTTTACAAGAGGATTCATATATTCAGAGATGATATTAGCTATTGGATGCTATTACTTTTTACATCAGAAATCAGGGGGAACAGCTAGTATTTTATCTCTTTAAATTAACCATAGGCGTCACGGTGGCGCAGTGGGTAGCACGGTCGTCTCACAGCAAGAAGGTCGCTGGTTCTAGGCTCGGCTGGGGCAGGTGGCATTTCTGTGTGGAGTTTGCATGTTCTCCCCGTGATCGTGTGGGTTTTCTCCGGGTGCTCCGGTTTCCCCACAAGTCCAAAGACATGCGGAATAAGTGAATTGAATAAGAACAATTGCCCATAGTGTTAAAGTGTGAATGTGTGTGTGAATGTTTCCCAGTGATGGGTTGCGGCAGGGAAGGGCATCCGCTGCGTAAAACATATGCCAGTGAGTTGGCGGTTGATTCCGCTGTGGCGACCCCGAAAGGGAATAAAGCTGACATGAAAATGAATGAATGAAATTAACCATAAAACTGAATATTTTTGTTTGGTTGAAAATGAAAAATGAAAATGAAACTGTTCTTAGAGAATCCAATCAGAATCTCTGATTCTACTTTACTCCTCATTGTAAGTATTAGATTTGCTATCCTCATAACGGAAGCATTCTGACAAACCACAACGTGTTAAAGCTAATTCCTGTGACGAACACACCAAACTCTTCCCCAAAATTTACCTTTTTAAAATAATACAATTCTGTGTAATTTTGAAATAAAATCACACAGAGCTTGTTTAGGAGACCCACAAGATTATTACTACATCATATTGAAAGCGAAAGTGAAGTGAAAGGGACCAGTTGGCCAGATATGGAGTGACCCATACCTGGAATTTTTGCTCTGCATTTAACCCATCCCATTGTACACACACACACAGCAGTGAACAATCACCCGGAGCAGTGGGCAGCCATGCGATTGCTCAAGGGCGCCACAGCTGTGGTTATTGAAGATGGGAGAGCAAGTGCTTCATCGCTCACACCATCTTCAACTCGGTGGATCTGGGATCGAACCGGTGACCTTCAGATCACAAGTTGATCTCCTTATCCACCAGACCACAACTGCCCCAATTGCTGAATTCTAAGTTTTCGAATCTTTAGCTAAGTATTCCAGTGTTTCCTATTGTCTATTGTTTGTTTTACTATGTAGTTTGCTTTTTTTTTTTGTAGGGTGTTCTTGGGTGGCAATAAATAAAATGTATTTCAATTATTAGTGGTATTATTATACTAAACATTAATGTAAAAAATATTCTGATTCCATTATTTAAAAAATGGTCAAGATCTGTCCCATTTATTAAAGATACATTTTTTTCTTTCTGTAAGTGTGTCAAAGCATTAAAGTGTTTTGTAAATCTTATTTTTTTAGAGCTGCAACTGTTTGTGATTGTGTCACCGGCCACTTTGGTTGGCTATTACACCATGCCTACACTAGAGATGTGAAAATAAATAAATTACCTTGGTCTTGTTAAAACCAAGATAACTTTCTCTACATGAAATAAATAAATGATTCTTGCTCAAAAGGTATTGTTAAAATTCTGGTACATTGTGAACATTTCTTTTGCAAAAAAAAAAATCCTCTTTCCCCCTCTAAGGCACGACAGATGCAAAAGCTATGATAACATGTAACATGAAAAAAAGCCTTTTTAAGGGTTTATCAAAGAAGCATAGAAGAATAAAGACACTAATAAATACACCTCTACTTTATTAAATGAATCTTTCAGAGAGCCATATTTCATGGTGAACTTTTGACACTTGAAAATAAGAATGGCATTGAGCTGATGCTATGATGTGAAACAAAAGCAGGGCCAAAGGGGCCTTAGGCTGCTATTCTGGATTCTGGAAGCATTTGCCACAGGTCCAGGGACAGAAAGCACCTGCTGGGACCACAATGCTGTGGGCAAGATGGGAGTCTGGTTGGGTGGTGGGTGGTGGCATTGTTGTCTGAGGGAGAAGATTGTGAGAGACATAGATGCAGGGGTTATTTTCTGTAATGTGAATTGATCGTAGCCACTCAGTGTGTTTTGAAGAGGACCACCAGCAGGTCTGCTTTTGTGTGCCGAGACCTTTACTTGTCATTCACTTTTTAAGCAGGTGAAAAATGGCAGACGTGCCCTACTTTCTCAAAAGGTGTGGGGCCTACTGACGTAGACTAATGTGCCAAAGTTCAGGAGGTTAGTGCACACCATATGTGTCCTGCTGAAAATCTTAGGTCTCTGCAGTCAGGTTTAGACATTTATCATAAGTTTTTCACATGTTCACAATGTCTTTCAAATTTTTTCAACTGAAAAGTTCAGTTTTCTCATCCAATAATGTAAAAAAGAGCCAATGATGCCATAACATAACTTTCTGTTTAATGTACAATGGGTTTGTCTTGTATTTTTTTTTTACTTTGGTTTAAAAAAGGTGATATATCACCAAGCTGTACTGTGCTACCGATTATGAGTTTAGATGACCTCAATAGAGACTGTATTTGAGAAGGGTTTATGTCTAAGCAAACTCTTTTTTTTTTTATCAACACTCCAGGCTAAGCTTTGTGCTGTGGTTTTAGAGGTGTCTGATGCATTCATGCTTAAACTAGTCTGTGGTTTATGTTGCAGGGGGACACGCTTGAAAGGTGATGGCTCAATCGCTGAAAACAGTCTGGAGGCATTTTTGAAAAGTCATTGTCACTCTCAACTTCTTGGTTAAATTGGAGAACGGCCTTAGGGAGAATGGCTGGTGTCTACTGTTAAGATATCTTTCAAGCATTTGAGATTTGATTTAGATCAATTTATATGTTTGCTTGAACAAAAGAAATCTCTGAGTTGATATTTTTTTGCAATCATGGGTGCAGCTGACTCATATCCAGAAAACTTGGCCATTGAGACCCACCACAAGGAGAGAAAGCATAAAAGGGCTTTGTTAAAAGGGTCATACACTTTTTTAATACTGGTAATTAAGTGCATGATACAACTTTTCTATCCAAAAACAGTGTAAGAATAATTTTCTGAGTGATTTGCTTTTTTGCGTTTTATTAAAAATATTTCAGCATGAAGCTATTGCATTTTCTTTCTCAAAGTTTTGGTTTGCAGCTGCCAGTTTCTGGTGGAGTGGTTCAAATAATAGTGAAAGTATTGGTTGCAAAAATGAAGTCAAGCCTTTAGGTTTTTCTGTGGGGGAAAAAAGTTCTCCACGGTCCAAGGTCAATGACCTACTCTGTAGCACTCTCCAGTCCACCTCAGGGCACCTGCTAATGTCAGGCCTCTTTTAGATTCCCCAAATCGCTGCTCACCACTGGTTATTTTCAGCTGCGCTAAGTGATCCCACTGACCCTGGAGGTCTGACATGGTGTTTTTTTTTCTTTTACCAGAAGTCAAATGCCACAGTATTGCCCCGGGATCAAAGCCTTCAAAGTCAAACTCTGCTTAGGCAGCCATTGAAATCAGAGCTCTAAGTCCAGGCAAGGATGTGGATGAAGTCGGATCATGGCCTAGCTGTAACTCAGATGGTAGCCAAGGAGAGGGGGCAAATGCATTCTCTCCCTTCTGTCAAATAGCTCTTTTATTGGGGTCAGAGTATAGTTAACTGTGGTGGCTCAGAAGGCTCATTAAGTTGCGGCTAATGGAGAGAGTGTTGAATACTTCTCTAAAACTGTGAACACTATGTTTGTGTTTGTTTTCCATGGCCTCACCACACATGTGGCTCTGTTTAGGGAAATATTTTTCAGGAGGTCTTGACAGTTGCTGTATTACTTTTCGACACTATGATGTGATGACATATGCTCCTTGAACTTATGCAGGCCAATGGAGAAATGGAAATTAATAGGAGCGGAGCTGCTGTGACAACTATTTGTCTGTCAAAACCTAACAGAGACAATTGTTTGTATGAAGATCAGTATTGGCCATGAACTGTTTTTGTGTTAAACAAAATGAAAAATAAAAATAATTAAACAAATGAATAAACAAAATGTAACCAAAAGAGGCAAAATAACAAAAAGCGTTTAAATTAACAAAAACAAAAACGGTTATAGTTATTGATAATTTTTTTGGATGCCCTGTATATGTAGGATAATGGCTCGACAAGTGTCGCACAGACATCCATTGTTTAGTATAAAGGCCACTATAATCAGTGTGAAATTAAAGCATTTGTACTCATCTTGAGCTCAAAATAATGGGCACCGACGAAAGCTCACACAGCTGGCCGTCGGATAGGTGTGAATGAAAAAAAAGATCCCTCAGTCATGTCATACTGGTTGTCGCAATGTGTGATCTCGTGGTCAACCAATGAAAGCTGGCTTTTTGATCATATGTACAGAGAAATAAAATAAAAAAACACTGGGTGGCGCTCAATACACACTCTTGCATCAACTCACGACAGAAAAAAACAGAAAAGAAGAAGTTTACAGCAGAGAATATGAGCTACGTCCCAATCCGTGCACTATTCACACTTTTAAGGGTGCGAAAGGAAAAATAGGGTGTCACAAACTGTAGTGTACATAAAAAATGATCCAGGCGGGTTCGGGATGTGTACTTTTTCTGGTTAGATTCTGAAGTGTAGATCCATGAACGCTCAACCAGCTGATATTACCCACAAACCACTGCAATCGGGCGGAAGGAGTTTTCTCTGGGACCCAAACAAATGAGCACTCTCTGTAATTCGACTCATTTTTAAAGACGACGAACATAAATAAATAATATCAACATAGAGAGTGTTTTGTTTGTTGTTAAAATATTTTTAAACAAGCAATGGAAATGAAGGAGAAAAGTTCTTGAACACATTGTGCGTGATGTCCATCACGTGATGTTTTAGTGCATCCCAGATTATGCACACTTTCGTTTTTTTTTTTTTTTAATGAGTATCTTCTTTAAGGATGCGGTGTATAGTGTTCGGATTGGGACACAGCATGGATATTAAAACTGATGTCTGATCATCCAGGGTTGTTTGATAAGTGCACAAGGATTATAAAAACATATATAAAAGGGGAGAAATGTGGTGTGGCATGTGGAATTTGGGGTCGATGGCGAGTTTTTAACTGTCTTGAACTTTGCCGTGTTAGGGTAGTCCCCTTGAGTGCCACCTAAAGACAAGGAGTATCATTGCATCAAAAGAGGTGTGAAAGCCTCCTTCAGAGAAGCCGATGTGGTGTTTATTCATAGATGTCACCAGACACATACATTCAAATGTGTCTGATGACCTTAAATCAGTAAAACCCAGATTTTGTGTTGAGCAGGAAAGGTATGTTTGCTGTTTTTGTTCTCGCTCTTACACTAGTCAATGTGAAGTGAGTTCAACATGGTATGTCAAGACAAAGAACTCTAAAGAATGTGAAAATAAAGAATTGTTGTTGCATAGGCCAAGTGTCTTGTCTACGGTCAAGTATAGTGGTGAGAGTGTCTTGTATGAGTGCTGCCAGCCCTGGGGAGCTGCTATTATTTGAGAGAACTGTGATGAACTTGAGTGTTGGGTATTATTTCAACATGATAATGACATGTTGATAATGACACCTCTAAGACAATCCAGACCTAAAACCTACTTGAGCATCCTCAAATGTAAAGTGTAAAAGAGCAAGGTCTCCAGAATCCCCCAAGACAAGATGGTTTCATGGACGAGTAAAAGTGAAGTCCATGTCTACTGGTTAAGGCAGTGCTGGAAAACAAGTATTTTTGACATTTTATAGTATTGGTGTGCTCACTTGTGTTGGTTTAGACTTGAATGGCTTTGTGTTGAGTGTATTAGTTGTGACAGAAAGTTTACACAGTACATTCTGCCAGCTGTACATTCAGTACATTTTTTAGTTTTCGATGAAACATGTACATATTTAATTTATTTACTCATTTAGATATGTATTCTCTCACTATATTTTCAAAGGGTGTACATACCTCTGTGAGACTGCACATAATAAATGTTTTGCTGTTTTGAGTTAAAAATACTAAAGATAAAATGATATGCATTTTCTTTATTTCAATGAGTGTTGGATGATATTCCTCTCATACTGAGTATTGCACACTTTTTATATTGTACGGATAAAATGAAATGTTATCATATTTTTAAACTCTGAAATGGAGCCTTATTAATATTCAAACAACAGTGTGCAGCTTTTAAACTTTGGCTCTTGTCTTGCCAGCTTTGCTCTCCTCATGCCCTCTAACCTCAAAATATACTGTGTGCTTCCAAACAGGCCATTAAACTGCCTGCATTGTTCATAGACTCGAGCAAAACAAGATTACCCATCTACCGGAGCCAAAATTTTGATATGAAATGCAGGGTTGTGAAACATAAACTATACCCTGTCTTTATGTCCGTCCCTCCCTGGATGTTAGTCGGTGTGTTCTTTCCTTTTCCTGCCCTCTACACCCAGACCTTTCCAATAAGCAGGAAACGGCGTCTGGCCACACGACAGATAATGTGACACACACGTGTGTGGACGGAAACTGGGACTGTGAGCAACAAAGAGCCACAGCGGGTCTTGGCCCCTGATAACATCAGGGAAGCAGAAGAGCAAAGAGGTGTCCAGGGGAAATCAGCAGCTTGGGGAAGGCCTGGAGATTCCTGGTTATCTCCCTATGGAGTTAGGAGATGGAGAGTGGCAGCAGGCCAGGCCAGAGGGTGCTGGGACCTTTGTTTATCATCAGCATTTCCCCTTCATCCTGTGTCATAACCTGACAGAGTTCATTTCAACCGGAGAAGTTACTGACCGCTTCACTTTGAGCTCCAGGACCTTGAAGAAGTTGATCATTAGTCGAGAAGACTTGACTTCCTGTTATCAAGGCAGTTGATTTGTGAAAGGAAAAGTTGTGTTTTCAAAAGTGCTGTGGAATGCAAACTAAGAATCACAGATAGTCAGAGATTGTAAAAGACACAACACAATTTTTCTTCTAAAACCTTTAAAACAAAGCTTTTTTTTGGTTGTTGTTTTTTTTATATATATATTTATAATAATAAGTATCACAATACACCATAGATCTTTAGTCTACTATTAACTTGTTTCATTTTATAACAAACCTCTATCTGTTAACATGCATGGTTTGGCTCATGCATGTACAGTAAACTTGTACTTAATTTTGTTTACTTTTATTTGTTTGTATGGTAAATGAATGTGTTCAACACCATATGACTTTAGCAGTAGTAGTTTTGTTATGCTAATAATAAGTAATATTGCAACCCGTAAATCTAAGCAGCCCGTCTGGCCAATGAGAGCACGGGTCAGACCTGGTGCATTGTGGGTGTGTGGGATTTTATGTTTCAAACAGTTAAGGTTATTATGCTTTCTGTGGTTTAGTGTTGTACATTTGTTCGATAACTACTATGTGTTTTATCAGGTTATTTTGTGTGAGCTCATTTTAGTTACCTTTTGTTGAGTTGCAGGTTATTAAAGATGTGGCCATGTTAAAATGGGAGGATTGATACAGTTTTGACTTAAAAGATGGCTGTAGTTATGCAGATATCTTAAATCTGAGAGTTTGTGTCTTTCTTACTAAGATCACCCAAGGTCTTATGGTGCATGTGGCATGATTGACTTGTTAAGATTGCTGCATAGTATAGTCAGGGCAAGCTGTAGAGAGTCAACACCTTAGTAGTTTGTGATAATATTAAGTATTTCCAGCCAACCTTTGTAATTAGATATATTATTTTTTTAACAGGAATTGTTAGAAGTGTCATCACACTTCTGGTTAACTAGGATACTGTTATGTCTTTGGAAAATCCCAGGCAAAAGGGGTGTGGTCAGTTATGAATTGTTAAGATCCCAGTGAGCAGGACTTGCATATAAAGAAGAATTACAGTGCGTAAACCCTGCAAATTTGTTTAATTAACTGCTGAAGATAGAACGTGCTGTGCTTACAGCCGCGCAGGAATAAACAAATATGTTCATATTGTTTACAAAATGCACAATTGCAATGCAAATCCTGTGAGGAGAGTGATCACTGTCTGACTGTAGGTACAGGTACATCTTGTATATATTTATTCAGTTTTAACAGATTCAAGAAATAATTCGCTGATTGTATAGAGTCGGAATCATGTTTTATTGCCATGAAATGAAAAAGTTTCGACATTACGTGGAATTTGCTTTCGGGAGTAAGTGCATAAAGAGACATAGAACATAGCATAACAAGAAAGTGTGATAAACCATAAAGTCTTCAGTAAACAGAAGCCTGTGTATCTAAAAAGCCGTTTTTTTTGTGACACTGAAATGTATTCATTAAATAAAACAATTTTTGCATTGATTTTACAAAGAAAGAATAGTTAAAATAAGTAACTCAGTGTGTTTTTAGATATGCTTTTTTATGTATAAAACAAAATATATAAATAGAATCTTGGCTTGTACGTTAACAGAACAACATCTGCACCGTTTGCTGTCCAGAAGTGGTGAAATTGTATGCTTGTGCGCATAACAACTCCAAACTTCAGAATTTCCAGCCAAGTCATTCACTAATTTGGTTCTAAGAGCAGCAGTGCAGACACATATTCTGTTCTTGTTACTGTTGCAAATATAAACTTTGGAACATCCCTTCCACTACTGCTTGCCTTTCATTTTAAAGACACAGCTCCCTCATGCCCTTTAAAGAGCAGCATACCACTGCTGGAATTTAGAGTGAGCTGTTTACTGGATGAAACCCAGCTTCTTGATCTTTACTACATCAATCATGTTTCTCCAAGACCATATTTCTGGGAGGATAATTTTTTATTAAAGGTATTTGCTTCAAAATGTCTCACCTATGAAAATCTCCTGGTAGCTGTCCATCAGAACTAATATAGAATTGAAAACTGCTTGTAAGCCACATCCTTGCTTTGTTTTATCAGCCAGCAGTTAACTGAACTTCAGTGTGAGGTAGAGCAGATATTTAATTCAGGCAGTCCTGCATAGCAAACATGGGGTAAATCATGTCTTTGTTTCAGACAAACTATGAAATAAATCTACAAAACATTTCCCAACCATGTCTGTTATATTCTTTCTTCCTTAATTTAGTCACTTCCACAGTTTTTCTAATGTGCCAGTAAATCTTTCAAGCAATGAAAAAAAAAAAAGCCTGAGACTGATTCATGGGGCATGCGAGGTGTTGCGCCTCATCAATGTTTCTCTTAAAAAATCTGGTTCCACTTGTAAAATTTAGCTAGCCTGATCATTAGTGATCTGTGAGGCATGGTGAACCACAAGCATTTCCTTTCAGAGGAGTTAAAGAGCACTCCAGCCAGCGAGACAGTAAATTTAGCTGACATTTGTTGTTTTCGTCATTCTGTCTGTCTTCCATTCCTTTAAGAAATCTAGCTTAAAGCTAAACATGGTTTATATCTTTTTCAATAACATCCAAATGAACCACCTTGTAGTTAGAGTTCTTGATTTCTTTTGGAGAACATCCCCATGTACACATCACTCAGGTTGTGTTGAGAGGAAGAGTATTACTCTGTCCCCTCTGGTCGAACATATTATGGGAGGAGAATAGAGGTTAAAACCTACAGCTGGACTTTAAACCATAGTATCTCCACCTCAAGAACACCATGATTTACGGAGGTCTCTAATGGTATCTCTGCCATGGTCTGTGCTGTCTTTCACCCCAGCATTAAACTCATCAGTTTCTTTCAGGGGCCCTCGTTAATCCCGAACCCTACAAAGGATGCTATGGCTGCAAAGAATTAGGGATTTGAGTCCTCCACCCTCCGCTGTCCCCTGCCGAATGATAAATGATAAACTGATGAGCAGGCCTAATCCACGGAAAGTCTCTCCCGCTGGCTGCCTTTACATCCCCCATACTGATGCTCTCCTGGCTGGAAATTCACCATGAAATCAGGAACTGGTTGCTGGAAAATTCCTTAGATGTCGATACAGAGAATGAAAAGGTACAGTTGACCCTCATGGTAGGGGCTTAGGGACAGCTTTCTCTTGGTTGACTTTGATGTTTTGGTGGGTGGCTCGTAGATCTGTTCATAAATTAAGTATAATTTATATTATTTTTAATTCAAATATATTTGTTGGGTGTCTTTTGCTTCTTAAAAGCCCTAAACTCCAAAATGCTAAGCCAAAGTCTTTAAAAGCATGATCATAATCACACTGACAGAAGTGGCATCTTTAACCCAATAGGGACTAAAGCATTTTAAACAATGCATTTGTGCTAAGTAACTGCAATATTTTTTTACCAACTTCAATATATTTATTCCTCATAGGTTGTCTCTAGGACAGGTTTAAATTGATTACTATTGTTTCAAGGAGGTCTTTATTTGGTGAGACAACATTTAGTGAAAAAAAAAATCAAGAAGGATTATCCTTTGTTGTAATTTTTCTAATATGTGATGGTGAAACCAAGGTGAAGGCTTCAAGAGATAAAGTATATTGGAGACCAAAATTCAACAAATGATTCAGAATACTTATGAAAGCAAATGTAACAGCAACAATAAAATAAACAAAATAAATGAATAGCAATACGACATCTGTGCATCATGTTTGAATAGAGGTTAATGCTAACGAGAAACAGCAAGCTTGCTCCGGGTATCAGTTGACTCTGAAACAAACGATTTCCCTCAAATTGCCAGCAAACTTGAAATTTCCTGTCCTTCTTTTATTTGTAAAAACATGTGCTCACTTTGTATGGGGGGCAAACAATGTTTTTGTCATAGAATGTTGCACACGCTAGAGCCTTGCAATTCCAGACCTTTGCAACAACACATAACAGATGTTGTTGTACCAAGGCTGTACAAAGAAATTAAAGAGACTGTGCCAAGGGAACTGTGTTCTGCTTTTCACCAATGTAGGAAACATTGTCACTACAAAAAGAAGTGTCCTAAAAGCTTGTGATCTTCCTTAAGTACCTTCACATTTGCACTATAAGACAATTTTAAAAGCACATGCATTTGTTAAACTGCACGGTGCTGAAATATTTTGTTTAACAGAGTCATTTGGTGAATTCACCTCTTTGAGACCTCATTTTTAATGACTTGCAGGTTGCTTTGTTAGTAATGTTTGTAATGGCAAGAATGTTCAGAGATTCTAACAGCAGATAGTCCTGTTTGGTATTCATAAGTGGTTAGTGTTATTGTGTGCTAATTTAAAACACTGTTTTTTATTTATTTGTAATTTATTTTATTTTGAAAAGCACTTGAAATTTTCATAGGTGAAAAAAAATCCTTGTACGTCAGACATTATGTTACGAATGTTAGGATAGAATGTATTTTATACATTTTGTTCATGTATTATTATCCAGAGATGGTTTTATGGTCATATTCTTTCACAATAGCATTATACTGTTTCATTGAGAGATATAACATTGTGATTCTTGTCCATACACAGCCCTAATTCAGAATAAAATGGAATTATTATATGAGGGGTGTCTCTGAAAACAAACTTTAACATGCCACTCCAAATGTAGCCTGAAGGCATCAAAAACATGTATACTAAGCATCCAACTTTATACACTGTCTTGTTTGGTAACTAATTATTTAGGTTTTACTGTAGCTCATTGCTGTCTGAAAAACTATAGTGAACAAGTTCTTTATCATAATATATATATATATAAACACTTTGATGTGGTTGTTGATTGAACAATACAGCAAAGTAATTATAATTTCACCTTGATAGCTCAATACGTTTTGTTATTGTGACATAATTTTATTTATTTATTTGGCTTAAATGATACATTTGCACTCGGTTGTTTGCCAAACATTTTATCCAAACACATTGGAGACAACGCTTTCTCTTGTTTTTAACAGCTGCTAAGTGTTAATAAACATTGCTTTTTAAAGTACATCTGAAGTCCATCCAGGGGTTATTAATTCTAGCATTTAAAAATCGCTCCTTGCCCACCCTTATTACTGTACTCTGCAATCAGATCTCTCTCACATTTCAGTGTGTATTGGTGGGTATATATATGGGCTTCAGACCGCACCTCCAAATCAGAGACCTAGTAGGCTTCATCTGTTTGCTCTACTTTTGAAGATGTATGTTTCGGTATACCAACCTAACCTTTTTTTGTGCCACGCACTGGTTTAATGTCTGACAATGTTATCAAGGATCAGTTTTTTAGGTGTGGCAGATAAATACAACAAAAAAATGTAATGCGCCCTGCATGTAAACTGTGGTTCTTTCTAAACTTAATAATAAATGTGAATCCACTCTACCTGTTTGCTACTACATTGTCCTCTTAACAAGAGTTTTGAGGACTTCATTGCCTCATTCAAGAGGCAGTTGCCACATATTATGCAGAGTGGGCTTGGTGCGTGGGAATCTCCTGTCAAGATAAATCCGTACTTTAAGTAGGACTCGATATTGTCTGTTATATTCAGCTTTTGTTTTCTTGGAATTTGTAGGCTCTGTCTCTTTGCTCCTTGTTTTCCTCTTCGCAAAGAAACTGTTCAAATATATTTTTTTACTCATTTTGATAGCTCCTGAGCTTCATTTTAACCTATCACGTGACCGAAAAGATCCCCTAGACCTGTGCCAAGAGTGACATTGACAGATGTAGCTAAGAGAATCGGATAATTAAAAAAAAAATAAAAGATCGTTCAGATTGGGGACTAGTCAAGCCTCACTCAGGGATCAGCATAGAGTAAATGCTGAGAACCCAGAGCAGTCACATACAGCTTCTATAGTCAACTAAAACTGGACTTTGCATGCTATAAATGTGCATAAACACATTTTTGTTAATTGCATAAAGAATAAAACTATCTGTTAGTTTTCAAAACAAAATCTAAATCAAAATGTCCTATTTTATTTCACATTTTTCTTTTGCAGTTAAATTCAAATTTCTCTCACATTTGTAGCTTTCCACGCTGTATTCTGATAGCTTGTACTAACTACTAATCTCAAAGCAAAGCCCAGTATTTGATCTGTAGCTAATAATATAGGAAAGAAGTGTTATGTAATATGGCAATTTGAAGTGTAAAGAGATACTCTGGTCAGAATATGAGCCAATGAGAATTCTCTTTTTGGTCTTACCTGAGGCTTACCACACACTGAGTGTCAGGTTTATAATTCTAATTGCATGTAATTATCATCTTGTCTTTGTAAATTAGATGATAATAACACGATTGGCCAGAAAAAGTGACAAACCTATCCTCACTATGTGGAGGGTCTTTTGTTTGACGATATGCTAAGTAGCAGTGATGGAAGCCTTGATGACAGCTCTGCATATTGAGTGATGTAAACCCATGGCAATTTGCTGTCATCCCTAGATAAGCAGACAGGTACAAAGTAAAAGGGGAACGAACCGTTGAATAGACTAATAGACTAGATGGCTTCGCTCCTCAGAGGACCCCTCTGGGTTTGCCTTCAGGGAACATTTTCTCATGGTGTCTGAGCCAAAGCTTTCCGTCATCCAGCTCTAAAAGTATGCGACTTATACGATGACAGTCACTTTCGATTGCTGACTCTCTGCTTTTGTCTGAGTGGATGGATACGAGAGCCAGACTGCTGGAGAGTTTGAACATATGTGGGAGATCAAAGAAGTGACCATCATTATTTTTTCTTGTCAACATCCCGGCATCCTGTTTAGCTCCCACTGATGGAAAACAACCCCTCCCCGCTCACATCAAACATATGGAGAGACAAGGACATCAGATATCTTGCGTCAAAATGTGTCCTACGGCAGATTAAGCTCACAAACTAAAATGTTCTGTGATCATACGTCAGAATCAGCGGCAGGTTTTAGTTTGATGAAAATATAGTTCGCTGAGGTTTTTTTCAGGCTGTGGTATATAGACAGTCCTGTTAAAGCCGTAAAGGGCTTACGATTAATCCTTTGTTTTTTCAATTCGGTGATGCATTTATTTTGCAAACGGTCATAGAGTTAAAACCAGTTCTGGCTGCTCCACAGGCTACAGTGTTCTCCAGCTTCTGGCTTCATGCATGACAGTCTGTTGTGATCCCTATGACAAGTTCTGGTCCCCAGGGTGTCTGCAGAAGAATACACACTCACTGTGACACACATATGTGCGCACACACATACACGCATACGTCTACCAACCCCCCATTTTTGTCTATATCCACCACCTATCTCCTTGTTCTCTCTCTCTCTCTCTCTCTCTCTCCCCCCATCTCCCTCTCGAATACAACCCCCCTCCCTCTTGATGTAACCTCTTTGGCTAGACACAAAGAAAGCGAGAGAAGGGCCCTTTAAGTTGCAGATTGAGATCTCAAGTGCTGACACAAGAGGAGGACCGATGGGGCTCTGGAGTGATATCTTTGTATTATGCTCATGGTCTCATGGTGCTCATGGCTGCTAGATTACACTCTGATCTAATGCTGACAAGAAATAACCTGAACTAGAGGCACAGGAAACAGTCTTGGCCATGGCCTAGACAAATACTTGCTTTTTGTGAAATTGCACGTGTGCTATTTATTTGGTATATGGTAAAAGTAAGCCATTGATTTTAGGTCAGACATTGCTCCAGGACAGTGGTTGAGATGAGTTGTTTGTAATACAATCTGAAGAATTAGCCCTGATCTATCCTCAAAAAAAAAATGCATATGTTGTTAGTTATATGTGTCCGATGTGTAAAATGCAATAGATAGAATGCCATCAATGCCCATTTGTAATAGTTTGCATGTCAAATGTTGGCTAGGTATTTTATACAGAATCAGAAAGGTCTTTATTGCCAAGTGTGCATGTGCACACATACAAGGATTTTTAGGGATAGTCTCCATTATTGGTACAAAAAAAAAAACTACATAATAACATTGCACAGTAACACATGTTATGTAAGTAAATTGCTGAAGTTAAAGGTATATAGAATAGAATATAGTAATATTCTACAAATAGAGGTTGTAAAACTATAAAATAATAGAACTACAACTTTTGAAGTCCAAGGTGCTTAAGAGATGTGTTTTGGAGGTAATGTGCAGACCAAAGTGTAAAGTAAAAGTAAAGTGCAACAATAGAAAAACAGAATATTAGAATATGGGGAGACTGGAAATGTGCAAAGAGTTCACATCAGAGTCCTGTTGCTTAGTGCAAAATTTAGATAAAATACATCTGAGTGTTGGTGGAAAGTTATGGGTTCAGGAGCTGAATGACCTGAGGGAAGAAGCTGTATTTGTGCCGGGCTGTCCTGGTGTTTGGAGCTCTGACAGAATAGAAAACAACATTATGACAACTGGAATTTTTTGCGAGGATTGGAAGTGTTCGAGCCATACCAGACTGAACAGGAACAGGCTTGCATCAGCTTAATCTAGATCCCAAGTTCCCAACTACTAGAAGAATGTGGAAAGGATCACCTTTATTAACATTGTACGTTGATAATTTGTTTACCCTGTTTACATTTTTTGACAGTTTCTCATCTGAGACCTTTCCAATCTGCACATTTCATACTTAGTGTAAAATGGTATTGGCCATTGTTTTGACCCACTTGGATTCTGCATTTAAAAGTGTGCAGAAATGCTAGTGTATCATACTTTGTCTATGCACATTACTGGTTAGATGACCAGGGAAAATATGAAGATTGTATAAGGAAAGCCCTCCCAATCATGATTTCCATGTTCAAGTTCATTCATGTAATTTCACAAACAATACGGAGTATCACACAAACACATTTTTTGAGACCCTGTTACCCATGGGTACTCATTTGTCTTGTGTATCAGGTCTTGAAGTTTTTTTTAAGAATTCATAAGTGCACTATGCAAATGCATATACAATACTCCTCTTTATCCTCCATTACAGCATCCACATAAGAAAATTAAATCATGTATCGTCCACCTTTGTTGTTTTGTTTTAAAAGTGAAATCTTTCGCTCTCTTCCATCTTTCACACTCATACCACAGAGTAAACATTTATTTAACAAATTGAGGCAATCTGCATCAACTCATGTTACAAAAGTTGTTCTTTGGTTGGTCCATGAGATATTTTTCAGTTTACAGCAAAAAGAAATGGGGTTTTAAAGTGTTTTTCAATAAAGCTTTTCAGTTTTAAGTTGCTGCCTTTGGGTCAGAGATATTTTTCATATTCTATCAGTGCTAAATTGTTCTCTAATGTATCGCTTTTTTCAGCATTTAGAATAATGTATTAAGACTTAAGCATTAAGACTTTATAATCCCAACATTTTGATTGAGAAGATACATTGTATTTATTAATAAATCATTATTTTTAAATAATATTTTATAATGTTAATTAAAGTACAGAATCATGTACAAAAATCGACAAGTAATTTGCCCCTTAGATTTCTTTAGTCCCGGTATTTCTATAATCATTGCATTATCTAAGTATAAACTATTTACTAGATGACATTAGCTCAGCCTAACAGAGCTGGTAAATTGATTTAAACACTGGTTTTTACTGCAATAGTTCAAAAAAATGTATTGTGCTTTTCATTTTAAATCCACAGTCATTAACATGGAAAGTTGGACCTAAGAGAACAGAACAAAACCAAGAGCTCATGCAGTTAAGGTCCCTCTAATACTTCTCTAAATTTCAGCAATCAAAACGAATAGAACAGAATGTTCAAAAGTTAATTCAAAAGTGATACTGAAAATGGATGAGGTCTGCTGGCTTGCAAACGCAAACCATTTAGTTCTTATGCCTCTTGAGTTAATCTGAAAAGACTTTACAAATACCTTTGTCAAAGGAGACATTTTTAAAGTAACTTGATGATCTCATGAGAGTAGGCGCCCATCTACTTTTTTAACATGATTATCTATTGAAGAGCACAAAAGTGAGTTTGTTGAACTTGCATGCATGGAACGATTCAAGCTGGCGTCAGGCATATAATGTCATACTCTGTCCATACTGTCACAATCCATTACTTGTAAATGGACTTCTTCTTGAGTGAAACCTAACAAAAACAAGTGGGACAGCGAGCAAATGTGACGTCCCTATATTTTTAGTAATGCACTGTACACTCAATTTTACGTCTCCGATTTAGTTTCCAGCCAAACCACAGAAGACTGCTGCTTGATTCACCATTGAAAGCTGATTTGACAGAGATATCTGACAGCTGTGATTGTTGGCTAGTCAGCCATCAGATCAGACTGCAAAATTGACTTGAGAGATAGAGCATAATACGAAGAGAAAGAAGCCTATCACTTTAGAACTCACAAACATTTAACAATCATGTCCTCTTACACCGCTGTCACTCACTGGTGTCTGTACTGGTAAAGTGTTTTAGTGATATGTTTGAGAAAAGTTAAAAGAAAAGGGATGCAGGGGCCTTCATGGTTCAGGTTTTAATTTTCAGGGTGGATAGCCTGAGGCGTGCTGACCAAAGGCTGGTTGCAGGTATAATAATTACCTTACTGTGAAGAGTATTATCCGCTCACACCTCTTATGGGCTGATGAGGGCCTCTAAAGTCTTATCAGTGTTAATGTAAGCACTCTGCAGTGAGCGAGAGAGTGAAAGAGAGCAGCGCCGCAGGCTCAGACATGAAAGAGGCTCAGCTTCAGTCCTCCACTCCTCTGTGTTTACATAAACCACCAAGCTAAGAGAACGGCCAGCACAGCTGTCGAACACACACTAGCACACCCACACTTGCACTTTTCACTTCGCCTTTTTTTGCTTGAAGGTAGAGGTTTGTAGAGTTTTCTTTCTCCTATTTATTTTCAATCTCTTTTGGCATAACTGTTATGTTTCGATCAGAAGTTTGTTCATGCTCTCACTAGCCAAATTTATACTCACCTCGAGCAAGTTGGTGTGTGTTAGCATTTGTATTGTTACTAGTAAACCATTTGTGCTGCCTTGGAGTGAATGTCCAGATTTTTTGCTCTTTTGTAATTTTTTACTTAGAATAGTTACATATTGATAAGTGTTTGATTACTTATTTTCAGATTACTGATAAAAATTAAGTGAAATCCCTCAACTCCCCATCAATCAGCACAACTCCCCTCCCCCAGCTGTCCAAACCTTGCCAAATCGCACAGACCCTCTACCAATTAAGATCACTAAAGCATTAGTGTTTTCTTATTTCTTGGTTATAATCATGATTTTTACATAAACAGGTTTGATTTTGTAGAATAATTTAGAACCTTTAAGCTAGTCTTTACATTAACATCTTTTAGCTTTTTTGTAGTTTAAGAAATTGTGAACATACTTCCTAGTTGTAGCTAAAATTAAACAAAAATGAAGCATTTAAATATATCATGTTTGTTTTATGAACAAAAAGTGTTTTCACTTAATACATTTCATGTTTAATCTCTGATGGCAGATCTTAGTCTATTTTTGCATTTTATACCCAGTAGAAAATTGATCGAGGGAGCCCTTTGATTGATTAATGTCAGATATTGACATTAGTTAGGGTTTTAATACTATCTAAATTAAAGGATTGTGCCTTTGGATGTGTTGCATTTACACTGCATTGTACTTACAAAATTGATTGACAGCTCTACCTAGGGGAGGTAGTTGGAGGAATAATAATGCAAGAATGATAATGCAAGAATGAACAATCATTTTGTAAAATCAAACTTGGTGTTTAAATTGCTCTACAGTATGGATTTATAATTATATTTTTTTTATACATCTTATATATTCTTTTGGTACTATGGCCTTGCTTCTTTCATCTCTTGTGCATTGTCACCTTTTAACTCCTCCCCCAAGCACCCCTTTTTAAATTCTGCACGCATATTTTGCTGTCATCACACTGATGTTTTTGTCAGGTTTGGCCTTGAGACTAGCAGAGCACCAGGTTTGTTCTGTTCATTTTTTTTTCTTTTTCCATCTTGTGATTTTTCATTATTATGGGTATCCGTCTTTGTATTTGCGGCAGACTGCGTGCTTGAGCTGAGAGGCGAGCAGAGAGGCAGTAAAGTCAGCAGTGGTAACCTTGCCCGCCCATGGTCACGGGTCATTTGGCAGGAGCGCTACGGAATTCATTTTACTAAGAAGGAGAGAATACAAGAGGAGAGGAAACTTGAGGAAATAGGAGGGACATGGAAGAAGTAAAAAAGAGAAGATGAATTTGAATAGCAACTTATTTGCCCAACATCTCTTTTAACTATAATTAGCAACAGATGTGACACTTCAGGTTCTGAGAGAAGACCAGTTTCTCATTTTAAGGTTAATGCAATAAATTAATTCATAATTGATTTAAACATTCTATCATGAACGTGATTTAAGGATTTTCTAAATCCAAATATAACTATTCAATTTGAACATTTTAATGTTGTCATTGTGTGCCAGGGACAAAACATTTTCCTTTGTTATTATAAACATATTCTTATTAATATATAATATATATATATATATATATATATATATATATATATATATATATATATATATATATATATAGGCTTCACCATGCACAAGATGTCAAATTAACTACTTCTGAACTAAAACAAAAATATTAGTTAAATATATACCGATAGATGTGATAATGTTTTGTGTGTGTGTGTGTGTGTGTGTGTGTTGCCTGGACTTTTATTCTTCACATATTCTTCAAATGTTATTTTTCATATATTACTATTCATTTAATACAAATGGCCAGTTTGAGTGTGGACTGTAATTATATAATTTTTTTTCTTGCAGCTAAACTTTTCTAAAGCACACATCTGTTTCTGTGACATTACATTCATCACACAGTGAAAAACTCTTTTGGTTTATAAAACACCTCGAGAAATAGTTTATACGTTAATTTATTTTTTAATAAATTTTTTTTAAAGACATGCATTTATTGGCCAAATCTGACATTACACCATCCAATCAAGTGGAGATCTGGCATTCATTAACTTAACAAGTAAAATGTATGTTTTCTAGTTTGAAAACTTTTGTGCATGATTAGAAGCACTAATTTTAACACTAATGTGTGGTATGTTATTCAAATAATAAAAACATTTTCACTTGACTCCGTGTACAATTTTTAGACAAAAAAAATCCACATGAATTGTATGTTGAGTGAATTTTGTCTTTCTCATAATTGATTCAATTAACTTTTTTACTCAACACATCACTTTGACACAGCTAAACACAATTGACTTAACGTTAGTCGACTAATTTTTTTTAAATAATTTTATTTCAATTAGAAAATATAAATGAAGTCAAAAACTGAGCCAATCAAAAAATTCTTTAAAAAAGCGTTAAAAAAATGCTTTTTGTGATTTAAAATAGTATCACTAACTCTGAGAAATAACATACAGCAATTTGTCCAAAACATATTCCAAGGTATGTTAGCATTTTACAATAACTACACACTACTAATCATTTAGTAAGCAGTAATAAATAGTTATTAAGTAATTTATAAAGCATTACTTCTATCTTATTACACATTTGTAAGCCAGGAAGTATATATATAACTTTAGTTCTTGTTTTAAAAGGGTCTATATGATATAGTTAATAACACTACATTTATGCTTTATTGAGGGTCAATTAATTATTTATAAATTAAACTTTTCACTGTTCAAAACCAGTTAGTTATTAGTTGGAAGCTAATGAGATCATTTAGAACATTTTAATAATGGCTATTAAACGATTTGAAAGCACATTACCACATCTTATTATTCAGGTGTATAGTAGAATGAGACTAAACTTTCTCTCTGCACTGTATTTTTTTCATCAATTTAGAATAAAACTAAGCCTTTAACTCTAATTTATTATTGTTGTATGTAAAAACTGAGTAAGCATATCAATTAAGCCTTTTTAACAAAGATTTTCTGAAACTAGAGTCTTGCTTTGTACATTCTCACCCTCATAGCTTGTGGTGCTAGCTTATTATTGCGACTACACTGGGTCGCTAAACTCATTTTTAATTATCAGAATGCACAGCGAAATATCACAGGCTCTTAAATATGGAGCGCAACTCAAGTTTAGAAAAAGTGTGTTTTATTGGCGTAAATGCATGCACTCCTCTCATGGCATAATTGAGAGCAATAGGCCGAGACCCAGGTGTGTAATGAATATTACAGACAAGATAGTTACACAACATCTCCAGCTAGCATTGTGCTCTCCCTCCCTAAAGAAAGACAATGGCTTTTGTATTTACTCCCATTTCCTTCCCTAATGAAGTCACAGATTAAAGTGAAGCGACACAAAGGGCTGGGTGTTTGTAAGGAGACAAACCTATCCAAACAAGGTGTACGAGGGTAAGTCTTCGCAATTAACCCTGCATGGCTGGAGAGAGCTGGGCGGATTAGTTGAGTTTTTTTTCTACTGAAACCTTCACTTTGTAGGGGCCATCATGGATCGTGGTGATCTGCAGACGTCTGACAGTGGAGAGCAGTGCTGTTTGTTTTGCAATGCTCTCACAGTTGATATGTATATAACTGTTTTGTGCATATATCATGTGATCCAGTTTTGTCATGCATAGCTCTCGAATTTGTTGATTGAGATTTGTTTTCATTAATAGTTAAAATTTTTATTTTCAACACATAAGTTCCTTAACGGAGTTTGGGAGGAGCTTGTCTAAAAAGTAATCTATGTCTTTTTGTCATGATGTCGTTTTAATCTTAATGTACTCCTGAAAATGTTAAGTTATGTTTCAGTTTAAAAAAAACATTTTAGATCTTCTATAATTACTTGCTAAATGTGTCATAATAAAATGTTTAAAAGAGTGGGTTTGGTCCAGTTCCAGATGAAGATGGTGCAAAGACGAATGAAATATGCATTGAAAGTTACATTTAAGCATGTTACCTGACTAACTATAAGAATATTTAAAAAAAGAACAAAACAAAACCATGAGAATATTTAAAAATAAGAAGAATTGTATTCTAATGAGCATTTTTTTACAAGTTGTCTACAACCCCAGTTACACTTATAAGAAAATGAATTGGAGAAATCTCTTAAAATATTTTCTATATTTATTAGGATAGTATAAATTACTTGCCACACTGCCAGTGATGTTTTCAACATTAATACCTTGACACAAAGCAACCAGTGTTAATGAAAGGAAAGTTCAAACTTAGTTTTTGACAGATTATTGGATAAGATCTCTCCATTAACAATAATTCTTTGGTAATTAAACATTAGATTAGTGCTTGATCAAAAAGTGACAGGTTTGCTCAGATAAACAATCTTTGTTCAGGAACTTTGCCTTCAAAAACAAACTTCAGAAACTTTTCCTCAGTATCTCTTTCATTTGTAACGATGAAGGGTCATGATTTGGGAAATAATTCCTAAAATAGAGTAGGGAGGGGCAAGGTTACCCACAAAACTTACTTTACTTTTTTTCTTTCTTTTTTTTTTACAAAAACAACTTGATCAATTGTAATAACTCTACCCGGAGTGTGTTCACAAATGTCATGCACACATTAACGTCCAAACACCTTCCAAAATGTGAACAACATGCTGCTAATTTACTAATTCAAACCCAGGCCCAGGTCACCTTCTTGTTAGGTACTTGAACAATTAGCCTAGTACACAGAGAAGGAGAGGAGAAGCAAGGAAAACAGGCAGGGATGCAAATGGAAATTATCACATTTAAAAAAATTTGTGAGCTTTTAAGTTTACTGAGTAATTAAACTGATTTACAGTATCGCAACAGGCATACACTGAACTGCTGCACTCTAGACAAAATTATTTGCAAAAGTTTTTACAAATGCTCAGTTTCACTGAACAGTTGAGATATTTTTTGTTTTGCATGTGGATGACTAAACAAACTGCATAGAAGAATAACAGTAGTCGTGTGGATTCGGTTTTAGTCACAAGATCTCAAACCAAGACAAGCTCCAAGACACTTCAAGGGGATGGTGACTGCAAAATCCAAGATAGGACTTCCAGTTCAGTTTAAAATAATGAATGCTGATTAAAAAAAACAATAAAATTGCAAGTCACCTGACATTTTTATTGCAATAAAAAATCAATAATAAAAAGTTAACTAAATTTTTATATTAGTCACTTATTTTAGTTTGGTTCTGAATGATCTTTTGATGATTTCAGTTTCCATGGATGAGTGTACTGGATGAGTTTTAGACACTAGAAATAGATGTGTAATTGATGTCTGCAAAGCAGTTTTTTTTAAGAGGACATAATTTACTTGCTGTTACAAGCACGGAGTAGCTGCTAATATTTGTGACCTGCAATATTTCAAGCTTTTGAGGCCCCCAGTCTCCATCCGCCACTCCTCATGTAGAGTGCGATGCTTAATTAAATTGCTGCAGCGAGCTTAATGTGTTATGATATGATACTACCCCGCACTCCCCCCTCCTACAAACCTTCGCTTCTAAATAAGATGTAGTGTTAGAAATACAGTAAGTCATGGGTTTGTGTTTTGCGGGTCTCAGTCCCATTAGCAGCTCACACTTAAGAGATCTCTGGGTAAATGATCGACTCTGGCGACAGATATGGCTCGCGGGCTGTAGATGACCGAGGTTTTTAAAGAGGCAGTAAATTACTTTGAAACTAAAAGCAAAGTCTTGTGTTTTTTATGAACGCGAAGTGCTGATGCTAATTTATTTTCTGCTCGACTTTATGGTCGTTCAGTCATGACCTTTGGAGTTTTTTGGTGGCTTTATGAAAAAAAAAGGTAAGTTAAATATAAATAGCACTGGAGAGGAAATAGTAATATGTAAACACTTAAAATGTTCAATTAAACATCAAAGTCAAAAATTGTGTTTCTCAAAAATACCAATCATTTTCAACTACATTCCAACATTTAAAACATAATGTTAAAAATATATAATGTTATTTTATTCGACAAAGGCACCTTATTGTCCTAAAATTAACTCGGAAATATAATATCTATTTATAATATATATAGTTGCTTTCTTAGCTGAGCAACTAATGCAATGTTCTTCATTGCAATCAAATGTCCTCAGACCCCTGCAGATGATCCAGAACTCTGCAGCTCACTTGGTCTTTAAAGAACCGTACCACGTCCACGTTCTTCATCTAACTTCATTGGCTACTCATTTGTGTTGAATTCAAATTACTTATGCTTATGAAACCATCACCCATCAGTTCTGTCCCATCAACCCTCACAAGCCCTTTCAGTCATATACGCCCTCCAGAAGGTTGCATTCACAGAAGGAACATATGTCCTCATGTGAAACCATATGAGACAAAGACAGGAAATCTCTCAGAAGAACTTTCTCTCTCACTGGCTCCCTGATCTAGTCAGAAAAGCAGAAACAACTTTATAGCAATATGTTCCAGTGATCGGCTGAGATGACCCCTATGTGAACTGCTTGAGTTAGACTTATTTTTTGTAATAAATATAATTTTGTTTCTCTCTTTATTATAGGTAGTTATACTACGAGATGCATATTACTGCAGTTCAAAAGTAATCCCTGACACCACAATAGTACATTTGTTTTTAGAAATGGATGACTAATAAAGCTAGTCTACCGTTAAGTTACTTTCAACAAGTAAATATAGAATTGCATTACACTAAAAGAATTTCAGAGAAGCAGATTTGCATTGTATTGCTCACTAACACGTATGTAATGTTTGAAAACAAAGTTTCAGGAGTAGCACAGGCAGAATTTATAAACCCTCAGTTAGTCCAGTTTCTCTGACGATCAACAGCACACACCCTACATCACTACTTTACAACTCTATTCGACTCCGAGCCGAAGCCCTCGTTTCGACAGCTCATCTGGTATGCTTTTACACACACCATTTCTGCTTATGCAAGTGCTATGGTCTACTTTTTTAAGTAAAACACATTAAATAAAAATGAATAACACTCACAGTATTATTTTGTTCAATTCTACATATTTTGTTTATATATATATATATATATATATATATATATATATATATATATATATATATATATATATATATATATAAACTGCATTGTGCTACTCATCATGTAACTAGTTACTTATTAATAAAATTAATAAAAATGTACACTTCTAAAATTACACTGAAATTTACAGCAATGTTATATTTTTGTAATGTATGATTATAAATCACCTGGGATAAAGACGTCTGCTGAATACATAAATGTAAAATTGAAATGAAACTAATCTTCTTAAAAATAACTACACAATCTAGTAGCATTGGTTGTGCTGTTGAACTAGAGAAGAACTTCAAGCATATGCCTGCTGTTTGGAAATACTCAGAGTAGCTTTAATTGGAGCAATATGGGCTTTTTTGGAGGAATTTTCTTTAGTTGCCTGCTTTCCCAACCTCTTGACCTGAAGTAACACACCTGGTCTTGGGTCAGTTTACAGCCTGCAGGTCTCTCTAATCCCACGCATGGCAACATACCTGACGAGTAGACTAGTTCAAGCCCTTTTATTCTACCTTGAAAAATACCTGCATACCCACAAGTTTTTTCCTGCTCTACTCCTCTGTTCCTTCCCTAAAGTGATGATTTAACTCTTTAAGGATGTTGAGGGTCTTTTGTGGGGCATTAGCCTGCTGAGAATTACTGCCTTAAGTGAATTATGATGAGTGCATCTGTATGCACAGCCAGCTTGGTGTGTTTGCACCAGTTGTATGATGTGTGGGTGTGTGTGCAGTTGTATGTGTGAGGGACATAGTGTGAGAGAGAGCACATGTGCAGTTAACCCTTCTGGGACTGAGCTCGACATGTTTAAGTCTCCTCCCTGCAATCCCTGAATGGGCTTTAAAGCAGAAGGCTCGCTAATGACTCATAATGGCCGTCTTATGTGATTCACCACCATTGCTGTTCATCTGAGTAACTGATGGGATTCATGCAAGATGCAAAGCATTAGCGTCTAATCTTTCCCAAACACTTTTCATAATATAATATAAAAAATACTACTCAACAATAACAGTAATGAAAGCAAACAATAAACTAATTGCAATAAATATACAAAGTAAAACTATATTTTACTTTATATATATATATATATATATATATATATATATATATATATATATATATATATATATATATATATATATATATATATATATATATATATATTTAGTATTATATTTAGTATAATATTTAGTCGCATAGCAAAGATCTACTAGTACTAGTTCAACACCTTTACATATTGTTCTACTAATAATTTGGCTATATATTTACTATACATTTTATATATTATTTTAGTGTATTTTATTTATATAATCCCACACATTATATTCTATATATAATCTATGATATTCTCGTCAAAGCAAGAAGTAATCATTGTCTGTTTCAATAGAAATAAAACAGAAATAAGAGCACATGAACAATAACCAATCATTTTAGCACATTCAGTGTGAAACAGTGGGATAATGAAAGAGCAAACTCATATTCATTTAAATGGCTGAGACGCTCTAATTGGATTCATTGAGCAGAATTAGAGTCTCCCATCTTACAGCAAGCCATCTCAGAGGCAGCTGGCTCCCACTCTGCTCTGTCTGCGCATGTGTTCTGCTAGTGGTCTCAAAATCTTGACATTGTCCAGCAGGGGGCACAGTTCTCCTGCACTTGCTCAGAAGTCACAAAAAAAAAAAAAAAAACAGAACAGATTCGTGTCAGGACTGAATATTAAACAGAGCTGCTTATGAGTGTGCATCAAGAGACTTGCCAGTAGTGTGCTCTACGGAGAGAGTTTATTAGAGAAATGTAATGAAATTGAATGGTCTCACTGTCTTCCATAAGATACTCTATAGTGTCATTTGCATTATTTTTTATTATTAGTAGTTTTTCTTTCATATTTATCACTTTTGAAATACATTTGTTTTTTATAACAACAACAACAGCATGTTTGTGTATTTTTAGCACTGCTATTTCTCATTAGAGGTTTCGCTTTCAAGTCACATTTTTGGGTGGTGTTTTCTGTCCAGAAATGTTCACGCTAGGCTAATAGGTGAATTTAATTTTCCGTACATTTTTAGAAAGGTTGTCTGTTGGCAAATTCTTGGGTATTGCATGATTTTATGGTGCTTATCTAAGATCAGAAAATATTACTCTATTGTTAGATGGGAAAAAAATCAGTTTTATGAAAGTGATGTGAAGTGACCCATAGCTGGAATGTGTCCTCTGCATTTAACCGATCCCAGTGTATACACACACAGCAATAACAAAAACACTGTGAACACACACCCAGAGCAGTGTGCAGCCATGGCTGCGGGGCCCGGGGAGCAGTCGGGAAACTGGTGTCTTGCTCAAGGACTCCACAGCTGTAGTTGTTGAAGATGAGAGAGCAAGTGTTTTATCCCTCACACCTTCTTCAACTGAGTGGATCTGGTGTTCGATCCGCGAATAAGTTGATCTTCTTATTCACCAGACCACAGCTGCCTTACATTACCTTCTAACAGTCATTTAACCATTATATGATAAAAAAATTCATGCTGAAAAATAAAAAACAGTGATTAATTTGAATTGTATAAGGATATGAGGATATCCTCCCAACTTCTCATTCTCTGCATCATTTGTTTGAATTGTTACTGAGGAGTCACATCTAAAGAGTGATTTTAAAAGATAGGTTTTATTTTGTGTGGTCTGTTGTGCAGCAATGTTGGAGGCTGTCTTGTTGAAATATTTCAACAAGGTACTGATTACTTAGTTTTTACACTGAAACAAGATCTGGCTTCAACTGAACTGTCCTCTCATGCGTCATTACTGTACATGGTCTCCTGATGCTCCAAATGAGTGCGTGTTTCTGTGTGTGAGTGAGAGAGAGAGAGAGAGAGAGAGAGAGAGAGAGAGAGAGAGGTGTAGAGGAATGCACAATGTTCTTAGCACACGTATATGCTATTTAAGCTTTGTATACTCAGATATTTCAAAAATTTTTTTGGTGAATGTAGCTTGTCAAAATAAAGGGCCTAATGTTAAACATTTGTCCAGATTAGTTGATAATAGTTTATAGATATTTAAATAATTTCTTTGCAATGCATTTTTTTAATGTTTGTGAAATACATGTGTTTTTGGTGTTATTTTTTATTACAGTAACTACAATAAACTTTTTGATGAACACATACTACTTAGAAAAATATAAAACCTACAACTGGGAAAGAAAATGATTAATTTATTAAAAAAAGGTTTGTTGAGATCACAAATAAATAATGTACTGATACAAGAAGTATATTTAAACTATTTAAATTATGATAGTTATTGTTTGTGTGTTTGATTATGTGGTTTTATATCCAAATTATAATTGTTTTGTTTGTAATATTTAATGAAGAATCATTTTAAAATTTAATTACTGAGTGATTTTTTGGGGGAAGCAACAAGGATGTATTTTTAATTATTTATTTGTAATTATTTATTTAAAACTATATATTTTAAGTGTATTGTGCATATAAATATACTCAAAAAAAGCAAAAACTGATTGTCACATTTTTAAATTAATCTCAACTTATGCAGGTTTACAGTCTACAAATATGTAACGTTATTTAATGTTTTTAAAGCAAAAATCAAGATCAAATGATACATCAATACAGTCAAACAAACATCAAGTAAAGGAAAGTGTTCAACTATTTTACAAATTTCCCTGATTTGGAGGGGCCAAACTTACAGGGTCACATTCACTCACCATTCACTCCTGAGAACAATTTAGTTTTCAATTCACCTAAGTAGAGGAAATCCACGCAAGCACCAGGAAGACATTATACACAGGAAGGCCTCTGTCTAGCTTCAAACTGCTGCCTTCCTATCTTAGAGCCAACCTGTCCACAACTGCTCCATCTTGCTGCCTGACTTTAATTCATAATTCCTTATACTTTTAATACATATCAGAGATGAGAAGCAGACAATTAATAATTTGTTTAGCAATAATTTTAATTAACACATGATTATTTTTTATGAACATTTTTCTTTCCAATACATACTTTTTAAATATATTAAAGAATTAAAATCCTACCAAACATGGACAAAACAAAAATGACAGAGAAAGTAGATTATGTTCATCATGTTTAAATTCAGTTGACACCATTGACATTATGTTTATTTTTTCAATTAATTAGAAACATTCTTGTTCGATTTTGTGGGTGAAAACATCTCCAATTGTTTGTTTACAACTAATGTGTGTTACTTAACAGTTTTGTTATTTATTTTAAAACGTTTAGTTACTTTGGTAAAAGTAGCATTATATTTACAGTTTTGAACAACATTTCTGAACAGATTTATGGTACTTTATGATGGGTGCCAACTAAGGGTGACAGAGCGTTCTTAGTTGCTGCTCCTCGATTATGGAACAGCCTTCCAAGGGAGATCTGCCTTGCCCTGTTTGTTGATAAAATAAATTAAAGACATACTTTTATGTGCAGGCATTTTAATAGTTGGTGTATTTTTTTATGAATATGTATTCATAAATTTGTGCTGTTTTACCCGTCTTATGATCATTGAGTGAGTTTTTTAACTTGATGTTTTCATGTAATGTTTATTTTATTGTACTATGCGCTTTTTTACTGATTGTACTTTGTAAAGCACTTTGATATAACTTGTTTGTCATAAACAGCGCTATCTCAATAAAATGTACTTCTCAGAATGCGAGTATCATACTATAAAACTCATTCATTCCTTTAAAGCAAGTCTCGTGCAGTTGTGTGAATTTAACTCAGAGGCTGACTTAGCACCGTGATAGTTCCTGGCACTTTTCTGTTTGCTTCCTGTCTTCTCTTATCCCATGGGAAACACTAAAAACAAGAAAACATGACAAGTCTGCATCTCAGTTCAAGTCTCGCACTAGTTTTCTCCATCTGTCTCTGCACCTTTCACACCTTTATTTCCGTCTTTCTGTGAATGAAAAGGGGGTGACCACTTTCCAAATTCAGAACTCTTCATTACAAAATCAAATGTATGATTTTTCCCCATCGCCATTTGTCAGGTTCAGGTGAATGGCTCTATTACTCCACTTCTTAAAACCTGTTATAGCGCCATATAACTGACATATGGCATCGCCTCCGTTTTGATCCCGGACATTTATGGGGCCTTAGTGAGCTTGAGGAATCTCTCTGGTGCCCTTGGTTTAATAGAAAGGGTGTCATAGTTCTCTGCTGCTCAGGGACTGCAAAAGAGGGAAATCCAAACTCTCCTGAAGTCTACAGATATTTAGTGTCCCATGTAGAGTATATGATCAGAGTTTAGAGGTAAGTGCAGTCAAAGGTTTTTTTTGTGTGCCATATTTTAAAAAGAACTTTTTCGGTGTGTTTTATTGCATAGTTTCACAGTTTTTAGGACAATCTCTTAACACAATATAATCTAAATTAGTTTTAGGTATTTTATTATTAAAATTTAGTTTTCAAAGTATTTCCCCTCACTCCACCAGTTTTACACACAATATATCCAAGTTTATTGTCCACCTTTTTATTTTAGTACTTTAGATAAGATGAGCGTATAGTTTTTACAGCACTTTGCAGGTAAAAATTAATGTATGTGGTTTAAAATGTATTCACTTATTTATTTGTACTTTTTAAACACAGTAGGTCTAAGAGAGTAGCATGTTGTTATTTTTTGTTGCAGACATTTTGACCCTTGTTTGCTGGTGAGTAGTGAACCTTGGCTTTCATGATCCTTCTTCCTCAGCTCTCACTTCCTGTCTTCACTTATCCAAACACACCCTCTCTCTCTCTCTCTCTCTCTCTCTCTCTCTCTCTCTCTCTCTCTCTCTCTCTCTCTGTCTCTCTCTCTCTCTCTCTCTCTCTCTCTCTCTCTCACACATAGTCTCTTGCCAGGAAAAGCTCTCGCCGGTGTCACATTTGACTGATTGCTTGTTAAGGCTTCATGCTCTGCTGTCTCTATGTAGACTATGGCCTCTGAGGATCTGCTATTCAACATCCAGTCTAAGTCACTCTGATAGCTGACATGAAATACTGCAGGAGTATTAAGAGGTTTTACACTGGAATGCTGTCTGCCATCTCACTGCATATATTACACACTGTGATTATTAACACATATTTTAAGGACAGCCTTGTAATTGACCTGACGCTTTCCAAAATATAAATCAATTTAATGCCCTGAACTTTACTTTCCCCCTTTTTATGAATTCAGTTGAGTGGGAGTCTTAGGGCTGTTTTTCCTGTTTCTTGGACTCTGTAATTTCATATAACAGTATACACATAATATGCGGCTTCATTTGGAGCAAATGTGTATGAAGAGAGTTGGAATCTAAATGATCACAAAGCACTATGATGTAGTGAAAAAAAACAGATTAATCACAATAGAATTCATCAAACTATAGCTTGACGTATATCAAGTGTTGTCTTTTTATGTTTTAAATGTTTCAAGTGTTAAACAAATAAAAGTGGTCTTTCATCAGATGCTAAATGGCTAATTCTAAACAATGTTTTGTAGAAGGTTGACAGACTTAGAAGCAAGAAGTAAAAAAACTATTTTCATTTTTTAAGACGTACTTGAACTTTTGACAATGAAACAAGAACAGAATGTGTGATAGTGGATGTTTAGTAAAGTGAAACTGCTTCACTGTTAGACAGTTCCAAGGTAAGTGTTTTTAAGTCATAAGTAATCATGTATAGTCCAACACATTAGCTCTACAATAGGTTTTAATACGTATATAATAAGTATACGTATTAAATAAGGTCAGTGATAAGTGATGAAAATCTGTTTTGAGATTTTTTTTAAAGCTTTAACAAGCTGCTTTTAAATTAAAATTTACATTCCCAACCATAACCTTAACCCTGATAACCAAAAGATAAACACAAAAACATTACTATAAATGATATATATGATACATGCATTTGATATTATTAAAGCAAATTATATATGCCCATTATAATGCTCATTTTCTCACAGTAATCCCACGCATTTTAGACGTAACAGCATTTGGCTCTGTTTGCTCTCGATTCCCACACCATAAAGCCTCGAGTTGGTTGAAGTATGTGTGTGATCACTTGACTGTGACTGCTGAAAAAAGAGTGGGTTTATTTTGGACTTAAACCCATTCCTTGTCATTGCTGGTGGGAGTTTGTTTTGGGCTTGAGGTTGTGGGGCTGTGTCCTATGCTTTACTTATTTAGCCTTTTTTTGTCTAGAATGCTAACAGTTAGTCTCCATTGTGATGTGTTGTGTGCGGTCTGACTCTCATTTTTCTACTCACAGGCTGAGCACCAGCCCAAGGACACCACATGAGGGATCGAATTTAAATGTTGAGTCTTAGGGCTTAATGTAAGAGTGACAAAGAAGAAATAACATTAAATGACTCTTAACTATGTTATAAACACTGATTTAATCCTCTGTGTCTAAAAAAAACATACTATTAGCCTATCTCAAACGTTTGAGAATTCCCAAAGCATTTCTTTAAAGAAAATGTCCTGTATCCCTACTAGTTGGTGAAACTTTTTAACATTTTAAATTAGTTAAAAAAACATAAACCTATTTTTCAAATACAAAAAATCAGACGATAAAAGGGCATCTAAAGTTTTTCAGGGACTTGGGAGTCCCCCGGTGACAATAAGAGGGAAAGAAAGGTAGTTGAAGGGAGAGAGAGAAGGGGGGTTCTCAGCTGGGCTGTTTTGAAAACATACTGTTGAGACCCTCTCTCTTAATTCATGCCTTTTGTTTTAGCCTCTTTTGTGTTTGCCAGTTTGAGCATCTAACATCATCCATCTGCTCTTTAGCTTGTTTAGACCTTTCTCACCCAGGGACCCGCTGCCTCCTCCTGAGCTCAGGCTCAAGTGATCCTGGAACATAAAAGAAGCCTAAGTGTGGGCCGAGAGAGCTACAGGGCTGGACGCAGAATGTGGACAAAACTTAAAAGCATTCCACCACTTGTTTCACTCTTTCTCTCGCTCTCCTGTTTGCCTCTCTCTCTCAGACGCTGCTCTTTCTGCACATATTTAAGGTCAGAAGAAGGTTCACGTGCTATATGAATAAAAATTCAGCCTCTTATTGTCATTTACACCATCCAGACCTGGTTGATTTGCTTTCTTTTGATAGAGATTGACAATATAATAAATGAGATGGAAGCATTCATGCCATGCTAAAAGCGTTAAAATATGAAATGTATGATTAATGGAAGTAAACTGAATCCATTACAAATAATGCAAATTATATTCTGTTCAGTTGTGTGAGCTGAGATGGAAAGTTATCACTTAAAAGTTTACTTATTTGCTGCTTTCATAAGTTTGAACTTTAATCGGTTCAAGTATACATACACTCAGATGTTCTTTTTTAAGATTAATTAATAAAAGTAGCGCATGTTGTGTTTTGTCCGTACTGTGTTAAATGTAATGTTTGCAATGTTTGATGTTAAACATACGTAATGATGTATCAATCAATTTACTGTAGTTGATTTCACAATTATAAAGTATCTTTAAATACATTCGTAAATCTCAATTGATAGGTCATTGTAATTAACACCAGTTGGTAAAGTTTATAAAAAGTATATTGCATCAAGTTGCTTACTAGTAAACTGCTTTGCTAATAGATAAATGACAAAGTACATTTAATAGGTAATTGACCAATTAAGTTACGGTAAGCTGATGAACTAAACACATTAGGAAAATAATAGTGGCTGCCCTATATTTATTTGTTAAGGGAGAAAAAAAAATCCTCAATTGCTAAGACATGCCTAATACACATCTATGTGTATTTACCCTAATTTTTAGTTTGCTATTTGTGCTCTGTTGGTAATCAAATTAATTTAACCTCTAGATTTATTAGCTGGGCGAAGGTAATTAAATCATTGCTTACGATGGAAAGAGTGAAAGTGTGGATATTTGCTGGCAAAGAGGTTGACCAGTCAGATTGTCTCAGGTCGAGCCTAATGCGAGTCCTTGTGCGGTAGATGTGGTAGTTTTAAGTAATTTGTTATCATACATTAACAACCTAATAAAGAAAGATTAAACATATTTAAAATTTGAACGTCTAATCTAATGACTAAACAACACATATAGGCATAGAGCACCAGATACTAAAACATAGTGCTTTTTTGTGCTTAACTAACTTTGGGCAACTGTCTGCTCATTTCTCAGGTGAAGGCGACACCCAGTGGCAATGAAAATTTTTGATCCTTTCCCGTGACTCCCGTGACACCACGTCAGACATTTTCATTGAGCACCATCTGTATGAGTATGTGAAAAAAAGCAGATCTAAAAAATAATCTTGACATATACTTCTAATACTTTTGTTACCACTATTAATCCGAAAACATGTTCTCATGGTGGAAAACAATATGATTTTACCTACTCTAAACAGATCACCTACTTACATGAATACACAAAATATAAGCACCCACTTTGACTCCTAAAGTGTCTAATAGACACTGCAAATATGCTTTTGAAATAAAGTAACCCATAGTAGTAAGTAGAAACCTTATAAGAAAACGTATAAGGTTTGACTATTTTTTCTATTGTTGGTGTTGACTATAGCAGTGGTAATAATTATTATTTTATAGCTGCTTACACACAGTAGGGTTGAAGGTGTGTGTCGGCATATCCATATGTGGGTTTATGTCTCAGCATTGAGGCTCACTCTAAGAAGCTAATCGTTCTGGGTGGGAACGAGCTCATTTTGAAGGGGATTTTACCAATCGCCCTATTGGCGGCTTTACTCCTATAAGAAAGGGGGAAAGAAAGAAACAGAATAGAAATAGACTTAGCAGGTTTCTCTCACAGCTAGCTGTCACCAACCCAACATAAAAGCCCCCATGATGGGCTGAGTTAAGCACCCCAATATTCAGTCATTTGAAGGGTTTAGTCCACAATGGCAGGGCCTAAAACACCCGACACAGGCCTTTAGGACTGAAACTTTTTTAACACCCTTTCTTTTTGTGTGTTCATCTCCTCCAGTGTATGAATAGCTTGCCAGCAGAGTTGAACAGCCCACCTTTTCTCATTAGTCTTAGTGCAGGGAATACTCAGTGTCCTCAATAGGAGAGCCGCTGGTTAAAATATCATTAGCCTACATCAGGATTCAGAAGCACATTGCTTGAGCTCAATTAGTGGACAGAGCTAGGGAAGGTGTCACAAAGCACCCGCACTCCATTATATCAGGACACAACTATAGAAACCCTCTACGCACATGGCAAACTCTAAAAGCATCATCTGCCTATGTGTTCTTCATTGTTTCCAAGCTTTTCAGTAGAGCAGACAGTAGTCAAAGCTCTGATACCATTTGCTGCTCCACCGCCATCCTTTAGCATGAACAAATATATCTTTATTCTGTGAAAATAATGGTTCTTAAGAGCTACCGACTATTTTAAAATGCAAGATGCTTTTTGCTTCAGAAAGAAATTTTTCTTTTGTTGTTGGTTTATAAATGTGTGCACTATCTAAGCATGTTTAAATATGTTTCTTAATATTTTTAAAAGTTTTTTTAAAGGTTATTTGAGATATTCATTGCTAGTGTGTAAAAATGCTAAACTATAATACTGTCTTCTATAGCCGAGTTTAATAAAGGGTAATATTATGACTGTTTACAAATGACAATCTCAATTAACAATTTGCTGCCCTTATTTGACCAGAAGTTCTATTATAAATAAGGCACCATTTGAGGCTGGATTTTGAGAGAGGTTTCTCAAAAATTGAAAGTGACAAACATATGTATATGTATTATTTTATTATGTATTCCTATGTGTATTTCTCCACAAACTATTGCTTTATCTGGCAAGTTGTTGTTTTTTTGGCACATGTTCATGGATTTTAGTCCAATGTCTGAATTCACTAATGTTAAACTATTTTTGAATAATAAACATTTTCTGAACCATTTATAGGTGAAACCTGTGTTGAAAGATATTAGAAGTATTCATTCATTCATCTTCATGCCGGCTTTCTTCCCTTTCGGGGTCGCCACAGCAGAATGAAGCGCCAACATTCTGGCATATGTTTTACGCGGCGGATGCCCTTCCAGCCACAACCTATCGCTGGGAAACATTCACACACACATTCACTCTTTCACACTATGGACAATCGTTCTTACTCAATATTAGAAGTATGTATCAGGTAATTATTAGCTATAAATATGTACAATAAAAAAATATGTCTGTTTCTGATTAATCCGGTGCCTTTTTGCCCCAAATTTTCCATAACCACATTGGAAAATTTGACCGCTGTTTCTCTCAGTGAAAAGCTTTGAGCAACTATAACAGCTTTTTGCGCCCCCCCTCCCCAAAAAAAAATGTATTAAGGAGTTGTGCAAGTGGTTGGGCTACAAGGTTTTGTTGAAATATTTGATATAACATACAACCGTAATTTGACTGTCATTACGTAGGTCAAAAAAACTTAAGTAATGAAGAAAATATAAATACTGCTTGTAGAATGACATTGAATGTTTTTCAAAAGCTAGATGTGTTGAAAGCAGGAGTGAGTTCTTCCATTACACTCAGTGTCGGATCTGAAAATCAGTTTATGTGCAGCTCACACTGATCTCACAACATTTGAGAAGGGTTAAGATGCTTGTGCCTGAGGCCTTTAAAATCCTGAGCCTAGACTAGAAAAGGACTCTATAAATCAATCAAGGAGAACAGCCGGACCCCCCCCCCCCCTTACACAAACCCTTGGCCAAACATGCAAGCAGATACGTACACACGGACTGATACATATATCCACGGAATGCAAACGGCATGTCTCTTCTCCATACACTAAACTACACATGTACTCAACCTCAAAAAGGATCCCATCAGACAAGCAAAGAAGGGAGAAAAATAGTCCCCACCACGACAGTGGGGTTATAAATTAGGCGGTGTCAGTATTACAATGTATATTAATAGTCACACCTCTTTTTAATGAGTTTGGCATTGAGAGCTGAGAGGAAATACAAGTCATCATGGTGCTGCTCATGCACACCCCGATGAAAGAAGCTATAATAAATCTTGTGAGAGCAGGGCTCACCATAAATATGTATCGCATAAGGCATCTGTTTTACATTCTGCATATAAATCAGCAAGAGTGCTGAATAGCAATGAATCAGGTAGCTGACGCTTGATTTGATAACAAATTGACTCCAATCTTGGGAGGGAACAATTTAAAGCTCTCCCTTTTCTTAACAGGTAGGGTTCCTTCCTACTTCCAACATTGAACAGATGGAAGGAAAGTCCCTCTGGAGGTTATGCAAAAGGAAGTGGAAAAGAGAGAACTGTGACTCGGCTATGAGTCTGATTCCAGGTCAGTGTAATACAGTGTCTGGGCCAGACACATAGTACTCTCATGAAGTGATAAGTGAAATTGCCTAAAATAATTTTAAAGCATCTTTATCTTATATGGTAAAGTGTAATAATAATTAAAACAAAATCTCGACCTATTTCTATGGAAAAAATACTATATGATACTTATTCAAACACATTATTATATGCTTATTTCACACTGCATATCTTAATTCAGATTTAGTTTTGTAAAATCACCTTTTTTGTGTTCACCCACAATACAAATAATATGCGACTACTATCAGAAAATTTGTTCGCAAAAAAGTTTCAAATCATATTCAGTACCACATGAAAGTGACAAAAAACCCCCCAGATTATTTTCAGATTGAAAAAACAGGTCACATATGGGAAGAAAAATCTAATTTGTGTCACCTTGGGGTGCTGCCTTAATGTAGCCTTTTATAGTAGCCATTGGTGAGAAGTGGAAAGGTTTTGGTCATTAGAATGAGTGAAAAAGGTTTGATGGGAATGGGGGTTAGTATGTCTAAAAAAAGCTTACTTGCATTAAGACATTGGTTACCAACCTGCGGTCTGGAGTTCACATGGGGGCTTGGGAGCTGTTAAGTGTTGTGGAAGAAAAATATGGGGCTTTATTAGCTTCACAATACTGAGTGCAAAAATCTTCAGTGCAAAAAAATCAATTTTTGAGAACACAAAAAGTTTATTTCCATGCATGTGAGCTGCGTTTTGTGAATGAAATGCTCTTTTCATGTAGAAAAACATATTTGAGCAATTTAAACTCTGTGTGTGCTTGTGTGCTTCCTAGAACTGCGAGATACAATTTTGGAATTTCTGCAAAGTCAAAACTACCGGTATACACAGTTGGCAAACAGCAAATTTACACAAACGGCAAAGTTATGTTTATATACACAAAGGGAGTAAATGTACAAACATCTGCATTGTTAGCAACCAATCATACTTCAAAGTCTATATGTAAATAATATTTATTTGATACTTATACCATTTGATGCTACACTTTTCATTGTAGACCTCTGCATGTTGCACTGACATGGTGATGAGTTCAAACTCTTTATGCATTCAAACTCTTTCCTGTGATCAAGGTAATAGAGAGATCGTAACACGACCCCATAAGGTTCTATTCAATGATCTACTCTACTCTACTCTGCTCTGAACTTCTCTTTCATTAAAGAGACTAATCATGGCCAGAAAGAGCTCTACCATAGAAGATGTATTTTAAGTCCTTCTGACAGCATCACAACAGATTTAAAACCAGGATAATTTTGAATAACATACAACAGACTTGAAGTAGCACTTAATTCATAATAGTGAATTCAATCCCCTAAGCGTTAGTCGTTGATATCAGGAATAATACATTCCAGTTTTGTCCAAGTGGTTGTAGGATTAATCCTAAACATCCACTAGCAGTGCATGGCACCTGTTTCAGGCACACAGTAAAATCTAGAGTGTTGAATTTACTCTTCTAAGTCTATTTGGTTCTTCTTTAAATAGAGTTCAATTAAAAATTATTAAGTTATACTTTTTTAACCTTGAGAAAGAAACAATAAAATATTATTAGCATATTGCGAATATACGTTTTCAGAGCAAAACAATTTTATGTTTGTTTACATATTTTAACAACAGTTTGAACGTTTTCGTACTCTACCTAGAGAAGAACCTAATACATTCTGAATAGAGTTAATTTGGCTCTGTATTTTGCTGTGTGTGTTATGTTTCTCAATACAATTCTCAGTGGTGAGATAGTAACTTGATCAAACCATTCAGAATATACAATATATACAATGGTATTGTGTTTAAAGTAATGTTTAGGGATTTTATTAAAGATTTAGTAAGTTTAGTAAGTTTAGATCCAGACGGAATCTGTAAAAACTTTTTTTTTTTCCTTTTTTATAGATTTTTTTCTTGTGTAATTTAGTAATGTTTTTCTTTTATACTGCCCATTGCTGTAGGTTCTGAGAATCAGAAAGGTGTGAGGTGTACTGGTTTTATTAAGAGTTCTCCTAAACTAAAGTTGACTTGCACAAAAAATGTGCAAATTATATTCCAATATGGACACAATTGAGTCAATATGACTGTTTTGAAGTAAACAGGAAGAGAAGTGCTCTTATTGTTATTTTTGTTATGTATGTTTTGTTATTTTAGACATCAGAGAAGCTGTACAGAGACACTGATTTCCACTAAACCAGTGGTTCTCAAACTTTTTTCATCAAGCACTACCTTAGAAAATATGTGGCACTCCAAGTACCACCATAATGAGCAACATTAAAATACACACATCCAGTAAAGTCCCAGTGTATAGACTCTTCGATTCAGCTAATTCTCTGGTACTGTACAACAGTTGTGTAATTTAATTTAGTATTCAATGTCTCTGGTGCTGTGACGTGCTCGTGTAGGTTAAAAAAAGCTTTTGGTTTGTCTTTTGTTTTCGTGAATCTTTTTTATGCCCACATGATTATCAGAATTAAACACTCTGTTAATTGCACAGATTTGCTGCTACACAGCATTGCTCCATTATCAAACATGATCAAACTCATTAACACAACTCCAGAGAGAGTCTAACAGTAGATTTAGCCAGAGGCAAGAGGGAGGGGCCTGTGATTTCATTGGTCTAGTTTGGTGTCCTTAAAAAAAAAATCAACCAATGGGCCAAGATTAAACTCTCAGATTTTTTGTTTGACATCCACACACACACAGTTGTGGCCACCAACAGGTATCCCAGTACCACAGTTTGAAAACCACTGATCTAAACACTCCACCTCTCCATTAGACCAAAGTGGCCACCTTACAGCCACATTAGATAAAGTAGTTTCTTTAATAGCTTATTTTTTCTGTTTAGGTGTAAATAGTAAGCTGCATCTGAACTAACTGAACCTCTCACTAGTCAAGCAAACTGTGCTGGAGCTCAAACACTCCCAGACATGTCTAGGACTGCCTAGTGTGACTGAACACTGAGAGAAAAACCCCTTGTGAGGAACATGAGTCAGACTCCCTTTCCCTACCTGAGTACTAAGAAACAACAGGCATTGCTTTTATTTAGTGTTTTACTATTGTAAGTAAAGTCGTTGAAAAGATGTGTTTAACAGGAAGGCCTTGTGAGTTTTAGGATGCATCAGCACTAGGATGCATCATAGATAAACGATCGACTTCATACAAATCACATAACTTTTCTATTCCCACAGATGATTGTGTCATTACCCCCTCCCTCAAGTTAGGAGTTTGGGGGTCATCTTTGACCGCACCCTTTCATTCACTGTTCATGTTAAAAATGTCACCCGGCTTGCCTATTTTCACCTTCGTAATAAAAATTGTCTACATCCTACTCACCTCATTCAACTGCTATTCTTGTTCATAGTTTAGTCACATACAATTTAGAGTACTGCAATTCCCTTCTGCAAATCTAAACCCAAAACACATTGGTTTAGAGCAGCCTACTCCTTTTAACTGCTCTTATTTTTAATTGTATTGTATTGTATTTTATTTTATTGTCTTTTATAATGTGCTTTTATTTGAACTGGATGCCGTTGATGTCTTGTATGGTGACCTCGAGTGTCAAGAAAGGAACCTTTAAATAAAATGCAGTATTATTATTACTATTGTTTGTATTACAATGCTACGTTAGCTGCAGACAAGGCAAGCGGAGCTTTATTAGTGTGCTCAGGTGGGCTTCATGAGTACTAAACCTAAATTGTGCCGTGCACCAGGCCTCGAGGACAAATTTTGGACACCTTTGCTGTAATTGTTAATGTTTATTTTTTTCTTTTAATAAAATTACAAACTTTTAGTTTTATAAACCCCTTTGACCAAGAAGAAATCTATCAAATGCAAGGATGGAAGGCAATAGGAAATCCGGCACCCACTGCTGAGGGGTGGGCCTGAGGTACAGATGAGCCATTGTTGTTTTTACAGAATGTACATATGCGTATCTGTGAGAGGATGAGAAAGAGGAAAACACACAGCAATGGAGCCGCAGGAAGATTATTGTTAAAACGAAGGGGGGAAAAATCATCAGAGGATGCCCAAATGGGATCCCACTTCTCAAACATACAAATGATCTTGTGTTAACAGCTGGGCTCCAACATCTGTCTGCAGAGTCACATGCCCGGAGAGCAGATGCTTCTGCTGTCTGAGCTGTTTGTTATTTTGCTTTGTGTTGCCCTTGGGCTGGGCACAAGAAAGGTGGGCCTTTTTTGTTACATGTTGTATGACTGCAGGGCTAAGAATGTTCATGTTATACCACAACACCAATCGCTCTCAAATATTCTTTGAATCATGGAATTTAATATAGCACTGTGGAAATGAATTACATTTTATTCTTACTATTCTCCAACAGATTTTTTCTCTACATTAAGTTCCTTAGCTTTTGAAGGTAGGCTGAAGTTTTTCTATTGAGTCTAAGCAAACACCAGTGCTTAAAATTAACGGAGTTGTGACGGGTAAGCAGAGGAGAGAGATGAAGTGATGACAAATATGGGCTCACTAAGTTTCCTTGAAATCAGACAAGCTACAGAAATGTGGCTTATTTGCAGAGGCCTAAGTGCATTTGATAGAAGTCCAGCTATAATAGCTTCCCAATAGCCAGTCTAGATATGGCCAATCTCTAGCTAAACGTCTGATGTCTTTGATACAGAAAGTTGAAAACACTCCAAATATCCTGAAGTCATGGTTTGATTGTTTAAACTTATCTCTGGTTGTAGCGAGTGTCACATTTATTTTTGATCCCTCCCAGAAACAATATAAAGGTGTACAATCTATCCATCTTGTTTATTGAAAATATGTGATTTTAAAGAACAACTATACATTGGATTTGCAAGACTATTATTGTAGTAACTTTTCCATGCCTAAAAACATGACAATATGTGAAACTACATGGGATTGGTTGTTTGTCATGTCAGTCAAAAGGTCTGGTTATATGAGAAAATATGACAAGAGTCTGAAGTAGAAGTGTATATGTTTATATTACTAAAAACATTATAATAATTATTAAAATAATAGAGATAGTTAAATGCTCCTATAATAGGGTATTTAGCATGTACTAAAAGCCAATAGTGAGCGTTGAGAGAACCACTGTTTTATTTTAAAATAAATAGACATTTATATATTTACACTAACATATTTATAATTAAAATGTTTACATATATGTATAAATATGAACAAAATAACAGAAGTATGAACAAAATAACAAAAGTCAGAACTGATACAAATCTAATTAAATAACCTACAATTGGCTCAGTTTAGAAGTAAATATTTTGTTTCTCACAACATTTTTATCCATTTATTATTTCACGGTTCTCTTTTTAAAAGCTGGCACTCATTTGGAATTTACCGTCTTTTAAGGCATTTTTTTCTTCAGCTTTTTAAAAGTATTGTTTACAAAAAAATGTTTTATTTTAAATAATTAAATGTAAATAAATAATTATTAATGAAGCATGTGTCATTTTAGAAACTATAACACTTGAATAGCAATCTTCCTTCTGTGTATTTAGTGGATTTTTGTTTTTTACTCCAAGGTAAATTAGAAGCTTACATTCAGAGAATGAAAAGTGATCATCTCTAAAAGGCAAAAATTCCTCACTACTACTTTCTCATTCACTGTTCCCAGCTGGTGGAATAAATGTCCTTACCTCATTCTGAAGACTGCTTCTAAAGAAAAAATAAACGAAGAAAATAAAAAATCAGGTAATTGCTTCTTTAGTGAGCACACCATTAAATAAATCACAAAATAACATTCAGAACTACTTGAGATTAAATGCTCCTTGTTTACAAATGTTTAAGTATCACTCCCTACATTTATATTATCTCACAACTAATATTAACTCTCTCAAAAGTGCCTGCTATGTGAAGAATTAGAAATTTACTGGCATGAAAATGTTTCTTTAAACTTTTTCATAGTTTTTTTTTAATTCAGAAATTGTCATTTCATTTATCACCACTGTTTTTTAACCTCAGCATTTACGAACGTAGGATATTAATCCAAGATGACTGCAAGACAGTTTGGGAAGCGCTGGAGTGTGAATATCACATCCTACCATCTAACAAGTCACATTATAGTCTTTGTAGTGATACGAGTGCTTTGTGAAATCTCTCCCTTGATAGATGGTGAGGCTAAAAGTTGACTCATGGAAACCTGCCCTATAATCAGATAATAAACATCATTCTCATCAAACCAAGCAAAACAAAATCATTAGGCAAGGGACTGCAATTTACTTTTCCTGACCCCGTATTGATTACGCAATGGCTTCTACACAAATATCAAAGTAATTATTGATTGCTGAAGGAGAGGAAAACATAACAGCTGGATGTGAAAGAGCCGAGTGTGTGGGAGAGAGTGGGAAAGTGTGGAGAGAAATACAATGCCGACTCTGTGGTTAGACCATCACAATAGCAGCAGCATAGGGACTTGATTAGGTGTATTAATTACCCATGCTAGCCCCGAAGTATGTTTGGACACAAGGGCTCAGCAGGGGAAGAACCAGGAGGAAGTTTAGAGGCAAAAACATCAGACACTGCTGAGTCCGTCAGGGGATTCATCTCCTAGTTCTTTCTCCTTCCTCTGGTTGTTTTCTTCAGACGTTCCACATGCTGAACAAGCCTCAGGGTTCTTGTCTGGATGCTGGAGAAAGCCAGCTCGTTTCTATTGTTGAGGAGGATCAGCTTCTTAGTTAAGAGGTGAATTAGAGGGTTCAATAACACCAGAGGACCTAAATAAACAAAGATTTTAATGTTGGCTGCTGTCAATGTTTCAGACGAACTCGTTTCAGAGGAAATCAAAGCCTCTGTTTGAATTGGAGACATTCTTGGAAAAGTGCTATAATGGTGTTGATGTAAATGAATATCATGTTGCTCCCTTTTAAACGTGTACGGTTTGATCAACAAGTCACACTGTTCGGAGAGTTCTGTAAGATAACTGGAGAAAAATAATAACACCTCCCATGATTTCTTTGGAGGAGTTTTAGAGCTTATGAATATTGATGGTTTGACCTCACATACATTTAGTTCAGGTTAAAGTAACAGACAATATGGATATATCAGTTGTACATAAGTCTAATGTGTAAATTTAATAAGTAAATTATACATAATATTAATTGGTTTATAAGGGTTATTAAATTGATAAGTAAAACTCAAATAAGTATATTGAGTAAGTATAATATGAAATTGAATAATTACCATCCTTTATAACTAAACAACAACAAAAAACCCTGGATTTGATTTTTCAATACATGTTGAGAAATAGAATGTTATACAATAGAATATCATACTTAAGCATAACGTTTTTGTGTTGTTTTGTTTTACAATATTCTGTTTGTTTATTTTTTGTAGTGTTGAGTTGTTTTATTTTTTAATAGCTGTTTTGTTTTTTTTTTTTATGATGTTTTGGTTTAATAAATTTTTGCTTTGGCTGTGTTGTTTGGCATTGTTTAGTTTAGTTTTATGTTGATTTGGCTGTTTTGCTTTATTTTGTTGTTGGTTTTTGTCTGGTTTCATTTGTTTCCCTTCAACTCTCAATATTCAATATCCATTGTCTCTTCACTTTATGTATGTGTTAGTTGTTTTTAGACGTTTATTAAAAAAAAGCTCTGACATGACTTAACTCCATTATGTTTCAGTCAGATCATGAGCAGAGTATGACTCATCCTCAAGGTGAACTGTAGCAGCGATCATTCCCTCCCTTAAACTGTGCTAGAAGAGAAGTAAAAGAATAGGTGAAGTAATACAAAATAGCAAGCAGTGAGTCGGGAGGAGTTTTTCAAGTAACTTGCTTCACACCTGCACTCTCTCGATGTTGAGTGCATGGGTCCGGGGTCATCTGTTGCACGGCAGGAGGATTTGGGGATGATTAATTGCGCTGTCTGCTGAATGGAGCTCTCGAAGCAGCGGGATCCTCTGCATATGTAAATACAAGCAGTCTCAGCACAGCACCGAGGAGCAGGATTAACAAAACGACTCTGCTCCCGCATTCCCACCAATTCACCAATCTTTTCTATTAGCACTGACAAGCCACAGGCGTGTGAGAAATCCCACAGCCCTTTCATCTTCCCAAATAAAAAACACGTTAAATATCAGGAAACCCTTGTCTTGCACGGTGGAATGGGCTTGAAAAATGAAAATCAAAAACACACTGGCATCTCTGTATATACCAGAACTAAAAACATAACTAATGTCGAAACAAACAAAATTTAAATGATGTAAACCTACAATTTCTAGGGTAGATTTATGAATATAAATGAAATAAAACGAAGTGATATGGTGCTATGTATAAAGTGTTCTGTGGTAGTTCTAGATAGTCTTACATTTTAAAAATCCTATTAGAAAACTGGATGGCCCATTATGTAAAACATTCAACACATTTCAGAAGACATTTCCAAGCACTGACATCAAAAGTATTTGTCCTGCCAGAAACATAGCTTTTTTAAAGTTACAATTCTGTAAAAAAAAAAAAAGTCTATTTTTACATTTCTGGCTTGCTGTAATTCATTTAACTGAGACCTCTTTCACTATTTACTCATGGTTTAGCACATAGTTTTCTGAAATACAATCAGCATTAGCAAGTTTTTTTTCCTCAATCAATCAACCAATAGATGAATCAATCAATCAACCAAAATGTTTTATATAGCGCTATTTTCTATTTTTCTATTGGATAATTATATGCGGTAGAAGAAGAACTACCATATAATGCTACCGTAAGAATTGTAAAGTATAGTTTATTAGTATGAGGAAATAGAAGATTTAAACTGACCAGTAATCTCTGACTCTATCATAAAAGCCCTGTTACAATTATTCCGACTGGCAATATTATGACCTATAAAGTAAACATTAAAAACTGTAACATTGTAGCATTATATTTGCAAAGATATTAAATAGCTTTGATCTGCTGAAAGCGTTTTTTTTTTTTGTCTGAAACTGGTTAGCTCAACCAATAACTGGAATGCAATACAAACACCAACCTGGCATCCTGACTGGTATGTCAAGCTCCATTACTAAAAAGCAATAACTCATGAGAATACTCATGTTTAAAGAGTGGGATTATACACACAGTTTTTGTTTCTTTTAATTTTGTGTCTGAACAGAATAGACCTAGCAGATCTTTTTTGGAGTAAATGGACACTAAGTGATATTTGAAAGAAAATAAAAACATTTTAGAAACACATATTTTATGGACAGATTAGTGTTTTAATTAAGTACAAGTTATTCTTAGTTTGTTTCATTGCAACTATACATGGTTTACACTTTTATCCTAGAGTTATTAGAAATCTTTAAGGTAATAAAGGTTCTGCGAAGGAAACTAGGGCACAAATTTAAGAGTCTATGGGGAGTTTTTTTTTTTCCCATTGTACTTCCTTGTGAAATAATTATGATTCCACACTTGTTCCAGCAGTTTAAAGGTAGCAAACAATTATGGGGTATTATTCTTAACTTTAATTAGTACTGCAAGTTATGCAAAGAGAATACAGACAGGCTCCAGTCATTAAATTAATCTTAACAGTTCCTGGTCTCCTCTTAACCTGCTTTTTGTTTACAAAAACATGCATTTTCCTTTAGTATGAATTAAGGGATTTCTGCGTTCCCTTAATAGCTCATTCATTTGTTTTCCATTCATCCCTAGGGTGCAAACCTCTCCCGCAACAATTCATTTTGACAAATATGTCTGTGAAGAAGAGAGTAAAAGATTAATATTAAAAATTTTGGCCCCTGCTTTGCTGAAAGTTGGAGTAAGAGTATGAACATCAGGAAAGAAATACCAAAAACATAGTTGAGTTTCCTTAGTTTTCTTTTTTCATGCTATTGATTGTTCATGGAGGGATCAATTTGATTGGAAGTTTTTTCATTCTTCATCCTTTTTTGGTACTGGATCTTGGGGATCTTATAAATTCCAGGCCACTTTCATCATGCGAAAATACTTTTCCCCCTCACGGTGACCTTTAGAAATCCCTCTGAAACGCCAGACACCCCCAGAAGTCAGAGATATCACATTATCACGTTCTTCCTTTTTTGTGAGCTTTTATTCTTTCCCCCATTCCCTTTTCTCTGGGAATCTATACTTTTTCATGACATTTGGAAAGGTCAGACATGTGTTGAACATCCAAGTTGCTAATGTTTGCAAAATTTCGTTTTTTCATTGACTGAGTGGAGGGTGGCTTTACACGCAGTTGGTCCATTTTCATGAAGAGTAGACCTGTTGAACTGCAGTCACTCACAGCTTGTCATTCTCATTATTTCACGTTGTGTAAATTGCTAACATTTTATTCGCTTATAACTAAAGTAACTTATCACGAACAACTTCAACATTTTATTTTAATATATCTCGACTTATTTGATTGTGATGGGATGTGATGGTGATGAAAGTGTTTTTTCATTTTAGTAATCTGTTCTTTTGTCTCTTGTCCACTATTGTTGTTACCAATTTATTCATATCATTCAACTGAAAAAACAACAACATTGATCTATTCGCAAACTGATATGAGAAAGACATAAAAGTAAGGCAGAATACAAGAAAATGTGTAAATGAACTTGCCTATCTGTGTCTTCTGATTAACACAAACTAGATAGTTTGTCTTATACTTCCAAAACATCAGCATAAGGTTGATTATTTTCCATAATGTTCCCACATTAACTTTACAGCCAGCGTAATATTAATTTCTTTATGAACTTAAGGTGAGCATGGATTGAGAGGAGTCAGTTGCTCAATTAAAAAGCTAATCAAATTATCCATTCTTTTCTATATCCGGTTCTTAGTACATTAGGACACATTGAATGAAAAGAGCAATGAAAGAGTTACTCTTTCCTTCAACCTGTTCAGTTTGCAGGAATATTAGTGCATCAAAGAGCTTTAACATGAATGACTTCATTTGAGAGCTAACTAACTTGTCTAGTTCTCTTCAACATATGGTGCTGCTATTGTGCACATGCACTAAGGAATGAACTAGTTCATGAAAAACACATCACTATCACTTGAGTCCCTCTAAGCTGACAGGATTTTTTCACTGGGGTTCCACAAGACTCAGTTCTTAGACTGCTTCTTTTCTCATTCTCCTTTTTTCCTAATGTTTCTTGTACCAAAGCTAAGCAGATAACATTAAACTTTCATTTTTTTTCTGATGAAACTGTAAACATAATACACATGAATACAAAGTTCTTTAGTCTGCCCACATCTTGGTTTAACTACATAAAATAGTAGCGCAGACATTTTTGAGCACTGCATTGTTTGTTTCATTGCATTTAAATTTAGGGGAATTCTCTTCCAGGATGCTTTCAGGAAGTGCATGCTGTAACCTCTGTGTAAAAGTGCTCTCATTACATTACACACTAGTTTTTCAGAGTGAATTGTATACATTTTGGATTAATAATTGAAGTTTGTAGTCAGTCTGTGAAAATCCTGAAGCTTACTTTTATTAAAGGTTTTCTGGTTTCAAAATTAGAGCATATAAAACAGTGCCAATGTAAGGGATTTAAATAACAGAGGGAAGCCAATTTGAAGCTTCTTGGTCTTGTCATTAATTTAGATAAATTTTGAAAGGATTACTGTTGTGCTCCATATGAGGGATCAACCATTACTGAATGTTATGATAAACAAATACAACACTGATGTTGCACTGATTGATTCAACGAGTTATCAACCAGTTAAACAGTTATTAGGAAATTACACCAGCAAGGCAATCAGAATGGAGTATTTATCTTTTTATATCCAGCCAAAAAGCTGAAACCATTCTGACTCAAAAGTTTGTGATGAGTGTTTGTTGTTATTTGAATCTGTTAAATCCATTAATGTAACAGTAATTATGTTAATGCTTGATTACATAATCCATTATTCCAACCGCAGGCTTCTGAGTTCTGTTAGTGAACTCAGCTGTATGTTTTTCCTTGAAGAGATCATATTTGAACCCTGCTTCCCTCTCATATCCTGCGGAAGTGCAGTACAGTGACTCTTATATGATCCCACAGCTGTCAGCATCTTGAAACAGCACTGCTTGCAATGGGAAGGCCATGAATTATTGTGCTCTGCGGATTTCATTTTCTTTATGGTAACCATTAACCTCTCCCCAAATTCACCTCTTACCGTCAAGGTCAGTCACCCACATGCGCAGGCTTTTGTTCAAGCACTGGTGACCCATCCTTTACCTCACACACTCTCAGCTGCTGTTTCTTCAGTCGGGGTGGATGAAAATGTACTGTATTAATTAATAAAAACTTTGCAACACTTTTTCAACCTAAGGTAATGTATTTGATCATATACTGGTAATTAGTTAACATGATAAATATTAAAATGTATTAATTATTTATTAGTGGAGACACTTGAGGAAATCACTGGATATAAGACAGTTGTACATTTGTAAATATAACATTCCACATTAGCTTAATATGTTATTTAAGAATTTTTAACATTATTAATCTTTGTTTACGCTTTGTCAATAAAGGATACTTTTGTACTTTTGATACTTTTTATGTATTTCAATTGGTTAAATAAAACTATGCATTTTTTACTCAAGCTATCATTTATCATTATTAGTATTTTATTATTCCAGCCATAATGTTTTCTTTAAAATATTATTAAATAATTCAAGTGAAGAACAAAAATACATTAGCCACTTTTTTGGGGTGCATCCTGTCATTCATTTATTATGAGCTGCCGAGAGGCAGTTTTAACACAGCTAATCTGATTTATGTAAAAAAGAAAACACTGCTACACAGAAATAGGCATTGAATGAAAGATCCTTAGCCTATAAAGTGTGCTTAATAAGGAAATACTTTGTTTAATCTTTCAAACTTAGTCTGCATCACAATATAAACAGCAGGCTGGTGTGTGGCACACATGCTGGTATCTTAATTAGTTCAGTGGGCATCCATCTTTAAGAAAGCCACAGTGCCTTTGAAACACTGAAGAAATGCACCTAGGCATCCACATGCGCACATACTCTACCTGTCTCTGTTGTTAAATCACTGCTTCCCCATAATTTGACAGTTTAGTATTAATTAGTGAACCAACCCATATAGTTTAACACACTATTATTGATGACCAACCTCACTTAACTCGGCCTCCCTTTGCAAAGCCCAGTTAGTTCTGGCTCTCTGGAGGATCCTCTGAACACTAAATGCATTCTATTCTCACGCCTCCATCTCTCATACAGCCACCTCACCCTGGGAGGCTCAACCAAATGCATAATTTAAAAAGTCCTTAATCTGCGATGGCATTCCCATTTGGTCACCAGCAGACTGCACTTTATGATGTCAGCTTTCCTCCACAAAGGTCAATAGCAGTTTTCTCCAGCCCCTCTCTCTGTGCTCTATTTCTTCCTTTGAGTTGTAGTGTATAAAGCCTTTTATTGGCTGGAGGCCTGATACTTGGTGACATGATCACCTCTATTGCTCCAGCCTTGGGTTTCTGTTGATCTTTTGTCTCTAAACTCATATCCTAATGCCAGGATTCAATATATTCTTCTTATAAAAACTTTACAATTGCAAAAATGTGCCAGTTTATTTAGCTACAGTGTTTTGCTATATTACAGTTAGTAATTACTTGGTTAAATAAGTAACCAATTAGCTTTGTTGATCACTTACACAACAAACGGATTATTGTTAAAATTATTTTTTTAAAACATCCTTAATGATCCCATGAATGAAATATACTGTAGATTTATTTCAGTGTTGCATGGTAATATGTTTTATTATTCTATTCTTACTTTAACACGGTACAACTTATGGTTAATACAAAACCACTGCCTTTTACTCAAAGGGATTTTTTATTTTTTTTTTAAGTGTTGAGCCCTTACAATTTTTTACCTCTGAACTAAGTATAAAAAATGACCTTTAACTTAAACAAAAAAAATAATTCATAAGATTTAATTGAAAGCAATCTAAGAAATATATTTGAAGTAGCTCAGTGTCGATAAACTATTTTTATAGACAACCATAAATCATAAAAGCATTTCAACTGTACATAGATTTGGGCATCTAACCTTGGATAACATGTCAGTTAGAATAGTTAGAGTGAAGGGGCTTGACATCTTTGAGTAGCAGCTAACAGAGAAATGGGGCTTTCAAACCACTAGCCATGGTTTATTCCAGTAAACTCATTGCAAAGCACAACACTGTTCTAACAAAGTGTCTGATGGTGCTTCTAAAGATTAAAATTGCATTTAATGATTTGCAGAAAGACACTATTTTCCTTTCAGTTTTATGTTTTAAACTAAGATCATGATTGCATAAAGGAAAATTGTGGAAAACATTGATGGGTCTTTGCTATCAGTTTCTTTGGTAGGTTGGTTGGCATCCACATGTAATTTTGCTATTCTTTACATTGATAGGCATCCAACAAAATGAGCAATGGATTAACGAAGTACACTGTAACTGTAACTGAGTTCTGTTTTTTAGTGTAACTATACAGAAAAAATATTGCAGTCACAGTAATGTAATAACACATTACTGCCTAACAGTGCCTACCAAGTTATGTATGATGCTCTTTTGCTGCTTTATTTAATTGTTGTTGATTAATTGCATTTTGGAGAAACGTGGCTTGTATGATCTGTTTTTGATTCTGATTCATTCCCTTGTGTCTGTTTTCAGCATTATTTGCTACTAACATTGGTTTTCATGTTCTGTGATATATCACAATGACATGCAATTGTTATCTGCTTTAGTTTGTACATTTAATTAACATGATTTCATCTTCCCTTGGAAGTCTTCAAAAGTCCCATACCGTTGATACGTTTATATTCACCCTACTTCAGTTTAGATAGAAAGAAAGAAGTACATCTTAAAAGTAAATTTAAAACTTTGTCTGACTTTCAAGCAAGCAGACCACATTCCAGTCATAAATCTGCAGGGTCTTAAGGCCCTAGAGAGCAACGCATTGGGTCTCGCTGAAAGGACATCAGATGACACCAAACCTCCATCACAGACTGAATAAAAAAGACATCACCTCGCAACAAGCTGGTGATAAAGGGTGCCTGACTTGGCTGAAAATTAAGACTCTGTAACAAGGTCCCGGGCTCCCAGACTGACAACCATTTTCCCCTGTATTTATCATCCCTCCATGCCAGTGGCTATTACGGGTGAACCTGCTGTCTTGCGGTAGACCTGGAATTTATGGATGCTCCATTATTAGGGAATTGTGGGTAGAGAGGGGGAGGAAAGGGGCTCAGCTCTATGGTTTTCTGAAGATGTTACGATTGCCTCTTAGATTATGCCACTTGACAGGTTTGTCATCCCTGTGCACTGATGTGCTCTGCAGAGTGCTCTGATATCATTAGCTTCATTGCTCTTAATGTGTCTGCTCCCCTCCATAGCAAGACAGGTCATATATTGTGCAAATAGGTGGACAGGAGCTGAGAGCTAGAGATTAAAGAAGAAACTGTCGGCTGGTTTATTTTGCTAAGTTTGGAGAGAGTGGGTATGCTATCATTCAATACGCCTCCGATTTCCTCATACTTTTAGCAACTTATAATGAATACAAATATACAAAAATAAAACTTCTAACTATTGGTTGCACTATGGAAGGATAATTAACTCGAACCAATGCTCATTGCTCAAATTGATGTTGACTTTGTGTTTTATCTACAAAAAAAGGTTACAATCAAATATCAGTGTGCATTCCAGCTGAGCAACCTAATGTGCTATTTGTAGTTGGTGTGTCAGTGACGATGAAGATTGTAACATCATCACCAAATCAGTTAAAACCTGTTTAAGAACCGACGCCTCACGCCGGTGTATGCGTTTATAAGGAGAGCAGTCACCTTGTTGAGGCTTGTGTATAATCACGGATGTGTGCACATATTCGCAAATATCACAACTTCTTTAATAAGAGTGAGAGCACAACACACTTTATAAAGTAGCACACATAAGGACACAGACACAATTATTAAGGTTTACCATTTATTTAAAGATGTTTTCATTAATTCATTTAGTGTGTGTTGCTTCTGCTGTTTGCTTTCATTTAAGCGCAAGATAAGCCAGATTTATAGTTGTGCGTCAAGTCTATGAATTGCCTGATGCGTAAGGCTCAGCGCACCCATTTGTCAACAAAGAATTCATAGTTGTGCGGTCTGTTCTGCGCTGTCTATGTTCTGATCAATATCGCTGTGATAAGAATGCCGACTGCTAGCAAACCAAAACACAACACAGATGCTACCAAAAGTTAGGTTTTATTTGTCCTAATCATTTAACTATAACTTTTTACATACATCCGATGCTGCTGTAAAAGCACTGTCTCTAAATTGATTAATGTCACATGACGTGATAACCATGCTAACTTTTAGCAAGCTAAAACTCAGCACAGATAACAAAGAAAAGTAATTTACGCTCACGCTCTGCGAAGCCTTGTCACAGGGTTAGAGAATTTCAGATGCTTGCATTGAGATTCGCAGAGGGGTTCGTGCCAAGTTACATTAGTGAGCAACATTCGCAAAGGGCAATTCATAGATTTGCTAGAAGTATAGATCAGGTTTTACTCAGGGTGTGTTAAAAGGGCTGGGCCAGGATGTCTTTCCTTTATGACATAGAGTTTTTTGTTGTGTTTAATTTGGGCAATAATTAAATTTTTTTGTAACAAATATGTTACATTTAATTATGATTTGAATGCTTTTCAAGTATTTTTTAAATGGTTATGTCTACATGTTATTGATTTGATTAAATTTATTTTAATTTATTTTGAAAATTCTATTTTCCAGCGTGTGTTTGTTTGTTTGATTGTATCTCTATACTTGTTTAAAAATGATTCATTCATCTTCATGTCGGCTTTCTTCCCTTTCGGGATCGCCACAGAGGAATGAACCGCCAACTCTCTGGCATATGTTTTACGCAGCGGATGCCCTTCCAGTCACAACCCATCGCTGGGAAACATTCACACACACATTCACACTTTATCACTATGGACAATCGTTCTTACTCAATTCACTTATACCGCATGTCTTTGGACTTGTGGGGAAACCGAAGCACCCGGGGAAAACCACGCGATCACGGGGAGAACATGCAAACTCCACACAGAAATGCCAACCAACCAACCCAGCCGAGGCTCGATCCAGCGACCTTCTTGCTGTGAGACGACTGTGCTACCCACAACGCCACCGTGACGCCTTTGTTTAAAATTATTTCACCCAATTAATTTGAAGGGATTTTAGAGTATTTAAGCCAGTTGTCTCTACACCTCAATTGAAAAAGAAAGGTTCTTTCACAGCTATTGCTGTGACTGCTGAATATGAGCATTGTAAAGATTTTGTTCTTTCTTTTATTTTCATCACAACCAGTAAATACACCATTTGTGCTTTTAAATAAATAAATAATAAAGTTTGCAATATTTTTTTCTGATATTCTCTGGTGATTCTCTAAACTTCATGACCCTCGAAACTATATTATGACAGTGTTAAACAGCTTTTTTATTACATCTGCCATGTTTTGTTTTAAAATAAATCTATTTTTACATTGTTCTTGTGGAAATAAATAAACACAATTATAAATATTCTACTATTGTAATACATTCTCTACATATTGTGTAACCTCTCTTAAAACAATGTAGGAAAAGATTAGCATTAACCTCCTGTTTTGAACTAGTGTTTATACAGTGGGAAGAGCAGCCAGAATTCCCCAGTGGACAACAGATGATTTGTGAATTTCGGTCATGTTCAATCTCTCCCAGTTAATGCTACTGGTCAAGTACTATAGACCTAATGGAAATAGTTAGATAAGGATCTGCTGAGGCCAGAAGAAATAGCCATTTAGAATCTGGCGCGGGAAATTAAACCAATTGAGGAAGGGCTCATTTTTCTTGGCCTAACGTGAGTTATTGGACTAAGACAAGGGGTGTATATTTTGGTTCGGATGGAGAGGGGAGTTTAAACGAGCGAATATTGCTGAAAGAGCGGCGTTCGCATTCAGGGCCAGACAAAAGCTGGAAATGAAATAACTTCCTTTCCTGAGGAAAACACTGGAGCTCGTGACAGAATAATAGCATGGCAGGAGAAAGGAGAGGAGGCCGACAACGCTCGCGCACAAACACAGGAAACTGTCCGGCTGCCTGCTCAAGCTGTTAGAAGTGCACGGACACACACGGTAAACACACACACACACACCGACCAACACATGGCACAGTGACAGTCAGAAGAGCTGGCTGAAAGTCCTTGGAATAGCAGGACATTTACCTTTGAGTCAATGATAAACAATTCATCCCTGACCTTCATAAATATTCACAGTCCTCACTGGACCAACTCAAAAATATGTCCCTTTACCACTGTCCAATGTAAACCTCTCTTTTACGGAAGATGAAGAAAAACATACGTACAGCCTTTAGAGGGAGATTATACTTGGTGTTATATGATTCTATTTAAAAAAATCATAAAAAATATAATTAGCTAGATTAACATGATAAATGATTAACATGATTAACAAATAAACATGTGCAAAAAATATTAAACATGTGATGGATGTACATAAATGTTTTGAAATAAATGTGGTTGATTAGAATACTACTTATAATTAATTTATTTCATGGACACAGCCTGGAATCACCCACTGCAATTATGAAGGAAAAGAGAGATGGAGAGGATTTTTAAGTCTTTTGCTTAGAATCTATTTTGGTGCATGCTCCAATTCAAGCAATAGATTATATTTGGCCATTTTAACAGCATCGCTCTTTTTTCTTTAACCTTTCTGACCTGAGCTGGGGCCTAGACCTCAACAGTTAGGTCCCTATTAGGCAAATAAGGTCTGATAAATCTTTGGCACATCTTTAATGAGGACTCCTGAGCCGAGTGATGTTAATTAAGAGAGGTTAACCAAGATGTGAGACACTCTCTCCTCTCATATTTCACCCAGCTAATTTCTCCTGGTTGCCCTGGCCTTGATGATGTAATGCCTTCATCTGGATGAGAACACACCCTGATCATCTCTTCTCCACTAATCTTGCTTTAGGGAAAATAACTGAAAAAATATCAGATGCAAAGCTGCATATTTTGATTCTTTTTGGACCAAGTAAATTGTTTAAAAGGGCTAACTAAAATAGTTCCAATCGAAGCCCATCTTATTTTATTTAGGTCATCTGGAAGCTTAAATTATGCTTTTATTTAATGAAGAAAAAGTAGAAAATGAATAAAGGTATTTTATATAATTTCAAATGTTTATTTAGATTGCACACATATGGTTTGTCAGTAAAAAAAGTGTAATTTGGAAAATTTGAGAATTATGTTGTATCTATTAATGCATTAAAATTACACAAATAAGCTTGATTGATGACTGAATTGTTTAAAGGAATCCCTTTTCTGTGCATGCTTTGTGTAAGAGGGACTCTGTGCACAATATTCAAAAGGTGTTTTCAATCAAGCAAATGATTCTTCTGCAGCATTATGTTAATGCAGGCCTGATTTATCAGTGTAGTAAAAGTTAATTACCATATGTTTGTGACTCCTGTAAGATGAAGTGTTTAATGTTTATAAGTGGGATTATTAAAATGTCCCTACTCCTGATTACAAGAGTTTTGATTCCCGAGACTACAGCTAATTGTGTGTCTTCATCATATATTTTGAATCACATGGAATAACATGAGAGCTTAACATATATCATATCAGATAAATTGCCTTTTTTATTTCAGGGATGGATACCTTTGTTTTCTGACAGTTTGATTACTAAAAAAGTTTGTTCTGTAAATTAAATGATATTCTACTTCAGGTTGTCAGTGAACATAGAATGGAAATTCAAGCGAAGCAAACATGATAATAATGCAATGCTTTTTTCATTCTATTTTTGTTTTCTTTTTTCTTTAGCATCTTTGCTTTTATTAAGCAACTCGTTTTGAACGAGTTCCAAATAAGTGGCACTATTTAAAGTTCTTACTTTCTAGCAAACAATGAAGCTTATGTTATTTAAATCAATCAAATCAAATTAAATTAAATTCTGAAAAATCTTTGTCTTCTTAATGAACGCTTGAGTGGAAATATTTAAATTCCATATTTTTGAGTATCTCCAAGTTGTCCATTTTATATATATGATTTTTCTACTTTTCTACATTTGTTCTTGCTGAATTTAGATTGTGAAGGTTCTTTTGTGTACATTACATTAAGGGTTTATAATGCTTGGTACTTTTAACTAGGATTAAAATAAATCTGTTTTTCTTAGAAACTCAATTACTTAAACAGGGGCATTTGTTTAAATATTTTTTTATCATTCACAAATATGTAATGCCTGAGAAGGTCCTTGGCTGGTAATTTTAGCTATGTTATCAAACTTTAGGCTTTTTTTTTTCTTTAGGTCATTTTTTTTGCTGGGAGTTTTAATTGCGGCTTTGTTTATGAACGCAAAGGTTGCTTCTTGACCTGAGTGGGTTATCATTTTCGCATAGGCGGCTTCCCTCCATCCCAGCCAATCAATTGTCTGCTAATCTCCCACCTCAGCCTTCAATTGTGAGAAAACGTATCCAGTACAATAAACTCAGTTTAATCACTTGACCTAGTGCTGCTCTCTTATAGGAAGAAAGGAAAGGTTAGCAGACAGAGATGCCTTTCCAATATGAAGGAAGGCTGAGACATTTTCTTTTATAAACTACTTGTTTAAATTGTTGAGAGGTGCTTTTCTTAGGAGCCCATGTAAACAAAATACAAATACTGTGCTGGTATCTACAATGGACAAACTGACTCCAATGTGCAACCATCACAAGCATTAAGAGACAATGATGTTATAACATTATATATTAAATATCTATCTTTCTTTCATAAGCATACATGCTGACTGCAGGCAGCAGCTGCTTTGTTATCTTAGGAAGATTTGCTGCTTGCACGGTAGAGCACAGCAGATTGCTGTATCAGTTGTAAGACAGAATGTGGTTTGCTGTACAGTATCAGATATCAGGGTCTATCCTGTGAAACATAAGCCTTGCATACAGTGGACACATTGTGTCTTGTACCTGACAAAGCACTAAAGCAGCTCCAGGGATATTGAGTACCACCAATTACTTTGGTTCCATCCACTTTTTCATTGCAGTCTGGCTGCTCACTTTCGCTGTGTGTGAATGATAAGCATTTCAACAGCTATTTGAGTGCTTGAATTTATTGACAGTTTATCACTCTTTTACCTTGTCTTGTTAATTTTAACCTAGGTTGTTTTGATTGAGATTCATTTTGATTTGTGCTGATTCAAATGTTGTTTTTGAGAATTTTTTTTTAATATTCATGTGTTACTTTAATATAACACTGCACTGGCACTTAGATCAATAGATACCTAATATTAACCTTGCAATGTCACTTTTTATGCTTTGATTAATTATTTAGGCTTTCAACATGGTATACGATCATGTTATTCAAATCTGTTCAAACAATACTAATAACTTTACCTTAGCTCTTTTAGAAACAGCTTTATTAGAAACCACATGTACAGATGAAATCTGGAACTAGAAAGACTTGAAGGTGTAGGATTGCTAGCACACAATCCAACATTTCTGAATATCTGTCTATGTCTTCTTGTTACATATTATACTCAATGATTTTCATTGTGCTTTTATTTCATTAAAAAATGACGAGGAGGGAATAAATAGGATTTACTTATCAAAAAGCAAATAGGTAAAATACTTAATCTGAATCTAGATAAAATATTCAACAGTTAACTAAAAGAAGACACAACATTTTTGTCCTAAAATAAAACAAAAATTATGAACTTTAGTTGACAACACAAACATTTAAAATAGAACAAGTTTTACTAAATAAGATTAAAAATAAAAATGATGATTGAAAACTGGACTAAAACTACTTTTAAAAATAGCTGACGAAATTAACACTAGTAGTGAACTTCTTTTCACTTTGCCGATCTCGATTAACCGTTTACATGTTGAAAATTAAATGGCGGCCTAAGTTAGATTACCTATTCAGAAACTCTAAAGTTCTGGTTTAGGTCAAGTTTGCTCTTTAAGGAAACTTGACCGTAAAAGTTTGCTCTGTGTTCATTTTAAAAGATCCAATCATCTATACCTTACTATTCATTTGAATCGGAGTCATTTAATGCAGATCTCAATCCTAGCTGACCTTGGTCGCAATATAGAGTTACATTCTAATAAACTTGCCAGTAACATAATTCAAATATTCACTTTTAAATTATTTACAAAGAAGCATTCACCAAACTATAAGCTGTTGGTAGCTTTGTGAATCACAATCCAGTGATCTCTGACTTTTTTCAATTTAAGCAAAGTTCTTAAAGAATTTTGAAAGATTTTGAGCTTGAATAGTTAACATTTGTTTGGAATGATGTACATACATGAAAAAAAGTAATCCTTGAAGTATCCTGACCTTTGCGATGTCTCTTTTCCCCAGAAACAAATTACTACACAAACATTATGTAATAGCTCTAATTCTCAAAGATCTATTAAAACAGCGTACCTCCACAAAAGTGAAGTCTTTGTACACTACATGTCTTTGTTTTGATGTTTTCTGATGGTCCAAAAAATACTTCTCAAGAACAATTATTCAGATATCTTCCCAAGTATTGAATTTTTTGTCTAAATTCTATTTACAACTCTCCTCCCCGAATACAATATGCATAGCCTGGCTTTATTTCAGTGTAAGTGTGCCACATGCAAAGTACTGTTCATCCTCTATGGCTAAGACTTGATCTGTCTAATGAATAAATGTATATTTTATGCAAATCAGTCCTGCATCGAAGATTGATGATCTCAGCATATTCAGTGGTGGTGCTGGAAAGCAATCAGACAGCACACTTTTAATAAGACACACAGTGTTTTTCTTGAAGCGAGTCAAGGTGAAATACAGTTACACTGAACTGGCTTCAGGAGGAATGATTTAGCATCTAATAAACGAGGGACCAAACAGCACAAAGTGTCTCATGAAAAGTTCTGCTCTGTGTTTTGTTTTGTTTTCTTACATAGGAAGCTCTCATCTGTCTTTAAAAATATAATTATTTTCATAAGAAGATACTATCACCGAATGAATCTTTAGAAATATGATATTTCTATGCAGAGTTTTTGTAATCACATCACACTAACTTGTTTTCCACTTAAAGTGGGTAATTTCTCCTCAATGTTATTCCAACAAGGAAATCTCCCAGTCTGTCATTATACTGTAGCAACAGCAATTAGATAATAATTTTTCTACTTTCTTTTATTGGTAATCAAGTTGAACAATTCGTTTTCCAATGGACTATTCATGGCGATCAACAGAATCTGCAAATAAAAAAAGACAGAGGAGTTGGAACACAAGACAGCCCCATGGAAAGCACCATGGTAAAAAGGTCTACCAATATGTTCCTATCACAGAAATAGACTCTACACGATTACTTCTGTGTTCCATATTAGTTGTTCATCAACTACTGGTTTTAGTACTAGAAGTAGTTTTTTTTTTATTCGCTTCAAATCATCATGCAATTTTACACTTGATTGTTTAAACTAATTTTGAGGAAAAGTATTAATATAACCTTTGAATTAAACAAATTATTACACAATAGGACGCATCAGAATAGCCACATTGCACCTTCCAACTCCTAGAATTCATTTAAAAATTAATTTGAGACAACGATCAAATTTAAAATGTGTAATTAAAATGCTAATAATAAAAATCTGACTAAATTAACCCCTACCCGAGACCACTTCAGAAAAAATAAATCCACTCTATAAACACAACACTATTATCTGAAGATCAAATCAGAAACGCATTTACAATCAAGATTTTCGAGAAAGTATGTAGGCAATGGGTCTGTTGTCTCCCAGTCACTTGAAGTACTTCAGCTCTAAAAGTGACAAAAACCTGGTATATAGTCTACTTTTGGCATTTTGGTGCACTGTTAAAATTTGTAGTCTGGCATGCTTTTCTTTACGAAATCATATTTTGGTCTCAGTGTCCCCTAGGTCACAGTTTAGTTTGGCCATAGCTGATATTGTCCTTGTGTGCATAAAGCAAATGCAAACACAAATAGGCTGGAAAAGGGCTACAGACCCACTTATAGTAGCTTTAAAGAAACAGTTAGTCTCGCTTTATTTACGATGAGTTATTTTTTTTCTCATAACAATAAATCTGTGTTCAATGCTCAGTTTCTCTCTTAACATATTTGACAATTTATAATACAGATTTTCAATTACTGAAACACTCCATATGGTATGTAACATATTTCTATAGTCCAAACAGAATCTCACCATGTGCAAGGGATGAAGAATAACTTTACTTTGGTGTGAGCAAAATTAACATTTCGATTTTCTAGTTTCAACAACTTTTTGGATTCTTAATTGATGACCATTCAATATTGTTTAAGTATTAAAATTAAGTAAAACACAAGCACCGTCTTGTCTTTATGTGTATAATTTTGATGTAGATGTAAGGCTGCGCAATAATTCAATATTAATAATCATAGTGATTTTTATTTTCTCGATAAGATGAAATAGAGAAGTTGGTAGCTGGCTGAACAGCACATTACTAACTGCACTTTCATGTCCCGCCACAGGATTGTTGTCTCATTGTTGAATCCAGAAAACTCTCAAAACATTTTAAAACTTAAAAATAAAAATTACATTTTAGCACTAAGCAAAACTAAAGATTATGATGATCTCCCAAGATTCTTTTCACTTTGTTGATGGAAATGCTGAAAAAATGTTTAAATTGTTTTGTGAACATTTCATTAGATCCATAATCAAACTAGATTTTTTGGTGTGAAAAAAATCTATGAGTTAGCCAAATGGTTTGCATCAATGTACATCAAAAACAGGTTTAATTGAAGTAGAAACATTCTTTTTGTGTAAGATTGCCATAAAACCCTATTATCTTGAGCTCTGTGATATAGTTCTATTACGTCATGAAGAAGTTTTTTTTTTATCCATGAACAGTGAATAAATATCATTTAATTCGGTTAATTGGTGTTTCTTAACTATTTTTTTGTTATGTACCAATTTTGCATAAAGCATAAACAATTTTAGTGAACACATAACAATAGAGTGTAATGCACACATGTCTGGCAAACCCCAAAAGGATTGTAGAATTAGTGCTCTCAGCATACTCTCAGATACATTTGTAAAGTGCTGAAGAAAATATTGAGCAAAAAAAGGAGAACATGAAACCTCTATTAGTGGACTTAAATCTTTTGCAAAGGTTGCTGTGCTTAGCGTCAGCTATGTGCTATTATAGTGGATGAGCTGCTAATTGCTAGCTGAATTATTGCTATTGATCTCCGTTCAGCCAGAGCCAAACAAACAAAGGGCTGAAATGTTAAAGGCGAGGGAAGTCTGGGAAATATGAGAGGTGACATTTCTGTTCAAACACCTATTTCCTACTCTATTTGGCAGCCATGTGGAGAAACTGCCTACTTTCCATTCCTATTTTCATCATTATGAGGTCATGAGGTTAATGTTGGCTGTGTCAAGCATTTCTGTAGGTTATCACAGCTTTATTGTCAGGTGGCAACACATTTAATCATTTCACTTGTGATTATCAGTTTTGAATTTTGATCTAATCTAATAAGTTCTTTAGTATATTCATTCATTCATCTTCATGTCGGCTTTATTCCCTTTCGGGGTCGCCACAGCGGAATGAACCGCCAACTCTCTGGCATATGTTTTACGCAGCGGATGCCCTTCCCTGCCGCAACCCATCGCTGGGAAAAGTATAATTCTTTAGTATAATTGGTAATTAATGATTACCACTTCCTCTCATTTTGATGTAGCTCGATTTAGACACAATCATTTAAAACATCTGTCAGATTAAAATAAATTCAAATAAGTTAGATGTTTGTTGTCTTATTTTAATGATGCCAAAGCCTACAACTTTCTTGTTTTACCTGTGATTTAAAATGTATTTAAAAGTGCCATTGACCAGCGACACACTATTAATTATTTGTTTATTTAACTATTTTCAATTTCATCCTCTGTCATTAGTAATGTTTCTGGGCTGTACCTACATATTCTGCCTCATCTCTGGACAACACTCTGTTCTCATCTCTGTTTCTAGCAGCAATTTAATGAACATTCTCAGTCTATGTTAGATTCTACACCAGAACTAATACCCATTACCCACATGTATTCGGAATGAATTATAATATTCTCTACCCCAAACAATAAATGAAGTGACCTATTTGAGTATTTTATATGCTTTAATTGACAATTATGGAATATTATAAGACAATGAAATCATGAATTAGGAAAACTTTGAAAGGAAGACGCAGAAAAATTAACCAAAAATATGTTTTTAGCAATGGTAACAATTAAAGATATTAAAATGGAGCATTCTTCAGAAAACTGTTCATCTTTTCAGAATGTTGTTTTTTGTTTTGTCTGCACATGCAGTGATGTTGTTAGTTGTATAAATCGAAAATTAATTACTCATGTAAAGGAGCATATTGCAAAACAATGGGAACTCACTGCCATACCAAAGTAAAATATCAAGAGAAAAAGGAAAAATGGCACAAAAAGGAGAACTATGAAAACTTGGAGACCCTGAAAGCATGCGTTTTTTCTTTTGTAACATCATCTTGACTAACAAATCCAACTTCAATTTTAAATTGCCCAGGTGTAAATATGATGGTTCATTAAGATACCAATAAGGGTGGGGTATCAAACGAAAATGACAGAATAGATTTTATAAAAACCAAGGTGACCACAATTGTTTATGTGAATGAACAGCAGTTATATTATTGTCTAATGTAAAAACAGAAAAGGAGGAAATAGGTGAAGTAATTTAAGACATAAAATAGAACATGTTTTAAAAGGAACTGTTTGGATTCAGTACAGTAAAATGAGGACTTTCCCATTCCTTCATTAAAATGATTAATAAAATGAAATAATAAAACACTCCTTATTTGTTTTTACTTTGTTGTTCCTTATTTCTGTTCTTCTTCTTTAAAACTGAGTGATATTATGAGAGACCTTGCTGAACAGAAAGAGAAAATCCCTTCCGCCCAAGCACAGTGTGTTGTGGATAATATCATCTGGGAGAGCATCCACTGATCTGCACTTCAGAATCTAACAGGATAGAGTACACATCCGGGCACCGCTCGGCTACGTTCTATGTACACAACAGTTTGGGACGCACTAATTCACATTTCGCCCCATAAAAGTTTGTTTAATGTGACGATTGGAATGCAGGAATATTCGCGTTCAAACACCTGAAAATTTAATTCTCAAAACGGTTTTGAATATAATATTAGTGTAAATCAGTTACAAAGAAAACTTAACCCTCTGAATTTTTGTTCTTTTGTGATCCTACTCAAAATAAGAGATTTTTATTTTACATTATTGAGTACTGATTGGCAACTTTTTAAAATCTAATTGTTGGTTTGGTTTAACTCAATAAGACAAAGGAGTTGTTGTTATCGGAAACGTAAAGATAAGATCAGAATTAGTTGCTATGTTTTGAAATACTCATGTATTCAGGGGAACAGTTTGATGCTTTGCTAATTAGATAGAGAACTGCAACATCATGTCATCACCTAATACCCAAAGGCAATACATTTTATTCAGAGATAGTTGACCTCTTTTAGAAACTGAATCACAGCAATTAAGCTGAATACAAATGTCTCCACATTTGTTACAATTAGAGCATTCGGGGAAAATATAACAAAAAGAAGATGCTTTCATGCTTAAACAAGGACCAAAAATCAATTTGCGTGAAAGTATTCTATTTTCAAAGGTCTTGAATTTAAATTTGATTCACAAGGTTAGATTTCACTGTGCCTCTGTTTGTTTGTAGCTTCCTGAGATACTATCAAAACACACACTAAAGAGAATTCGCTTGACCTTTGGCAAATAGTGTTTATAGCACTTAAGATCTTTGAGTGATACAAAGTGAGTTAATGAGGAAGTGATCTCTAGCTTTCCACACCTCATTCCTTTAACCGCTCTGTTCATGTCCTATCTTCTCACAGCTTTTTGTCCTCTCAGGCCAGAGACAAATCCCTTTGCCTTGCCTGCTTCTTTTATTAAATTCTCCTCAATAAAAAAGCTCAGACAGGATTTATTAGGTACTCAGCACAGACGTTTAGTATTTCCCCCCAGTTATTAAGTGAAAATCAATAGAAAGCAAAGAAAATGGAAGTCATACAAGTGTTGTCGCCCTGATATTATGTCGGCTGTCGGCTTAGATTCATGACAGGGCCACGAAGCGCCTGCGAGCTGGACTTTCTGCTTACATTGCAGGACCTAAAGTGGAGGTTATTCATTAGAGTAAGCCAGCGGTCAGATACATTTCCAGGCCATTTCACTCATCTATCTTTGAGGGGCCAGGATGGAGGAGAAAGGATGCTGATATTCACTGATAGAGATGTCAGGTTTTATGCACCAATCTTTCGATTTATCGTTATTTTGTTCCCAAGACCTCTTTAACAGCTCAAGAGCTCATAATATGAGGTGTAAACTCTAGACAGAGCCTTATGTTTTTGATATATATCAGACAAAATGAAAGGGGTATTTCACCTATTAGAAAATTTTATGGAACTTTGTAAACACTTTAGGGAATTGTAAATGTAATAAATGATAAGAAAAATTATAAATAAATAAAAAATGAGTACAACTTAATGCAACGTCATCCTAATTCACTCATTGTAATTTTGGATGTGCATTGAATGATTTTATTGCTTTATGGAAAAACTTCGTTTTTAATTTGTATTACTTGTTTGGTCAAATTCTATTAAGACTACTTGCACTCTATAAAACATTCCACCAAAATAATAATGTTACACAATCACCCTTTTTAATTGTCAGGTTTTATATACAATAGTTAATAGAGAATTTAGCTTTTTGGCTTAAAGAATTGATGGAGAGAGAGATTAATGAATAATAATATGGTATTAATGTTAGTATAAAAGAAAGAAAAAAAAAAAAAAAAAAAAGAAAGAAAGTAATAGATGTACAAATGAATGGATGAACAAACAACATTAGTGGATGCAGGCGTAAGCTTCTCTGATTGAAGGAACATCCTTGGATTTTAATGATCACGGACAATCGGTTTAGCTTAACATCTGAAGAATGGTGCTCTTTACAGTAGTGTTTCCATCACTGCACTGTGGCGCTAGGGCCCACACACAGACAACAGGATGAGCCGCAGCAGTAGTATAAGATAACCTAAAGTAGAACAGAATGTAAAGAAAAGGAAACATTAAGTAGACGAATAGGAAAAGTGAAGAGGAAGTGAAAGAGGGTATGTACAGGAAGGAAAAAGGACAGGAAATTCAACAGGAAGTAGTAAAAGTGTAACAGTAAAAGTAAGAGTAATGTTAAGGAATCAAAACGTAGAATAAGAGGTAAAATAAAGGGAACAGGAGATAGAAAAAATGCAAGAAGAGATACAATAGGGAGAAGAGGTAGTAGAAGAAAAATTTGTGTAAAGGGAACGGCAAGCGAAAGATGAGAAAGTGTACAGAGCGTGGAGGAAGTGGAACAAGATGTAGAGGAAAGAAAAATATGGAAATGGAAGAGGAAAAAGAAGTTGTTGAAACATAACAGAAAATAGAGGGAAGATGAAATGTAGGTTGAGACGGGGGTGAAGGAAAGGGAAAGAGGACGTGCAAGTACAAGAAGACATAGAACAAGTAGTAAAGAAAGTGGAAAATGAAAAAAAGAAAAGAAAAATTTGACGTAGAAAAGGAGTTAAAGAGAACCTGGTTTTCCCCTGAGGTATCCAAAATTAGGCCCAATTTACAAGACCTGCTTCCTGTACATTTATATTTATGCATTTAGCAGACGCTTTTGTCCAAAGCGACAAACAGTAGGGGAGAGACAATATGCAATTTGTTACATAGTCAAAGTCTAACTCAGTTTGCTCATAGTAGTTGTGTCAGCTGATCAATCAACCATGGCAGGAAAAAAATAAAGAGAAAAGTAGTAGGTGTTCCCTGAAGAGAAGACTTGTTAGTTGATTTTTGAAAGCTGTTGCTGCTTTCCTGACTGGATCAGGGAGTTTGTTCCACCAGTCAGGGACAGTGAGAGAGAAGGTTCTGCTAAGAAGTTTTCTGCCTTTGTGGGACAGAACTACAAGATGCTGTTCCTTCTCTGAGCACAGGCTTCTGGAGGTCATGTAGGACTGTATGAGCTTGCCAAGGTAAACATCGGCTGATCTGGAGATGGTTTTGTAAGCTAGCATTAGTGATTTGAGCTTAATTGTGATGTGGAGCCAGTGGAAAGGGATGAAAAGGTGAGTAACATGAGCTCGCTTAGGTTCCTTGAAAATAATACGAGCTGCAGAGTTCCGGATCACCTGCCAACATTTAAGTGTGTTTGCTGGAAGTCCTTCTAGAAGAGTTTTGCAGTAGTCTAGACGTGAGAGGATCAAAGCCTGAACCAGGAGTTGAGTTGCATGCTCAGTTAAGAAAGTTAAAGATGTAGAGTTGAGTATCATCAGCATAGCAGTGGTAAAAGAGAAGGGGACCAAAGACTTAGCCCTGAGGAATCCTGGTGAGCAGTCAATGAGTGTAGGAGGCCTAACCCCTCCACCTGACACTGAAAGATATACCAGTGAGATGGGACTCAAGCATACGAGTGCAGTACTGCCCATCACAGAGAGAGAGCGGAGAAAAGGATCTGGTGGTTGACTATGTCAAACACAGCAGAGAGGTCTAGTAGGATGAGGACAGTTGATCTGTAGTTAGCCCTGAAATCTCGCAGCCTTCAGTCACAGACAACAAAGCCGCCTCTGTTGAGTGTCCATTCTTGAATCCTGAGGAGTTGTCATCACGCTTGTTTTTCTGAATCAGGAAGAAAAAAAGTTGATTGTAAAGCACCCTTGACTGCAATGGGTGTGCTAGGGCAGTGGTCCCCAACCTCTGGGCCATGAATCGATACCAGTCCGTGGGTCATTTAGTAATGGGTCGCACATACAGAATAAACAACTTAGATTACTTTTGTATTATTTATTTCGGAACCTCAACGATCTTTTAATTTGAAAAACTACTGGAATCTCTTAGTTACATCCGTCTATGACCCAAGTCAAGGTGCTCTTCTTGGTCACGTGATAAGTTATTACTGAAATGAAACCCAGGAGCTATCAAAATGAATAAAAAACAAACGTCTTTGGAAAGTTTCTTTACGAAGAGGAAGAGGCCTACAGGAAGGAAAAGCCTACAACTTCCAAGAAAAAGAAGTCTGCATTTAACAGACGATATCAAGAGTCTTACTTAAAATACGGATTTATCTCGACAAGAGATTCCCACACACCAAGCCCACTCATAAAATGCAGCAACCGGCTCTTTAATTAAGTAGTGGCAAACAGGTAGAGTGGATTTAAATTGATTAATATGTTTAGAAAATACCACAGTTTACATGCAGGTAGTATTACATTATTTTGTTGTATTTATCCACCATACCTCAAAGACCGGTCCCTGATAACAATGTCAGACATTAAATCGGTCCGTGGCACAAAAAATGTCGGTGACCACTGTGCTAGGGCATAACATTTCTAATTGTTCAGTGGCTCAATGACTTTTATTGTTAGAGGATAGTAAATGTGGTTCTGTTTTTACCGTCATTATAAGACATACTAAGTTAGGAGAGGCATTTATTAGGGCTGCAACACTAAATATGTAGTATTTGTCCAGCACAGTCACAGTGTGGGTCTCCCGGTTCAGGTCATTCGATGCAATGCCACAAATGCTACTACTACTTTATGCTTGTTTTTATTAAATGTATTTTCTTTTGATTCTTTGGTTCCAATGTAAAGCATTTTTAGATACCCTGTTTACACCTACTATACAAAACCATGGTACTTTTCATCAAGACTATGTAATTTTGGAGTGAAGTGAAGAAATAATGCTCTGAACATTGTAAAGCGTCTTTGAGCCTTATTTAAGAAGCATTATAAAAAGCATTATATAAGTTGAAGGTGTTATTATTACTATTAATATTAATATTTTTACTACTTGCTACCACTTACACATGGCAACATAAGTTAATCAAATGAACTGATTTAATCAATTATAAATTATCGATTTGTATATTTGCAAATCGAAGCTTCATTTAATAAACATACTAACTTCTAGGTTTGTAGAATCTACTTCTATTGCACCATTCTCAAGCATCAACAAGATGGACAAGTGATTTAAGACATAGCAGAGGCAGAGTAAAGATACAAATCAAAGAAAAAGTGGGAAAAGTTATCTTAGATGCTGGATCACCTCCAGCTTTAGTATGGTTCAGAGCAAACACAGAAGATGAGTTCAGGTCGATGAAATTCATTGATGAAGTTTAATTTTTTGTTTTCCGGACATTATGTTTTTTTTTTCAGACAATCAACCTTTAATATAATTACTATAAAATAAGAGCTTACAGGTCAAAACTTCAACCTATTTGACAGTTTTCCTTCATTTGTTATCTTTCATTCACAACCATCAGAGAGGCATTTCACTCAACCTCAAGGGCTGCTGCTGGATTGGGGGAAATTTTTGTGCACAAAATGACAATTTAATAATTATTTCATTAAAGGTTAACTTCGGTCAAATGTAAAAGATGAACATTACTAGTTAATTAGTAGTTATTCACTTTTCAAATATAGTTATCAGCCAAACGTAAAAACTTTTATAATTTTGTCCAGAATACTTTGAAACATCTGTGGAATTATCTACATGTCTGAAGGACAATGAGCGCTCGCCGTAATCAGAACACTGTGTCTTGTTGGTTTTTTTTTCTACTTTTCTTCCAAATGGTTTGTCCAAAACATGTCAGTCAGTGATCTGAAGAGCAATCATGCTTATGGTTCAGAGCGCTATATAATGAATAAACTGCTGCCAGTGTCTGAAATACTCCGGAGTCTATGTTAGAATGTTAATAATATCCTCGAACCTTACTGCCTATTTTAACTTTAAGATTAGAAATGTATTTTAGTTTTTTATTGTTAACTCATTGATTTGCCTGCATGTTTAAAAAAAACATGGGGCAATTCATCATTTTCAGTGAAAGAACAACTTAAGAAAAGTGATACTTGTTTAAAAGGCAAAGTGCCTGAACTGGATGGCTTTATCTAAGATTACCTTCCCCTTCTAACTTTTGGATCAAGCAGCAGTCTTTTATCTTGCCTTGGTTCCTACTCATCGAAAACTGGATATAACATTGCATAAAACCACTCAGTTTATTCACACCCCCAAAAGGAGTGTTTTTAACATTCATTCATTCATCTTCATGTCGGCTTTGTTCCCTTTTGGGGTCGCCACAGCGGAATGAACCGCCAACTCTCTGGCACATGTTTTACACGGCGGATGCCCTTCCAGCCGCAACCCATCGCTGGGAAACATTCACACACAGATTCACACTTTATCACTATGGGCAATCGTTCCTACTCAATTCACTTATACCGCATTTCTTTGGACTAGTGGGGAAACCGGAGCACCCGGTGAAAACCCATGCGATCACGGGGAGAACATACAAACTCCACACAAAAATGCCACCTGCACCCGGCCGAGCCTAGAACCAGCGACCTTCTTGCTGTGAGACGACCGTGCTACCCACTGCGCCACCATGACGCTGTGTTTTTAACATTTAACTTAAAATTATCTAAAATTTATTTTTAATATTCAATTAAATTGTTCAGGAGATCCACAACATTCAAATCACATCCTGTCAGCGTTGGCAGAATAGTTGACCTTTAAGAAACTATAAATCATTGTAGCAAATGAGGTCATAAAATGTATCTACATTATCGCCATCTTTGGTTTGCTAAAATAGCAACTGTGAGACCATATTATATTGAGTTTATTATATGTAAATTGAACAAACAGGATATACATAATCTGCTGGTACACAGTAAAATCCTGAGAGTAAAATTAACTCTATCCAGAGTAGAACCAAATACACTCTGAATAGAGTAAAAAATAACACTCAAACAGAGTTAAAATATCAATGAGGTTACCATCAAAACTATTTATTCTTATTGCACATAAAACTTGTACTTAGTAATACATGTCTTTGTTTCAATTTAATACAAAAACTGTTTCATTTAACCTATTCTATGGTTCAAGTTGAAGGGCTTAGTGTTAAGGACCAAATGGACTCAGAACAGAGTCAGTTTAACATTGTAAATTTGACTGTGTAGGTGTAGTGTGTAACTATTGTCTCATTTAAAAGGCCTGATAAGAAAATGTATCATATTATTAAGAATTTAGTGAAAACATCTCAAATGGATTACGCTGTGACTTAAAAAAGATCTGCTTCCAGAAAGTGCTATCGCTATTCACTCTGTGAAATTTATCGCATAGAACCAAAGCCTATGTCTATGAATGTTAGCCTCTTTAGACAAGTATTACACATTCAAGGAAGGCAAAGCTGTGAAATAAAGACCTTAAACACCAGACTAATTAAATTACTCTTAAGACCTCCATGAAAGTAATGTAAATATTCTGGTGCCTAGACCCAAGACACTTGGAGTAATTACTTAAAGCTTTCCCTTAGATCGCTCCCGACTTTTTTATTATCCAAAAGCTTTTTAACATTAGCACTGTCTTCCTGACAAATTAAATGAAATTTCATTACTTCAGCCATCCTAATGGCATGAAAGTGTCTGGTGTGGAGGTGGTGCGGCAGGCCCAACGATAGCTAGCTGAGCAGATTAATCAAATAGTCAGCTTCAGAATCAACCCAGAGAGAGCATCGATCCCTGTCTGTGAGCCATTCACTGAACCATTCAAGATCTGAAATCTCAATGAGAGACAACCACTGACCATCCATCTCCATATTTTAAAGTCTGTGGACAATCTTTCAGTGTCGAATCTGAATTGTAATGTAAGTCAAAGAATTGTTGAAAATAGGCCTATAATAATAAAGGGGATATTATATGGTTATTAAGTTTTCTGTTTGTTTTGAAGCGAAGACCTCATTTAAAGACAACCTTCCAACTTCAGCAATAAAGCTTCACCTATTGTAACAATATAATTGGTGAAACTATGGAGTTTTGGCTGCCATTTAAAATAAATTATTTGTAAAACAACTAGAAGAAATAAGTTTCCTTCAGTTCTAATATTTCATGTAAGTTAATGTTGGTTGTTCTAGGAAAGCTGCCTACTCCAGAAGAAGAGTCATAAATCACATGTATAATATATCAGATGTTAAATATCCCATAATTAATAACATATATACTGAATGAATCACAAATATTGACTAAACCACTACTACATGAATTCTCGAAGTGACAGTTTATTGTATGTGCAAATCAATGCGGTTGCCAATCCCCTGCTTCTCCAACAATCATTAGCTGTCAAAATGTTTATTTGTGTTCAATATGCAATCGACAAGTCAACATTATGTTCATTTGTATAATAGTATAGAGAGAAGACATTAGGGGAGGTGATCTTATCTTGGATCGAGTAGTATTTTGCCATTATCTGAAGATGCTTAACACCTTCAGGTTTTGTGGGGGTTAAGCTGCGTGGCCTTTGATCTCCCTGGGTTGAGGTGAAGCCAAAGGCCCTCTCACCCATCCTTAGGCCCTTTGAGACTTTCAATCCAATTGCTGGCCTGCAGTAGATGCAGATCTCAAGGTTACACCTGAGTGTTCAAGGGCAGGTCCAAGTGTAATCGGCACTTAGATCATAGATTAATCTTATTTGCTATCTATTAGGCTTGATTCGAGCTTCCCTCGCTCTCCCTCCTAAAGCCAGGATTACTGTGATAGTTTAAGATAATGGATTCTTATGGAAGGGGAGGTCAAGAAGGCCTCGTGTTTCAGAAGCAACAGATAATATGATTAATCTAAAAGCCTCTTTCAAGCAGGGTCCCACCTTCACAGGCCTAATTGCCAAAGAGAGATGGAGGAGAGAATAAATCTGCTCTGTTGCCTGCAAACCCGCTGGACGAGACCTTTTAAATTCAACCCGAGTGTTTCATTAATTAGCCCTTTATTGTAGAACCACTGTGTGGATGATGACACTTTTTCAAAACATTGAGGCTTTTTATCAGTTTGATTTGTAAGCTTGACTTTAGAGGTCACTTTTTCACAAAATAGTCTGGAAAATAGTAACTTTCTATCTGGTATTAGGCATGTGCATTTACATTTATGCATTTAGAAGACGCTTTTGTCCAAAGCGATTTACAGTAGGGGAGAGGCAATATGCAATTTGTTAAACAGTCAAAGTCTATCCCAGCTTGCTCATAACAGAAGTTGTATCAACTGATCAATAAACCATAGCAGGAAGAAAATAAAGAGTTTCTTGTTTCTTGTTTAGTTTTTTTTGCTATGTAGTTTTAGTTATGCAGATATGTTGTTAAATATGTATACACATTTTCTCATGTGCTGTTTAATTTTCTTATTACTTGGTACTTTACTTTTTACTTGGTAAAAAAAGGGCATTACAAAATCTAAATATGTGTTAAACATTAACTTTAATTTAATTAATGTCACCAAACTTAGAAATCAACTTTAGAGGGTTTACATAATGCAATATTTTTTATATATATATAATAGGGAGCATAATCGGCATTTACATTACAGTAAATTGTAGACTTTGTGCATCACTGGTGGATCCTGAACCTTCAAAGTGGAAGCTCGCGATGGAATTGGCAACTGAACAAACCAGTAAAATGAAATGCATGTTTAAAAATTACAAAAGTTTTTTTTTTTTACTTGGATGCCTTGGTTGGAGACACCCAAAACCAATCAATGAAACAAATAAATGAATGACAAAATTTCTCTGAGCTTGCACTTTGAAGGTTCAGGTTTGACCATTGGTATGATTAACAGTGTGTAATTTGGACAGTACAAGCTTTGGCTTTATTATTTTTTTAGCTAGTTGGTACATTTGAAAAGTCTTATATTGGTGCTGTGTGACAACCAAACAGATGAAAAGCTGGTACTGGCGTTATCGTGTTTTGCTCTGCGTGTGTCTTTCACACAGAGCAAACATTAACATTAACAATCTTTCATCCTCCGTTTCATCTTCTACTCATCTCCTCTTTTACCAACCATCATCAAATAACCCACTATAAAGGGACTTCAGATCCCTACAACCATTTGGACAAAATTCTGCATACTCTACCTTGGCTTCTGATTTCCTGGGTCACCAGAGGAGTCTTCCAGGTCAACAAGATGTTTATATTGCTATCCCGAATAATCATCTTTCTTATCCCATTGACATTTGTTGACCAACAAAAATTCAGTTTGCATAGCAAGCCACTTGTTCACCTGGTTAGCATTTAACTCCTCTGGTTATAAACTATTGCTTCCGTTCTTCATTAAGGTGCTAAACAATGGAAGTAATCCCTCTCAGCCTCTACCAACATCACGAAGACCACATCTACCCAACCGAATCTCAGTATAGGTTGCAGGTGGTGAGCTACCTTCTTCACTACCACCAATAGGTGAAAGCTGAGTGAGGAGGACCAGAAAGAGGCCTTGCATGTGTCTTCTCTGTTGGATGGATCAGGACTAGGATCCTCTGAGGATACTCTTCCTGAGTGACCCCTATACACCAGGCCTTCTGTTAATTGCCATGATTACCACTGCTGGGTTCAATACTCGCCTTCTTGAGATTTCTCTGTTTAATCTGCATAAATGTGTGCCTACCTGGACTTTTTTCGTTGTATAGCTACCTAGGCTCCCTTGCTATACAATATTTACCCATACTCCCTCACTGAACTCCATCCTGAATTCACCTGCATTTCTAGAACCTCTTACCTGTGCTACATCTCAGATACCGATCTCCTCCAGAACCTCTCAACTTACATGGGGTTCACCTACTTCTGAGTTTCTTCAACAATACCCAAAATGAGTATCATGCACACACACACACACACTGCACCTAGTCATCTCTTCTATATCCGGATAAGCCTGTGTGTCTCCCTAGCATCACTTATGCTCCTTGGAGGTAGACCTGGATCCTGGCACATTAGCTGAACTATAAGAGATAATAAGAGAGACTTTGTAATGTGTGTAATTTTTTTGTTCTACTCACTGAAATAAAATTGTCTTGACAATGACAGATGTAAACATAAATAATATACTAATAAAAATAGTAATTAACACATGTCACTTTAACTATATGTGTTAAAAACTTGAAGTAGAAATGGTTTTGAGCCTAGATTTCTATGTCACTTGTTTGGCCTTTCTTGAGGTGCTATTATTTTAGGATTTCAGAGCATGATACCTAAGATACATTTATTCTTGGCTGCAGAGGGCAATTGACTTCTATCTCATAGCACTTGATGGTTTTCCAACTGCACTTTGGAACACATTTTAATATATAAACGATTTCAAATTTCAGAAAGTTAAAGAGCTATTATGAATTTTTGAAATCTACCTTTCATGTGCTGTGTAACATAGCTTTACGTTTTACAAACACCTTGTTAGAGTTTTAATTGGGAAAGTGATTTTTGTATAAAGTTATTGTCTTTAAAAGGAAAGAATTGACTCAGAGAAGCCCTGTTCACAAGACCATGTTCATGGTTGAATCAACCTCTGAACAAGCATAAAGTAAAAAGGGATCCCAAATCAACTGCTATGATTACAGTGTCTTCTACAACACTTTTCACTTCTTCAGCAGTCGTCTCATTTAGATGTAGATTGCACAAAAACTTTGCTAGTAAACAATACACCATTTACACCTAAAGTGTGTTTATTTTTTTAGAGACATACGTCAAAGGGAATTAAACATTTTTATTAGAGGTCCTTTCATAATTCAAGCTATTCAGATTTGCAAAGTCCACACTTGAACAAGCAAGACGTCCTAACTCATGTGTGTAGCTTACACATTTTATCTATTTTTTGTCTAAGCAGAATGTATACTGAAATATAGTGTGATTTTAGTAGTAGAGAAGTTGTAGTTATCACAAATCAACTTTTAACAAACACATTTGAGCAGTTTCAAGAATCAAGTCTAAAGTCAATATAGTCTCAGTGTCAGTGTGGTAATCATAGCCAATATTTAAACCCAATTCTGTGAAATAACAAAAATGTCTTCCTTTCTCCAGCAGCATTTTTAATTAGCATTTTATTTCATCCCCCTTCTTTTTTTCTTGTAAGAGAGAAAGCTGTTCATTTCGAATTATAGCCCCCTACGCCCCTGATCAGTTTGTTGTGTAAAGCAAAAAAAGGTCTTTGTGCAGATGAATATTGACTTTATGTGAGCCATTGACATTTACCTAATACCACACAAAACAATACCCGGCATGTTGTGATGGAGAGCTTTCATTAATACATTTACTTCATACTCAAAATTCACTATTAACATTTATCCAATGAGCGGCTTTAGAAAAAGCAATGCACAATCATTTCACTTAGATTCTAAAAGGTTATGTCAAGTCCTAATAATTCCTTTTTGCTACAACTTAACTCCGATAGCAGTGGGGGGTGGGGTATCCTTGTTCATTCTATGATTTCTATAGGTAGCTGCTAGGCACACTGATAAAAGATAAACAGTGATAAAAATATCCTAATGTGACAGCCCTGCAGATAACCTCGCGAGACACATTGGTTATCAGAGCCAGTCATCAGCCAGTGAATATTTATCACAAAGAACAGACTCATTGTGGAATCACCGCCTGCATGTTTACCAGCTAATACAAGTGGGAGACATGTAATCTTTTCAGGAGAGAACAATTCCTGCTTCAATCTTACACGGGTAAATAAATGTGAACACAATACTTACAAAATCCAATCCGCCAATGCCCCAAATGATAATAGACTATATTCCTCTCTATGGATTGTATTTTCACTGTTCCAATGTAAGTTTAAGCATATATGTGTGATTTCTGACTTTGTAGATCCTTCCTAAAAGTGTAAATCTGATGGATCAGCAAGCATTTTTAGACCTTATTATACAGTATGTTTTGTCGCAAAAAGTTTTTCATAAACAATACTGTGCTTTAAAGTTTTTGACAGTGATTAAAATATGCTGGAAACAAAGACTGCTTTAAGAAATATAAATAGTAGATGTAAGTCATAAATAGAAACAGAAAGTTTTGTAAAATACAATATTTTTATGATTAGTCTGAAGGTCACTTTTAAATAAATCAAAAGCATAATATATTATTAAACGTTTAATAAACATGTTCAAAGATAAATCATAAAGACAGAAAGATCTATGGAGAATGTAATGTTTTCTACACAAGTAGATAGATGTTAACAAACAATCATATCAGACATTCGTTTATTCTGTCAAATGATGGAGAAGATCCATCATGAATGAGTGACAAATCCAGGGAAGTGAAAAGGTCTTGAAGTGTGCCCTCATAGGCAGGAGAGCTTTTTCTTGTCAAACATAAAGCATATTAATGTTAGACCTTGTGGTGCCTTTAATATGGGGGCTTTATATAGTCATAAGATGGAAGGGAAATAGCATAGAGGGCTATTGCTCAGAGATTTACCATGGGTTAAATGACAGGGCTTTTTCAAGACACTGCAGGCACACTATCCATAACACATAACTCACTGCTGGTGATAGAGTGCTTTTAAACAATATGATATTCTAGAGTTTTACAGTGAATTAATTGTGTTTGTGATTTTAAATATACGGTATTGTTGGTTGTTTACATTTACTTTGATCTATTATCCATTTATATTTTTTCCATAGCAACTTCTGGTTCTCAAATAGTGGGGCGTTTGACCTCGAGAACACGTTTTTTTATTTTTCTATATATTATTTTTAAATCTTTTCTGATACAGTTAATAAAGCTATTCTTTGTTGTAAGTCGGCCCATATTTCATTATTTTTCTCTTATACGTTAATAAGGATACTGTGTTATGAAGAGGTGTACTTATAACAAATTTAAAGAGAAATAATACTTAATAATAATTGCGGGCAGGGGGGGGGGGTTGTTAGGGGGTTTGAGATGTTATTTTCTTCCTGGGAGGGGGGAGAGGGGGGGATGTGACAGAAAACAATTGAGACACACTGCAATAGAGGAAGATACAATATGCAGTTTGTTATAATTTCAAAGTGTAACTTAGGTGGCTCAGAACAAAGGTTGCCTCACCTGATCAAACAAACAAAATATGTTTTAAGATTTGTAGTGCTCTTAAAGTGAAAGTGACCAGTTGACCAGATATGGAGTGACCCATACCCAGAAGTTGTGCTGTGCATTTAACCCATCCCAGTGTACCCACACAGAAGTGAACAAACACACCGTGAACACTGATGGAACACGGGAAACTGATGCCTTGTTCAAGGGGATGTTATGGATGTTGAAGTTGGGAGAGCAAGTGTTTCATCACTCAAACCACCTTCAACTTGGTGGATCTGGGGATAGAACTAGCAAAGTTCTGATCACAAGTTAAGCTCCTTATCCACCAGACCACAACTGCCCTCCTCTCTTCAAAGAGATGGGTTTTAGTGGATTTTTTTAACCCACAAGAACCCATGGTGACACTATTCTGACAGGGTCAGGGCACTTTTATCACCAACCAGGGACAGTGGTTGAGAAAGTTCTAGTGAGAGATGCCCTGCCTTTCTGAGATGGCACAATGAGATGCTATTCCTTCTCTGAAAGCAAGCTTCTGGAGAGCATGTAAGATTGTATGAGCTTGTGAAGGTTCACAGGGGTGGGCCTAGACATCTAGGTTTTCTAAGAAAACATCAGTGATTTAAAGTTAATACAAGACGCAATTTAGACTTTGTGAAGAGAGTTTAAGAAGGGAGTCGCATGTGATTCCTTTAATCAGAAGAGCTGTGTAGCTCTGGATAAGCTGCAGAGGTCTAAGTGCATTTGGTGGAATTTCTGCCAGAAGAGCATTGCAGCAGTGCAGTCGAAATCGAACCACAGGCAAAAGTTCAGTTGCATGCTCAGATCTTTTTGATGTTGAGCCATGTAGATCTGCGTGCTCGAGTCCTCTTTGCAACGTGGTCTTTGAAGGTTAGCTGTTTATATAGAATCACTGCAGGATTCAGACTGAAGGAGGATGGGAGATTGTTGAGGATCCCAACAATCTCAAGTTGAGTTTGTGATGCACAGTTGGAATGGCAGGGACAACCAACATGTAGGCTATGGTTCTTTATCCATGCAGAAATGACTTTCAGGCATTTCACTATGCATGTGGTTTTTGATGAGTAGGGATGACAAATAGAATGTCATCAGTATAGCAGTTGTATAAAAAAAATATTTATGTTGATGATAGGGCCCAAGGAAGATAGCAAAGGCAAGAGGGCTAAGAACTGAATCTTTAAGAACACCAGTGAGCTGTTATTGAGTGCTAGATACCTCAAATCTCCACCACACTCTGAATAATCTACTAGTAAAATAAGAGTCAAGCCAGGTGTGTGCAAAGCCTGTGACAGCACAAAAATAGCACATGCTACACCCATAACTGTGACTGTAGATAAAATAGCACTTTAACAGTTGATGCTCAGTCTCTTTATGACATGTTGCACAGCCCTGAAATGGTACGGTTGTTGTCAATCTGTATTTAACAACATAACCAAAACTTGTGTACGGTTGAAAAAGTCTGACTAGAAAGAAAATTCAAAAAAAATCTTTCAGATTTTGCTTTTCTGATTTTTGAACCATACGTTCAAAATATTACTCCGTAAAGCATAAAAGGGACCTGCTATGATGCAGCTGGCACATAAACAAGACACGAGCATAAAATCCATCACAGGTCTTGCCCTTGAGCTCTTTCTAAGAGAGACACTTTTGTGAATGGCCGCATATGAGCAATTTGAGTGGAAAGTTTCTGCAAAGCCAGCATATTATTTCCCACCAAGTCAAGGCAAATGCAGTGCTTTTGTTATTGCATATGAGACAGTCAAACAGATGTGAGAGTGTGGGACATGTCCAGGCATTCAATTTCAAAGCATTGTATACTTCAACCTGGTTGACATATTCTATTATTCTAAGGCCTCATCAGGCTATCAAGCCACACAGGAAGACAACTTCACTATGATCCATTGCTGCAATATGGAAGGATAACCTTGGCCCACCAGGCAATTCTTTGATATTAGCACTTTATAATAATTTGCGGCAGCATTTATGTAGCTGGTTCAACAGTTCAAACCTCTCCAAAAAGAGTGTGATTTTGTAAAATATGTGTTCACTTAACAACACATTTGAACCCAGAGAATATGCATACAGTTACCCTGGATTTAAGAGGTGATGTATTTTTCCATTGGGATGGCCATTTGTATCAATATCCAACTCATGTACTGAGCACTACTTTACTATTATATCATTCAAAATGTCCCCATGTGGAAGTGAATGTATTCTATACTTATATATGCTTCCCTTAATAAACTGTGGAAATAAAAACCAGACTGAGAGCAATATTTTAAACTGTAAACTGTGTTTTTCTCCAGATTTTATCCCCCTTTTGTCTACTAGAGAAGCTTTAAACAAGATAATTTGCTAATTGTATGCAGCTTTCTCTTTTGTTAATCACCACTTGGAGTTTAGCCATTTGGAAATTGCTTTGTTTGTAATGTGACACTCATTACCATTAACACTTTATGGTATATATATAACAGTAAGTAGCACGATGGTCTCACAGCAAGAAGGTCGCTGGTTCGAGCCTCGGCAGGGTCGGTTGGCATTTCTGTGTGGAGTTTGCACGTTCTCCCCGTGATTCCCCACAAGTCCACAGACATGCAATATAAGTTAATTGAGGGAAAAAAAAAATTCCATAGAATATGAATGTGTGTGTGAATGTTTCCCAGCAATGGGTTGCTGGAAGAGCATCCGCCACATAAAACATATACTGAAACAGTTGGCCAACTGTTATATATATATATATATATATATATATATATATATATTATATATATATATATATATATATATAGATATATATATATATATATATATATATATATATATATATATATATATATATATATATATTAGGCTATATATATATAGATTACATATTAGGCTTTGCCTCCCAAAAACTGCAAACTTTGAAGCAGAGCAATGCAAACTCTCATTTTATCCTCGTTTTTTTAATTACATATGTTAATTATTAGATTTTTAACAGTAACTGTCTACATTGCTACATTGATTAGCTCCAACTTAATCCTCTCATATTTTTGTTCCCAGTTAATAAAAAAAGTTTTTGAAAAAATAAGTTGCTAAACAATGATTATTGAAATCCCCAAGAACTAACATTTTAAAATGCTTTTTATAGATCTGAAAAACTGTAGATTTTTTTGCAAAAACTGTAAAAGCAAAAATGCTATGGATACTGACACCACAGCCTCAACACTGACGTCAAGCTTAAGTTTTATTAAGTAATGCTGTATATTAATTATTCAAATTATTCAAATATGTCATGCCAACAAGATTAGAAGAAGCAGCACTTGTTAGAAACAATCTGCAGTTTCTGTTGCTGTGGTTGTGAAATGAGCAGCAGGATTCCAAGCCTTATAATTCCATTAAGACCAATGTCTTTCCCAGTGACACAAACCAACTGAGGAGCAAGCTGAGTGCAGATGGAACCATGCCAGTCAAGATAGATAAAGGACTAAGCTATGAGCTTACCTGGAGTAAACTTAGCTTACATTCATCTTGCTTTTAAATGTCTGCTCCTTGGAGAAAACGTTTATTTACAGCTGGCTTTAACAACACAGTGAGAGATGGCTTTGTGTAATTTTGAAGGAGACATAACTACTACATCAGCAGTAGATGACAGCTGTTTAAAGTTTAGGAGAGTGATGGTTCTGCATTAAAGCATCATGCCTAGCAATCTCATCAGCATGTTTTGAAATATTGTGATTGAAGTAACCATGTCATTTTAAAGAAATATGTTCTAAATATGTACTTTTCCTAAATACTCCAAAGATTCAAATCAACTTGCAACAATAAGTCATGCAATTCTCCCTTCAAATCCTGATAGGGGTCTTCGGAGTCTGCAGGTAACCCATCCAGGCTAAATCTGTAAGAAAAGCAGGTGTACCTTATATAAAGCTCACTATATTATAGACCAGAATCAAATTCTACTACCTTAATCAAAGTTCAACAAACATGGAGAAAACATGTAAGATTATTTTCTAGACCAAACTAAAAACAGAAACTTTCTTGGTTAGCGCAAACAATAATAACCAGTTAACAACATTTTTTTCCTCATATATTAATGCCAATTTAGTAAAAATAGTAATCATTAAACTAATCTAATCATTAATTAAGCATTAATAGTTTAATAATCATTTATTAACATGTTCTAATTGAGCTCATGAATCCCTTATAACTAATAATTAACAGTTTTTTTTTATATTGAAAAGTTTAATTTACAAACGATTAACTGGTCAATTCCTCAAAAACATGAAATTAATGTTATTATACATATTATATTAATAATTATAAACCAATAATAAATTGAGTAAACTAATATTTATAAACTGTATAAATGTGTATTAACATAGAAACAATACCTTATAAATTATGTGTTATGTATTTTTCTAATGCTCAGATATTCATTCACAGTGTTTAATTATTATAAAGTGCTGCCAAATTAGCAATTAAATATGCGTAAAAAGTTTACACATGTAAACACATTACAACTTTCAATTTAATGTTAAAGTGTATATTGATAAGTGATACTATTAGCTTTAATCAGATGACACACAAAGGATGATTTGATACTGAATATTTTATAGGGTATACGATTGAGCAGTAACTAATTATAGGCTAGTTAGCATTTGAGTGCAAGCATATTAATTTACCAAAGCTGTATTAATACAAGGTGCTTTCGTCATACCAGTTTCCACAAATTACATTAATGTTGCTCTGTTATGTAGCCATAGAGCACAACGGTTTAATTGAGTGGCTATGTTTGATGTAATTGGATTATTGTTTGAGAGAAAAGTAACTGTAATGCCTTGTCACAACCAGATTACGAAGAAAGATATGCATTATATCACTGTCTTGGTCTCTTAGTCACTTAGTAACATGACGGTGTCACTTACAGAACAGCTATATTTTTCTTCTTGTTAAACATTGTGTAAGGCTATGGATTGAAGAGGAGGACTTCTATTCAGTCACATATTTTCTTGTCAGTGGAGAGGTATTATTTTTCAAAGTGGAATTTGTGATTTGCACGTTCTGACTATTTCAAAAGAGAAAAAAATCAATTAAGCAGCAATGATTGTCAGGTGAGCTCTTATCATAAACAGTTTACTATGTTGTTAAGAAAAAAAGGACATAACCTTTGCAAAGGTAAAACTAGGCCTCATTTCCATCAGCACCTGACACTGTCACGCGGCTGCTCTCATTAAAAGCTGTCAGTCATCCCCCCACACACAGCCTGGCACCAGCAATGCAATTTATCAATGTCAAAACTGTCAGCGGCTAATGCTGAATAAAGTTTTTCACAAGAGAAATATGGACAGTTATTAGATGCACAATTTAGATGCAAAGTAACAAGAGTTGTTTGGTGTGTTACCACTGATGTAACGGTAGTGGGCATTTCTATAAAAAAAGAAAGCAAAAGATGATGTTTGAATGTAATTGAAGTGTTTGAAAGGAGAATAAAAACAGGTCACAAATAAAAACACGTCCTGAAAAAAGAGTCAGTATAAAAAAACAGAAAATAAAACATTTTTTTTAGTTTTTTTTCCCTGTTCAGAGCCCATTACCTATGGCTATTTCATTTGATTGTGAACCTCTGGCTTTCCATAGCTTCCCCACCAATGCTAAGCTGTCCATGCCTAGATTGATCAACCTTCTTTCCACTGGTCTAGTTTACTTGTCTTTCTTTCACTTGCCCCACCTAGCTCTATAGCCTCCAAACTTTGCAGTATTTATTTCACTAGCCCCACCTACTCATCAAGCTCTGTTCTACTAGTCTCGCCCAGCTTCAATGACTCTACTTTTCTCATCAACCTCATTTTTGGTGGTCCCATCCAGATACTGTACTCAGTCTTTATTCCCCTGACCCTGTCTTCATCAGCCTTTGTTCAGCTGGTCTCATCCAACTTCTCAGTCTTTATTTTGCTGGTCCCACAACTTTCTTCATCAACCTCAGTTTTGCTGGTCCCGTCAAGGTACTGTACTCAGTCTTTTGTTTCCCTGACCCTGTCTTCATCAACCTCTGCTTTTCTGGTATTGCCCAGGTTCTCTAGTCCTGATCAGCTTTTCAGTCTTAGTTTTTTCTGGTACTTTGTCACCCCTCAGTCTCTTTTTTATTAGCCCCCGCTCCACTGAATTTATTGTGCCTGTCTTTGCTTTGCTGGCTTCATCTAGATTTTGACTCTTTGTATCAGTGGCTTAATCTGCATTGTGTTTTTTCCAATTCCCTTTTGTTATTTTTGCGTTGTTCATGAAACCTATTTGTGGAAATAAGTTACATATTGTTCCTTTAAAAGCAGACTATGTCGTGTCCTGAATCTTTTTTTTTTTTTACAAATACAATGAAAAATAGTAAATGATTTCCAGCTACTGTTCAGTTGCAAGGTGGTTGTTTATCCGAATGCATAGACCATTGTTTCAAAAGAGAAATTCTCTTTGTTGTGATAAACATTGACAAGGAAGCTGAAGGGATGAGTCTTTTGAGCTGGTCATTATAGCTACTTGGATTCCTCACAGATCCTTGTGTAGTGTCTCACAATCACCGGGCCAGAATGAAGGCTGAGTATGCTAATGACTCTAATTGGACTACTAATAGAGCATGTCTCTGTAGTTTTTAAGCTTGCGGATGGCTGTGTAATCAGAGCAGACAGTCGTTAAGAGAATGAAGAGGCAACTAGCAATGTCAGGAGAGGGCCTGCCGGTTCCAGCTGACACTACCCCAATCTTCCAGGACCCATTAAATGGCTGTTTCAACACATTACCTACCATAACATCCTTGAATATCACTGATTTTATTTGCAGTATCAAACATTTCATTTCACGCACCATTAATGGAAAAGTGCTGAGGTTCTAATGCTTTCAAAACATTTAGTAACTACCTGGACTCTGAGAAACCAATTAACTCCTGAGACAATATGGCCAATTACACAATAAAATAGGTAGGTCCACATTTTTCTCTTGTCTGGTTCTTTGAATTACATCAACTAATGAAAATAGGGGAAATATCAGATTTTCTAAAACCAGTATCTGGCTTCTTTAATCCAGTGTCTTTGACATGTTGTTGCCTCTCTACATGTATAGAATGTATTGATGTTACTCATCTTTGCGTTGAAATACAAAAATATACATTATTTGTCGTCACTGGTTGCTGTAGTGCACTTTCAAAATGTTTGATCTTTTCATTATAATTTTGGTGTTTTTTTAAATCCTAGTTAAGTGCCTTAAAATGAGTCTTGTGTTAAAATTGATTTTATCTGAATAAAGGGTTTTTTTGCACTCTAACTGTGTAGAAGACTTTAGTTTATTAAAATTGATTTTATTGAACTGAACTTATTTAACTCAATTTTATTGAGCTGAAGTGAATATGATTGATATTTTTATAAGAACATTTGATTGCTCTATTTTTTATTTACATTTTTTTTGCTTGAAGGTTTATAAAAAATACATCATGACATAAATCTATGCTGGCCTATAGTCTACTACAGTCTTAAAAGCAATGAACTTTTAATATAATTGTTAGTGTCCCTTCTCAGCACTGCCACCTAAATAGATTATCTTGTTTTCTTGCTCCTGTCTGCCTTATCTTAGCCAGCATACATAAATTGCTTTGTCACTTCTCCAAATTTGTAGAATTGTTAGTTCTTGGTCTGTGAAATTTTTGGACTACAAAGTTCTTCTCTATTGAAAAATACATCTTCGGATACTGTCTTCTACCTGGACCTTTCTTTGAGTAAGTCTCCAGTTAGACAGCAACCACCACTGATAGTTATCAAAGTGCAAGAACACTCGTACTCTTTTCCTTTTTGTTTTATTTAGTTAGTGCTTGTTTTTTTCTGTTCTCATTACATCTCATAAAAAATAATGGCTGAATATTTATTTTAGGGCTGTATCATACTGTTTGTAAGTTTGTATCATTGGTAGAAGAATTGATTGTCAAGAAAAATTATTTCCCTTGACATAAAAGGCTAGAGAGTGTGCCCCTTTTTATTTTACACAGTTTTTTGTTACTTCACGCAATTGTGGAGCTAAATTCTTCACAGTGACTGGAAAAGTCGTAGTCTGTCTTTATTGAAATTATGTTGAAAAGTTTATTTTAAATCGAGGGATGAAAAACAACCACAGGATCTGGAGACATTTCACTGGACACTGTGGGTTGCTCTGTGCTTGCTTTGTTAATGTCTACCCAAATGGTTCTATAAATTGGGAGAATCTCTGTATGCAGCATTTCTTACTGCTAACAGTGCCTTTTGATTTCATTACATTAAAACTATCCATTTTCTCAGTCCAAAAAGAACGAGGGATGCAGTAATTCTATTTCGCCACTTTAAAGTCACTGCTAACAACCAGAAACACTTAATGAAAAGACTATTGGATAGAGAATGAAGTGATGAGACGATCACCATTACCCATCACTCCTCTGACCCCTAATGTGGTTATGCCCAAAAGAAAATTCAAGTGGCACTTCAGGAGATGGGAATAAGCAGACCTTCCTCAAATCAATTACTTTATCTTGTGAGCATGTCAGCATGTGTGCTGTAAAGATGCTGTATAGTCTTTCTTTTTGCAGAATTTGCTGTGATTTATTATATTTTTTAATGTTCATTCATTTAGATCAGAGAAAAAAGTATTCTGAAACCTATGAGATTATGATTGGGTGTGTGTATATATATATTTGTGTGTGCATATAGTGTGAGCTAAATTATCATTATTATATTCTCTCTTTTTTAATTAGCATGTTTAATGTTATCAAGCATTACAATCTTATTCTATTAGGTGAGTGTGTGTGTGTGCGTGTGTGTGTGCGTGGGTACATGCGTGCGTGCCTGTGTGTGTTGTTTTTATATTTACAATATAACACATCGGTAGAGACAGGGAACTGTCACTTTCATTTGCTGATTTGTTCTGATTCGATGAATGTGCTCTGTCTGAGAATCTATTTTTAATTGAAATGTTCTTTTATAACATGCCAACATTAGAACTACACATAAAAAGTCTACAATATACTCACTGATCACACTGTGGTATTTAATCATGGTTTGCTTTTTGTGACGTATGCACTTAGCATCTGTGTTAGCTAGTTGACAATAAACCTGCAAACATTAGTAAAATGGTTCATCCTTAGCAGTTAAGACAGTTAAATACTTGCTCATAGCAGAGTTAGCAATGTCTTGTGATTAAAATAAAAGCTAAATAGTCAAAACAAATGTAGTTTGACAAGTTTAAACATGTCATATCACAGAGCATTCTGTCTATCCCCCACCCTTGATGTAATGCGGCATGTACAAACAGCCCTGACATGTGTTTACAACACAACATCTCTTTCTTTGTGTTTTGAAGTTCAAAAAGCACAGGTGTTGCTCTGTGAACCTTGCATATTGGCCACTAACCTCATAACCCCACCTCGACCAGCTAATCTCATTCTTATTGATTTTCCAACCAGCTTTCAATAGCTCCTGATGGAATGATGTCAAGATGAAGCTAATGACTCTTGCACAAAAAGAAAGAGAAACATAAAATATCATTACAGGTGCTTTCTTCATCAACGTTCTCTGATTACTTCTCACCATTATATTGGAATTGTAATGACCTTGTTCTCTGAGAAGGTGATAGAATATGAGACAAAGATCCTATAAACACAGTTGACTGCAACAAAACCCTTTTAAAATCTTTTTGTGACATGATTTAAGTGAATACATTGGCTTTTTACCACAGAAATAAACCTATACTAATATACACTCAAGGCACATTTTTTTATTTCAAACATTTCCAATGTTTTTTTTTTGTTGTTGAGTGTAGTTTTGTGTCTCAGAAGTTTGAACCAGTTTTGCTGTTGTTAATTGTGTGGCATCGTGTTACATAGATTTGTTGTGCTTTTAAGCTGTTTAGTTTACCTCAAGGTTCAGACCATTTTTGCTGGTTTGTAAGAACTTTTAATGTGGGTATGTAGATATACTGTAAGAACAATATTACAACCAATATTACAACAATATTACAACCAGGACAATTTGATTTATTTTCAAGAAGAAAATGGTAATTTTTTCATGTTATTGTATTGGTTTGAAAAGAAAAAAAAAAACTGACCACATATAGGTTCTATAAGCGCTCTTTCATTGTCTCAAAAAAGGTTCATGACACTATAGATTTCTGTTAATACGGTTAAGTAAAAATTTGAGCTGTATTTAATCAGTTTCATGAATATGGTAAAACTGCATAAATATGCACAAGATGTAAGTCTATCTTGCAATCAAACTGTGATCTCTCTCATTTTGTTTTTGATTGTTATGTTTCAATGTTAATCAAAGAAAAGTAAAAATGTGTTAATTTTTTTGCACAAAAAAACAAACAAAAAGCAGCAAAGAAGGGTTAGGGTTAGGGTGATGGCCTTATTATAGTTATTAATACTTAAGGCCAAGGCCTTATAGTTATTAATACTTTTTTTTGCAGGAGGATCTCTTTAAGGACAAAATATTACACTACTTACTTATAAATGTATTTAAATTACAAAATTAATTACTCCAAAATTGCACAGCTAGAATGCCATACATCCATAAAAAAATAGCTTCTTCTTGGCACCACAACGCACCCCTCCATGTGAATGACATTTGATATCACTGAAAGCCTATTCTTCATTAGAGCTTTGATTCATTAAGATCTCTCACTAGATGAGGGAGGGCCACAATGAATCAGTGAGCTCAGAACTCAGTGGGACGACCCGTGTAAAGTGTATACTTTGCTAAGACACTGACCTTTCTTTGTACCTCTTCAGTGGCGTACTCATGGTGTTCTTTTAATTAAAATGAAAGAGACCACATACTCAGATGCCCAAACCCTGCAAGGTGATAGCACGTTTCCCGTCTGTGCTGTTAATTACTCCCCTTGTTTCTCAACATGGGTGTCCAATAAATTTATCATCATCAGGTTATAGGCACATATTGGGTGGGGTAAAAAAGGCATGTAGTGGGGGAGGGTCTGGGGCTAAACTGCCTGTGATTACTGTACCTGTTTATGTATTCCTGATCCACAAAAGGTGGAGTGTGTGGCTGCATATTTCAGAGAAGGCATCCCACCAGGAGTCTAATGCACCAAATCATTCATCTGCCAGCCTGGCCTAGTTGTGCTATTGCCCGGGTACTTGTTCATCCCCTCACCCACTGGAACAACATTTATTAATTGCCTGGTTTAAAGTCACTCTCATTTTGCAGTTTGGTCAAGGATACATTTATAAAAGCCACCTTATTTTGTAAATGTAAATTACTATTGTTAATGTCACATGAAAAACCTATTTTAACCCCTTGATACTGTGAATAAGTAAGAATAATGATCTGCAATATAATCTTCTAGAAACTTCATTCACTAATGAAAAAAAGATCATAACAACAAAAAAATATACTGTATTACAGGCATAAGACAAACTTATGCACATTGCAAATATTAAATAATGTTCTAATTATGTTTTACTAAACAAAGTTCAGGAGGCACAAGTATATATAGCCAAATCATCACAGATGGCACTACGCTCAATGTAGCAGCAGTTAGAGAGTATCGGTTAAGCAGATTGTACAATGATAAGTACATTGGATTGTTTTACATGTAGTTGTTGTTTTTAATCAGAGCAGAGAAATATACTACATGAATAAAGAAACATATATCAATGAAATAAATGAATTTATTCATTTACCATATTTTGAATTAGATCATTATTACTTAATAAAAATAGTTATTGCATTATCTGTGTAGAGCTGAAAGCCAGCCTTTAAATAAGAACAAGAAACAAGAAAAAAGTGAGGCTACAAATGCATGGTTAACGAAACATGTTTATAATTTTTTCATACAATAAAACCAACTTGGTTAATTCAGGGCTTAAAAATCAATTATAAATTGTCACATTCCAAGTGGATTCTGTGAAATATATATATGGTCTGTCTAAATATTGGATTCTGATTGGCTGGCTGGTGTTAACGCAGGTCGGTTTGTCGCGCTATTTATCACAAACAGTCACAAACAGTAGACATTCTTCACTTTTCACTCATTGTGTGGGTTAGATCACAGTTCAGTAATCGTTCTTTTAGTTTTTACACCAACCATTGTTTGTGGAGCTCAGCTGGACTGAAACTGAGAAATATTTGAACCTAAAGAGAGATGACTGTGGCTGCATCATTTAGGAAACGCAGAACATGGACTGATTTTTGCAGTCTCCTTATCTTCTATATTTTCACATTAAAGGAAACCTGGAGCTTCAAATTGGCATTCACCTGTTTTCATTCATAATAATACCTTAATGTTACATTGAGTTATTGGTTACATTGATTATTGTGAAGTTTAACTTTGTAGCTTTCATATTCAAGTGAGTGTCTACTATGGGACGTACTTTTAAAGACACACTTACCCTGATTTTTATTATCTGATCCCGTTATTGGTAATCTACACATAATATTCCGCTTGATTTGAAACATTTAAAATTTTAATCGAATTAAATTTTAATAGATTTAAAGCATTTTTTATGTAAAATTAATCACACTTTCAGCACCTACTACCATTGAGTGTCTATGGGATAGTGGAGCAGCAGGCTCCAGAAATGGCACGTGACGTCACACATGTTTTATTTGATTACTCTGTTAATTGATTCCATTTCCAGTATTACTACAATATTCGATATTAAATGTACATGTATGTGGATATATGTATTTAGTTAAATTTCTGCTATTTTTACCAAGATTCTTTTCATACCTATTTATTGATTTGAGTGAGCATATGCTATGCCCATGTTCAAAGGCTTTATCTACACCTCATCCCTGCAGCTAACGATGGCTGAACATGGACCTCATTCATCTCGCAGCATCCAGCCTTATTGTCAGGGTGCACTGGGGTTGCTAAGAGGCAGCTCGCTTGCACCGAGGCTCCATCCCACAGGAGTCCAGATACAAATCAAACCACTCTGACCCCAGTGTCCTCTTCGCACTCTCCAGCCCCTAAAGGCAAGATGCTGGTGTTAGTGCCTTTCTTGCCCTTATTTATTTTTCTTTTGTGTTTGTGCTGTTAAGGGCATAAGGCACATATATATTACCTTGGGTAAACCAAAGCAGCATTGAGGATCCAGCGCCCTCTTATTTTAAATAATGTTTGCTGATAATAACAACTGATTATCATAGGTTTCAAGAGGAGAAGAAAGGCTTTTGGGAAAATAGGAGAACATTTTCTTTCCATCACCTGAAAGAAAAACACAGAAATGAGAGGAAATAATAAAAGTACATCACTGATTAGCATTAAGATCAAAGAGCTTGAGCCATTGTAGAAAACTACAAACATGTTTAGCTGTGAGGCAGATGGCTAGAGCTTGCAGCTTCAAGAAGAAGCTGTTGTGGAGTGAATAATGACATGGTTAGTAAGCCCAAGTGTAAATACGCAAGTAAACACTAGCGCCTAGAGAGCGAAGCAGTCTCGCTAGCACCAATGAGAAGCAATCCCTTTTTCATGTCACATTGACCTTTTCCAGGCCAGATGAAATCAGTCTTGGCTTAAAACAAATAGCCACATTTCATCTGCTGTTACCCTTCAGACCGGGCCGTGTGACCTTTGAACTTAATTTTCTATCTAAACCCATTTCCATGTGCTGCATCCCCCCACTCTGCTCTGAGAAGTGTGTGGGCTGCTCCAGTGCTTGACACTCATCGTTAAAATGCACAAATTCACCTTTATCAGAAGCTGCTGGAAGATTATATTCCAGGTAGGATAAGGTTTTCATGTTTAGACTGATTTTCCTACTTTTGATTGGTCATTTTTGTTTCAGGGCAGAGTGGTAGAATAGTGGCTGCTTTATATGAGATCTTTGAATGCTTTATAATTGCAATTATTTGTATTTGTATGGCTTTCAATTTTTCAACCATGTATTTTTAAGGTTTAACTCCTTTGTAGAAATGAGACTGGTGACTTGTGAGTACCTTTCCATTTATTTGACAGTTAAGCTGGAATTATATTGAGTTTCACACATCAATGTACTTCATCTCAACATGCTTTATGATGAATATAACATTTGTAAATGTTTTTGTATTCATTAAAAAAAAAATTTACTCTTCCATAAAATGTAAACACTGTAATGGACTTATCATGAAGGAATTAAGTTCACTAAGGAAGTAAGTTCACTATTCATCATTGTTTTTTCTTGTGATTATTCCCAGAAAAGTTTTAACCTCTTAACACTGAGATGTCTGCTGACAGAAACTGTGAAAGTTTAGCTTTAGTGTTAGTGTGTATTTCTGCTGGGATCATGTCTAAACACACCAGACACAAATTGAGACTAAACAATTAAAAGCATCCTAAATATCCACAAAATGTGAATGTTTTTCAAAAGAGGTGTGAGCCGGGTGGAATTTCTTGCTTCTGCCCATAGCAAATGCTTCTATATTCATAAAAAGAAGATGAATTTACAGCGTTGTGGCCGACAGCTCAAGCCTCAACGTTTCCAAAAGCGGCTTGAATAAACAAACAAGGAGAAGCTATCTGTCCCACTATCTCTAAATACACAGACAGCCACTTAGGTCACTTGAAAGGCTAATTTTCTGGAAATGTCACGTTAACTCTGAAGGCCTCACAAGGCATGAGAAAAAGAAGATTAGCCCAGATGGAGACATTTGCAACAGCAATCGCAAAGGAACCTGGGATTAGGCAAGCACCTTGTCTCATCTTCAAACATATGCACACATTCACAGACACACAAAAAGGTCATTTCATACTCATTTCCCCCAACTCTGGTTGCACTTCAGTGAAAGCGAGGATGCATGGACTTGAATATATTTGACAGACACTAGAGGATGCTTATCGCACTCTTAAAAGTGCTGCGTCAAAAGCCATTTCATGTCACCACGGCTTCACTCTGTCCTTTGAATTTGTTTGATTGTCACTCTTTGCATTCGCTTTCTTCCTCTGAGGAGCCTCTCGCAATGCATTGCTCACAAACAGACAAGAAACTCAGAGCTGTTGAGCTCGGGAGGAACATGGAAACAAAAAGATGTTTAAACATGAACTACACTGTCTAAATGGAATGTCATATTTGAAGGTTCAAAGTGTATTTTAAAACAATATATACTTTAATTTGAATAGTGTATCTCAGGTGTGAGGGGAAATGTTTAAATGTAGTATAGTTTAAGGTAGAGTATAATTAAATTGTAAAGGAAGCTATTTTAAAGAGCATGGCAAAATAGGGTTACTTTACTGTAGTAGCTCAAAGTGACCCAAATCTGATTTTTTTTGGTAATATGCGACCTGTATCTGATATTCTCAGGATTGTCTAAACAGCTCAAATCTATTTTTTTTGTCAGACCCAGGCCGCTTTCATGTGGTCCTGAATCCTATACATATAAATTTTTCCATAAGACCTCAGTCTGAACAGCCAGGTCACAATTATCTAGGTTTTGTGTCATCGAGTCCAATTTAAACAGTTTATCAAAGATATCAGTCGCTGGGGAGTGTTCAATGTTTACATCTGTTAGGAGAGCATTCTGGGGGATGTAGTTTGCACTTCTGTGCATGCATGGCACATTGAAGCTACCTTTTACTCACAGAAGATTGATTGCAGGCACACGTTATTTGTAATGTGAGCAAGCGCACCCAAAAAAAAATCATAATTCACCAAAAATCTAAATTGTGCTTTAAGCATACAAAAAAAGAGATGTTCTTTATGTTCTTTTTCTTAGTTTTTTTATAATAAGCTAAATAAAAAAAATCAACAATTATGTTTGTAATATTTAAACAAAGAGTTTAACTTCAGTTTTACTAATATCTAGATTTCTGTATATTATAGGTGTTGGGTCATGTAACAATATATTGTGGCACAATATCTAGTGAAACGCATTATCTAATGAAAAGCATTGTGGAGTTACTGGGACATACTGTATCATCTGGGAACAATAGTAATTTCCAGCTGTGAAAAAAAAAAACTAATTTATATAATAATAATAATAATATAAAAACATTTCATGGCCTCCCTTCATAAACATTAGTGCATAAACTAGACCTTAGTCCAACCATTAGTTTCATAGTCATAAGGGGTGGATCTTTAAGTCTGCTTTTCAATTTTTGTTTTGTTTAAAGAACAACTATTATTAAAACAAAAGGTGTTAGTACATAAATGTGGGCGCTAATCCTGCTTTGTAATGTATGGTTGAATTACATTGCTGCTTCTCTCGGTCATGTATAGACACTACTTTTCTATATTTTCACTACAAATATTCTCATTAGTTGTCCAACAGTGCAGGTGGAGTCTTGATCCCGCCCTCTTCTGGAGCTATAGGAATGATATCACGATAAATTTACATCTGCAGCAACACAACCTTAAGACAGCCTGCTAAGACAGCCTGAACCGTTTACAGTTTTTTTTGTTTTTGTTTTTTTTTTAAACTAAAATGTTCATCAGAGCCAGAAGATTTATAGCACCCCTTATAATATTCCAATATTACAAATTGTTATTACTACTTTGTATCTTTTTTTGTTTAATTCTGAACTTTATCAGGGGCCTAAACTGTTTTGCTCTTGAACTTGTTGAAAGAACATGAAATATTAATAGTTCAACAAGAATATTGCATTATAGTGTGTACAGTGAAAACTTAATAATGAAAAAATACCACAACAATAGTACACAAAGTTAAGTGCCACAAACTCTTCTTCTGTTGAGACAGTTTCAATCCTCGACTGGGTTCTTATGGCTTGAAACAAAATGTCAAGACATTTACTAACAGTGTTGTCCACATTGTTTTTGTTCTTAACTTCTGTATTTTTATTTTTATTTTTTTGCTACTAAATTCTGTTATTTTGTACTTGCATTTGATCTAACCAACATTATATTGGTGACATAGTACCTTATAGGTGTATATTTAAATGGACTAAACAACATTTTAAATGAAAAAAAAAAATGAAATCTGGCTGGGGGCCCCTGTGTTCTTGAGGCCCATAGGCTGCATCATAGTTAGCATGTGCAATATTTCATTCATGGCTACTATACGTATCACATTGTGAGTTTGGTTATTTTGTTACACAACTTTAATGATGATATCTGTTAATAATTTAAATTGCAATATAGGATATCTTTAATAACAAACAGCAGCAAAATATGCCTTAAAATTAAAGTTAAAGTTTTTTTCTTTTCTATCATGTGCTAATAGTGCTACTACCAGTAACAATGTACCAGTACTTTATTATGCTAAAGCATTGTAATAAAAAATGAGTAATGACTTCTCTGTCTCATTTAATTATTTAAATATATGTAACTGCCATTGTTCAATAGTCTGCATAGATGATATTGAAGTTGTGAAGTAAAATTTGATGAAAACTTGAAAACTAAATAGAATGACCACCTACAGCATTTCAAAAGAATGTATTGCTGAATGATTTCATGAATAAGAAATCACAAGAGATGACCTTCCCCAGGCATGAAAACAAATGTCTGCTGCACTGTCCTTCAGCTGTGGGAACTCACATCAGAAATATTGCTATTTTCTTTCAGCATTCCACCATGCAAACTGGATTAGCGCTCCACTGCTTATTTAACCTTTTCAAGTAAACAAGATTATTTATTTCAACTGGCCTCCTCTAGCTTTATCTTCTGGTTAAGAGAAAGGAGAATGAAAAATAAATGGCTTGCTGTGCAGCGTTCCCACGCTATAGGTAGCTCAATCTGCCATAGAGTTAATTGGAAAGTGAGCAAGAGTGTTTTGGACAAGAGCTGCTCTATTAGAGTCAATGTCAACATATTAATGTTTGGCTAGCTGATGGCTTCACATGTAGATAGACTAATAATGCCCAGTGCAAGCATGATTCTCGCTGTTATGACCCTACATTAGAACAGGCATTCCTCTGAGATGAGCAGATGAAAGATCTGCGCTCCTTAGCGTCCAGTCGATTGGAGTTTGTGTGTATTTACAGCTGAAAGACAAACCACTCTGAAGTTGCTCAGCTTTTTCTGAAAATGTTTAAAGCACAAATTCTCGTCTGGCCCAAAAGTGACAGGTTTCAAACAACTGAACAGTAAAAGTCTAAAATGAACAAGTTTGAATTATTCTATGCATGCACAAAGTGAGCTAGCACCTGAAAATCCCTGTAACTCAAACTCGGATTAGTCTAAAAAAACGATAGGTTAATGTATAACTTTTTTCACATTTTTGTCTGTGCTAGTGTTTCTCATTTACATGTCTGGCATAATTTCTTTCAATTCTATCTCTATTTACACCTATGTAAATATTCTATTCTATTAATATAATACACTTTAGTCAGCTTTCAGGGTACAGTTACGTTTAAGTTTGTAATATTAATCCATCGAATTGTCTATGCTTTCTATTCTCACAAGCTTTTGTGGCTTACCTGTCACCTTTCGAATAAGGACCACCAAATCCTGTTCACCTGTGCCCCTCTTTATCAATGTTCCCTTAAAGTCTATTTCAAACTGAGACTAAATGACCGTGGCTTAAAAACATGTATCAGAAATAATTTTAATGATCACACATATCTTCCTTTAAACATGTATATTACTGCTTAGTATGTGTGTGTTTGTGAAACGCATGCATGTGTGAATGTATGCGTACACTGCTCCTTGCTTGTGCACCCCTCATTCCCACACAAGTTTTCAACACTTTTTGGACAAATTGTATCACAGATCTGAAGTGATATAAGTCTCAACTAATAAAGGTCAGCGATTGTCAGAAGGTGCTTGAATTGATTTTGGAAGAGAGTAATATATATTTTTGATGAGGTAGAAAAAGAAGAAGAAGAGGTGTCATCTTGTGAGGATCTGTCCGCATTTCTGGAAATTTTACATTCTTTAATTTCTTGAGACTAACCATGACTTTGAAGGAAATTCCTTGAACATTTGCTTTAATCTTTGCTTTATTTGTACATGTGTTGATTTTTTTGACCATTAATAACAGAGTTTACCTTTAAAAAAAACACACACACACACTTTTTTGCATTTAGCTCAGAGTTGTTTTATTGCTATTAAAAAAGACAAGAAAGTGCATTATCTGGGATGCACTAAAACATCATATAACGAAGTATTTTTGACTACGTCATTACGCATGCCGTGTAGTCCTTCTTTACCATTCTTTCATTGAAAAATATTCTAATAATAGATATAACACTCTATATTGCTATTTTTTTTAATCTGCACTTCTTCTTTTGAAGAGTCCCATTTTATGGAGCCTGGTTGAATGGGTTCAAGAGAAAACTCCTTCAGTCCCAGGCAGTGAATTGTGGGTATTATCAGCCATTTGAGCATCCATTGATCTGCACTTCAAAATCTAACCAGGAAAAAGTACACATCTGCACACTGCTCGCATACTTTTTTATGTATTCTATGGTTTGGAACAACCTAATTCTTATTTCGCACCAAAGAAAAGTGTGGAGCGCACTCTACAAACAGTAAGTAACAGGGAGCAAAAGTCTAAGTTTGGGTGATAGGTACTTATAAAGGCATTTTGTGGAACGGAAGTGCTCCCTATTATTCAGGTGTTTGGCTATAAGGTCCTTGGAAAAAGAAACCAAGATTACTTTAAGGCGATGATGATTCCAGCCATCCTGATTGCAGTGTTATTCTAATTTCTTACTCTTATTGAGACGACTGATTGAATCTCTTCTATATCATCCCAGAGTAACTAATTTAACTGCTCTGATTTATATTGAATTAATTCACGTTATGCTGTGTGTTCGTCTTTGACCATTTACAAAATAAATGTCTATAATTAAGGCACATTGTATCTCTTTAGTTTACTCTATTTTAAACTTTTCATTTGTTTATTGGCTTTTTCAGTCTTTTTGTGTTTAAAATATGGATCATATATGCTTTTCTGTGAGTTTATTCAGTATGTATCACAAACACATAGCTAAGCTATTTCACACCATACACCTACGGTCTAGAAGTGCACCTGTTAGTTCATTTCAGAACATATTGATCTTTGAGCAAGGGCTCATCCTCCAGAGAGTCATGGAGATACCTGAGGCCGCTTTACCCAGCACTAGTCCTCTGCTACTGTGTGCATCTGTATGCGTGTTTGAGTGGGTGGAGACAACAAACAGATTAGAGCAGCTCAGACAAGCCCTGAGGCCCACTCACTGACGAAGCTTGTTCAGTACACTTTCAAATTGTTTTAATGAATTTCAGTATGATGTTATTTATATGAACACAAATCAAACAAACCAACCAACCTCTATTTGTGGTCGCTAACATCATCAATCCCTACTGTATATTTTGATCCCCCTCACTGAAATTAACCATGGATGACCTTAGAAAATAATGGGGTCAAAATCCTTCTTTTTGACTGGAATAGAAAACAAACTTATGGGTGAGTGTAGCCATGACGGTGTGGGCTGATATGAATAATGCAAACACACCAGCTTGTAAGGTTAATACTCGGTAGGCAAACACAATCACCCTTCCCCTTTTAATAGGAATGTGCTTATTGAGACACTTAAAGGGGTGGCAGGTGATGGCTGACCTTTTATTCACACAGTTCAAACACTCATTATCATACAAATATGAGTCTTTCAGTAGACCATCGATACGTGGATATGTCAATAAGTTCAAGCCTGAAAAATGCCAGCAGCTGATTGGCTGGGAAGGAATTGTGCTTGTCTAGATGATTAGGCTCTTTCTGATCACTCAGTTTCAGTAATATTCTGCTATGTGAATGCATTTTTACGGACTGAATATTAGTCAGTAAGTGCCTCGTTGAGCAGATATGGTTGCCTGAAATACATTAAAAAAGAGAAATACGCATTTTGCGGTTTTGATGCAATTGTGCCTATGATTCTGTAGTTATTTTTTTTTTCTTATAAGATGCCAATCAATGGATTCATGCTGAGTCTAAGTAAACATATTGAATCCAGGGAACAAATGCGGTGGAGTTGGAAATGGTATGGGCACTCAAGCTGTAATTTTAAAAGAATAGTGCAATATTGAGCAGGTAGCAGTAATTCTTTTGATGGATTTCTATAGGTATCAAATGCTAACAAAAGAAGCACTCAGATTTTTTTTGATGGAGGGATATAACGATAGATTTCTACTAAGACAGGCAGGCAGGAAACACAGAAAGATATGAGGTTTGCAGGTCAAAACCCGTTATACTCTTGAGCCAGCTTTAGCTTTGATTTCACTCATTCTGTAAGACATTTCTTTAATAAACTTGTGCAATGCCAACACCTATTATCATCCAGATTAGTACACATTTTGTTTTTTTTACATTGAGTAGTCGAGTCTAAATGCAAATTTCATCTTGACTAGTAAACAGGTGTGGCAAATAAACAACAACAAACAAGGAAACACAAATGGTATTTATTTTTTAACCTTTGTGTGTATATATATATAGACCCATTGCATTTTGGGCCTTTTAATTTGCACAATGATAGAATTTTATACTAAAATGTAAAATTGTATGTTTATGTGTGATTTCTGTTTGTGTGGGAGGACAAAATAATGGTTAAGAATCTATAATTTTCAGACTTTCATACCCGATGGCCCAAGTCCAGTAGACCCTAACACCTTGTGTGTAATATAAATGTGGAGGGGGGTATACTGTGTGTTATATGCAGTAATTCCTCCCCCTGCCTTTAGAGGCCACCTCACTTCCCTCTGCCTTAGTTCTTCTTCATGGTTCTTTGATTGTGTAATGTTTTTTACCTATGCCCAATTTCACCCCTGACTACTTAAGTGCTGCTTTGTTACTCTGCTTCTCAATGGGTTTTTTTTTTTCTCAGATGTTTTTCACAGAAAATGAGCCAAGGTCAGTAAAACTCAGTTTCAAATTTTAACTGCTTGTGTAAATGTATATATGAAGGCTGTTTTATGTGTTCTGTCAAAACAAACAGTTATTATATAATAATAACATGACTAATGAACTCAAACACATTCACCAGCCAATACCCAACCAGGATGACATGGCTGGTGAAAACAAATAAAAACAAAACCCATGTATGTGGGGAAAGTCATGGCAAAATAAATTCAGTCTAATCAATCAATATCAAAGCAATTTAAACATATCTTCATCCATCCATCTTCTTGTAGTCTATGTCCCTTTTGGGGTTGCCACAGAGGAATGAATCGCCAACTCATCTGTATTACGCAGCGGATGCCCTTCCAGCCGCAACACATCACTGGGAAACATTTACACACACTCATTCACTATGGAAAAATGTGCTTCACTATGGCCCAATTCACTTGTACTGCATGTCTTGGAAGTACTGCCTCTGCTGGGCCTTCTTTACAATGGAGTCGATGTGTGTACTCCACTTCAGGTCCAGAGAGATGATGGTGTCCAGGAACCTGAATGACTCCACTGATGCCACAGTGTTGTTCATGATGGTAAGGGGAGGGTGTGTGGGGGGCTTCTCCACTGTTTTGATGGTGTTGAGCTCAAGGTTGTTTAGACTGCATCAGAAAGCCATCAGCTCTACCTCCTGTCTCTACACAGACTCCTCATCATCCTGGATAAGACCAATGATGGTGGTGTCATCTGCAAACATGAGGACAGAGAAGAGAAGTCGTGCGAGGTGCAGTTGTTGGTGTAGAAGGTGAAGAGAAGTGGAGAGAGAAGATACCCCTGGGGGCACCAGAATTCTCCCATTCTCACAAGTTGTTGTCTGTCTGTCAGGAAGCTTGTGACCCACTCACAGGTGGAGTCAGGGACAGAGAGCTGGGAGAGTTTGGTTCGAAGGAGTGATGGGATGATGGTATTAAATGCTGAGCTGAAGTCCACAAACAGGATCCTTACATAAGTCCCTGGCTTATCCAGATGTTGCAGGATGTAATGCAGCCCCATGTTAACTGCATCCTCCACAGACCTGTTAGATTGGTAGCCAAACTGCAGGGGTCCAGTAGGATTTCAGTGATATTCTTCAGGTGGCCCAGCACCACTCTTTCAAAGGACTTTATGACCACAGATTTCAGGGTCACTGGTCTGTGGTCAATGAGACCTGAGATTTTAGGCTTCTTGCGGATGGGGATGATGGTGTTTGAAGCATGCCTGGACTTCATACAGCTCCAGTTATATGTTGAAGATCATAGAGAAGAGGGAAGCCAGTTGGTTAGCACAGGCTCTGAGGCATTTTGGAGAAACCCCATCAGGACCTGGTGATTTCCTCCTCTTCTGGCTCCTGAAGAGCTGACAAACATCACCCTGGCTGATCTGTAGAGCAGGAGTGGGAGGATGGTCTGTGCTGAAGGTGTTTGTGACAGTGTTTGCTGGAGGTATTAATAGTTGCTGGGGGAGAGTTGCTGAGTCACCAAGTTTTGATTGGCCATTGAAGAAGATACTGGGACTTAGTAGTTTGGATGGTCTTTAGGCCTGACCACACTGAAGCAGGGGCGTTGGTAGCAAACTGTTTTTTTAGAATACTTTCTTTTGGCAACTCTGATCTCTTTATTCAATGCATGAATTCAAAGTATGGCTCTCTTGGCTTGATGAAGATGTTTGAGTTTTCCACAGAACCATGGTTTATCGTTGTTATATGTCACATAAGTCTAGGAGGGGATCTCTTCACAGAAACTGATGTAGGATGTTACAGAATCAGTGAGCTTGTCCAGGTTTGAGGCAGCAGTGTCAAAAACACTCTAGTCCATGTAGTCGAAACAGGCTTGTAAATCCTGCTCTGTGGTCACCCTTTTAACAGTTCTCACAACAGGTTTAGCTGGTTTGAGCTGTTGCTTATATGATGGAATAAGGTGCACCAGGCAGTAGTTGGAGAGTTCTAAAGCTAAGACAACTTGGTAGGCACCCTTGATTGATGTGTAACAATCTTCCAGTAACAGTTGATTAATAACAGTTGATTGATGTGTAATAGGTGGGTACTTTATATGCTGCTTGAGCTTTGGCACGTCTTTGTTGAAATCTCCATTAATTACAGGCAGAAACTGAAAAAAATGTGCTCACACAAGAATATACAAGGAAAATAGATTAATAGAAGGACTTGCAGTTAATAAAGAGTGCTTCCAGATCATGACAGCAGATCTTCTTCATCACAGTTAAATTTTATATCACCTCACATTGATGTAGAAGCATGAAAAGTACCATGATGTAGAAACTCCACCATGAGTTTTCCCCCGTTGTGCTCGAGTCTCGGTCCGCTCTGAACAGCCTGAATCTGGGTAGGTTGAGAGTGGCATCCAGTATCCCTCCGTTGAGCCAGGTCTCAGTGAAACATAGCACAGCAGAGATTGAAAAGTCTTTGTTGCTCCAGGTAAACAGATTAATCTCATTCATTTTATTAGGTAAAGAGTGCAGATTTGCCATATGTATACTGTGCAGCGATGTTAGATAGCTGCGCTCGCGGAGCTTCACAAGCTTTTCTGCATGCTTGCTCCCCTACTCCTCTGCTTCTTGAGGAACGTAGCGACTTCGCTAGCTAAATTGCTCACTATAACATCCGAAAATGTAAAACCCGGTGGAGAGATGTTCTGGGAAGGCTGCTAAAAAATTAACAGTCCCTATTGGGTGTACAGTTTAAAGTTAGCAAAACAAATATCTGGACAAACTAACAAAGCTAAAAAAAACACTGCAGAGCTGTGTACTTAGGTTCTATCAGAACAAAGAGCCTAGTGTCAACCAAGAAAAGGAAAAAAGATCAGACAATGACAGGTCATGTTGTTTGGTGTAAGCCTTTAACAGTTAGAAATGGACAAAGAATTTTGTTGTGCTTTTGGGGTACAAAAGTAATTGGTTGCCAGACAGAAAATCAATTGATAGACAGCTCAACTATTGAGCCACATTTAAGCATTTCTGGGTTTTTACTTTAAATAAATCACTTGAACCTTTAGATGAACATCTGTCGATATAACACTAGGACAAGTCTTCAAGAATAGTTTTGCCAAAAAGTGTAAGAAAGTAATGCCTTGTGACATCTGAAGTGTACATAACTTTTTAAAGCCAGTATCCTTACCAATATCTAAATAAATGCATAAAATTGGATCATAAAACTTTTTATTTTAATGCTGGTTTGGATGTTTCAAAAGGGTGATAGAAGAATGTATAAATGGGTGGATAGATAGAAACTTGGATGGAAAGAGTGAGAGAGGGGTGGATAGATCAGAAAAAAAGAAGTATTAATGGATGGAATGTTAAAAAGATTAGATGAATGAGAAGGTGGTTGCGCAGGTAAATGATAGACACTATTGTTTTGAACAATAGATAGGTGCTGGTCTGCTGGAATGAATGGTCTTAGGTGACATTTTTATCTCCTCTACTGTACCATTTTTTTCCTTTTTGTCTTTTTGACTCTTTGTCATGGATGCTCTACCACCAAGGAATCACTTGACCGTGTCAACTTTGATTCTAAAATTAATTAAGAGCTGGCTGGATGAATGGATAAGCAAATACTGTAGACCACTACAGTACCTCACTGTAGAAAATACTGCAGGAATAGTCAATCTTGCATGAAACTTGGGACTGGTCTCCATCTTTTCAAAGCCTTTGCCAAATCTTGGCTTTTTTAACAGGCACATTCTCCTCAAAGGGTTAATTCAATCACGTCAGGGCTCTTTGCTCTGCCGCCCGTTCTCTCCCATCATACTTTAGACTCAGCCGAGCGTCCCCTCATTGATGGCACCTTTGGCTCCACAATAGAAGCTAATTTGTTAGAATCTTTCACAGGTCAGGGGCTGCGTGAAGGCGAGAGGAGGTGCCTTGGCCACCGGGAAAATAAAGCCATCCACTGAGGCAAGGGGAGCCGCCAATGCAATGATGGGCTGGGGTGGGGGTTATTGAATGCCCAACTCCCTTTATGATTGTGGATATATAATATATAAATATCCATTTCCCTCTCCTGTCAGGGAAGGCTGTAAGCTCTCTGCTTCTGCCTTCCCAGTTAACGCAGGTTAATAGATTGATTCCAGTGACATGGCTCATAATGAACAGTAAATTGTTTTATCTCTTAAGTCTTATTTGGTCGGCTGGGAAAACATATGAGGTAATATGGCCAGCGCTAAATGGGGCGTATAATAGATCTCTAGCCAAGGCATAAGGATAAGGGCTAAGGCAAGGGTATGATTAATGAAGATAATAATCCAGTTGAAATAGAGATTTTTCTTCTACCTATTTTTTCATGACTCACATATATATATATATATATATATATATATATATATATATATATATATATATATATATTTATTTTTTATTTTATTTTTTTTTCTTCTTTGAAATAGTCCTTCTTTCACCTCTGGCTCTGACCATCCATGTGCACAGAGATTTGTGGGTAATTGTAGGACATCGTGTGCTTTATGTTATTGCATATGGCATTTAGAGGCAAAACTTTGATGCATTATGTGCTTAGTTTATTCCGTAATCCAAATTACATGACGCAAATAACATTTTGATTCTGTTCAAATGATGATGCCCAAGGAACAGAAGCAATTATAATAAAATCAAGGTCATTAGCCAATGTGCTGACTACTGACCCTTTTTTCTTTGTGTGGTCTGTGTGATGACAGGCAGGCAGGGTAGAGGGACTAGAGGTCACCTCTGTTTCATTGCTCTTACATTTCTAAGGTTGGACCACAAATCACTTTGTTCTAAGCAGGCCGATTAATGCTGCTGTAGTCTCACGGATTTCTTCCGCTCAGCTAAAGCCACCTCAGTCATCTGCTGACATTTGAAGTTGGCTCTGAGCACTCAGTTGTGACATGCTGCATCTGGCGGAGAAGCCAACGTCTTTGTCTTTTCTGGTTAATTTCCAAAAAGAACATTTATTTCAGTATATGCAGTTGGGAAAATACCCATGTTTGAGTTTAAGGAGCTGATTTATTGTAAGTTTAAAAGGAAATCTTATCATAACTGTTGCTTTAAAATAAACAACCAATAGATTAAATTTTGGAAGGAAAAATTAATCCACAAATCTAAAATATTACAATAATTTAAAATAATTTTATAATTAAAAAAATGTTTAAAAGATGTTAACAAGTTTACAAATCTAACTAAAAGTCAAATCTAAGGTAAAAGTTTGATAAAGTAATTATGTACTTATGTATATATTTTACATCATTTGTTTTGCTTTAGGTTTTAGTCAGTAGTTTCCTTTTTTTCAATCAATAGTATCCACATTACCGCAACATATAATCGGTGACCTCATTGAACTTCTAAAATCTAAATGCGATGCATACTCGTAATTTTTTTTTCTTTTTTTCTTTCGATAAGAACAAAGAATCAAATAATGAAAAAAAGGAATCGTTGTCTCTTTTTTCCATTTTTGTTTTAAAATAAAACAAAATGAACATTTTTTGTTTTGAAATTGAAAATCAAATGAAGGAATGGTACACAGATTCATTTGTTTCTGAAGAAGCAGATAGAAGCGTGAGAGCAGTCAATTCACCCAGATTATCCTAATTTTCCTCTTTAGAACAACTTTCATAAACAGTATGTCAAATTGAACTTAAATAATCCATAAAGTATTTGTGAGTAGGCGATTACGTGATTGTACAGCTTTAAAAGATGAAGGTTTGAAAAAAATTACACATAATGTATCAAGAGTATATTCCATTGAATTTAATCTCATTTTATGACCTTAAGTTAAAAATTAAAATTTGTTTAAAAATCATTATGTTTGTTTTTAAGTCTTTGTGGAACCATGCATGTTAATCCCCATCTGGACAACTGCTTCACACACTAAATTAAACAGAAAAAGCACAATTTGGGCAATAGAATAGATAGGTTTTGATATGCGGCGCGTCACGGTGGTGCAGTGGGTAGTACGGTCATCTCACAGCAAGAAGGTCGCTGGTTCGAGCCTCGGTTGGGTTGGTTGGCAGTTCTGTGTGGAGTTTGCATGTTCTCCCCGTGATCGTGTGGGTTTTCTCCGGGTGCTCCAGTTTCCCCACAAGTCCAAAGACATGTGGTATAAGTGAATTGAGGAAGAACGATTGCCCATAGTGTTAAAGTGTGAATGTGTGTGTGAATGTTTCCCAGCGAAGGGTTGCGGCTGGAAGGGCATCCGCCGCATAAAACATGTGCCAGAGGAGATGGCGGTTCATTCCGCTGTGGAGACCCCAAAAGGGAAGAAAGCCGACATGAAAATGGATGCATGGATGGTTTTGATATGCATTACTTGTGTCACTTGTGTTAGATCTTGTATAAGACTTTGAGTGTGCTGTAACAATTGACTTTTTATCTATATGTTGTAACTTGTATTGAGTTACATTATTGCAAGGTTCAGAGATGTGTGTGTGTTTGTGTTAAAACATTTGTCATTTTTACTTGTTTAGTGGATTGTTTTGTAGTTGGTTAGGTTAGGATTTTAAATGTTTTGGCTGTAGTTTAGGCTTCACTTCTTTTAAATGAAAAAGGTTTTAGAAGCATACTTCAAACACCAGTGCGGAGCCTTGATGAGTTTCTTATTAAAGCTTTTTAAAACAATTAATTTATAAATTTTTTATTTGATGATAACAATTCCATTAGTAATTTAGTTAGAGTTCTCCTCTCCTGACACATTGTACCTAGTGCTTTTCTCAGACACTAGAGGGGGAACTTGTAATCAGCTTTGGTAAATTAAGGGAGTACATTTGTCTAGGTGGAGGGATGAACAAAATAGTTGTGACTTTCATAAAAATAAGAATTATGAGAAAAGTGCCCAGAATGTACAAATGCCACGCTGGAGTGTTCTAATCAATACGGACAAATCAGTCTCGACACAAACTGCATGAATAATGTAATAAACATGCTGAAACATACATACTTTCTGTTCAGAGTTAATCAAAATAATAATGATAGTATTATACACAAATTAATGGAGCAGCTTTGATTGTCGTTATTATGATCAAAAAGAAGAGAAGCTTTTTCAACTAATGAACTCTATGTTTGCACCCCATTGTAATTGTTCATTAACTTCTTAGCCATGGCAGTTTTGGATGGAAAAAGCCGCTATGCAAAAATCAATGGCTTTTAATTTCATTCTATTGATAAAGCTTGATAATGCCTGAGTTGAGCTGGGCCTCTGTCAGTGGTCATGGCAAGAGGCAGATGAAGAGTAATTGGACCTTGACCATCGCCGCCACCTTCCCCGATCTTCCTTTCTCGGCTTCACCCAGCCTGCACTAGACCTGCCTGTGGCAAGGTGATAAATTACTCTTCTTAAATACCATTGATTACCCTGGGCTTCTCCACTTTGTGTGACAACTGGTCAGTTGTACTGAATTGGGCTTAATGGCACATTAGAAAGAGGAAAGTACACAAGCTCCCCAGGTTTGATTAAACCTGCTTGTTTCCTAATAAAGACAAACTGAAGTATGCTGACTCTGAGGTGGCTGGAGACCTCACTTCTGAACAACTGAGATGTAGGCCCAACTGTCATGCTGTGCAGTAAGTGGAGGTAATTAGATGATTTTTCCAACAGAAACAGCAAAGATAAACCCAATTTAAAAGACTATCTTAGAGAATTGTTTGATTATGTGTTAAGTATTTTTATGTAAAAGCTGACTGGGATAATTACATTCTAATATGAAATAGTTTCCCAATTTTGGGATGTCTACAAATACTAATCGTAGGCATTTAACAGGAGTAAATGAATTACATATGATTACTTTTAAAATGATCATTTATGTGTTCAGATTTAGAGAAAGAGAACACATTAATCTTTTTAAAATGGTTTATTTTATGACCAAACAATATGACATTTGATAGTAAAGAGAAACCTTGCAAAGTTTCTATAGAAGCATTGATAGACTCAAAATGTTTTAATCAATTACATTTACATTTAAAATAACCTAGTAAAATCAACTTCAATAGTATGATTGCCGAAATATTTTTTTCTGCCTTGACAATTCACAAAACTATTTCACAAAATAAATATGAATGTGTAATTTATAATGATTAAACTCCTCATTAAATTCTACCTTATTATTATTATTCACATGTGATAATTTATGTAGAAACACTCAATTTTGTGTATATATATATATATATATATATATATATATATATATATATATATATATATATATATATATATATATATATATATAAGCAGATGTTAATTTGAAAATACCCTGTGACTGGGTCACATGCAGACAAAAACAACGTCTTAAAGCAAAGCCCATAGATTTTCAGCTTTTTTTCATGTCAATCAGTTTTTCTGGATCCTTGTCACCCAATCTCTAAAAGTGTGAAGCCTGTGTGTCCCTCATTCTTAAAGAAAATATGGGAGAGAAATGTGTACCAGCCTGGCCAACCTGTTCGCTCAGCCGTCAGTTTAAATCAGTTTTGTCACTCCTGTCACTTTCCCTGACCCTGGAGAGACTTCAACTGACCTGGACCATCCTATTAGGGTCAAAAAGCAAAAACTCAGCACCAATCCAAAAACAAAAGCTGTAAACCCCTCATTAGAATAAGGATAATGTCACCTTGAAAGGAGAAGTGCCAGTTGGAGAGGCTGAGAGCAGCTGTCTAAGAGCGTGTCTTTGTGTTGATGTTTTAAGGCAACCCTTCGGGCAGAGGTGTGCCCTGGCAGGTCAGTATGGCTCTGGGGTCGGGGCTTTTTGGCCCTGCCGTGGCGCTAGCAATGGATTTCTCCCAGAAAGGACCTGGCACTGCTGTCATCCACAGATCATGTGAAACTGTCAAAAGTCAAGTCTAGTATCGAAGGGTTAAACTGATTAGCCATGCACTTGTGCCCCTGGGTCAGAGTTTGGAAGAACAATAGTTTGATTATAAAATAGAGCTCTCTTTCATTACTTGCTTAATATGGCACCGCTTTGGAAGAGCAAAAGTCGAAACGGGGTTGTATGTGTGATTGCTTCAATTCTGTTTCAAATTCACCCGTCTTTGTCTCTTTTTTTCCTTTATTTTTCTGTGGAAATGGCTTTAGGTTGATTCCCTAGCTTGCCTGGGCTTTCCGTATTTACATGAAGGCACATTGTGCTTTTCTCTTGTCTTTTTTATTCACATTTGGTCCCCCATCTCTGCACACCCTCTTTCACTCACCCTGCCGGTCCTTCTCGCTGTGTTATTCTCACTTTCGCCTACACTCCTCTCTGGGAAATGCAGGACTTTTCCTGACAAGTTCCTCATAGACTGGAAAAGAAGCAAGGCCTCTGGAGATCGTCAGGAATCTTCTGCCAAGAAATGCGTGGGAATCGCCTGGATGGGAATATGAGGAGATTTTAATTGTTTTTTGTTTTTTTGGAATAAGTCAGTGGAAAAAGTGATGATTGTTCATTTATTTATCTTGAGTTTAAGTAGGGGGGATTTTTTGTGCTGAAAAGGAAATGGCAATTTTTTGAGAGAAAGAGAAAGAGAGAGGAGAGGGGAGTTTATGACTTAGCCAGGAACTTTCATGCTTTCCTTTAATTAAAACAATTAGTGAACCAATTGCCTCTTTAGCCGACTGTGTGATTATGTGCAAATGTGGTTTATGCTTGTGTACAATCAGCTGACATTGAGTGTGGTACAATGGATTAATCAGGGCACATTTACAGCCCTGGTGAATATTTACTTACAGTGTTTATGGACTTTAAAAACCTGCTTCAGAACACAGCTGGAATAACACAAGCTATACTTTCTTTCGGGTTCATTAAATGCACAATCAGATGGTTTCCTGACTGCAGAGTGGTGGAGTTCAGCTGTGAGGTAGAGGCCTCTGGAAGTTCATGGATGTCTGGAGACAGATGTTATTTTTGTTGGCCTGTGCGTCTCTAGATCTGTAATGATTATATCCCAGACATCCTACTCAGTGAGAAGCAAAGCAACAGCCGAGGGCTGAAATCTAATGATTGATTTATTTATAACATGGACAGACAAAAAGCTGAAGGTCAGAGTACATGGGATAGTTTTGAAGAAAAGTGACAGAGAGCACAAAAACTGATAGAATATTTCAGATGTTTATCCAGGACTTTCTTAATAAAGTTTGACATTGTTTGGCAAACACTTTCTTTTGTAGCTTTTTGTAGGCAAAATTCACAATTTTCTTTCCTTTACCAACTGATAAATATACTAAAGATGCACCATTACTGTTCTCATATTTTAAAAGTCTGAAGAAACCATTTGAATAATGTATGTGTACTTCATGAGATTTGTTGCCCTTCATCAGAAGTTTAATTAAAATGATTAACATTACATCTCCAAAATGGAAAATTTAAAGCAATTGAGGATGTTCCATGTTTATTGACATGACACACAACGATAATTTTGTCACCTAAGAACTCAAAATATAATTAAAAACTGCTGAATACATATATACCTGTATTTATAAGCGTAAAAAAATTGGGTTAAATGAAGTACCACCCTCTGACTCTGCATGCCAACGCAGGCAAACAAGCAATTAAAGTTACATTGTGAACTTAGGCTAGTCTTGCAACATTTTACTTATTGTTTTATCTCCATAGATCACAGTAAAAAAACATAGAGTGTTTAACAACTCAAGCAGGTTGCTAGTTTTGATATTTTGTTAAGATACAGGTAGTTAAAAGTGAATGTCAAAATCGATTTAAAAACAGAAACACGTTGTCGTTTTAAGTGACAAAAAAGAAAAGCATTTATTGACTGTCAAGCTGCGATGGAATTCTTACTGACTTCTCCGCCTGAATAGTGTATATATATATATATATATATATATATATATATATATATATATATATATATATATATATATATATATATATATATATATATATATATATATATATATATATACACACACACATTTTAGGAAATTACATTTTAGGAATGGGCAACTACATGTCCATGTTCTGAAGAGTGACTATCATTACTGTTGTTAACACACATGTGAAACGTACGCCCTTAAGGGTATGCCATTAATTGCAATTTCTGAAAGCTGATTCATCAGAAGTCATGTCATTTAGCTGCAAACTTGACATAACTTATTAAAAAAAATGATTAAAGTTACATTGTGAACTTAGGGAAATCACATTTTTGCCTAGAGAGGACCTGAAGTAGGGAAAATAGTCTGAGCCAACTTGTTTAGTTTATGGTGTGCATTCATTTAACTGATTCTAATTTCTATAAATGATCTATAAGATGAGAGAAAAGCATAGCCATAATAAACTGTTCCAATATTCCCATACAAAAAAGAAGACCTCTCAAGGAAGGCCTATACTTGCACATGGCTTTTCATTGCTCCTCACAGACCCTGTAGGGGATCACTGGAGGTCAATCTCTTGTTGAACAATGTCACTTACCATCTTTGTTCCAAAATGGACTTAAAAGGCCCTTTATTGCAGGCACACAATCAGGCGCCTTTCTTATATTAAAGGCACATGACACATCAAAGGTGGGGGTCCATCAGGAAAGTTGAGGGGAGATCAGCATCCAAGCAACTGTATTAACACATTGTCCAGCGCTGTGAATGAGAAGGAACGGTTCTTGATTTTCAGCTGTCAGCGTGCCGCCTTCGTGTGATTGAGACTGTTATTGTGAACGTCTCCATTTCCCAGGTGGCCAGTCTAGAGAATGACACCTTTCAGAGTGGGAAGAATGCAGATTGTGCACAATTTGTCAGTTTAAAATTTGGACATTAATTTCAGATTCCATTATAAAACTTTGGTTTGAAAAACGAGACTTACAAATAACCTGGAGTGTCATTTATAATACTAAGAAATGAATACAGCTCATTTCGGTGCAAAATTTCCATTGAGAAGTTCACAAAGTATTAGTAGTAGTTTAAATAGATATGGGGGTGGCATTAAATACTTTTGACTTTAATGTACATCTGTCATGACAGCCCAAAGTAGTTCAATGAGATTTTTTTTAACTTGATGATACCAGGTTCAGCACATGTTTTTTTTTTCTGCACGTGTGGTTAGGAACTTAATATGGGGCCTTTTGGTATCTGCTCCCTTTTGATACTAGTGGTCAGCGGATGAATTACAGTTTCACTAACACCAATACCTGGCTATGTTCAGACTACAGTTTCAGATTTGTTTGGTGCATTTGTTTACATTATATATGAAATGCACCTGCTTGAACAAAATATGGCTTTAATATGGCATGCATGTGCAGAAGAGGAAACTATGCACCACATAATGCAGTTCTAACAGACATAAAAAAGTTGAGGCTTTGTGGGCATAAATATCTAATCAGAGCCAGCTTTATCAGTATTAAACAATATCAAGAAAAAGATTGAGACAGAATAGAACACATGTCTTGATATACTTCTGGAAGTGGAATTAAATGTCTTTTCCAGCGACTTGTGTCTGTGAGAAACAGTGTTTATGTCCATCCATCCGTCCATTTTCATGTCCCCTTTCGGGGTCGCCACAGGTTGCATTGCAGAAATTTGGATGTGTATCGGATTCAGAACCACCTGAGAAAGCAACCTGAGTCAGATTTGGAAAAAAATAAAATAAAAAATTAATCAGATTTGAGCTCTTCAGACTGTCCTGAAATATCAGATATGGGTCGCATATGGGCACATTTCTTTAATTGGACTGCAGTCTCATGTTTCATGTCGGAGAGTAATGTAGTAAGTTTAATAAAAGGGTTTACTCTGAAATCCCTTTATATTGGATCTGGTTGTCATTGGAAACATGTTGCTAGCCTCAAACAGGGAAGGTAGTGTGGAGTGAGTGAGAATTACTAACGTAAACTCGTGGAAGCCAAGTCCTAAGCCTGTGATATGTTTTGACACACTTACCAAACAATACCAAAGTCTTCATCAGTCTAAAGCCTCCACATGAGCCACATGTGCATGGTATTGTGTTTAATTCAGAAAGTTTGTGAGTGGTAAAAAGAAGGAGTAAGAGATAAGGGGCCCTGTAAATCGACCGGGCTAGGGGTCTCAATCTGTGCACGGCAGGAAGCTTCACTGGGTGGTTTGTTTAGCTGGATGTGATTTTGAGTGCCAGGAGGGGGGGGGGGGGGTGTCCACTCATGAGAAGCACAATGGGGCATACTTTCTCAACACAGATAAGAGGCAATAATGACAAGGATGGCATCCAAGCACCTCCGTAGCCCCAGTCTTCAGATTAAGATACTCATAGGGAATCTTTTTGGGTATTTTATGTATTACCTCACATTATTACATGTGGATCTAAGGATCCTGCATTTAAATGAAGTTTTTTTTACAGTGCTTTATTCATTCATGTTTGACCCTTTAGCAAATTACTGTTTAGAGATCTTACGTTCAGTAAGGTGACTCAAGGAGTTTCACACTAGCTCATTCTTCATGGAACACAAGTGTTATTTAAAAGACTGGTCATTACCCTAAATTATAATTTACCATGTAATTTAGGTCATGAAGGTAATTTATGGTAAGCAAAACAGTTCATACTACTTCCAGCATGTAATGTGGCCAATGCTTGCCCAAACACTCATTTAACATATTGTAAAAACAAGATAGAAAGAGAAAAAAACAGCTCACAAGAATCATTTTTCAGGAAATCAGCACTCACTGTCTCTAAGTTACTACATCCAGGAAATGTTAGTGGAGAATTATGGAGAGGGAAAAAATAGAGAGCCAGTATTTGAGAGTCTCAGAAAGACTGAACAAGATAGAATCTCTCCAAATTCTAATTGGAGAACAGTTGATTTAATTGGTATCCATTTGGCTGACAAAAGGAAGCAAGGGGTAGTGGGCAGGCAAGGAAGGCCCCTTGGGGGATGTGAACATGGAGTGGCTCTGCCGAACGCTCGGGGACGGATCACTTCCAAAGACAAACCGTGGGAGCTGGCAGGACAGATTGCAGTGAGAGAAGGAATGGAGGGGGAGGGAGCGATGGTGAGGGAGTGTAGAAGAGAGCCTTTCAGAGAAGAGCCATCTTTATTTTGAGCTGTTTGAGAAGCTCTAAAACCACTCTGCAGCACTCGGGAAAGGAGAGTGTAATAGAAATCTGGCCCGAGGAAGACAGAGGGGTTATGGTTGATCGCTTTCTGCAACCTGAGGCCTCTTGCTGCTCAGACGACTAAATTAAAGTGATCACAACAAACTACCCTGTAGGCTTCAAATTTACTTGCTCCCTGGCCCTTTAAAGTTCTCATTCTTTTTGTGTTAAAAAAAATATATTTATTACCCATGTAAATATGACCATCTAAATAATATTAATGTAAAAAAAATAATTGAAGTGGTGTGAACTTTCACAAAATTAAAACTGATTTTGAACAAAATTTAGTAATAAAATGTAGGTTTGAAATAACTAGGTGACATCATCATCATTGTATCATTGTCTTTAATGTTGTAAACAATCAATCAGTAACTGAAAAACATGCCATCCGAGATGCCCACTCGCTGTCTGTCTTCCCTGGAGTCTGTCAGCAGAGGAAGAAAAATTGTGGGACATGATAAACTTGGTCATAAAAAGTTGGCTTTTTATGCAATGGCCTTAGTTATGAATATAAAACATTTATAAAATGTGAATATTAGCCCTATGCAAAAAACAGCGTTTTGACTTTTCTAAGCCAGATTTTTGATGTAATAACATTACTTTTTTGCATAAATATTTGATATACCATTTAAAATTGTTACAGTGTAAACACTATTTACATTAGTTTAATGCATTTTTTAAGTTTAAATAGAAGTGCTGGCATTCCCTTAATAAAGGAAATGTTAGTTTTTTAATCGAATCAAAAATGGAACAATAAGTTTAATGAAAAACAGATGAAAAGAAACATTATAGTAATAATTCTTTTCAAGCCAAAAAATGTGTTCATATGGTACTGAGTTCATTGCATTTAATTTTTAAATCAGGAACAACAAGATTTACAACAATTTATTACATTTATCGGCAAATTGATAGCAGTTATGTTGACATAAAAAGTAAAACGAACTAACTGGATTCTAAATGTTAATATGTAAACAAAATCTCACAAATACATTTATGAGAAAGTAATGACAGTTGTCTCCTATACTCTCCTCTGCTCTCGTCTCTTCTCCTCTCCTATGCTCTGCTCTGGGACATAACAGTTGTTCACCAGCAGTTAACCATTGATACACACACAAATTCAGCATCTCTCCTATCCTCTCCTCTGTTCTCATCTCCTCCCCTCTGCTCTCGTCTAGTTTCCTCTCCTATGCTCTGCTCTGGGACATAACAGTTGTTCACCTGCAGTTAACCATTGATTAACACACAAATTCAGCATCTCTCCTATCCTCTCCTCTACTCTCGTCTCCTTTCCTCTGATCTCATCTCCACTTGTCTCCTCTCCTCTGCTCTCTTCTTCTCTCCTCTGTTTTTGTCTCCTCTGCTCTTTTCTTCTCTCCTCTCCTATGCTCTCGTCTCATCTTCTGTCCTCTGCTCTCATCTCCTCTCTTCTGCTCTCATCTCCTCTACTCTCGTCTCCACTTCTGTCCTCTGCACTTGTCTCCTCTTCTGTCCTCTGCTCTCATCTCCTCTCTTCTGCTCTCATCTCCTCTACTCTCGTCTCCACTTCTGTCCTCTGCACTTGTCTCCTCTTCTGTCCTCTGCTCTCATCTCCTCTGTTCTGCTCTCATCTCCTCTACTCTCGTCTCCACTTCTGTCCTCTGCACTCATCTCCTCTCCTCTGCCCTAATCTCTGCTCCTCTCTTCTGCTCTCATCTCCTCTACTCAGCTCTCGTCTGCTCTCCTCTCTATCTCCTCTGCTCTCCTCTCCTCTCGTGTTATTTTTGTGTGTTGTGTGTTAGATATAAGCAACTAGTGACACAGTGAACTTAGGTTTTATTTAACATTAGGTTTTATATAATATTAGAATTTTGAATGCAGCTGAAATGGTTTTGAAGCAATAGTTTCATTTAGTTTGAGTCTTTGGATTGTGTTTAATGTTTTGAGAAAATTAGTAACAATTCAATAAATGTGTTTTAGCAATTGAGAAAACTGTAATAGCTTGTTATCATGTCGTGTTTTTTAACGCATTATGTGGATAAAAATAGCTGCGATTTAAGTGTTTTTGTGTACTCATCTAAAGTGACTAACATGAAACAAAAAATTTCAATGGTCTGGTTCCATCAATCTGTTTTTTTTTCAGTTATAGTATAAAACTGAGCATTTAAGTATCTTGTGTTAATGCTTTATAAGTAAAAAAAACTCCTCATTTTAGATGAGCTCACACAATTAATTTAACAAGGCATACATAGTTAAAATATTTTTAAAAATTAGACAGCCAAAGACAGGCGTTTAACTTGTAGTACTCTGCCTTACTGCTTGTGTGTATCTGATCTGCTTCTATTTTTCGTTGTTGTGATCTGTATTTTACTGCTATGTAAGGTGTCCTTGTGTGTCCTGAAAGGTGCCAGCAAATAAAATGCATTATTATTTTATTATTACTATATTAAGTAACAGGTTTAAAGACCCACCTGTTTAAACCAGCATTTTGTGTATTGAATTTGGTGGTGTGTATCTTCTGTATTTTGTTATTTATGATTTATTTAACAATGTTTAGTGCCCTGGCAAACTTTGTGTTGTAGTGTGGCACTTTTTTGATTGATTGATAGATTTATTGATTAAATAAAATAAAAAATATGTATACATTAAAAATGTATACACACAATATTTATACAATTTAATTTATACATCTGATCTCATCAAGAAAATTTTATTTAAGATTGTATAGTTTTACTCCAGCTTTTTCCATGCGTGTGAATGTGTGTGTTAGTTCAAATGTGTCTGTGGTACAGAATGAGTGCATCTGTGGGATGTCGAGGCCCGGATGTGCAGACAGACAGGGGGAGACCCAGGTGCTGCACTGTTTTCATGGCCTCTGTGGGGAGACAGTGTGGGGGGAGAGTGAAAGGAAAAGAGAACGAAAAAGAGGAAGGGAGAGTAGAAGCAGATGACCCGGGGCCAGCAACATAGACCTTCACTTTTGCCACTAGAGGACCCAGTCACTTCTTATCTCTTCCTCCACTTTAACTCTTCTGCTTTCCCTTTTCTCTCTCTCTCTCTCTCTCTCGCTCTCTTTCCCACTCTCTCTCTCACACACGCACACGGACACACACACGGACACACACGCACGCACACGCATGCACACACACGCACATGCACACACACACACACACACACATAATATAGAAAATAATAACAATGAAACAATAGCAAAACATATTGTAATAACTGATGTTTTTTGCTGTTGATAATGATGATGATCATGATCATGATGAAGACGAAGAAGAAGAACATGATGATGACAATGATGTATACCTTTTATATTCTCTCACAAAAACATAAAAAAAATCTTATCATACAAGGTGTTTGCACCATGATAAATTTGACATGAAAGCATTATCCACAACAATGACTATATTTTTCACTAGCTAAAGGTCATGGGCCATCCATTTTTCTTAATTATGTGAAAGTGATGTATTGTTTAGCTCCAATGTTATTTTACTTCTCTGTTTTTTAGGAGACATGTATTCAACTATCTTTAGTCCTATGAATTATTAAACTATAAAATTCCAGTACCAATCTTTTCTCTTTTTCTTGCTTTTCTTGACAAGCATGAACTATGTTCAATTTATGCTAGATCTGTATAAGGCAGCATCTAGCTTCAATCCCCTCTTTACAGTATATGACAGCAATGCCCTCACCTTGCCAAGCACTTAAAGAGGCAATCTCTCAAAAACTCGCCTTTCAATTAAAACCCTTGCGAGTGTGCCTAGAAGCTGTACAGGAGCTGGGGGTTGTGGTGAAGGGGCAACAAGCCCATTCCTGATGTAAATGAAGAGATGCATATCAGCGTTAATCCATTGCTTTGTAGTCACAACCATGCCTAAAGTCTGTCTAATTTCCCTTGCCCTCCCCTTTCCAGCCAGAAGTGTATCGATCGGCTGTAATTGAAGTGTACTTGATAATCCGCAAGGAAACAGGGGGAGAAGGAGACCCTCAACTCTAACTCTGATGTGCTGTGCTGTGTGTGTGTGAGGGCTCTTAGTTATGGGCGGGTTGGGCAACACCCCTTTCACAATTTTTTCTCAGCTGATTAAACTCATTGAGAGGCAGGCAAGTGGAACAAATGGATACAAAGGTCTGCCAGGCAGGCAACAGCAGCAGAGATTTCTTCATTCAGACTGCCAGCTCCAGATCTTCAAGGTTGTCTCTACACTATTACCCCTCTTGCCTTGCCCGAGCTCCTTTAGCTGTATGAATAAGCACAGCCCGAGCCAAGCTGTGGCTTTCAAATCTGTAAATCCAATTTTATATAGTTGATAAAGCAGCCAGCTTTGAATTAAATTAGGTGTTTTTTCATCCTGAAAAAAGAAAGACACACAAGGTTTGAATTGAAAATGGGATAAAACATCCAGTTGTTGATTCTGTGAAACATTGGTACAATGCCACTTTGCAGAGGACCCAATTATGTAATAGGAATGCAGGAAGAATTTGTTTCAACAGAGTTTGAATATAGATTTTACACAAATAGCTCATCAAAGGCTGTGTGCTTGCAGAGCACGTCATTTGACCATTGTTTGTTTGTGAGCAGGGAAGTGCTGGTTTGTTTCTAGCAGACTCTTAGAGTGCTTGCCCACCAGAGATGTCTGTACTGGGCTCTTCTGCTTTTTTTGGACCATTTGTCTCATCCAGGTAGTGATGTTTGTTTAAAGCAAACAAGGAAGTTGTAGAAGGTCAGCTGCGATGTGGAATTTTAGTTGTTCAGAGGTCCTCATCTTCAGTCGTAATTAAAGTGGTGAATAGACTAAAGACTGTATAATCATTAGAACTTGGAGTGCCAAAAAATCTCAAAATGTGTTCAGCGAAAGAGCAAATTCTTAACAGGTCTGGAACAACATGAGGGTAAATGAAGACTAAATTTTTATATTTTTGGGTGGAGCATCCTGTTAACAATAAGCCCATAAGTATAAATAGGCCTGGACGTTAATATAAACAGCAAGCAATAAATTTAAAGTTTTCAAAGAACTTGTATCATTTTCAAAACAATAACTTGTTGTTAACTATGAGCACATTTCTGATTTAATAATATTAATCTGTCTTATTCTGGATATGAGCTGAGATTCCTCAGTTAAAGACCTATTGGTTAGTGACTTGCATATTCATGACGTGTATGCGAAGTTATTGTCTGACAGTCAACGTAAATTCGAGAGATATTAGAGATTAATTACAAGCAAATTCACCAGCCCTTACCCTAACCCAGGGGTCGGCAACCCGCGGCTCTCTAGCATTGCCCTAGTTGCTCCCTGGTGCTTTTTTAAAAATGTTTGAAAATGGAAAAAGATGGGAAGATAAATATATTTTTTATTTTAAATTGGAGGACAAACATTCTTAAATTTTCCAATGCTGTAAAAGTGTGTAGAATAACTATTTTATTTCAACAATTCTGTCAGCGAAGATTTGCATCATAGCTTGCAACACACGCTTCTATCAGCGGGGCGTCGTAAACACACCGACGGCTGTGTGATGGGTCATGGATCCCAAAGAGAAAAAGGGAAAAATAACTGAGCAGAACAGAGGATTCAACGCTTCTTGGACCGAATCATTTGCATTCAATGCCAATGCGGAAAGATTCCCTGAATGTTTGCTCTGTAGTGAGAAGTTGTCAAATAACAAGAAGAGTAACGTGGAGACATTTCCCGGGAAGGCATGCAGGTAATTAGTAACAAAGTGGCTGTTTTTATATTTTAAGTGATTTCTTATTTTTGTCAGTATATAATTGGAAAGACACTTAGAGATATTATCAAATCAAAATTAAACTGTATTATATTGATTTGATATATTTTATCTTTTCAAAAGGCTGCAGTTTTTTTTTATATAAATGCAGGCTGCATTTTATTGCACTGTTTGTTGCCCAGATAAGGGGCGCGTTATGCACGTTCCATTTTGATGTTGTTTTTTGGAATCCTTAAAATAAAAATCACATAAAAAATCTGATTTATTTTTTGCATTTGTATAATTTCATCAAAGCAATTCAACATAATTCACTAATAATGTAATGAAGTTAAACTTGAAGCGGCATCGTACAACAGAGTAGTCACGTGGTGCGTCATTCTCTACAGGATGTACTGCAGGGAAAATAAACATTTAATCATGAAGGCTTATTATGTATTTGACGCCAACTTAGTAATTTTTTTAATAGGCTAATATTGCTAATATTGATACATACAGCATGTGTTGCTTTCATTATAAGGCATATACAAGGCTTTACATTTTTTGTGGCTCCAGACATATTTTTTATTTATTTTATTTTTTTTTCCAATATGGCTCTTTAAAAATTTTGGGTTGCCGACCCCTGCCCTAACCTTAACACACAATCACAGAGCTTGCAACATTGATAGACACTATAATGGTGTTTGGAGGGAACACTACTAAACAATCTTACCTCTATGAGCCAGAGTCATATAGATGTTTGGTTTTTGTACACTCTGGAATTGAGCATCTTCTTTTATTTCTTACATGTCCTTTTAATAACCTCATTTTAATCCTTTTAATAACACAAGTCCAAGTTGTGTGATGCTCACCCGTTTCACTCTGTTTGATTCTCGCGCTTGGTTTCCGGATATCACGAGAGAAGGCATTACTTTGCATAACTTCTGGGTGAGGGAAATCAGCCCTTTAAAATCCAGCCGTAACGTTACAATGGGACTCATGTGACATCGTCAATGGCATGTTAAAAAACAGTTTTTAAAAGAAACAAATTCATGTTTTGATATTTGATTCAATCTACTCTTATAAATCACTTTTAAAGTCACAAAAATGGATCTAGGCGTCACGGTGGTGCAGTGGGTAGCACGGTTGTCTCATAGCAAGAAGGTCGCTGGTTCGAGCCTCGGTTGGGTTGGTTGGCATTTCTGTGAGGAGTTTGCATGTTCTCCCCGTGATCGCGTGGGTTTTCTCTGGGTGCTCTGGTTTCCCCAAAAGTCCAAAGACATCCGGTATAAGTGAATTGAGTACGAATGATTGTCCATAGTGTTAAGTGTGAATGAGTGTGTGTGTGCGAATGTTTCCCAGCGATGGGTTGCGGCTGGAAGGGCATCCGCTGCGTAAAACATATGCCAGAGAGTTGGCGGTTCATTCCACTGTGGCGACCCCGAAAGGGAAGAAAGCCGACAGGAAGATGAATGAATGAATGAAATGTGGATCTTCAAGTAGTTGTTTCAGAAAAGACAAAAAGTAAGCCACATCCCAGCATACAGTTGTGTCCATGTCTTTGATCATTACACGTTTACATTTGGCCAACAGGAAGTGTCCAAGCCTGAACAAGAGCCACTATGCGTCATGAGTGAAAGAACACTGGCATTGCGCTGAAGGGCTGCATAAACCACCTCATAGTTTAAAATAAGTTTGATTAAACATAAGTAAAACCTGTGCAGTTATCTGATACGTTTCACTATTTATATATGCAGGGTTAGTGTTAGGGTTACCTTAAGACTAACCCCATATATGTATGTATGTAGGATTAAATGAATAAACATGTAAAGAAGCCAATGGTTATGGCTCAAGAACGATCCTAGTCTGAAATCCAGGTTTGATTCGGTCATTTGTCATGATTCATTGTGGTACTCAGACAAAGACCTACAGCCAGACTTGTATAATAAGTTCTCTGGGAAAAAGATTGTACCATTGGAGAACCGACAAGTTGGCGATGATTCGACGTGTCTTCTGTCAGTCAAACTACTGAGGAATTAAATTTTAAAGCACGTAAAACAACACAAAAATGATGCTACTCCAAAGTTCTGAAGTTCATGTGGGAAAATAACTAATTATTTTTCAGTAATTATAACCTTATTTTTGTAAGGACCGCTTGTTAGAGCTCTTGTCATGATTGACAGAAATGTCGACCAATTAGCACCAAGTTGTCAGTTCTCAAATGGTCATTTTGGTTGAAAAGTCATTGTGGTTTCTTCATTGTTAATGTGTTTTAGGATAAATCAAAATTAGGAGAATGGGTGAAAGTTTTTTATATACATTTTATAACATACATTTTCTTACTTAACTTTAATTGTGTAAAGTACAGTATATCTCAAATTCTCAAATATCATTATGCCACACTTGCAGTCTACATTTATTTTCTGAGAGCTGAGAAATAACACTGCCACCAAAATACCACCCCCACCCTCCCCACTCCTTCTCACTTATAGACAGGTATGTGTTCATCAACCTCTAGTTACGGAGTGTCCTCCTCTCATTAACAACATCAGGAGCACCACTGACCCTCCATCCTTGAGTTCTCATGCTTGCTCACAGCAGGGTTTACTCAAACACAAACATGCACAAACAAACAGACATACAAATGCAGAACAGCACACATGAAAACACACAGCAGGTATCCAGACGCCCTTGCCCTCTTTGGGAGTGGCAGGGAAATAAACACAACCCTGGCTTTCCCCTCCCTCTGCCACCCTGACCTCTGTTTTAAGTAGGGAACAGGTAATTTCTGAGGCGGTTGCCCATCAGCCTCTATCACCTCTGCATGCGTTGCCTGTGTCATTTCTATTTCTGATATTTTGCACACATCCTGGGCTGGAGTAATCAATTTTACAAGGATACAGGGCTGATCTCCACCAGCGTGCGCATCATGAGCCCGTCCTCCTCTTATCAAGAGCACAATAGCAACTAGAGGTCAGGAGCAGATAAACAGGGGTTTAAAGCAACTCGCTCCGCCTGGTATGAACCTGAGGTCCACACAAACACAGGTTTTGGGAAGGCGCTGTTGTAGGTTGGAGGGTAGTGGGGAGGTGCAACAAACACACAGGCAGAGGGAGGCCACGACCCCTGTAAGGTGTACCTTGTTACAGCCGACCTTCAGAATTTCATCACGAGGGTTTCTTATTCCAGACAGAGACAGACTTGTGTTTGCTGAGGTGTGTGTGGGTGTGCATGTGCATGCATGTGTGTATTTTTGATAGCCTACAAACACAGTTTTTCTTATTATCTCTCTCCAGACCTTCATAGACCATGCCAGACTCTATCAATCACAACAATCTTTATCAAGCTCTGAGCTTGAAGAGATATTAAATGTCAATATACTCTAATCTAAAAAAGGTTTTAACCATTCGTTATAAAACTTATGAGTGATACTAAGTACACATTATATTTATTCTTTTCAATTGTTGTTTAAATGTTCTCCAAATAAAAATTGAATGGGGATACAACACTTTCTTAAATGACTGTGCTTTTTCCCTCAATACTCAATATTCAATACTTCAATAGCAAATTTTTATATATTAATCCATAAATTCGATGAATATTTATATTTTATATTCAAATTCTAATAATTACATTCAATCTTTGGAATAATTAACTTGTTCATCATTTTGTGGACAGGTAATAGTGTACAACAGTTATAGTGTAATAGTCTGCTATATATACAGAAAAGTTTGGATGTAAAAGCAAAGAAATGTGGAATTGTTAAAATGAATTTTCCAAGGCACAACTGCACCATGATGACAACTAAATTTTTACAGAGTGTTATTGTTAATCCATTCATTGCTGCCATTATTGCTATTATATCGAATATCCACTTAGAATTCCATAAAAAATAAAGTTCACGTAGAATGAAAAGGTCAGTGCGCCATAAGTGGTCATTAAGCAAAGATGTAGTGATGTTTAGGGATCACTGGCTCAGTCCAAATCATGAAAATGTCACGCAGTTTGAATCAGTGCAAGTAAACATTCATTTTGTTGAGAGGCTGAAGCAGACTGTGTAGACACATCCCAGAATCCACTGCAGGCAGCTGGGTGTATTTGCAGAGGAGAATGGATGGGGTCTGCACGAATATGTTTTGTCGGCTTTGCATCACTATCTCTGTCAAAGCTTTGTTTAAGCACAGACTGAACTTTTTCATGAATGTATTTTTTTATAGAAAAGCTCAAATTAATTATCTCACAGCCTCACAATGTGCTCTGTAACTCAGAGTATCTCTGATGATTTGATGCTGTCTGGGTTTTTTAAATCCTCATTCAGGAAATGTTTGCAGTTTAATGTGCTCTTTATTTTAAAGTGCAGATGATTTAAAGCTCTCTCTCTCTCTCTCTCTCTCTCTCTCTCTCTCTCTCTCTCTCTCTCTCTCTTGACTAGCTCCACCCCTTTGCTCCCCCTCTTTCTGTCTTGACCATCCATTCTGTCATTAAGCTGCACGCTTAGGCTTTAAGACACAACCATATGGTGCAGTTTCATTGTGGACAGGATGAGCATGATCTGATGAAGCTTTCCTAGAAAAAGAGGGGTCTGCTGATAAACCAAGGCACAGTGTTTACGTTTGTGCCTGAATGATATGCTCGAGGATAGAGATTCGCTGATATGGCACCCCCTAGGGGACTTAAAATGGAAATTAGTGTTTTGTTTTGGTTTTAAAAAGGTGGTGTATTTGTGTTGCAGTATTAGTAAACTTGAATAAATGTCAAATGTAATGCAAATAAAATTACATTCAATGTATTCAAACATATTGGTGTTTTATGAATTTACATTTGCTGCCAATATAAAATATATACGGAGAGCTACATGTAAAATTAAATCATAAACAAACCTTATAAATAATGCTGCTATTCAGAATATATGTAAGGACTAACAAAATTAGTAACATTAGCAATACATTATTTCTTTAAAATATATGTCTTTAGTATAATTCCTTTCTCTTTCTGGGGTTACAAATAAAAATGTGTTTGCTTGTTTAATTGTTTGTATGTTTGTTTGTTTGTAACATCATTAAAAGCAGTTGAGGTGAAATAGTCCTTTCCACACCCCTCTATCAAGTCTCGCATGCTCACCATCATTTTAATAAAGCAAAGAATTTCAATAGATTTAACAAAAAAAAATAGCAAGCAAAAATTGCACAAAAAGGGAAAAAAAGAAGAAAATAGTTTTTTAAGGGAACTATTTGTATTTTATAAATTTGTTGGCTTTGATTAACACAAATTATTTGTTAAATGTTGGTCATCATTTGACAAAATGCATTTAACTGAAAATCCCCATATAAGTGTTCATCAATCATTATTTATCGATAAAAAAAGAATATATGACAATCAAAACTTTTGGGTGAAAACTCTAGATATTAAATGAACTTAATCAAATTAAAATATAATGCAAATAAATGTCTACTTTTGTGTTTGCAGGTTTTGCAGGACTTGGTGGAACTCAGAGGTCTCTGTAGCAGTAAGGAGTTTAGTGACACGCATGGAAGGAAAATCTTTTCTGAGTTTCTCACTCTGACAAACATGTACAATGGTGGGGCAAACAATGCTGGGCAGCTCTGCTGTTAAGACATTTGCTTTGTCTGAAGGCATGTTTAGTATTCAGCTAGCAGAGCTCGGAAAGATAAAAGAGGAAATGTCTATCTCTGAGACCAAGGAAGCCCAAAAGAAGCCATCAAGCCCCGAACATACAAGTATGAATAGACTCCTCTGGCAGTGAGGAGATGCTATCGGCATCCACAAGCAAATTCCCCAAGCAGATAAGAAAGCACAGGGCAAGCAGTGAATTTATACGCCACAGGCTCCAGACATAGGATCTGACCGCATTTCAAGCTCCAGTGTGAGCATGTGTGATGGCCTACTGTACCAAGTGTGGTTTGGTGTATCTTAGTTGTTAAAACACATGTAGTTGTCTTGATTAGTCTTTGCTTTTTGATAGTATCTAATCAGATTAATTCTTATGTTTTTTTTTCTGAATTAAATATAAAACTAAAGTGAGATTTTTTGGGCCAATTTTTAATATACATTAAATGTCACACATGCTGTCACATTTTTATCATACATTTTATATGAATTTTGAGTAGACATTAAAATGTGAATGTGATCATCGTCCATGAAAAAACATTTGATGATCACCTAAATTGAAAAATGTGCAGTTTAAAAAGTTGCAAATAAAATGACTGAAACACATTTAAACGTAATCAAAACCCTTTACATTTATTTATAATATTAGCATTTAAAGTGTGATACTGTTATAAACATAAAGTGGTTAAAAAGGCTCTATCTTTTTTTCCTACAGTCAAAATGTTGAGTGTTGGGTAGATCGAGAACCCGTTATGTTATATTGTCAAAAATAATTGGTGTGTTTTTTTATGCTCTTCATTTTGTAGTGTTAGCATTTTAGCATGTAAAGGTAGCACTTGGTAAGAAAACTAACAACAATTATAACTTTGACTTTGTTGATACCCTGTTCTCCCCACAATATGACCTGCCATTGGCATCTAAATACCATGCAAAACACTAGCAAGTTGTATGCATGTATTATAAGGACATATAATTTATTTTTAATATGTAAATGATGAATATTAACTCTTGTGTGGTGTCCATATTATTGTTACTTAGGCAGGTTTGTGGGTCTGGTGGACCCATTGATTTTTAAGCCCAATCAAGACATTTTGTTAAAATACTTAAAAGATATTTACTTTAGCCAGGACACAAGTGATTTAAACAGTAAGTATACTTTATTCATTGTTTTCTAACTCTAATTCACATTTAGAATTTAAACCATGTGTGATTTAGACCAAAACCAAAAATGTTGTTGTTACTTTTGGCAGGGTTGGCGGGTCTGCTAGAACCATTGCATTTTGGGCCTTTTAATTCATTTATAGAATTGTATACTAAAATCTGAACTTGTATGTTTATGTGTGATTTATGGTTATGTTGGAAGACAGGATAAAGGTAAATATCAATGTCCCAGATCCAGTAGATGCAAACATGTGTAATATACATATATACAGAGAAAAAGAGAGAGCGAGGGGTAGACAAATAGTGGTTTGTGTTCATTGTGTTTCTTCATCACGTCATGCACAAACAGGCTTTAAACACTGGCTGATTTGAATCCCTTTAGATAGCACACGAGCTCCCAGAATATTTCATCTGAATTGACTCATCCTTTTTCGGGATATTAATCTATTTGAAGTGGCCTACTGACCTATAAAAACAGCAAAGCCCACTGTGGCAGGGAATACCATAAGCTCATTTACTGTTGTTGAGAAAAAAAGAACAGATTAGTTTTGTAATTACATTTAATGGAACAAAAATCAAATGTTGAAATACTTGAATAGTTGTAAGTGAATTTTTGTGGTATTTTTTGTGGTAATTTATGTGGTGTTTCTTTCATGAGGGTGACAGAGAAATACAGATTTTTGGAGAGTGAATTTTTGGTATGCTTTTTACTGCCTCTGAATGAACATGTAGTATACAAATGCCAAGTATTTTTTATATTTTCTCACACCGATTTGTGCTGCAGATCACACGATCGTCATGTTTTTCTCATCTTAGTGGAAATTTGCTATATAACACATAGTAAAAGCTTCTATAATTTATACATAATGTGTAAGTATAATGTATACATAAACATTTATTAGTTTGTTGTTCATTTATTTAAATTAATGGCATTTTAAAAATGTGTTTCAAATAAAATATTTAAGTCGTTTTTAGGCTGTCGGTGATAATTATATTTAACAGTTCAAATTATTCATTCTCAGGCCAAGTTTAAAAATAAACTACCAAAAAATTGACCAGATATTAGAGATAGAACAGGGTAACGTTGTAATGTTGTTCTGTTCCTGGAGCGCTGAAGGTCATCTTAGTTTGTATGGAGATACTGGAGAGTGTAATAAAGCAGCTTTGGATTTAAAAACAAAACTAAAACTTGGCTATGGCTCTTCAGGAAGGATCCGCTGTTTCCAGGTGTACATACAAATATAAATTTGTATCCTCTGATGCCAGGTTCAGGGTTTTACCCAAAGCAAATAGTCAACAAACTGTTGAAGAACTTAGTGTTGCCCCATTATAATTTAGAAAAGGTCATAGCCCTTTAACAGGTACTGGTCTCTTTCACTCGTCTGTGTAAAATATTTCTAACAGTTCCCAAGTCATTAGTGCAATGACTCATAGTTCAAAACCACTCTGACATAAATATTGGTAGATAGTAACACCAAGTCTGCTGTGATTGATTATTCAAACCGGTAGGGAGAAGCCAGTCAAACATGATCAGCTGAGCATAAAAATGTAAATAAAAAAATGATGTCTCTTTGGTTTTTAGTGATTACAGCAATTGTCCTAAAAATAAGCACTCAAATTCATAAGAGTGATTTTCTCGAGCATTCACAACTGCACTTGAATGCTGAATACGTATGAATATTTGGAGTTATATGATGAACGCATGCTTCACCAAAACCAAGTACAAAGATTCTTTTTATGGGCAATCCACTTCATCGAATCAGAGGCCATGTTCACACGTACCTGGCATTTTCCTTACCCCGTTTAAAAAAGAATTGCATTCACTATCTGAAATGTGCCTAAACCGCTGTAAAGATCAAGTTAATCCAAAACACTGCAGCTGACTTCATCTGCCATGAAATTGTATAGACCAATCAGAAAGTTAATAAAAATGAATATTCACATGCCAGTCTTTACCCACAACTGTTTGCTCTCAAAACATCCTCGGGCTACTGTTTTGCTCTCTAGGACTCGGAGCCCTATCGCGGACAACTGACTTAGTATGCTTGCGTATCTATGGCTAATTTATTGAGTATGCACTAGTGAACCAGCATTTTACTGCACTTTCGGCACATCTGTTCTCTGATTAAATACATTAATAAATATGCTATGTGTGTGTGTACATTTCAGAAGATATGCTTTAGCAGAGAAAACTACAGCACAAACTCGCACTCTGTCCTCCATCAGTGAGAATTCTTAGTAAAAGCTGCAACTCTTCAATGACAAACTCCTATAACTCCACCAAACTATTACTGTAACCAAAATAAACGTGGTTATGAAGTATAAATGGAAACGAATGTATAAAAAAAAGCTTTATCCAGGCCGCCATTTAAAAAAAATGCCCGGTTATAGTGAATCGCTTCTCTTGATAAGCGTGGACTCACAGTGTAACTGTGTTAAAAAAAGTGCGGTCACAAAATAACTGGGCAAGTCTGGAAAGGGTCTGAGTCGATTCTATTTAAATCGATGTGTGACAGCAGTCACTACAGCCAGTTTTAAAACCATGGCAAGAACATCACTTACATTTGGTCAACATTTCCTTTCCAATCCGAAAATGCAAAAATTGACCAGACTTATATCTTTTTCTTGTTAAAAAAACCCCCGAATGAATTGGTTAAAAAGGCATTAGGGTTTCGTAACACTTTAAAGGCAGTTACTGGATCCATGGAGCACTTTCACAATCAAACAAGATGTTCCTCAAATTTAGAGCCATATTACATACTACATAAAGCATCATCTTATAGAAAAAACTTTATAAACCCAATTTACTTTATAAGCTCCCCTCTTCATAATTAACACAACAGTTGTCAACAGATGAATAGTATAAAAAAGATAGCAAGAAAATAATCTTCTTTTCCCTGTTGAGATTAAGCATGCTCTTTCTCCTAGTTCACTGAAGCAATTCAAGCTCCCACCCACTCGTCTACACCTCCAGCTATCACACTTTCATGTGTTTTAATAGGCCTCAAGGCCTCCTGACTTCTTTTGTGCATACAAGGGGAGCTATTTACCCCAACTGAACTGTTACAGATGGGAATTATTAATTTGTGTCTGCTTAGTTTCATTTGGACTACTTAGCGACTGACTCAGGAGGAAGGGAGAGCGAGAGAGCACAAGAGAAAGAAAATCATTCTTTTCACTTGACTGTGGGGCTTGAAGTCCCCAGGCTTTGGACAGATCGTAGTCGAGGGTCCTGAGTGTTAAATGTCAAGCCTTGTAGTGAGCTGTCAAAGAACAGAATAGGCCCGGCATGATTGATGACTGGAGGGCCCAAAACCCAAACCCCAGATTGCAAATGCTATAGCTTGCGTCACAGGCCCTTCCCCCATGCCGATAGATTCTTGCCTATTCAAGGTCAGCTTGCATACCCTGACACCCCAGCTTTCTGGCAGCGCTTTAGGCCTCTTGACAGAGAGAGCCGGCCTTTATTTACACATGGAATTGCAGGGCTCTCTTGCCAGATCTTGCACCACCGTTTAATCCCAATAAGAGGTGAGAAAAATAACACGGAGAGCAAGGCCTCAGCTTTTCCATTAGCTATTTTTTCTTTCTCATTCCTGCTTTGCGATGGCCTCTCAGAGAAATCCCCAAGTTTACTGACCCTGACAAATATGATATCGAAGAGATTGTGTGCTTGTCCGATGTTTTTTTGTGTGTGTGTGTGTGTGTGCGTGTGTGAAAGAGAGAAGGGAAACCTAAAGCCCTCCAATCAGATGACAAGATTATTAATGGGCCAGGCTGTGTCGTATCTCTGCATGCATATTCATAAACAAGCTGTACAGATGGCACGGTTCTAGCCAATGTAGAGTCAGAGACTTCCAAAGCAATGGAGTAACAGGAGCATAATAGTGTATGGCTGTATTTCTAAAGTCTTGCATCAAAATGTACAGAACAATTTAAAGTGTCCAAAGCTTTCACCATTTTGGGTTCATGAACATTTTCACCACCTACTGAATGTTTCTACAGTGACATTACTTCAAAGATCCTGTTTCTTTGCCCTCTACATCTGTGCAGGTTTGTGTTACAGTAAGAAGTTTTTTTTACGCAATTATTTCAAATACATAAAAACCATGGATCCATGGGTAATGACATAAACACAAAAGGAACTCTGTTAAAGGCTGATGGTCAGACTTATATCACTATATACCCATTCAACTATAGCTGTCATAACAGGACTATTAGTTATGATGTTACTTTGAAGCATATATATATATATATATATATATACACATAAAATATTTAGTCCTCACTGATAATTATACACAATTAGATGTTCTGTTCTTCTGGCATCAATTTTAAAAAACAATTAAAAATATTATTGTATTAATATTATAAAATATGTAATGTACACGAAGCTTTTTTAACAGTATATGTGTGGATTATTAAAAGAACAAATGTAACTGTAGTTTGAAATGTATACAATAGTTTGAAATGTAAAAGTTTTTGAGTTTTAACTAAAGCCACATGATAACATTTTAAGCATTACCTATCAATGCTAGTTTTATGACTTAAACTTTTTAATTAAAGTTCAGAACATAACTCATCATGAGTTGCAAACTGTGATATAACCATTTATTCAAGAGCAGTGTACGCAATTTTATACATGTGCATAGGAATGAGACTGTTTTATCTCTGATAAATGACCACTAGATGAATACAACTGAAAAACTTTCTGCAAAGTGGCTTTCCACAAGGCTGTTCATGAACAATGGCCACATTTGTCTGCACATACTTGTGTGTAGGTTAACCACATGGCTTGAGTGTCACTCAGAGGAGCTCCTTGTGAGCTATGAAGAGCCTTCAAAAGGAGAGTCTGCTCACATTACTTTATCTGCCATTGACTGATGTTATCAGGCCACTGAAAGCCATGCTCTAAGTTACAGATCAAAGCCTCTCTTTTCAAATCTCGCCATGCTGATTACTGTTAATTCGCTCCTATAAGTGGTATTTAGACTTCATTATCAGCACCAATGCGTGCAGAGAAAAGAGAAACTTAGATTTTTTTTCATGCACCTGTTTTTTTTTTTTTTTTTTATACCAGCGCATCTTAGTTTATGAGAAAATGTGACACTTTGCCTATCTGACCTGCCACTGCAAGTCAAGATCTTTTCACTGACATTAATATTAACACAGATAAGCATAAAGCTAAATACCAGGCTCTGCTCTGTTAACTTTATGTGATTAAGAATGATTGGGTTCTTGCTTCGCCACACAGCAAGGATCAAAGAGCATGAAATGCTTATGAGAGCCCAGTCTCCCAGTGGAACGGCTTTTCTGGTTCACTCTGCATTCAATCCATGTCTCCAAAGCATATAGGCATCAACGTTTACTCCCTGGGATATCCAAGAATATAGAGCTTTGCAAATAGTTTTTTTAAACATAGACTGTATTCCATAAATGGTATATAAACATGTGATTTGAGTATTAAGAAATAATGGAGAATTGTGATGATTTGTTAAATGGACTGTGTGTCGAAGCAGAAAACCTTGTTTTTACAGCAAGGCTGGTGGCTGTGAACTGCAGCCACCAACATGTTACTCGTATTGTTTGTGCAGCTACCAAACAGAGGTTTCAAATATTTCATGAAATTGTCATTGGTAACTTTTCAAGTGTGGAAATATTTAGTTTAATTGAAAATTGCTATGTAATTCCTTTCATGTTTTAAAGACCTGGCTCTCAAAATAGAGGCATAATTTTTTAACAAATACATACAGTGCTTTTTGGTTTATGGGTTTCATTTTTTTTCATTGTTTTTTTATTGTTTAATTGGTGCATAGCTTTAGCATTTAGGTAAAGTATAACGTTTAGGTTACGGAACTCAGCAATAATGTTCACTATTCATTTTAATTCTAGAAAGTCATGTGACACATATATGTAAACACACAGTATCTTCATGACTTGTTTGACTCAGAAACATTTGTTTAGCGATTCTTTAATTCATTTGAGGAAATTTAAAGTTAGTGAGATAGCTGGAATTTGAGGCTAAAAATAACTTTATGAAGCATCTATCTTGCTTGTTCCACTGTGGTAAGGATGTTTAGTTTTCCTTGCATGTGATGATTTTTGTGTTTATTAGATTTATAGATTTATAAAGATCGTTTAGTTTTTTTTTTGTAAATTGGAGCTTAAATATATACAATTTAACATTAGCTATTAAGTGGATTTAAATTCCTGCTTAAGTTTGGATAGCAAGCAGAGGTGTTTGAAGCATGGCATTACTGTATTTATGTTTAGAAAGCTTTTGTGTGTTTGGGGTCCTGTGAAGTCACTATCTGCACCATCATCATATATATCTACATTTTACATCTTTGTCTCTAAATGAACTAAAAGTATTTACTTTTATCAGCATATACATTTAACACTTAAAATACTTAAAACACTCTTGCTTAACCGTTTAAAATAGCAGGTCTTTAGTTTGGATACATGTTTCTGAACGTCTTTGGCAGAATTCAAAGGCATTTTAATCTAGATTAATAAAAAAAAGAGTTTATGCCCACCTCTAATATTTAGAGCACGCTTCGGAAATATTGAAAAACTTTCGATAGACTGGCTAGCTATTCGAAACGTACCTCAATTTTGCTCAATGTCATATGGAGATTTGAACCAGCAGAATCACGTAACCCTAACCAGGGTGTGCCTCTCAATGTAAGCTGGTACCAGCAACCACACCATCACAACCCTAATCAGCATTCACATCACATGAAAGAATTTGACAGTGTTGTTGTTTCTACATTTTTTATTGAGTCTTTTGACCGTTGACATTTATTCACGTTGAAATGTTCTTGATAAATGCATCACTTTTAATAACTTTAATGTGCATTAATAACTATGAGAGTCAACATAAATTTAGCCCTCTCATTTTTGGCCTTCAGATGGATTACTCATGGAGTTTTGATGAGGTCCATCTCAGCGGCTGATGTATTGCCCTCCTTCCTCGACTACCTGCTGCAGTCTCAACAAGCTGGTGGGAGACTGCTGGCAAAACTCCACGGGCAGATCAGATGAGACACAAATCAACTGAGCCGAGAAGAGAGACAGACAACACCGTTGATACACTTCCTTCTCATGTTAACCAGCCGAAACTGTATCCCTTTCACATTCACTCACTGTAGGTTACAAGTTTACTGTTGTATTTTGAAAAAATAATTTGTTTTCCAATGGTTTTCTTATTCTTTTGTTATGTGTGCTTACTTTTGGATATAATTGCATACCATCAAAGTTTCTTGGGAAGCCAATTCAGAGGCCACTAATAATGATTGCCAACTTAGCATCAAATCTTCAGAGGTTAGTGGTCAAATAGTTAACAGTTCATTGCTGACCTGGAATGTAAGTGTTACAGACAGCATGGAGGACATTGTACTTATTCCAGTCCACTGAGTTTCAGCTTTGTTGAGTTGATTGAGACTGGAGTCTTTGTTTCTTTCTTCCACAACCTTCTTCAGGCTTACAAAACATCCACACAAAGTCAAACAGCATTATGTAAAATTAAAATTTTTAAATCTTCTTCCAATTAATTATCATGACTTATTTCATTGTCAATTTAAGTATATCGATGTGTCCGAGTAAAAGTGACCTTTGCTACTAGGGTTTTCATATCACTTTCTAATCCAAAATAAACAGCAGACATGCTCATGGCAACTTAACATGCATGATCTACCCACAAAGCCTGTTGGTGTAATGAAACCTGACAGTCCTTTGAGTGCATGCTTGGATCCTGATAGAGAGGAAAGTTCCTTCCTAAATCCTTTTTAATGACCTAGAGAACAGATCATTAACCACAGGATTTTAGGTGTTTGCTCTTTTAAAAAGCATCTTCCATGCTCCACTGCTGCATTGTGGGGTGGTAGCACCAAGTATAGATAATACAGTTTGGACCTTGAGGGAGTAGAAAAGTTGTGAAACAATTTTGACACAGTATAGTATGTATACTAAAATTAAAAGAAAGAACTTTGTTAGTATGTGTGGCTAGTGAATAATTGTCAGTGATCTAAGATACAAATTTTTGTGAGTTGAGCATATATATATAAATATTATATATAGTGTAAGCTTTAATTCAACATTGAAGAGGGTGAAGAAAAATTACAAATCATAGTGTTAAACTGACAACATAAGCATTTTTGCCCACCAGATTTGCTTATGTATTGGTATAGCTGTTGTTCCAATCATCTTTCAGATCTTCCCTTAATTTTATAAGTCTCTAAATCAGAACGACAAGACTCTAATTCTCAATTATATACAGTAGCTCTATAAACGTCATATACAGTTAAAGATCTGATTGACTGGGAGTCAAATACTTATTTAACTACTCACATATGTGCTAATCAAAGCAGTTATTTTATTGAGTTTTTTGTCTTATGCATTGCTTATTGTCTGCCTGTCTGTTAAAATAAACATTTAATATATTGTAAGACATATATATTTAATATTTAATGTATTGTAATAAAACAATGCATTTCTGAACTCATCATCTTTGTGTCTGTTTGCAAATGTTGAAAAGCAGCAGGGAATCAAATAATTATTTTCCTCACTCTATATGCTTTAATATTGATGATAATCTAATAGTGTCTATGAGTTTTTGCTCTTTAGCAAGATAATATCTAATTCGTTGTATTAAAACATCTAAAGAAAAATGTGACCATGATTTCTATGGTTTTATATTGAATATATTTGATGTTTTCCTGTAACGAAAACCCTTCTCCTCAGTTAAATCCATTGAGTTTCTGGAGAAAACCTTTAGAGTCAGCCAGACATAGATGCCCTGGCCTTTGAGTTGTAATCACACTTCCTCTGAACCAGCACGATCTGGCCCTTACCCTGCTCTAGCTTATTATTTCAGTTCCCCTTTCTCTTAACGTGCCCCCTGGAGCCATTACTGTATTTAAATTTAGACCAAAGGGCACATGTGAGCCAGCTGACTGGGGTGCTAATCTCTGAACCTTGAAGTTCTTGACTATTCGTTTGTATATAACATATAGAAATAAAACGAGAGATCGATTACACATGGCTGAGTGGTTGTCTGACAAAAACGCTGCAGTGAGCTTCACCTCTGGAGCAACAGGGCAGCTGCAGACTTCTGATGACTGAGCTGGATTGCACTCCCTTATAGCTAAGATTTGAATCAATCTGGCCTCAAAGCCAGGGTCACCTTATCTACATCAGGGTCTTGTGACATGGGCAACAGGTGGAGAGTTTTGCTAGGGGGTTGGTAGGAGAACAGAAGAAAGTCTTAATTTCCACTTTCAACAGGTGGTCTAAGCTGTATTTGAAATTAGTTGTGAAATCTTCTTCTGTTCACTTGACTGTGACTCTGTGATCTCTTCCTTATGAGTGACTCTGGCTTTCGTTCTTGCCTTAACCTGTCTAAGTCTCTGTGTTGCAACTTTGTCCTGAGGTCAGTGGCATGAAGCATCTGTTTCCCTTCTCTCAAAATCTGTATTGCAGGGGTTTTCCCAATCTTTTGGTTTAAACAGAAGAGGTCTGTTTGGACAATACCTGCTTCAATGATTCCATAAAAGACAAAGCTAACATACTTTTAGGACAGCGTTCAAATATCAAATATTATTGGAAAGGTAGGATTTTACAAATTACACAATTTCCAACACAGGATGGATGAATAATACTGGGGCACAAATAAAAAAAAAATCTAATTATTTACATCATATTTTGTTCCACTTTCTTACAGCTGGTGGTCCTAATAAGAGAAACAAATCATACAACTCTTCATTTTGGAATTTGAATTAAATGAAGTGCATCAATGAACAAAACTAAAAATGTTCTTGTAGATGCAACATCTCAGTTTGGATTTTCAGTGGAGTATAAGAAATAGAATGTTCTTATCTTATATTAATTCATTTACAATGCATGGGTAAAGAGAGATTTCATTGTCTAAAACAAGTCATCCATTTCTGTTAAAAAGATAAATAGTTCAGTGCTGGACAGGGCTCTTCCACTGACATAGAAATCCCAGAATAAACGTGTACAATATTACTCTATCCATCAGCGGCCCCTGTCTGAAAGCGCTTTGGCACTCGGAGTTTAATCCATTAAAGTGCACCCTTTCTCTCACCAGCCTGACATTGAGAGGCTGAATCCAACTTTGTGCTGACATCTCGCGCAGAGATCACCCTTTTATTCAAGCAGTGCTGCCATCTCTGCCTCTTTCAATAATATCCTGAGTGTGGGGTCACACAATCAGGGCTTCGAGCCCCACTGCAGAGATTTGCTTGGTGAAAAGATTCGATGAGGGCAGCTTTACCTGTTGACAGGAGAGCCCAGAGCTGTCTAAACAACCTTTCCTGGTAATGACAGTTAATGAAGGACCTCCCGTAACTGCACAGGTTAAAGCAGGAGTGGTATTCATAACAAACATGTCGACTGGAGTTTAGCATTCAGGTAAGGCCTTTTCTACATGCAAGGTCAGTAATCGGAAAGTACCTGCTGATATGAAACAACACAAAAGAACTATATAATTTCATGTTGATGAAATGCGAACATGGAACAAACTGGAGCAAGTAAGTCTTCCTATTAAGTGGTTGAATTAGAACTGTTCTTTTGTCAAACATGGTGATCTTACAAGGAAGTGAAGGGGAAGTGACGTGTTTAGAGTGAGTGATTTTCTGGTGATTGGCTGTTTTGGCATTTGGTCAATTAGGGTGTGATTATTTTGACATGAGCTTTTTATGATGCACAAACTGATGAGTGTCGTAAGGTGAGTAGAATGAGCCCCATTTAGAAGGTCAAATGAATCCTTGACAATAAGTAGATTATGGAGTTGAACATGTATTTATTTTGTAATTGAATGCGCCTGAAGTTAAAGCATTTGAAATTAATTTCAACTTAAAGGTTAGGTAAATATGATGTTATTTGCAGTCTGTAAATGGAGCAGTAATTTAAGACCTGCTCAATTTTCTTGTGCTCTAACAATTTAATCTCTTTTTTATTCTGCTTAGAGTACACCTTTTACACATTAAGTTCTGCATTATTGTTAATTAACTGATCAATTAAATGTATTCTAGTCGGTTATTTAATACAATATAATTATTATAATTTTACAAATGTAATCTAGTTGGTCATCCAAATGTTTTCTAATTCCATCAGTTTATACACTGCTCTTAATAGTTTGCTTTTTCACGAAAACTGTAAAAATAACTGTTCTCTAGCAGATAGAAGATAAACTTTCTTCCATGAACTGGTGCTGAGGTGCATGGGGGCAGATTGTGGAAATGGAAAACGCTAAGTGTAACTTGTCTCTGTAATGGACAAAACCCTATGAGGAAATGTTATGTTAGGAATGGAAAAAAGCAGGCCGTTGACACTATTTAACATATAACCTTTTGTCTTGGTGTCCTCTAACAAAAAATAAAGACCCCAACGACGACTGTTGGCAATTGGAGCAGCCGTTAGAACCACTGTGCAGGGCAGAGAAAAGGAAAGGGCAGTAGCTGGTGCTTTAAAGTGTCACAGCCTTTGTAGCTGTGACTAGTTTATGATGCTGATGTCAAGCATCCCACTCAATGAGCTCTTTGTCCTGAACTGAGACCAGGGCAGTGGGAAAACTGCCCACATTAAGTCGGCAGGCCCATCTATCTTTCTGCTAGGTCTTGCTGTCCCCTTTGTACCAAAACTCCTGTGTATTAAAGATCTCCCGGGTTAATGTGCTGGAAAATTGGCTTGCATTTTTATAGGAGGAGGCCAGCTAAATGAAAGAAAAACAACTTCAAGAGGGCAGAAAAGGACGAGAAAAAATATCTGAAGGAGTGATCTGAAAGGGCAGGCCCTCAAGACTTGTATCCTGTGACCTCGATAAAAGAGAAGCCTCTATGTCACACTGGAGACAGTCCTGTAGTCTGCCAGAGTGTGTTTCCATCCATTTATCATCAGAGTCATAAGCAGCGGTTGTTACTGTAGATGTGTTGACCCGGTCACTACGCACATAGAGATACATTTCACATAAATCTAAGGGGAACACCAACGAAGAGAGGAGAAAAAAGAAGTAGTATTGTGTTATAGAGTCAGTCAGCTAGAGACCTGAAACAATCATCACAGCCAATCCTTCATTCAGCAGGTCACTCCGTCTTTGTCGAAGTCATTGGCAGAAGTTTCCCACAGACATCAGATCAGGAGCATGGCACCTGCCCGGCTACCCGTTGAGAAGTCGAATACAGAATTGAAGCCATCAGTCCAATCAATAAGCTCTGGGTGTCCAGCTCATTGGACATGTTTATGGGTGTGGGAGGCTAATTAGCCGAGTCTTCCCAGGCTTAGAGAGAAGGGCCCACTCAACAGCTGGTCAATACTGGACTCCTGTCTTTAGGTCAATTCACTGGTAACTTCAGAGAACCACTGGGACAGCTACAGGTCCTCGGAGGCCAATTGGGTTAATAGCTGAGGCCTGAGATTTTTGAAGAATGCCTCGACTAAGAGCCTGTGATTTCTCATGAAATAATGACAGAAATGAAAAAAAAAAATGCAAACATCAACATCAAAAATACAAATAACATTATCAATAATAATAACAACAATATTAATATACAATAAAATTATTACAATAGTTATGTTGTTATTGTTGTTTTTGCTGTTGATGCTGATTTATAGTATTTTTTATTTTATTTTCAGGTACAATTTTTTTTATTGTTATATTTTAAGTGTATTGAAATCTATTAGTATTGTGTAAATAATAGGTGTTATGTTCGTTTGTTATTATTATTATATTGTGGGTGCTATGTAGTGAAAATTATGCTGATTATATGATAAGAAATCAATAATTCAATTCCATTTTGTGTCACATACCAAAAATGTAATATTATTGGTTATTGTAATTTAGTAACATGTTTTACACAAAAAACACAGTTCATTATGTTAGTAAAGAAGTTTCTAGTCATTATTTACATTATTTTATTTATTACTCTATCATTTCTTTTTCATTCATTCATTCATTCATCTTCATGTCGGCTTTATTCCCTTTCGGGGTCGCCACAGCGGAATGAACCGCCAACTATCATTTCTTTTATGTCATTGTTTATATTTATGTATTATTATTTTATTACAGATAAGTCACCGCTTTGTAATATTGTCTTTCCCCCATCTGTTTTGTTACAGGGTGTGTGCGCTTCTGCATCAAGAGGGATTGCGATCTAAATATCTCTTTTCTAAGCAATGGAACGAGCTAAAAGTGGACAGCCCTTAAGGAGTACAAGTCAAACACTGACCATTGACATCCAACAAACTAAGCGTTTGCTTTTTCCCATTTTGTGACCCTGAGGGGTCAAAAAGTTTTGGTCCCCGTAGTCTCTTAACACGCAGATGTTACAGTAACATTAGTAGGAAATCAGGGCCAAACAGCACCTTTGACCCGACTGTCAGCTGATCCAGCATGGCTTCTTTTGAAATGGACTCTCCACTTCTATAAATTACCACATTTTCCCACCGTCTATCCTCCATTCAGCCTCCTCATCCAGCCCCATTCGTTTGGAAGAGCCCTGCGGTCAACGAATAGCGATGGCTCAGTGGCTTGTGAATCTGACCTCTTGGCTCCAGAAAGGTCAAAGGGCTCACACCAGGGTCAGGGCCTTTCTTTATGTCTCCTCTCACCAAAGGCTCTGTAATGAATGGAGAGCCCGGGGGAAACAAAAGCTTTCAGGAGAGACAAGCGACAGTGTTCTATACATCAGCGCCTTTGCTTACTGTGACATTCTCCCTACCAACTGAAACAAACAAACAAAACAGTGAAAGAAGCGGAAGTTAGAGGGAAAAAATCCCTTCAACTTATGAAAGCAAGCGGAAAACATAGGTGCTGTATCCTGACTGTAAAACACATATCTGGAAAAGGCTTGAAGATATACTTCAATCTTCAGAACAACTACGATTACGCAGTCAGTGTATATATGTCCAGATATACTTTCTACTTTTTTCAGGACTAATTGAGCTTTTAGACTTTAGCATGTTGCTTTAACTGTATAGTCAATTGGTTTCTGCCCTGAAGTTATTAAAATACCTGAATTCAACATATCCAACTCACATCAAACAAGGAAATCATCACAGACACTAGACAGAAACATGTACTGTCATCTTTACTTTTTACACAGACCAGCTGAAGAACAATAGAGCAATAGCTACCTAGTGTTTTGGAAGTAATAGTGCAACATCAGGCCACAGACTGCGCAGGTTATCCCAGAAAGCAACGAAAGTTTAAAAATACAGATAAGGCAGGCAAGACAAGTTAATTTGTATAGCACATTCCGTACACAGGGTAATTCAAAGTGATATACATTGGAAACAAATAAAAAATCATTAAAACAGAGATTAAGATGGTGAAGTGAAGAGGTAAAATAGTTGTTCGGACGTTGGTGCTCAGTCGACAAAAGCGCAACTAAACAGGTGAGTCTTTAGCCTGGATTTAAACTTGTCTAAAGTGATGGCACCCTTGATCTTTTCTGGAAGCTGTTTCCATCTGTGGGCCGCATGGTAACTAAAAGAATACTTACCCTGTTTGGAATTTGGATCTAATTTATTTGATATTATTTGAGCCGAGGGATCTCAGCTCCCTGTTTGGTGTGTATTCACTGATAATGTCTGCTAGGTATTTAGCTACTAAGTTATGTTTGGACTTGTATACAAGCAGCAGAACTTTAAAATCTATTCTGAAGGAGACCGGCAGCCATTCTGAACGAGCTGTAGCTGTTAAATGGTCTTTTTGGGAAGACCGGTGAGAACACCGTTACAGTAGTCCAGCCTGCGGAAGATGAAAGCATGAATTAGTTTCTCTTGTCTGTAAACAAAGCATCTGACTCTTGCAATGTTTCTAAGATGGTAATAAGCTGATTTGGTCAATGCTTTGATGTGGTTATTTAAACTAAGCTCAGAGTCCAGAATCACCCCAAGATTCCTGACCTTATTTAAACTAAGGCCCTTGGCATTGAGATACATGTTAACTTTAACAACCTCGCTTTTGGTTCCGAAAGTAATGCAATGATTTCAGTTTTGTCCTTGTTTAATTGAAGAAAGTTGTTTTGCATCCAGTTTTTAATCTCATCGAGACATTGGCAGAGAGAGCTTATGGGGTTGTAGTCATTCGTGGATATAGCTAGATAATTTTTTGTGTCATCAACATACTATGGTATGATATCTGGTTCCTTCTCATAATTTAGCCTTGCGGAAGCATGTACAGGTTAAATAGTAAAGGTGCAAGGATTGAGCCTTGAGGGACTCCACAAGACACCGCAGTTCACTTCAGTATGTAATCACCTATGTTTACATAGAAACCTCTTCCTTCTAAGTATGATCTGAACCATTTATAATCTATCGAGAAGGATTTTGTGGTCAACTGTGTCGAAGGCAGTGCTCAGATCGAGTAGAACCAGGACAGTCACTTTTCCTGAATCAGTGTTTAACCTAATGTCATTGACTATCTTCAGTAGAGCTGTCTCTGTGCTGTGATGAGCTCTGAAACCTGACTGATAACAATCCATGTGTTTATTTTGGGTAAGGAATTCAATCAGTTGTTTTGCCACAATCTTTTCCATACAATAAGCATTTCAGCACCTCAATTTTTTTAGATAATCTGACAAAATGTCATCACATGTTATGAGTGTCAATTCAATATGATGGTCAAACCTGCAGAAATGCATTGCAAATTAAGAAAAAATTATATATTATTTCATAATGACAGTCAGAAAGGAGATCCAACCTGAATTCTCAGACATTGTATTTGACCCCTGTATATCAGCAAACTAATAGCCGAGTAAAGAAGCAATCAGTGATGATTTTTTTTTAGCCCTGCTCTTTTGCTGTAATGTGTTGCAGATTCCAGAGGTCATTGGCGGCGAAGTCGTTTTTAAGCAAATGGCATGTGGTGAGAGGTCAGAGTCAGGGGGCCCAGTGGGTGAAAGGTTGAATAACTCCAAGGAAAGTTGTAACTGTTTGAGAGGGGAGATCTTTAACAGGTTAAGACTTTTCCAGCACTCATTTTTTTAAGCCAAGGGGAAAAATATGCACATCTGGGCCTACCATCTTCTGTGTTAAATCAGTTGGTGCTCCTTTTTATGTTTTAACAATTTTTTTTTGTCATTCTTGTTAAAACTTTGTATAAATACTTAAAGACGTTTTGGATTGCTTATGTAAATGTATAGCTATATTCATCTTAACGGGATTTCAACATTATTATTATTATTATTAAAGTATTATTCTACGATCGATGAAATTTAATAAGAAATTTTTAATACCTCCAAGCAAATTCATGCATTGCACGTGTTTTTTAATAATATATTAATCCACAGAATGGCTGGTCATATTTTCACTGCAGATCAAATTGCAGGTGTTTTCAGAATTGCAGAATTCACGTTTTCTTTAAATTTAATGTTAGGGGAAGAAATTGGTTGGGAAATTTAGCAGAATTACAATTTGATTTTAGCCAGATGATTGCTGCAGCTGGACGCCAGAGAGTTTTCATTAGGGGCCCTAATTTACTGGCCTACTTCTGCATTCCAGCAGCTGGTCAAGCTCCCCCAGGTCTTAAAGTTCACCTTATATGTTCTGACAAAAGGGAATTGTTGGTAAAAATCACAAAATGATAGCAATAAATTATTGTTTGTATTAAATTTCATAAAAGTTCGGACATATTGTATATCATGGTCATAATGGCTTGTTACCAACATCTTTAATGTGTTAAAGTTGCATTCATGTGTGTTGGAAGAAAAAAAACATGTTCAAAATAAATTTCACCACCTAACAATTAAACTCCCCTGTTTTCAGTTTGTTGAAAATAGTTTTAAATCTCTAAAAAGTTCTGTGACATCATTAGACTTCCGCTTTAGCTTCTCTACCAGATCAAGAGACTCGTTGGTCAAAATTGCAACCAGCAATCCAAACAAGAGTCCGCTTCAGGACAGCTCAGAATCTGGTAAACTTTGAAATCCCCCCATTACTTTTTCCAGAACAATAAATCAAACCTCAGGCAGTGTTGTCTTGTCACTGACCTTTGATCTCGCACAAAAAAAGGTCAACACGGCCGACGTGAATTGTAAAAAAACAGGCTGCTATGTAAACACCATTAATTTCTTCACTGTAAGGGTTAGGGAGCTCTATGCCGAATAAAAGAATGCCTCAGATGTCTGGAAATCTGAAGTTCTAATGGTATTTCATTCATCAAATTGTCTGACTTGCCTAATAGCTGCTGGCATTTAAGTTTTAACTCCAAACGACTAGCTGATGACTAGCTGTTTCCCTCACACATGTTCTGATAAAGCTGGATGAATAATGATATAGTTTTCCATGTCTCAGCTTCCTTTCTCTTGTTTTTTTTCTCAAGGGAATTTTTTTCATCCTTTTAGAAAATCCAGTATTAAAATGTAATTAAAAGTCACAAATCTTTTAAGCCACACTCCTGACGAACCCAAAACACGAGCTAGACACAAGATTCTTCCAGTTAACAACGAATCAAATTTAATGACGCCATTGACTAGCTGGGGGTATTACATCTAAATGAGCTTGTTAATGTTTCCAGTCCATTACTTGCTAATGCTAAGGTAAACAATTCTGCAGGTTTCAAATAAGTATGGGTATCATGTACTTGTGAAAGTGTGTGTAAATAGCAGATAGATAGTGGGCTGGCCAGAGGGTAAGTATGGGGAGGAGCGGTCGTCTCTGAATGCGGCCTCATGCTGCAAAACAGACACCTCACCACCTTCTCAAGAGTAATTAAGAGTCATCACTACCTGCTGCTTGGCCACATTTCCTTGAAGCAAGTTTTTATACCTGACAATAACCTTTAGTGCATCACCTTGCTTTAATTTATTGGTTGTATCATTAGTTCTCAAAAAGAAAGAAAACTGCAGAAAAATTCTGTTGTTTAAATAAAGCTTTTTTAAACATGTCTTTTAAATGATTGACAACTTATATTTTTACTTTATTATCACAATTTCTTTTTTTTTTGAGAGAGGTTTACAACTAATGGTATTGATGTTTGGCAAAGGTTAAACCAAACATTTATGAGAGGATTTTTTAAAATTAATTAAAACACAAAAAGTGCATTGAAGCATGCAGTGTTTGTCTCTTAACATAACAAAGAGTACTAATGTGACTATTGTTTACAGCTCTACAAATGCTGTGATTCTATGTGTCAATTTTCAACAAATGCAGCAGTCTCACTGATTTCCTTTGAGTCGATTTAAATTGGTTCCTTTTTCAAGTGAATAAAGTTTCATGACTAAATTAATTGCTTTATCATCAATTTACTAATAAACCAACCTCTTTAAAAGTAAGGAACTACTCTTTACATTACGTGGTAGAGCAGTTTCTGGATTCTGCAGGGTCTCTAAACAACCACATACTCAGCGTCTCTTTCAGTAGGGTAGGAGAGAACTCTTTTCAGGTGACAGGTGAACTTAAGGAAATGTAGCTGTTTTTGTTTCATTTAATTGTATATTTTTTATCAAAATACAATGCTTTTATTCCCACAGAAATCCACAATGCAACCACATGCTTTGGAAATTCATAATACAGTGGATGTAAACTGACGTCAATTGGACACACGATAGACACAATGCTTTCTTACATGACTCTTCCCACATATATTTAATAATAATGTCTTCAATTTATATAGCACTTTTCCTCATTTTTATATGCTCATAGACACTTTACAATTTTCAGGATTATTTATTCACTCCACATTCACACTCTGGTGGTGATAAGCTACCTTGGTAGCCCTCAGCTGTCCTGGGGCAGTCTGACAGGACGTGTCTGCCACAATGGGCAATGTAGGTGAATGGCAGAACGGACCTGGCGGGGATCAAACCACCAACCTTCTGGTTACAGGACAACCAACTCCACCACTTTTTTTATTTACACTGCATAGGATTCTATGCAGTTTTATACAGCGTGGGATTTTAACAATCGTAGAGTAATAGTAATAGCTTGTTCATAGAATACTGTTTCGAACAAGGAAGTTTTGAGACACACTGAATCAAATTTTGAATTGACAAATACTACATATTATGTAAAGGATGTGAATTGGGACTAAACCAAAAATGTATTTTAGAAGATTAGGTTAGAAATTGAAATGCTCAACTTTTAAAGCAAATAAATACATAGTGTACCCATTTTCCAAGCAATAAGATGTAAAGATACCAAAATAACCCACTTAGTTTCTTACACTATCCACACTATAGCCACACTATCGTCAAGGACATGCTGATAAAGTTAATCTACCTAATTTATATGATAAGTAAATACAGTGTAATAAAAATGCATGATGTAAGAGATCAGAGTGATTGTAACATTTTTAAACCAAATTAATGATACATAAACACACATCAAATATGTTTTGTGGGACTTCTTAAAATGTCCACAAGATGTCAACACCAATCCCAAATCTTCTGAACCGAAATGAAGCAATGGAAACATCAAAACAACAAAAATACCACAAAAATTGTAAGCAACTGTCACTTTAAAATGAGTGCACAGCTTAGAACCTTGTAGCGCCCTTTGTGTTCAACTATGCAATGAATACTCTATGATGTGAGTGAGCATGTGTCACTGTCTTTGTATACACAGGTGAAGATGCAAAAACATATTAAAACAAACAATGTGGCCAAACATAAATAACAAAGGGAGCACAAATCATGGATTTTGACAAAATCTGTGCACCTCTTTTTCCTAGATGAGGGAATAGTTTACAGAGCTTCTTGGGGCAGGTAGGCCTAGCCTGGCACAATATTGCTTACTTTTATGGTCTGTTTTGTTAACCGAGCAATGTAAAACGCTTCAAAGTTATAATTTCTTGTATATTGTCGTGGCACTGCAATTGCATAATGAATTGATGAACATAAACACTACTTAACTTTATTCATTTGTACTGCTATTTGATTACCAAGTGGTTGCTGGTGTAGTCAGATGCCTGAAATGTATTTTTGATATTAAGTTAATTGCATATTTTTACATTAGTGATCTATGACACTTTTTCTTCTGACGTAGAAGGTGCTTGTTATGTGGCATTTGTTTAGCCTTTGCACAACCCTTTTGTTTTAACACCTCTTAAAAGCTGTACCTAATTTCAGCATTAATGTCTGCCGCTTACAATATGGGGGAGATTAGTTTTATACATCAAAATGTTTTTTTTTACTTTACTCCCTTACACAGTTTATATAATTTTACTCAAATTTTGCTCCTACAATAATGTCAAATAAAAGTTTGAGGAATTGTGAATGGATTTAATTGGATAAATATTCTGAATGTATGAAGTCAGGACATTCATATTTACCTAGCACACATTTTAGTGAATATACCAAAAACATCAATGTCGTAGTCTTCTTTGAATAATTGAATAATGTGATGCATTTATGCTTTGTGTTTGTGGCATTGTGAGTATGTCTGGGTATATACAGTTTTTACATGATTTTTATTAATTTAGTTGTAATAATCTGAAGCAAGTTCTCTGAAATATTCTAAAGCCATGCTAATCTGTAATTCCTATGTTTTAACGCCTAACATTTTTTATCCTCTAAAATTATTTAAAAGACAAATATTTTGTTGCCACATAAAGACCCCTCATAAACCTCTCCTACTGTAAACCAATTGGGAAGCCTTTAAAGCTCAATCCATTAGGTTTCAAATGAACATCCAGAGACTCAGTCTATCCCGGCTCTTATTGACTGAAGATAATAAATAGTCTTTAAATTGTCCCTGAAATTGTGTCCAACGGTGATTACAACCGGAGCCATGCTGTGCCTGTGTACAATAAAGAGAGCCAGGGAGAGAGGGAAGGAGTAAGAGATGTGGGGTAAGACAGGATAAAAGTGAAAGGATACAGAAGGAGGAGGTGGAGAAATGTGGATGTGTGCTCGCACCGTTTCCTTTAATCATTGGACTGCATGTTAAGAGTGGGGTAAGGGGGGCGGCTGTGTGTCTCAGTGTCTGTTGAAGACCATGTGTATGAAGTGGTCTTTCAGACATCTCAGTCAGGATTTCACAAGCTGTCATTCCTCTTTTCACATGCAGTGGGGTCTCTCCCTTTGACTCCTCTCTGTCCAATAGAGCTGAAGACAAGCCTCCTTTCACTATGTCTCTATTTTGTTCTTGTGGGATTCTACTCTGAAATATTTAGAGCGGTGCAAGGGAATTGCTCTAGAACTGATGATTAGCAATAGTGGTTATCAGGCAATTAAAGTGCAGATTTCAGAGACCATTTGCAGCTTCAATTAACTCTCTTTAAAAGGCTTTTAATTTAAAATATTATTAGTCTACAGTGAAAGCATGTTAATTATGGTTGCAAGAACATGATTTTCGTAAAAGCAGGTTAGCTTATTTGGTAACAAATCCCACAGTTTATACGTGAATACATTTTTTTTAAATGAATATGAATTTGTTGAACTGAGAGATTATAGACCTTTTATACACAATTATTTAGTAAAGAGTTGGGCTGAAAGTTGATCAAAAGCATTAATAACTTGTGTATTTTTGTATAATTCAATGAATTTGTCCCCAGCTATTTTTCACATTACCATCTATATACATTCTATAACAGGCAATATTCAGTCTGTGTTAAAAGGTCTATATACCCAAGAAAAACATAGTTCTTGTCCCCTCCTTCCTTGTCATGAACTAACTGCTTCTGTTTGTTTTGGAAAGGTGACCTTTAGTTGACATTTTGTTTAGTTTATCTTACTGATCAGAAATGACTACATGATTATTTATTTTTCTCTCCATTATCTACTGTTCGGACATTTCTCACAGAACTTTTCACTCATGTTTGACAACCTTTTGCTTAAATTTACAAGCACAATGCACAATAATGATTTAACATTGTTTTGCAAATTTAACACAATAAAAAATGTAATTGTATTTATCTTTTCACAACCTATGTCACCTTTGTCATGAAACTTAAAATTAAGCTCAATCGCAATCCTCAATCATTAATAAAAAGAAATTCTTAACAACCAGAAATTGGTCTATGGGTGTTGTCAATTCCAAACCAAGAATTCTGAGAAGGTGGTCCATAGTCACAAAGGGGAATAAAAACTTTTATTTTCTGTCAGGAATATTAAAGAACAATTGAGAATCTCATCAAAGAAACAAAATTCTGTATAAAGATTAAACTTGTGAAATGAATACATAAGCAGATAGCGACAAATCAAGCAACTTCTCTTTTTTCGACTTTTGATGTCATCATTCTGGCTCTTTTGATGGAGCAACAAGGGCAGTTCACAAGCGTATGGGCAGTTCCTCTACCAGCACTGAACAGAACCCCTTAGGTGTCGTGGAGAGCACCGGAGGCTTCAAAAGCTTTGCACATGCTTAGATTAATCAGTTATCCACAGAAACAGTGTCATGCATATCATAAAGCCAAAGGTTAGAACTACAGTATATTTCAGACTACAGACACTGTCTCCCTACTTCTGTTTAAGACTTAAAAATTCATTCATTCATTCATTCATTTCATGTCGGCTTTATTCCCTTTCGGGGTCGCCACAGCGGAATGAACCGCCAACTCTCTGGCATATGTTTTTACGCAGCGGATGCCCTTCTCTGCCGCAACCCATTGCTGGGAAAAGACTTAAAAATGTTTCTTTTAAACATTTGCTTTATTATACAAAAATACTCTTTTACACCAGATTATCGAGCCGTTTTATTTCTGTGATGAGAAACTAACTAGATTTAAATGATGCAGTTTTGTACTCTGGTGTCTTACTATTCTTTTCTCAATCCCTTAATTCACGTAATCCAGATTTTTTTTGCTCTCCAAACTATGCATCCAAACTCAATCAGTCCGTAGATGTGTCTATCTTAAATATAAGGATTCTAAATAAATACGATTTTGACTTTTAAATTAGTCACTAAGAACTTTTTACAATTATTATTGAACATAGTTTTAGTACAACTATTTCTCTTTTTAATCTTATGTTTGTAATTAATTATATCTTAAAACGTAACTTCATAAAACTATGTTGTCCACAGCACATGATGTTCATGCAAGTTAGATAACGACATAACCTAGTGACTTTTAGTGACTTTTGAAGTAGCCAATTGCAATCTTTTTTCCTTTTTTTATTGAGGAGTTGCTCTACTTTCCCTTAACATGACTCTAAATGCCAAAAAAGAATATGAGAAAGTCTTACGTTCTACTTATAGTAGAAAACTAAGGCATATGCTGTTCTAGGAAGAGATACCGCAAAGGGCCACAAAGGGGGATAAAACTTGGCTCCTCACTAGAGGAACTTTCTATGCATTGTTAATCTTTGTGTAATGAGGAATTTTAAAGCAAGAGCCCAGACATCAATTGTATACAGTCAGTGGTGTTTCATTGGGGAGATAATGTGAGGGTAAGCCAAGGTGAAGCCAAAACTACACTGCGTCTTATCCTATGTGTTAAAGGTTTATACAGAGTACTGACATCCAGACTGATTCAAGTAATCACTCATCTGTCAGTCAAGTTTAGATTGCTTTGTTGCGAAAGAAACACAACCAAGCTTAAATAATACCATAATTGGCACCCACTCACTGAAGGTTTAACATGCATTAAGAGATTTCTTATGAATGTTTTTCTGGTTTTATAAAAGGCAACAGTGACTAATATAGATATGAGATTAAGATATTTAGTCATATGGTGTGAAATAATAAAGATGAAAATAAAATGAAAAAGTGTCAAATTAAATTTGACTTCTGTCATTTACATTTATTTTATATGGAAACGTTTTCTTTAAATTAGTAAAAATGACAAGTTGTCTTAGTTCTCCAATACATCTCAAATAAATAATGTCTTTGGTTTTTGGTTCTCTTTTCATGCCTGTTTGTAACATTGAAATGCTACAGTTAATGCTGTAAGTAATGAGTCTACATGATCCTACTTGTAATAAAACAAGATGGATATCCTGAGGATCTGCAGATAGAGTTGAACAAAAGTGCCTTTCTCCCAAGCTGAGTGTAGGCAGGCGTATTGTGTCTGGGATTGGGTGTGAAGCTCCACTTTCATCTTTGTACTCGCCCTCTTGGCCCGTGCTGCCAGAGGCTGTGCCAGAGATGCTTGCCATGCACTTCTACACTCGTAGCTGAAGAGGCAGCTGATATTGACTGTGATTTCAGACTCAGATAGTCTGTGTTAGAGAGAGAGAGAGAGAGAGAGAGGGATAGGGAGCGGGGCCAGGACAGGACAGTGCCTTGAGTCTCACCAGCTGCACCCTGTCTTTTAGGAGGCAATGGAGAGGTCCTGGCATACGTTCGATCGTAAACTTTCTGCTGCCTCTCCCTTTGATTGTCCTTGGACATCTGCCTGGCCCTCCCATCAGGAATGTGTGGCAGCTGTTTGTTGCGAGTGCCTTCGCCATGTGAACTCAGGCCTGTGCACGGGTCCTGTCTTAATGAATTGAGCCAGCTCTAACCGGGTCGCCTGGGACTCCCGTCTGCAGTGCATAACTCTGCTGCGGGGTTGACAAGCAAGTGCATGGGGCTGGAGGCTGGGAAATGTATATTATGGAGGTTAACCATTTGCCCTTGCGCTGTAATTGGCTTAAATTGTCTCTGAACCAGATTTAGTTGGGAGGGTGTTTGTGTGCACAGAGCTGGGTACTTATGATGTAGGAGTGGGGGGGTTTGGTGGCCGAAAAGTTAAGCTAAAGTTTGCATTTGTATTCCCTAAAAAAAGAAGAAAGTACAGTGTATTTCTAAACATGTGTCGATGGTGGAAACTGGAGGACAGCTGTAATGATTATTATTAGATTATTTACTCTAAATGAAGAATAGAGTTAAAACCTATCAGGGTTCTACAAAAACTATAACATTGAATAGTGTGATCAGATTATTTGGAAAATAGTTTACTTCATCTTTCATTGATGTAAAAATATATATTACACAGATCTTAGAAAATATATTCTTATCTGAGGAACATTGAAAGTATTAGATGGATTGTCTTCATGTTTCTGGCTTTAAATGTTTAGTATTAATCAAATTGATTTGAAATGTTGCATACTGTTTGAAAGCAATCTTAATTATATGTTGCTTATTTTTTTATACTGTAAAGCACTTAAAGAAGATCGTGATGTACGCTATACAAATAAATTTACTTTAAAATCGAATAAATATAAGTCGATTCCTCATAAACCACACACTTCATTATCACAGTTGGAACCAAGTCATTCTCCATTAAAACCCCAGGCATTCTTAAGAGGGTCTTTTTTAAGTTTACCACTTCTTGTGTTGGAGGAAAAGGCGTCAACAAGTTGCTACACCGTAAAAAGAAAGAAAGAAAGAAGTAGTTTGTTGTTTTGTGAAAGCACATGGTATAGCATAATAAAAAATGTTTCTTTGTAAATTGAAATATTATAATTTTACACTTTAAACAAAAAAAGTCAATACTAAAATAAATATGTTTTAACAAAAAAAATCTAAATACAGATCTATTTTAAACTTATTTCAAAATTGCATTTATTGACAAATAAAATAATAAGGAAAGCGAGAATATTGTAATATATTATAAGTATAATTGATAAGGTTAATATAATGACCAATGAGTAAAGCAAAGAAAATGTGGTCTTAGAGAGCAAAGCATGCAGATCCCTCCTGTTATCTCAGCACGACAAACAGGTAAGCACAGAAGGTAGTAAGTTACTGGCCAGCAGCCACTCTAACTAATGCACTTTTTTTGCTATATTTTCAACTTATTTTTCTGTGCAATTGTAGAATTTAACTGCATGTTTTAAAAATAGACATTAGCCATTTTTGGTTTTAACATTATACATCAGGCAGCATATGTTTACAAGACATTTCAGGGATAAAGGAAAAGATGGAAAGTCCCTGATTCAATCTACAATGCTTTGTTATCTGTCTACAACTTAAAAGCATGAAGAAAGTAAGATCGCAGTCTCAATTCATCTTAAGAGTTAGTAAAAGGCAGGCTTGAGGATTACAGATAACGTGGGGAGTCCTCGTTCTAAGCACATAGACCAACAAGTCAAAGGTGCTGACAGGAGGGGAGGAATCTGGCTGTTTGTTTGAGGAGCAGGATTAAATGAATGCTGTGCAAGAACCGTGACCTGGTTCATGGTGCATGTTCTGATATGCTGAAACTTGTCGCTCATGTGGATGGGGAAGGTTGAGTCAAACAGGTGTAAATGTTCACATTCCGACATTCATCATCTTCTTTTTGTTTGGTACTAGGTGTTTTGTCAATAGCGTTTCAAGTATTGTAATGAAATGCATAGTTGAAAACAAACATTGTTGAATTCTCTTTTCCCACTTTTAACACTTTCATGCGATGACATGCAATTTTGTAAGTAGGTATTTGCTTAAATTTTTTTGTTATGTAGTTCTCAAAAAAACAGGTATTTTTTTTACCGAAAGAATATTATCTTTTTTTTCCTGATTCAAGATTTGGCTTGGAAAATCTTTAATCGGACATTGCATAGTTTTTCAGTCGCATGATTCAACTTATTCTTAAACTGCACTAGTAAATTGAAGGGGTTAAAAGTTAAAAGCACTCAATTTATGTTCTCACACTGTACGAGCCAATGCGACTTGGCTGCTCACACTATATGTTGTCTAAACACAACACGTCACTCTTGTGCACGGAACACAGAAAACGGAGCACGGAAGTGGAAGATACGCGTTGCTCGTTTGAGAATGCTGACAAAAACCAACCGAGCGGCCTTAACATTTTATGCCTCATTCTGGGTAGAAACTATTTAAAATGAAGGGAAACAATGTGTAGGGACAAGGAAATGGCTCAGATTTACTTTAAATCGGCTTTTAGTGCTGTTTCAAAAGTGTGATGTCCTCATGAAGAGTGAGTGGGATTTCAAATAGGTTCAGTTTTTTTTTCAATCATAATCGTTGGTTCAGGAGCTGGTTGTGAGGGGTTAATTCCTGCTCGCTACTTCAGGTCACAACACACGATCAGTTGTCACGATCAGAAAGTCAGGCCTATTCACAAAATAGTTACACGACTGAAAAACCATGGCAAATTGGGCTAAAAATTGCCCAGCGTCTGTCAGGCTTTATAGAAACTTCTACTTTCTCACATGCTATTACAGTGTGTTAAAAGTTGAATGTTTTACATTTTTGAGTACAAAGTTCACCTGTGCTGATGTAAAAAGTGTAGTCAACCATCTACTTAGATTTGTACTCACCTTTATAGTGTTTTATTAAAGTAGGATATACCCCATCTTGATAGTGCTCTGCAACTCTCAATCCATAGAGCTTTTATTTTGAAATGTACCATTCTAAAAATCCAATTTTATCAAGACAATAGTTATTGTATGTTCTCTGAATTTTCTGAACTGGTCTTGATCACTGTGTTCAAGCAGTGGTAAAAAGTGCTTTATTTTAATTACAAAATAATCACACAGAAATGGTCTGGGCCTGATTTCAGCTTTAAATTCTCATTGTCATTCATACATTCTGAATTGCCAATCACACTTATTTGCATCTACTCATGTCTCCTTGAAATTAAGATATTTAAAACTTTTGTTCTAGTTTCCTCCTTCCCGCATTTCAGACCGGGCAATCCCTTTCAGGATCCTTATTTGTCTGTCTGAAAATCTGTAAAATGGACATCCAATTATGAAAAATTTCACTGAACAAGTTATTTCCTTTCATATGAACTAATGTAAACTGTAGTTCCGTTGGATGAGTTTCATTCCCTCCCCGTACATTTCCTTGACAAGGTAAATAATCATTCTCGTTCATTAACATAGATTCAGTGTACTTGCATTGTTTTCAAATAATGTTTTAATTCAGTCCACATCTATGGTATTTGCATGAACTCATATCAGATATAATGACTATGTAAAATTTCTGTAAATATTAGGGATTAGCATGTTTTGTTAGCCGTATTTATGCTAACTGCTTCTTTCAGCTCATGTGAACATATAGCAAGTTTGTCACTTGCATTTCCTCAATTAGTTTTCTCTTTTATTTTGTCATTTCCTTTCCTCTCTGTAACCATTCATCACATGCCTCTGTTGTTTCCTTTTCCTTTTTTATTGAATATCTTATCACTGACTTTAAACAATTGCTATGTGATGAAAACAGACTTGTTTCCCCACAGAAACCAGATGTGTGGCTCACCATTCATTTGGTGTTTATCATTTGCGCTATGATTTTTGCAGTTGTTATTTGTTTGTTTCAATTGTTCAGCTGCATTATTCAGATTTGCAGATTAATGCTTGGCACAACTTTTCAGTCTTAATTTGCTGTTGAGTTGGATAGTTTTAAAAGATCACCACAGGTTTGTTTGTAAATTGTTGCTTCTTTTGAGCACACCACCTCAGTCTCTGATGAGACAGTGCAGTCCTCTCCTTAGAGCACGATGTGTTGTTTAAAACCTAATCAGCGACTAACTAGTCCCCAGTTATTTGTTTCGGGGCCCTGGTGCTTGAGAGTTCCCAGATGTTGTAGAAGGTGGGGAGTCGATTGTTTATACAGCAGCGAATCTTTTCCAAACACACACGTTCTATCAGCCTGCACGGCTATCTATCAGGGGAGGCAGAAGTTACAGTTTTTCTGAAGTCAGGCAGACACAAAAGCCCTTCGGCAGCAAATTACTACTCCCACCCCACCTGCTGCAACCAGCGTGCTGGCGGCGCAGCGCTCAGACGTGAAACCTGCCTCCGATCGATCGGTTGTTGTTGCAGCTGGGCTCCGCTTGATGGTTTATTTAAGCGGCTCCACATGCTTGCGGAGGGGCGAAAAGCAGCTGAATACATAAAACAGGCTCTCAGAACCACTTTGTGATCCGGGGGAAGAGTAAATGGAATAATAAAATCCAAATGGTTTCATCCTATTTTCTGGGCCTGTAAATCCGGGGAGTCACCATTTACCTTTATGATCCAATGCATGCAGGGAGAATATGTGTGTATGAGTTGCGGGGTGCTTGGGCGTGAGAATGCTGCTGCATATGATTTCCAGACTGTGTGTGTTCCTGGGAAAGGATTCGCTAAAAGATGAGCACATGTGCATACAGGAAGGGATCGTCTGTGAAAGAACAAATTTTCAGTGATTTATCTGCTCTGGAATGTTTTTATTTTCACTGAGTTACAAATTTGAGTTCGTACGTTCAAGGGTTTTACTTCATAGCACTTGCATAGTTCATTCATTTGATTTTAGTGGCACAATTCCAAATGCTTTATACAAATAAATGTTTTAGCTGTACTGCAAAAAAACAATATACTTTTAAGAGAATGGGATCTAGACTGGGCAGGTTAGTGTTTGTTCTGATTGAAATTGACCAGCACATGAGTAATGAACTGCGATGAAACTAAAGTTGCCTGACTGAATGAGCATGCCATCCAGTTCACTGGCTACTGTAATGAAACTTTTGCCGATGAAAAGGCATTCTACCTTTTGAGATGCAGCCTTGCATGGTTCTCCGGTAAAAGAGAATGCTTTTAAGCAAGTGGAGTGCAGAGAAGTGTGTTTGGGGAATGTCAAATATTTGCAAAGTTTCACCTGCTTGTGTTGCGTGTGGAGCTGTGATCAGACGCCTACTTCTGCCCAAATGAATCACCTGCTGACACGTATGCAGGTCATGTAGAACGATTCCAGTCGTCTTTTCTTTTCTTCAAGGTTGATTAAAAACTTTTTTAATCCATAGAAAAATAGAATTATCTAATATGCTGGTTAAAATATGCCTTTTAGAGTGTGTATTATATGATCATGAGATTATTTTGTAGAATGATGGGTATTCCTACATAATGCATGTAAACTAAAGAAAATCAAATAAAAATACAATAAAAAAATTTTTCAGTAATTCAGTCTTAAGCATTCCCAATACCTAACTGTAGTTTCAACACAATGAAGGAAATGTAAAAGTTTTACTCAACCTGATAAACTCACAATATGCAAAAAACAGGCTGAGAATCACAGGAAAATTAAATCTAATTGCTGCTATTTGCTGAGCTAGTGCTTTCCATTAATTCAAACTATATAAAAATATAGTTTTGGGCCCGTAGAGTTTTGTATAAAGCTCTTCAAATTCAAACTCTTTAAATTCTTTTTGGAGGTCATTCATTCAAAAATCGAGCTGCATTATTTTCTGTTCAAAACATAACACTAAAACAAGTTTTACCAGGAGGGAAATGCTTCTGTTTTGTAGAATATTATTTGACTGGGTTGTTGCATATCTGCCCTCTACATGTTCGATGATTTGGAGGTGAACACGTGCTTGTAGACTTTACAATTGGTATTTGTGTCTGGGATTGTGGTAGTGCTGTCATCCTGCCTTTGCTCTGTTGGCTGCTCTTGAGCTCTGCGACCCCAGAGCTGTCAGTGAAGCGTCAAGGTCGAGTCCTGACTTTCTTCAAGCAGGGGTCACAAACAGTACTGAGCTCTGCCCATTTCCTTCCCATGGGGCTGAGCCAAGGCAAAGATGTGTCCCACACTTCCTACTGCCACAGACACTATGCGGAAAGTGTGGGGGGATATACAATACTTTTACTTTTAGTTCAACACGACAACTGGGATTTTCCAGAAGAGCTTTGTCTGTCTGTCTGTCTGTCTGTCTATTAAAGGAAAGCACTTGCAATGAGAAATCATGACTCTTATTATGTTAGCTAATCTGAGGATAATTTAGCAGTGCATTATGTTTAATTTCTCATTCTTAGCTTATCAGCTAGTAAATAGCAAGTAATGGTCATTTAATTTAAAACCTATCATGGTCTATGTTCATTTCTCTGGTTACAATACTTTATTTTTAGTTTAAAGGGTCTATTAAGTGGAAAATCAACTTCTGATGTTCAAACATGTTTTAGCGTTATATTCATCAAATACAAATGTGCAATTGTATTCACATTCATAAATGTATATTTGTTAAATTAATGTATTTTTACTATATATGCTCCAAACCTTGTGCTCATGCAACTTACTTACCATAAACCTCCCTTTAGCCAATCAGGTAAAGCATATCCAACCCCCTGGCCTGTATCAGCTAAAAGTCATTACTCACTGAAATCTGCAGGATAAATCTGGAGGAACAGGTTGCATTTAAGGGGGCGAGGCTTAAGCATAGTAGTAAAGGTGGATAAACACGCTCTTTGAATATAGGTGTCCATACACCTATATTCAACCTACATTAAACAAAGTGTTTTAAATAAATTGGTGCATACAGTAGTTTACAGTCTACATGGTTTTTGGGAAAATAGGGTCCACTTTAGTTTTAGATTTAGGTTAATTACTTACGAGATATTTAAAATATTTTATGGTCAATAGAAGAAAACATGTAATAACTGCTTCACAGAGGTTTGTAATAACTAACTACATTTACTTTGTTACGTTTACATGAGTACAATAATAGGGTAACTTGTACCAGTAAGTACTTCTAAAAAAATGTAAAAATATGTTACTTTTACGCAAGTAATTTTTGGCTAAATATCTGTAGTTCCGTTCTCTCCATTTGGAGGAGTTGTAATTGTATTTAGTTGTATTTTTTTTGTATTTGCAAGCTATTTTTTTAAAGTTTTGCCTGTGAGATGTGGACAAGGCTGATGTGAGTGCCAACTACTCACATCCATTTTACATTCAGCTTGCTTATAGTTATGATGTATAATGCTAATGTCGTGACGTTTTGTCGTGACTCATTATTTACTCATAAGTGACTCTGCTTTCATTATAGAGATGACTATACTCTCTTCTACTAGTTTGACAATCAGTGTCAAGATCTGAAGTAACTAGAAACTATTTTAGTATATTTTTCATTACTTTTGCTCAAGTAAATTATATGAAAGTTACTTTTATTCTTTCTTGACTAAAAATGTTCACAAGCACTTTTCCTTGAGCGCATTTTAAAAACTCTACTCACTTCTGCTTCTGGTTTATCTTCTTTTAAATATACTCTCAATTCAATTTGATTGTTTTGTGAATAAAATATGCCTATGATGCAACATATGAAATACAACCAAAAAAATGTTTTTTTGTTTTTTTTTACTTTTGCCAAATTTTTGAATTAACTAAGTATATGTTGTGTATGCGGGAAAAGGATAAAGTCAAGAAACACTCACCTTGGAAGCCTTATTGAATAAAAAATTACTCACTAGAAACACACCGCACATATTTTACCTGTCATAACAAGGTAAAACGTCATGCACTGGCCACATGTCAGAATAAGCACAAGCCAATACACATAAAAATGATTTTTACAGTGGAAAATATAGCTTTGTCACACAGGGTTTTTATACATTGCTTGGATATAATCGCTAATGAATTGCTCAGGAATGTAATGGTACTATATTTATATCAGAGGTGCACAGCAGAGCAGACTCTAATTTAAATTTACAGTCCACTTAAAATGAACACTGCACAGCTTTGTCAAATAACTAGCGCTAGAAGAAACACTTGAATAACTTTACATTCATATGCAACAATAATGGGCATAAACTGTAATCGCTTTTTATGTGGCAAACATCTTAGATTGCATTCCACTATGCCATCAGTCATCAAACTGTTGTTGTCAGAACTTGTTGTTTTTTAACACATTGAACCAGGAAAGGTAAGTCTCGCAAAAACACCCAGACTCACTGATATTTGGGATATTTCTGTAAAATCCCTGGAGATTGAGCCTGCTCTAGAAAACGCTGAGGGCTGAAAAATATTATGAGAGAACCACTGTTTATGCAGACCTCAGGTTCATGGTGAAGAAACAGAAAATAGCTTATCCCCGTAAGAGCTAAACCTTCACCTATTCACAGAAAAACAGAGAAGCAAGATGAAATCATAAAAATCAATACACCATATTTAACGGTCTTTGAGTTCATGTCTAAAAGTTACCTGACTTTTCATTTAATCTCTTCTCCATTTGAAAGTCACGTAATAAATGAGAATGTTGCAGGTTATTTTATGCCTTGCTTACTTTGTTCCAATATTAGTTATTTTCATCAAAGCCATCCAGTAATTTGGATGCTAAAAGCTAATTAGAATAAAGAGACTGTAAGTCTCAAAAGGGATTAAACGTACTGTAAAGGTGTAAGGATACATGCAAAACAAATATAATTCATGAAACGCAGTATTACAAGTATTGTTAATTAACAATAGCACACATGGTCTTTCAAAAATGGATCACAATTTTAATCACAAATTCTTTATAATTTTTGGTAGCACATAATACCAAAAATTAATAATAGCCACACAATACTAAATTAACCATCAATAATTAATGATCAGCAAATAGTAAATTAATAATTATAAAGTATTGTTTCTATGTAACAAAAACACATCTGTAAGCAGTTTAAAAATATAACTTTAAAGGCTTTATTCCTGGTTTATAAGCATCAAAATAAAATGATTAATCTTTACTTTAGAGCTCACAGAAACAGTCAATTGGCAGATAGTAGGGTTACAACTACCTGAATTAATCACGTGTACAGATTATGTGTTCATGGAGCATGTATTATCACACTGAGTAAGTTACTATATTTCCTAATAATATGATTTCAAATGGTTTAATAATGATTTATTCACACATTATAAACGATTTCATGAATCACTTACAACTAATAACGGATCTTGAAATAGTGAAATGTTTAATTTATAAATGATTAACTGATAAATGTTAACATATGTTTATAAACCAAGAATAAAGCCTTCAAACTAATGTGTTTAAATTGCTTACAAATTTGTAATAACATAGAAACAATGCTTTATAAACTATTAACTTTTTACTTATGCACCTTGCAAAATCTTTTGTAAGGGAAGGCTAGCAAGGATTTATATACATTTATCTGCCTTTTATTGATTCAATCCAAATGGAACTCATGAATGTTATTATTTATTGTATATTAATCTCTATAATAAAAAATACCAAACAGTTATGATGTTATGTTTAAATATATACACATACATATTTAAATAGTATTGTTAGACATTGAATAGAAATAGAGATGATCAGAAATAGAGAAGTCAACTTTCTCCAATGAAAAAAAAACCCTTTTTTATTTTGAGGTACTATCTGCTAAAATAAAAACAAATACAACTAAAAGTATAAATAATAATTAATGGTTAATTTGAAACAAAATGGAGTTTCTGATTCACCCTTCAAGATTCCTTCTCTTCAGAGAACATGCTCTCCTGGGCACTATAACTTCACTATGTTCTACTAATGTCACTTAACCAAAACGGCATTGACTCTTTGAGTTCACTGGTAGAGCGTTCACATTGTGTAACAGCTTCTGTAAAACATCATGGAAAGGGATGTTGTGTAAGACCTTGAGTACTGTATGCAACTCCATATACCAGATAAGCACACAAGTCCTCTCCTTTTTGTCTTCTTTAATAATGAATTCTCAATGTAATATCCTTTGCTTGATTAATAATCATAAAATGAATTGTGAAAAGTTATTAGTTGTTGTTATTTCTTCATAGCTTTCTTTTAGTTGTTGTGCTAGTAAGAGAGAGCATTTATTGAGCACCACCATGCCTTGTTTTTCTGTAACTTCAGCAGCTCTAAAATTAAAAAGCCAATCAAAATAGTTGTCGTTGACCCTTTACAAATAGTGGGCTAGTGCAAATGCTTGCTTGCAAAGTCACAAAAGTATGCAGCATTAAACAGACATCTCTGAACCATATACATGTTTTTAATTGTTTTCCTTATGAAGTAAATTTTTTGTACTTCTATACTCTGTAGTTTCAACATGCACTTATAAATCCTTTATTTATTTTAGATAGATCTTGCTAATATCTCGATTTATTTCATTAAATGTTTTCAATTACTTTTTGCACTTTTAAAGACAAAAAATTTTAATAATTCTGATATAAACAATTGGATATTGGAAGTAAAAGTTTTGATTATGATTATGGTTTATTAAGTATTTGTATTTGAACTGTACACATTTTATTGTAAATGTAAATGCTAAAAACATTAAAGTGAAATCTTGAATTGATTAAATTATACCTTCAATAAATTATACCTTCAATTATACCTAAGTGGCTGTTTTGAGCCTTGACTGGGTAAGCTAAATTTTTTGTAGTGTATACTGTATGATTTTTCCAAGTGATAAGTTGCAGCTAGGAGGGCATCCGCTGCGTGAATCCTATGCTAGATGGTTCATTCCACTGTGGTGACCCCAGATAAAAGAGACGGAGACAAAAAGAAACTGGATGTATGGATATCTTCAAAAAAATAAACAAATGACTTCTGGTCAGCCACAAAATGCAATGTTCTTTAAAAGTTGTTCAACTCAAATATTTATATGTAGACACAAGGTAAAACAAGCAATATTAAATTATATCACTTACTGCTTTAGGTGAGGAATAAATAAATAAATAAATAACAATGGACCTAAAACTGATCCTTGCTGCACTCCACAGTTCACAACTCTGACCAGGAAACTTTGTTACATATTTACAAACTCTACACATGTTTGGAAACCAACATGTTTTGTTATTTTCGATCCACTTACAGAATTGTTATTCATTTGTTTACATGTGCCGGAGTAGATAATAACAAAACGTTTTAATTAACACAATGTGCATACCTCTCTACATAATAAAAAGTACATAACAAAAAGTATTTAAAGTATTTTATTCCAAACCACTGAAGATTGTTTAAATTTTTTGTCAGTTTAACATTGGGTTTGGGTACCAAAACCCAGTGGCAATACAGGACCGGTACCTCTAGGACTGGTCGGAAACAGAGCGTGGATTTCGGTGCCTCTTTTCCAGTGCCACTTAAATACCTGAATCGGCAGGATGTGCCAATCCTCTTCATTCAATTTGTCAGTCCAATTTCAAGGATATGGAGATAGTCCAATGAATGAGCTAGTCACTCTCTGACTTCACTACATTTTCCCCTTTTAACAAATCAACAGTCAATAAGAGCCTCCGAGAAGCATGCGAATGCAGGAAAAGAAAATGTTACACTTGCTCTGATGGAACATGGAAGCAGGTGCTAAAATATTAAATTAAACAACTTGCATTAAACTAAATGCCAAAACTAAATGGTCGAAAGTGTCAAAAAAAAACAAACAAACGGTATCAGAAAAAACCCAAACGATACCCAACCTTATATAATATACAATGAGAAATAGCTAAATAAACCTTGGGAAAATTTACCTTTGCTATATATGAATTGACTCAATCAAAACATTATGTATGTTTATAAACAGTTGTCAACAGTGGTGTAGTACAACCAGAAGGCCGGCTCCACAAATGTTTATTGTGTCATCACTTTTCGTACCTGTTATGTTTTTCTCAACACCACCAAGAACATCAAACCTTCCTGGATTTGTGACAGGCTCTCTAATTACCTCTGCTATTTACAGTGCGCGGGCCGGCTGCTACTGATTTCTCCATTATCTTGACAGTCAACAAACTGGTCCCATTAGAACAGCGGTGCGTGAGGCCGGCCTGGGGCAGATCTGGGCTTTGGTGACTGAAAATCGCTTCTGTATTAAAAGTCACCATGTAATAACTGCCTTCAGCTTTATCGCTGAAGAGTCATTTTTTGAGTGAAGTGCTCGAAAAGGGAGGGAATAGATTTTTCTTTGTACATGCTTTATTGGCCAAGCACAATTTCTGAAGAAGAACTTTAGAAGACTCAGTGAGCATTTTACCAAGCCTCTGAAAATATCTATGCATTTCCATCTTTTGCCAAATGAAATGTTTTTTTATAAACTGTTGAGGAAACTGTGTAACCTAGTTTTATCAAAATGTTACTATTTTAAAATAGTCCATACAATTATAATGCAGACAGTAATTATTGCAGTTACAACAAAAATTGTGTGCATCAGTGAAAGCAAGCTGTGTTAAGTAGCAAGAGGCAAAGCCACACACTGACCTGGAAGAAATGCATCTTTCCAGGTCATGTCTAAAAGACTCAAAAGTCTAACCTCATTTAACAGGGTCTCATGCCTGAGTCAAACCTGTGTCATCAAACATGACCTCCGTATGCAAACATACTGATCTTTTGTAATACTCTTTTAAATGTAAGTTACCTTTTTACTGATCTATTTCTGGTTAGTTTATATTTGGAATGGACTAACTCTAGTTTCTCCAAAAGTCTTCTTGTTGAATAACTAAGAGTTTTTCAGTCGTTTTCTAAAATGCTTTCTTTCTGTCAATTTTGTTGAGTCAGGTGTCAAGATTCAAAGCTATTGTTGGGTAAATGAAACATCAGTGGAGAAAATTTCAATTAACTCCTCTCTTTCTATAAATATGTCTGCTGGAAGACGGACAGCTTCTTGACAGCATGACATTGTTGGAGAGATGTGTCTTTTGAGTAAAGGTCATTACTCCTCCTCCATGATGCCTTTCCATGTCACTAAGAAGAATGGTATGATGACCAATCAGGGTCTGGTATGCCTAAAACCACAGATATGGCTCTAGGGGTGGTCAGAAGTCATCAGGATTGGCCGGTTGTATTGAGGGTAAGGAAGGTCAAACCTTTGACATTTGCTGTGACACTAGCCCTCTATTTTTATGCAGAGGCCTTCTCGTGCCAATTACTTCTTGCCTTCTATAGAGGTATCAAGTTGCAAATGTCACCAATAGAATAGACTTTGTTATTGGAGGCTAGGTTCTAGGTGCACACATTCTATTTATGATGATCTCTTTTGTAAACTTACTTTAAAATAGTTTATAGGATTATGAGGTGTATTGAAAATTCATGATAAGCTTGCTGCTTATGTGATTTGTCATTCACGTGGGTACCGAGAATGATTGCAGATGCTGGAGAGATCTGTGTGACACTACAGAGGATTAATTTCCCACTGAGTTCTTGTAAATAGTAATGAGCCAAACAAGGTTGTCCAGTCGGTAAACTTTGGATCGGATTTCACTGTTTAACAAGCTCTTGTCCTGTAAATGGCATAGAGGATTCATAAATGACTTGAAGCTTTCTTTGAACTCAGTCAGGTTTAAAATTTACAGTGCTCATTTGTGCAAATATGAAAGTTTTCTTTTAACATTATGAATGCAAAAAAATGTAAACATTTTAGTGTAGCTTGAACTGAAAAACTTAAAGTGGAGTTATATTTCTTAATATCATACTGAGTTTTATATTAATTAATGTTAAACAGAGTACTATTACTAAACTATAGGATTTTTAAGAAGATTAATGTCATATTAATGGCAGTAAACACATGAAAGTGTATTTACCAAGTCACATGCATCTCTGTATCCACTGTGTTCTTCTGGGAAGTTCATGTTGTTCTCATGTGTGCATAGGCTTTTTACTCCAAGTGCTTTGTTTTTTTTCCTCCCACAACATAAAATCATGGTAATGAGTGAGTTAGATACTCTGTATTATATAATTTAGGCTAAACTAGGTTTGCAAAACACATTTAATGATTACATTACTATTTGTGGATAAACCTGGCCTCTGTAGATTGCATGAGGTATAAGTATATTTTTCTAATTTGCATTGTGTTGTGTATTTTTGTATATTTTTGTGAATTGTAATTGTACTCTTACCACATATAGTTATCCAAAATACATCTGGATTCACAGAAAGTCTCTAGTTTGTGAATGTGTGTTGAAGAAAGTGCAAAAAACACTATATAATTACATTTGATTGATTTCTATTGAACTATTTAATTTCTTGCACATGATTGTTCAATTCAGAAATCATTTTTGAAGGCAATCACATCTTAAAACAGAAAACAAATGCCCATTTCTCAGAATGTAATCTGTGTTTTAAGTGTGTTTAAGATATGTTTTAAAACGTCCTTACATTTCACAATAATTTTGTTTATATTAAATAAAAGAAAATCTTAAATGTTTTTTTTTGTATTTACTTAATGTACTGTGGATTGTAAAGTTGTTTTGTAATAAACAACTAAGCAATCAAATAAAGCAGTGAATACAGCTCTGGAATAACACATTTTTTGTAGCCTTCTAGGCAGAATAAGTGTTCCTGAACATACGCTCATTGTGTTTAAAAGTGCTTCTAAAAAAAGATTTTGCTAAAAGGTGAAGTAGAGTGTATACAACTTGGAGTTATTTTGCTGAACATCTTCAATCCCTTTTTGCACATTTCAGCTGAACTGATCAACCATTGATTTAGTTAATAGGTCATGTAGTTGAGTAATTTCTATAGGTCATGCACTTTGTGACACATAAAAGCTGCCCAGAGTTAGAAAAGCTTAAATCCTCAAAGTTGAACAATATCTTAAGTATTACAGAGGGAACCTAGAGGTAAAGGGCAAAGGGTTGTGTGTTTGGTGTCACTTTTAAAAATTCAATAACTTAATAGTGCATGGGTCTGTCTCGACATCAAACAACCATCTTGTATTATTTATTCTGGAATGTTGTTTATAAAGATAGAAATCCCTACAACGAACTGTTTGAGATGTGAACATAATTCACCTGTCCCTCAGGAGAGTGAGTGTGTTTTAGTGACTGGCTTGATTGAGTCAATATTCAACTGGTTTTAAAACACTCCCAATGGCACAGAAGCTTGGAAATATGGATTTTTTTTTTCATCGTCACTACAGAATTGACTTACCAAGGCACTGGAAACAGCCACTGATCCCTGAGAGATATGTAACAGATTTGTTTTAATTAAGTGTGCAAACAAAAGAGAAATTGGATCGTTGACTGAAACACTGGAACTGGAACAATAAAGGCACTAATTGCTGGTACTTTCCCCCTGACTGGAATCGATAGCCATAGCACAGCTGTATACTGCACACGCAGCACAGTAAATAGACCTAGAAACCAAATCAGAACTTGCTTTAATTTGCTGCACCATGTGCATGGAAGGATGTTTATTAGCTAGTTTACACTGTTTGTAAAAAAACTAAATTTTTACAAAATGAAAGTTAATAAATCAACTAAATCTAATAATCTTTTAGTTACTCATTGAATAACTTATAGCTTTTTTGTATATTATTTGTTTTTAATCAGAATTCCGATTTAGTTTTTGTTGCTTGAATGGATTAAAACATAAACCCAGGTTTTATAAATAAAGTTAATTGAGCAGATTTTTTTATTCTACACTACAAAAATTGCATATTTAAAAGCTAAGTTTTTTTATACTCTGATCTAGGCTCTTTGATTTGATTTGATTTGCCTTTTATGGTAATTCTGAACAAGGTGCCGCCGATCTCCTCAGTCAGGCCAACGTTGCTATACTACAAAACCCTGAAAAATAAAACACTCAAAGGATTAGAACAATTTAGAAAGCACACCCCCATCCTTTCAAATGTGCTTTCTTTTGCACCGCGGCTATTTCTCTGCACCCAGCATGGGCTCCGCTTTGTGCCATTTAATAACTTGCCTTTCTTAGCCACTACCCCCTGAGACACTTTTTCAGTATTTCTATCTCCCCCCTCTCACTTTATATTTGTCGTCCTGTTTCTACCTACTAGCAGCTGCGAAGATGACTGAAGTCTTTGCAGTGGAGGTGGCAGCAGCACATTTCTTCCAGTTGCTCGATGCGTTAATCCTCCCCTTTTCTTTGCAGCTCAACCATTATATTGCAGTTTCATTGACTGGGGAGGTGTTGTGTTGCAGTGGAATCAATAGCTGAGGGGATCCCAGCCCAACGATTAGCTTGTCAGTCAGGGCTGTGCAGTGGGAAGGGAGGGAGGCAGTGTAAATCCTGGAATACCAGGGGCCACCAGCATCGAGAGGCAGGAATGCTGAGAGCCGTTGAGTGCTCCATACCACCTGTTGTGGAGGCAACATGTGCTGTATGTATTAACCTTTCTGCTACTGTGGTTTAACCAGTGGCCGTTACAAGGCCAACAGTTCTGTCTGGGGTGAAACATGTCACATACAAGTACACACTTCCACACGCTCATTCATAATAAACACCAGAACATCATGTCTGGCATATTTTGTAAAACAAAATATTTTAACTAACTAGCAGTATGTGATTTTTTTAGATTTACTTTACTGTCTCAATATTTTTTTTATTATACCCAACATGTGCAATTTTATTTTAACCCAATTTGCACTGTTAAAACATATACACAAAGTTTCCAATGTTTAGTATTTCCAAGATATCATGTTGCTGTTGTAACCACTGTTTACTGAAATCTTTAAAAAAATTATTCCTTTTATTTTTGTTGCATTATATTAATTATTAGATTGTGAGTGACGCAGCACTAATAAGATAAGTGTTAATTATTAAAATTTGTGAAACACACATCACATGCAGAAAAGACAAAAACTTATTTATTATTAGTAGTAGTAGTAGTAGTAGTAGCAGCAGTAGCAGTATTATTATTATTAGTAGTAGTAGTAGTAGTAGTAGTAGCAGCGGTGGTAGTAGTAGAAGTAGTAGTAGGAGTAATAATAGCAGTCGTAGTAGCAGCAGTAGCAACAATAGTAGTAGTAGTAGCAGCAGCAGCAGTAGTAGCAGTATTTTTAGTAGTAGCAGTAGCAGCAGTGGTAGTAGTAGCAGTAGTATTAGTATTAGTTGTATCAGTAGCAGAAATATTAGTGGTAGTAGTAGTAGTAGTAGTAGCAGCAGTAGTAGCAGTAGTAATATTAGTAGTAGTAGCAGTAGTAGTAGCAGCAGTGGCAGTAGTAGTAGTAGTAGTAGCAGTGGTATTAGTAGTAGTAGTAGCAGCAGTAGTAGTAGTAGTAGTAGCAGTGGTATTAGTAGTAGTAGTAGTAGTAGTAGTAGTAGTAGTAGTAGTAGTAGTAGTAGTAGTATCAGTAGCAGAAATATTAGTGGTAGTAGTAGTAGTAGTAGTAGTAGTAGTAGTAGTAGTAGTAGTAGTAGTAGTAGTAGTAGTAGCAGCAGCAGTAGTAGTAGTATTAGCAGTAATATTAGTAGTAGTAGCAGCAGTAGTAGTAGTAGTAGCAGTAGTTTTAGTAGTAACAGTAGTTTTAGTAGTAGCAGTAGCAGCAGAGGTAGTAGTAGTAGTAGCAGTAGTATTAGTAGTAGCAGTAGCAGTAATATTAGTAGTAGCAGTAGTAGCAGTAGCATTAGTAGTAGTAGCAGTGGTATTAAACACTCTCAATACACGCAAACAAAAAGGCAATGTTGTTTTAAATGTTTTAAAGATCTGCTTTGACCAAATATTTTGACTTGCCTGAAATCCCCTTGTTTTGTTTCTGTCATTACAGAGATAAAAATAAATAGGTGAAACATACTTTTAAGTGAAACCAGTACTTTTTTGTTTTAGAATTTTTGTGATTAGATCTTTTTTTTGTAAAGTCAGACCTGAGTGTGTTTGTGCTGACTGATGATGTGAGAGACTCGTGGCTGACTGAGAGAGAATGCTTTTGAGTACTGATGTCGTTTTTCTGCCCTGCAGCCACTGTCCTTTCCTCTTAACCTGACACCCTCTTCTACTGAAAGTTGACCTCACCTTTAAAAAAGCACACTCTGACCCAAATCACTTTGTTTTTCTTTAGGTCTATGACTTATTCATCATTTGACCCTTTGAATAAATGATGGTAGGTTTTAAATACACAGTCCATATGTTGCTTTTTAGCTTACTCAAATATTTTTAAACTGAAGTGTGAGCTGACTAAGAAAGTAACTATATTTGGTGATTAGCTTATTAAAAACAGACGGGGATGATCCAGTGTTTGGAATATTTTGTGGTTAAAGTAGATTCATTAAACTAGAGTAAGTTTTTTTTAACTATGGTTATTGAACGATTTAACATCTTTATCCTAATAGAGGCTGGGTTTATAGGTGCAATATAAATATATGAATGTATAAAATATTAATTTGCTATATCATTTAGTTTAATGTATTGTGTTATTATATTTATGCTTGATTAACTAATAAAAAAAACTACAGAAATTTTGTAGAAAAAAGTGACATTTTTTAACACTCATCCTTATCATTAGGTTACATTTCTAAACAGCTTAAAAATGTGGTAATTAAACCACTAATCACGCATGTGGATTTTACTGATTTATCCAATCATAGGCCAATCTCTAACCTTCCTGAGATGGTTTGACTCTTACCTGTCTGACCAGAGTCAGTTTGTTAATGTAAATGAAGACTCACCAGACACAATAGCAGAAAAGTACAGAGTTCTTTAAGCATCTGTTCTGGACCCATTCTATTGTCAATCTACATGCTTTCCCTTGGCAAAATGATTAGGAGACATGGTGTTAGTTTCCAATGCTATCCAGACGACACCAAGCTCTATATCTCAGGAAAACCTAATGGCCTTTATAATCTCAGAATATGTTACTGATGTTAATGATTGGATAAACAAAACATTCCTTATGCTAAATAATGAGAAAGCAGAAATTTTACTTATTGGCTCTAAAAAGCAATTACAGAATCCTTCTGTATACATTTGTAATTATAGATAGTGAACTGACAATTCAGAACCAGATCTCTTATGTTACTAAGACAGCCTTTTTTCACCTCAGGAACATTGCTAAAGTACATAACATGTTGTCTAGTGTAGATGGAGAAAAATTAGTTCATGCTTTCATTACCTCCAGAATGGATTATTGTAATGCTCTGGTAGCTGACTGCCCTGTCGCCACACTATATAAATTATAGGTAGTCCAGAACACAGAAGCTAGAGTTCTCACAAGAACAAAGAAATATGATCACATTACCCCAGTTCTTTGCTCTCTTAATTGGCTTCCTGTAAAATATCGCATAGACTATAAGATAATGCTTCTAGCCTTTAAGGCCCTGAATGGTTTGAATACGGTCTACCTGAGCAGTCTCCTATCAAAACATATTACAGCTCTCTCTCTTCGATCACAAGAAGCAGGTCTACTGATCGCTTCAAAGACTAGTAAATGTACCAGAGGGAGAAGAGCGTTCTCATATGGAGCCTTAAAGCTTTGGAAAAAAACTCTCAGTTGGTGTCCGGAGCTCAGCTACTTTCTAGCATTCAAATAATTGGCTCCTGGTATGTGTTCCAACGGAAATGGTTTCTGAGTGGTATAAACGAACAAATTAACAACATGGATAAATGTAGCACCATGTAAAATCTAACCTAGATGCATTTTGCAACTTTGAGGACATACCTGAGCCCATTGAGACTCAAGGAAAATATTGAGATTCAATGTGAATATTACAATATAATGTTTTAATAAAAGAGCCATAGTTGTGAGGATATTTGATATCTCAGCATGCATGCATTTATAAAAAAGGATAGGACACTAATATGAATATTATTAACATTAATGATTTGACAAAAGCAAAGGCGTTAAAGGTAAATTGTTGGATTTTCGGTTAAACTATTTAGTTTTGAACTTTATTCTTTAATATTAATCTGTACTAATAATGTTTCACTTCTGCTTTATACTCAACATTTTTATTCTGAAGAGTAGTATTGAAAACATGATATTTAAATATGGGTACATCAATAGATGTTATTGGCCAAAATATATGGGTCAATAAAAAAAACTTCTATTTAGTTCATCTGTACCTAGGATGAATTCTACTGTGCATATAAGCTCATGCAAGTCCAAATACTGTCTCATTCTGAAAGTTCCATGTGATTGGACAAGCAATGTGATTGGTCTGGAATTAATAAACAGGGTCCTGCAGTGCCTGGGTTGAAAAGTAGTGGGGCATGCACGAAACAATGAGCCCTGTTGCTTGTAATCAGTGGAAGCTGCTATCATTAGAGCAGGCTTGATGCAGGAGCAGTGTGGGCTAAGGAAGTGTTGGCCAGCTGCTGCCAAGCTGTCATCAGGAGGCCAGACTGCTGAGGTGGGCTTGGGCATGGTGGTGTGGGTGTACTTTAACTGGAGCTGCTGGAGTCAAGGGCAGAATTCAATGTCCTGCTGATTAGAGTCTTTAGTGGAGAAGTGCACATGTATGATTGCAGTTACATGTCTTTTGACTGCATCCATTTTTTACATTGATAGTAAGTCGTATTTTATTGCTGATTACCCTTGAGTGTATATTTTTGTCAACTAAGAAAAAAATTACATAAACTGCTTGTGGACCATGCAGTTTGTGTTATGAAAATTATTCTACGAGAATATTAGAAATGTCATTTGCTTTCTATTTTGGGGAGTTTTATGATTTTTTTTTTTTACTTTCAAGGGCATTTCTTTTTATTTCAGGTTTACATTCCCTTTTGTTCTATATTATGCAACTGTATTATCCTGTGTGCTTCAATAAATCTGCCTGGGTTTATTCGATCCAGGAAACGTGGCCAGATGAGTTACTGAACATGTTTCCACAACACCATTTTGATTAATTATTAGTATATACATATAGAGGAATTTGAATGATCAGAAATAGACAAAAATACCAAAGAGGAATGAAGTTCAAATTTGCATATATAAATATATATATATATATATATATATATATATATATATATATATATATATATATATATATATATATATATATATATATATATATATATATATATATACACACACTCAGTGTGATAATTGATGCTTTAATAACACATAATCCTATTGTAACTCTTGATTAACTCAGCTAGTTATAAGAATTTACTAGCTGCTAGTTAACTGTTTGTGTGAGCTCATCTAAAGTGAGGACTATTCATGCTTTTGTAAAGCTGTTTTCATAAACTCATCTTAAGTTTTCAAAAAGCTAACCTGAACAACAGAAAAAAATCAGATGCATTAATGTAATTGTATTAACATGACATTTATCTACACATTAACATTAGTTGTTTGTGTTTCAGTAATAGCTTAATGTTCATTTTTCATTTAATAGATTATTCTACAATATGTTACGTTTCAGATTGTAGATACTTGGTAGGCATCAAAAACATTCCGTACAACAAGGAAGTCGCTGTGTGTCCTATATGTCCTCTCACTACATTAAAACAGGGCTAAGCTGGTCTCTTAAGGGTGCTTATGAAGGTCTGGGAGAATGTTGGAGGTTTTGAGGAGAAACTCTCCTCAAGAGGAAAAACATAGCAACGTGTTAAGTTATTAAGCCCCACTTTGGGCAGTGTGTGTGAAACAAGCTCCCACAAGGGTGGGTGAGAATCCCTTAACTCACATTACCCTCCCCTCAGCTTTGTCTCTTTTTCAGGACTAGGTTAGAAGGGTCACCCTCTTCATGTGGATAGGTCCTTTGGCCCAATTACGCTGCTACAGTGCTCAATTAGCCACAATCCCTTCTTTTCAAGGTGATAGTTGAAAGGGCTTTACATTTTTAAAGTCTAAAGAAAGAGCAGGACCCCCAAAGTGAGATGAAATTAGGGACATAAACGGAGGCTCAACCTAAATCATTGTCTATGAAGTGGTTGCTGTCCTCAAAATATTCATACACTTCTCTCGCTCTTTTTCTTTTTGTCTGCATCGAGGACATCCCGGTTTGTTTCATATTTCAAACAATTTAAGTAGGAAAGTGTTCTGGGCTAATTTAATGGTCTAAACATTTTAGACTTTGCGTTTAACCAATAATTTCCTGCATCTAACAGAAAAGAGCCAAACTTTATTATTATTTTTTCAAAAATATTATTTATTTTTTACTGGAACAATCCTCTCAAAAAAACGATCCTTCAGCTATATATGCCTTTCAACTGTATGCTTAACCATGTAAAAAAAAATGTGGTTGCACAGCAGCAATTGAATCAATGTGAACCTCTGATTAACTTCAAACAAATGAGTAAAAAATAACAATAGATCAGATCAAAGATTGCAATATTTGAAACGAATAAAAAAAAAACTGAAACAATGATGTAAGTAATTGTGCTATATTTCACATATTTCGCCATATTGACTAATGTCACATTTGTTTATGATTGCTTTATATCAGTTTCAAATTTTTTTATATCAGTTTTTCAAATATTTCTGAATAAAGATATTTAGAATTTTCTGCTTTGATATGAAAATCAGCTGATGTCATCAGCACATGCTGATTGTATTTATTCCCCAGTAAACACAAACTGCAAACAGAATAAAAGATGGCTGTCTATTATTGCTTTTGCTCTTTCATGTATTAAAGTTTTTTTAATAATTGGTACTTAACCTTGGGCTGGTGTAAAGCAGTGTAACATGCTGTGTCCAGAGAACTTTAATAACAATACAAAGCAGGTAATAGGTGTTTTTATCAACCTAAACAATGCATTTTTCTGAATAAATGTATTGCAATTTTTGTCCCAGTTAATATTGTTTAGAGCCTTAGAGAACTTCTGATATTGACTTCAAGCTCACTTTGGGTGAACGGTGACAGTCCATCTTGGGGCAGTTCACTTTCCTATTCACTCTTAAACAGGCGTTTACAGTTAACATGTAGAATGTCCCTAGATGGAAGCAAGAAAATGTAAGCCACTGTACCTGCAGTCGAAATTCACTGTCCCCATTGCAGTTTTCCTTTTTTCGCTCACCTGATTAAACTAGGAAGCTCCTATATGTTTGGCACGGTCATAAATATCTGCCAAAGTCAAAATATGTCAACTTCCTCAGTGACAACTACACATTCTGCACTATTCTCAACGCAGAATCTGCAAAAACCTCTCAACATGGATTCGAGAACATATCTTCCAGTTGACTTAACATGTAAAGCACTTTCAGAACACACAACTTGGTGTGAACATACAGTCTTTATTTATGTAATTTACAGCCTTCAGAAAGCAAAAACTTTTGTACTTTTCCCATGCAAACAGAGAGAATGCAACATCACACGTTGAAGGCCCATACTAATCTTTAACATGTGAACTTCTTGGTGACAGAAATGCTAATGCAAACTTGCCTAACATTAACCATGTTGATTGTTTGGTTATGGAGGAAGACAAAAAAAAATGCACAAATTATGTGAGTTTTTTTTGGGGGGGGGCGTTGAAAACTGGTGCTTTATTTTAAAATTACATAGTGAACATTTTAAATATCTAGGTCTAATCTCTATCTAGTTTTAAGCTTTACTTCTGCCACTTCTGGAAGCCACAACAATAAACATCCCATCTTAATCACTGAATTGACAACTAAGAACATGATGTCACAGAAGGCTGTAATGTTGCATGGAGATTTATAACATTAAACTATCGGTGGTTGCTTGCTGGATCAGATCTGTGTGTGGTTTGTCATCTTGGCAGCACATGTCCTCTGGTTATATTCTATTACAGGTGCCTAACTAGCTCCATATTACAACTGTCACTGTTATTCTTACAGGAGTGGCACACAGTTAACCCAAAATCAAAGCCTGTAATTTGTGGTTGATGGTGCACTTTGAGATCAGGCCAATCTCACTGCTCCAGGCGTCTATGAGCGAGACTTGATTAGGCCAAATTGCATGTGGGAGCTAGTGCTTTAACCACAGCTCTGTTCAGGGTGAAAGTGAGTGTAGATGCAGGCTGTGGGTGAGGTGTTTGTGTGTGCACACTTTCAAGGGGTTTATGCATATTCATATGCAAATAGAAAAGCCTGCTGTGCTTGTTTTTTTGTTGTTGTTGTTTTTGTTGTTGTTTAGATATCAACTTTTAAGGTTTGTTTGCATGGTGCAACTTTTATTTCTTTAATTTGAATGATAATTTGACCTACCAGGAGCAAGAAACTCCTTCAGTGTTGTTAATTTTTTATTGTCTTAAATCTAGCAATATCATTTTGAGGTAGGTATGAGTTATGACAGATTGTACAGTACATATTGACATGTTTTGTTTACTTTAAATTTTATTTTCAAGAAATTTTCATCTGGAAAAAATGGTTCATTCAAATTAAGGTCGACTTAAATAAAAAAGGAGATTGGACTTGTTACTAATTTATGTCTGTTCTGAATTTAAGAATGACATGCGCATCTCTCTGGATTATGATTAGATGTGGTTTTGATTTCCCAAAAGATTAATTACATTCTATATAAGTCTGTACTATAACACTATTTCCATTTTATTGATAAGTTCTAATGCTCAGGGGATCCGCAGAGCTGCAAGGAAGCCCCCTCTTAACACACACACTCACACACCTTTCACATCCCATCACTTCTTGAGGAATTAGAGAAGAGACAAAAGACTGAACATTCTTTAAGTCCCGTTGGGCGGTGAATGGGAACGATTCACGTGTCAGAGGAGTGGTGTTTCCTATAGATTCATTAGCCTCTTCATCCCCCTCCTCCTGGTTCCCCCTCCTTCCTTCTCTGGGCCTCTTTCACTTTCTGTCACTTTTCTCTCTCACCCTCTCGCTCCCCCAGCTTTTTCTTTTTGTTTGCTGTCTACAAGAGGGTTTTTAGCACAAGCGGTGTTTGTAATTAGCTCCCGGTGCTTTGCTGGAGCATGTCAAGGTGGCTGTTTCTGCCATGAACAGCTCTTCTTTCTCACAGTTAGTGCGCAACTCAAACAAAGGACTGTCTATTTTCCTTGATCAGGGTGACATGGAAAATATGCCTGATTTTTTTTCATATTCTTAACACAAAAAAACACACATAAATGGCTGCACACAAATAATATGCATACACTAAAAAGAGAAAAATTATTCATTAGAAATTATATAAAAAGCATGATTAGGTATGTGGATCATTCATAATTTTCTTAAATAACGGGAACAAATACAGCAACTTACAGGTACAAACCCAACATGTGGGGTTTTTTTTATAAATAGCATGGCAACAACACAAATAAAATTACTACACTGATAAAACCAATAACATTGGTTTCTGTCTTATAATGAACACAGTGTTATATATTTCCAGACAACAATGGTCACTGTAATTTCTGACTTTTTAACTTGTGTCTAGATGTTTATAAAATGCAAGTGGTTTGGGGTACAATGACTTCATATTGACAGTCGAGGAAGTTTGGAACTTCTACTTTGGGATGATCTTTAGATGTTCTTATGAACATGTTCAACATTTTCCATCTTCTATCTCTTGGTTCACTTTCTTTGGGAAAGCTGTGGGTGTTATTCTTGAAGTCACTAAAAAATCCATTCACTGTTTTTCTTCTTCCTTTTTTGGTAGCCATCTTCCATTCTCTAGTGATGCATGTGCAATAACAATGCCAAAGTAATGTTTTATTTTCATGCTCCACTATGGCTCATCGAAAAGCCACTCCAGCTTTAAAAAAAAAAAAATCTGGGGAAAACCAGGGCCACTCCTCCAGTCCCCCACTTCTCCAGATGTGCCTTGATCAAGGGAAGTTGACTAAGCGCTTTGTGTCCTTTAAGACACTAATGTGATTATGTCACATATTTTCAGCTGATTCCCATCGCTATTGGTCTTTGTGTGGGGTCCCTTACTCAATGGTCTCTATCAGGCTTGTGAGCTGGGAGATTTTTCTCTTTGCTAAGTCTGGTTCCTAGCCAACCTGTGCAAACTGACTGTGTGAGTGTGTGTGAGAAGAGTTTAGCTGAGCTGCCATGTGAGAGAATCTAAATGCTTTTCAAATCAAATGAGGTCATATGATTCTGATTTTAGATGTTTATTTCTAATTGTTTGTTATTTATTACCAAAGCTCAGGTTTTAGTTGGTAAATGATTTAAATGAGCCATGTTAAATTACAGCATGAACGTGTAATAATCTATTAGTTAGTTGGTAACTTTGAGTTAACTCGGTTTTTGGGTTTTTATTTCGCGTTGTACATGGACAACACAAAATCTTTCTTTTACAACATGATGATGAGGTTATATTTTGGACAGTTTTTTTGTTAGAGAATATGTGTGTGTAAAATCTATTGTTATCAAATTTTTCATGAATTCCATTTATGAGGTGATTCCAATCCTGTTTTTTGTTTGGATTCAGTTGTTTACCTCAGAAAAAAATCCCTTTTATTCTTCTTTTCTCTTTATTTTCTTCCTGCTATGGTTGATTGATCAGCTGATACAACTTCTAGCTGATATATACTTTAACTGTGTAACAAATAGCTTATTGTCTCTTCCCTACTGTAAGTCGCTTTGGACACAATGCTAAATGCATAAATGTAAAGAAATGTAAATGTCAGAACAAATATTTAGGTGTTCACTGTTGATTACGCTGCAGCTTTATTAAGTGTAACATTAACCAAATAGGCATCACGGTGGCGCAGTGGGTAGCACGGTCGTCTCACAGCAAGAAGGTCGCTGGTTCTAGGCTCGGCTGGGGCAGGTGGCATTTCTGTGTGGAATTTGCATGTTCTCCCCGTGATCGCGTGGGTTTTCTCCGGGTGCTCCGGTTTCCCCACAAGTCCAAAGACATGCAGAATAAGTGAATTGAATAAGAACAATTGCCCATAGTGTTAAAGTGTGAATGTTTCCCAGCGATGGGTTGCGGCAGGGAAGGGCATCCGCTGCGTAAAACATATGCCAGTGAGTTGGTGGTTCATTCCGCTGTGGCGACCCCGAAAGGGAATAAAGCCGACATGAAGATGGATGGATGGATTAACCAAATACTGAGTTTTGCTGCTTTGGGAATATGAAAGAGAACTTTGCTAACCACTAATGCTAATTGAACACAAGATATTTGTTTAGCTAGGCGCGCTCTTGCATGGGTCAATTCAACAGGGATACCCACAAAAACAATTTTATATCATTCAGCTCAACTCGTAGAATAGTGTTTTTAGCAGTTTTTTCCCAATGCTCCAGGAAAAGTAATATATATCATGAAAAAACTTGGCTAGACTAAGTATTACGTTTTCAAAGCCTCTAAGTATTATGTTTTTGGAGTCAACAAGGTGTACGAAAATTTAAATTATATTTGTTTAGAAGTGTCTGTTTTGTAACTTTCTGTGTCCTCTGCACACAAAAATGGGATTTTCTCAAAAACGTTCCTTTGAAAAATTGGGATTATCATTTTCAAATTATACCTCTAAAATTGACAAAAAATGTATTTAGTGGTTGATGCAAGGCGCAAATTCTCGAACACAAACTGTTTTTTTTTCTCCTTCTAGATGTATTTAATCTCATCGTTAACAATGTTATATAGATGCTTTTTGCCACAACAACTGACTGAGAATCAACAAGCTAGAGAAAAAAAAGTTGCAGAGTTGAGATGACACAGAGTTAAAATAATAACATCTCCCGTAGCCAGACCTTCAGGGGGGTCTGGGAGTTTTGGCTGCTTGTTTTTTGTCAAGACTCATCTATGAGGTCTGAGACTGAGACTAAATAGAACAAAATGGCAATATTTCATAATCGATACAAGAAGCTGTTCAATATAATAAAATCATATTTGCAGACAACCCTTCCAAATGCTGACAAATGGTTGGCTGGCCTGGGAAATTTGACTTCTCCCAAATCCTGTCTGCAAACAGGTTAAACATCTTTTTTTTTTACTCCACTAATACACTCCTGGATGCATTTTAAAGTCTTTATGCGGTATAGTATTGCAAATACAGTGTTCTTTTTAATCACTCATTTTCAGTACACATCCATTTTTTTCTTGGCACTAGCATCTTTTGGAAATCTGGATAAGTTAAACCAATCAGATCACAACTAGAACTATTTCCATAAAAATCTACGAAATGCATCCAATGCATCCAATGTTATGTGGGTGTAATTTCTAAAGCAGAGACTTTACTTGCAGTGACTCAAAGTGTTTACAGTTTAAAGCAGATAAGCAAGAAAATGTATGAGACCACCAACAAAGATAGTTATTACCGGTTTACTAGAAGAATTACTCTATGACTTTCTCTGTTTATATAATTATTTACTGTTTGGGAGTTCTGCTTTCACAAAGTAGCAAAAAGTAAAGCCTATTTATCATCTAAAATTTGGCCAGCATAATAGGAGAGAGATTTGGGATAAGAATAAATAAAAGTAATGAGTGCAATCTGAACTCTTTCACTTTTTTTCTTTGTTCTGCTTTCTTGAAATGATTGGACAGTTGATATAGGTTATTTATTTGTTTATTTTTTCTGTGAGACACCATTATGTAGCTCACTCCACAAACTAAGAAAACACTGAGCATGCATGGCCTTCAAAATCAACCTTGCTTTTTGAAGGCCTTTTCCTCCATGAATGAAAACTGTTGAACGGTCCTTTTACCCTTCCATTTAGTTGGACATCAGGATCCACTTTTATAATTAATTGGTATTCTTCATCAATGAACAAAATATTGATGGGAAAACGCATTAAGCAGTGAATACTGGGATCAAATTAAGTCATCAGATTAAATGTTCATTCGCGATAAGATGCCTCACATGATGAATGCCTCTTTGTTTTAAATGAATATCGGCCTCTCAAGGTTGGTTTTGGTATTAGATGGAGAGCAAAATTGTTCTTCAAATATCTCTTAAATAAGCATCACATAAACTCCATAACCACTAAAAGGATGCTTATCATAATGCTTTTGAGAGAAATCAGTATTTTTAGTCAGTTAATGAACTAATGACTCATGTTAATTTACTCAATTACAGAATATAAATGCAGTGTAGAGTCTACTTCTAATTAGTGAATGTTATAGGGAAAGGTCTTGTCTCAAAGGCCTGGAAAATAACATCACAAACAAGTGATTCTTCTATGACCTACCTTATCATATTTCCAAGCATCTCAGTACATGCTGCACAGTCATCAAAGGCTAAGGTTCAAGCCACATTGCTGTGTCAACAGTGCAGTGGCACTGACCTCTGTCTCTCTATATTTTCACAATTCACTTTAATCCATCAATATATAACAGTGTTGGGTTTGTCATGTTGATTTTTATAAAGTTTGGGGTCATAAGATATTTGTTTTTATGCTTTTTAATTGTAACTTTAACAGTTTAGCTGTTGCACTCATTAAAAGTGTGCTTAAACATAATGATATGTGTCGTGGATGTGTGAAAAACAATGCTGACAGAAAGATATAATAAATTCAAAGAAGTTACATTCAATTAAGCCAGATGCTTTTGTATCACACTGTAATTGTCACACATATGTTTTTACTAATTGTGTAACTCTAAACATAGGCTTTGTCTGTTTAAGTATTCTGCTCATGTTTTTTTTTTTGGCATTACAATTTTAGTTTTTCCCCTGCAGAGGAACATGCAGAGTAATTTCCTGACATTGGCTTGTTGGCAACAACAAAACCTTCTTGTGCATTCATATGCATGGCACCTGATTTTTTTTGACACAGAACAATCATTTTTATTCATCTTAGTTTGTGAAGTACTAAAAAAAGCTCCAACGTTTTAGTGTGTTCACTGGTAGAGAAAAAAAGTGATCTTCCTACATGTCTAAACATTCTCACACTACTATAAACAGCTGCTTTTCCACCAGATTTCAATAACAGAACAACTTCTCTTGATTTAATAAGGTCTATCATGCGATTAACATAAGTTCAGGAGGAGCTAGGCTGATAATTGACTAATCATTGGGTCCCATCTACCCATATCATCTCCAGTCTATAAGACACCACCAATTATGGGCAGAGAGAACTTGTGAAACTTGATTTCACTCGACTCATTGTGGTTTGCATTTACACCGACTGTTAGTTCTGACTGGATTTATTTTAGCCATGTCACTCAACTCCAAAATGGCAACCTATTTCCGTGTGCTTGGTGAATAGAAATTTACAATAGCAAAGCAAATGGCTGATACAAAACATAGAATAATGTAGACAGTGGAATGAGTAGCATGGTATGCTTTCCATGGGGTGGCATTTAATGCTCAAACAGAAAGTTTTATTTAAAAAAGCACCAGAGTGAAACAAGCTTGCTAAATTCTTTTTGACCAACCGGTGAGCTCAGGGATTGACCAATCAATGTTCAACCGGATGCCACATTACACCAAGCATTTCTTTCCAATAAGAAAAATTTTTTACTTTGGCTCGACTCAAAAGCATGAAAAGTTCAGAAACTCTGTAGTATGCTGAAGTAGTTGAGCCAAAAACCCAATGGTGAAGGGCAACCAAGTCACAGGGTAAGGATCTGTGCAACCACCCTCAGAAAACCTTCTACTAAAGAAGACATGGACTAAACACACAATTATAAGACAATATCACTTTCTGCATTCGCTCTGTGAAATTCTTCTCTTCTCAAAAAAAAATTCTCAATGTTATGACAGTTTTTGACATGTAATAACATTCGATGGAAATGCAACATTTGTCACTAATATAGTTTTATACTGTTTACTGTTTACTTTCAAATGAGACAACTTCTTAAGATAGACCAAAAAAAAATTTTTTAAGTCAAATTTAAAAAAACATTCTCAACTCCGATTGTTGAAAAATATAGATACTGATACTGGCAGGGAAATGCTGATTCAGTCATGAACACATTATACTATGCTTAATGGCATGTGATAGCATTGGGTGGAGACTAGGTGATGCTTAAAAGCAGAACTTTTTTGATCAAGGTGTTGTTAATGAGAGGTATTTCTTGGATTTGGTGGAAAAATTACCAAGAAGTCTTGTGCCACTAAACTAATAACTAGTGGGATTGATAGTTTATTGTTTATTTTTTATGAAATGCAAAGGAAAAAATTGCTGCTATGGCAACCTTAAACAAGCTGAGTGTTTAACAGACTGTATCTTGTCATCAAAATATGCTTTTCTGTAACTTCATCATTTGAAAACACTTGAACAAAAGAGCCAATTTTGTGTTTGGCACAAAAATAAATATCTAGATGTCTGAACTTATCTATATAAGACCAATCATTTCCATCTCTGCAAAACATCCTACAGTATATGTCTATTTTATAAATTCTATACCAACAATTATATAAGAGACATATATAAGATTATTCCACACTTTCACTGGCTGCCAATTAAACAGTTTCCCAAGTCTAGTCTTATCTACAAATCCCTTAAAAGGCTTCCTGAGTCATACTCATCAGCCTCCTAGTGATTTGCTGGTCATCCCATTTGCTCTGTTCTTCCTTGTGCCTTTAGCCTGCTCGTCTCCAGAAACATCAATGGTGGGTAAAGCATTCAGTTTGCTGCCACATGACATTGAACAAATGTCCCAAAGTTCAATCTTTTTTTTAGCTCTCTTTCATTTAACCATGATTAAAATTCTTTTCATTTTAAAGTTTGATGTTTAGTTACATTGAGAGTCTTGAAAGTTGGGAGACAATATATGTATATAATTTGTATTATTACTACTACTACTACTACTACTACTACTACTACTACTACTACTACTTAAATCTGTCATGTCTGAACAGTGATTTATAGTCTGATTCTTTTGTCTGGAGGGATGTTAGATGTTTATCTGACAGTGGTAAGCAAGGTTAGTAGGGATTTGTGCCATGCGTGTTGGAAGCGTGCTAGCTCCTCTATTAGAACAGAGGGATAAAGTGATCAGTCGCTGTGTCACAGAGAGGGGGTGGAATGAGCATGGGTGAATGGATAAACACAATTCTATGAGCCAAGCTTGTGCTTATTGAGAGCAAGGCCTCTGCACGTGTGTCATCGAGACACTGGGATTACAGCTGCAGTGTTCTGAACTTTGCATTGCAGCAAACTGGATAATCCATCCACGGACAGTTTGTTAACCGGAAGAGCCACTTTCTGGGTTCATCAGTGTTTGGAACAGATTAGCACTGGGTAGTGGATCTCATATGGTCTGGTCAGAGGCCATCCCTGAAGGGCTTAACGGATTACAGCACAATGAATTTTCTCTCACTCCCTTATTCCAACAACAGCTGAAATTTAATCAACCCAAGGCCTCATTGCTTGAAACATCCGAACAACCCATAAAGTGTTTTTTTCATTTCCAATTAATGTGGTTTTCTGCAGCTGCAAATATTTCTTGACAAATCCAACACGCCAGATCTCACTTGAGTGATTTTATGAAGGGGAGTGCAGTCTTGGATATCACATTGCAGACGTCAACTGAGACTAGTGTCCAGTCAGGCCAGTTATCCAGTTGTACATGGGCTGCTTTGATTAGCTCCAGTAGCTTCCTCACAGCAATCATATAAGGTTTGGGGGTTTGGGGGTCAGAGGCTAAGTCTATGTTTAAAGACACCACAAGCCCACTGCATCAACAGACAGGCTGTTTGAACGCAAGGCCTAGGATGAGATGTAATTTCCCATCTGCTTTATGGGCAGTTCTGATCCCAGGGCTCTTGTCAGTGAAGCCCTCAGTAAAGATATCATCAGTAATATAAGGAGGACTCTGGCTATACTCATAGCCTTAAAAGGCACTTTGCTTTTGCTGGCTTTCTTGAATGGCTTAAGGAATGAGAAAGCACAGGTCAAGAGTAAATGGTTTGCAAACACTATATCGGATTGCACACATTAAGTGGCTTAAAAGTTATCTCAAACTCTCATGTACAAATTTGTGACTTCCGTTTTAAGTGCTACAATGTTTGACCAAAAGCATGACCTGCCAAAAGGTGAACAGCCTGTGATTTTTTGTCATATTTTAATATGGAGTCTTATTTGACAAATTAAAAAATTCGTCTCTGGGTTCAATGGAAAATAAGACACTGTAACTCTGTATTAATCTGACTTGTGCACCCTCTAATAGTTTATGAAAATTTCATGTGTAGGAATATTTGAAAAGAGCCCTTAATGCAATTGCCATCAGTATTCATTGTTGTGTTTTGTTTTTGTGTTTTTTTTATGCGAGGAACTTTGGCATGCAAAATGACTTATGAGCTTCCCGTTAAGTGAAGTATGTTCTAAGCAGCATGGGCTCTGGCCTGGTGAGAAGTTGCAATGGCTTTAACATGAAACATTACCTTGGCTCAACTGCAGCATCACAACACACGTTATTGTTTGGTGCCAAATGCCACTTTAATTGAGAACAACAGTAAATCTGAGGTTATGGGCATACTAGTTGAGAACACATGCTCACATCCCAAATTGAAGGCTACATGGGTTACTTTTGTTATTGCTCTTTGTGCTTTTTGTAGTGAATTGTCTTGTATTTCAATTTTTTTAACATCTCTATGAAGTAAAGGAATGGATTTAATGAAAGAAAAAGTCAATGCTGCTCATGGTCCCATTTGTGCATATGAGGTAGGGATTGCTGCAAAACTATTATTTGGGTATCCCAAGGGCACACATGATCATTTTGGTTGAGCAGTTGTGTTTGTTTTCCTGGACTGAGGCCTCTTCCTGAGAGTCCTGACCAGGACAGATAAAACAGGGAACTGTCATAAGATTATTCCACAATGAGTAAATATGACTTGTATTTGCACAGGTGACTTCATTTTCTGGCTTTCAGACGTCTTCCTGGAATTTGCCTCCATCCCGTTTCAATTCATCTCATCTCACAAATCAGAGCCTTACATCCCTTTTCCTGTCTCTCTCACATTACATTTCCGCTGATTTTGGCCACTATCTCTTTCTCGCTTGTTTTGCTAAACTGCGGACATCCCCCCTCCCTTCTCTAGTAATGTTTCATTATTAGTTCTTCATAATCTTTTCTCCTTGGCACTGATCTTGATCTTGTCCTCCTTGGTTTGCCTCTACTTTTTAACTGCCTTGTTTCATTGCTTTCATCCCGGCAACTTTTCTTGAAGTTTACATTCCACGTCCATAACTCTCCAAAGAAAGCTGTCCTTTTCTCCCTTTAGTATTTACCAGTCGTTCTGGTTAGGAATCCCAGCTGTTTCCCTCTGTCCTCTGTTTCTTTTTTGCTCCCTCAAAGATTCTGGCTGGGTTTCAAATAGGAGGATTGCACTTAGAGCAATAAAAAGCATTTTGAGCAGGATGACTCTGTGTGAATTACATACCCAGATGTGTCTCTTCAGCCATGATACATTTCTTGTGTAAAACATTCTCATTAGTTACTCAACACTCCTTATTCCGGACTGACAAGAGTTTCATGATGACAGTTTCTCCGCCCATCCACCCTCCAGCTAACCTCCTAGCTACGCTTATTCTTAGTCTATGCTTGGATCCATCTTCACTATCAACTTTAGTTTTTGCATAATTCATTTGTTTTAGTTAAGGATGTTGCTGCAGTATATTGTACAGATGCACGTCTGCCAAAAATTTGCTAAATAGTTTTTTTCCTTCTCCTTTTCTTTCCACTAAGAATTGGAATTTTAGGTAGGTCTAATTCTACTCTGGCACCATTATAATATCTATGTACCAGGAATGGCTGTGATGGCTTTGGCCTTTAATAACATTTATAAATTTTTTACCTCCGCTGCATTCTATCTTCATTGAGTAAAATAAAGTTTTTTTCAGATGCTTTTTTCAGATTCAATTTAGTGTTTAACATTTTTTTCTTGTGCAAATGTCCAGACTTTGTTTTAAAAAAGGTTTTGTACTGATATGACACCCATTTGTTTCTTTTACAAACAAGCTACAAGCAAGTCAGTTGCTACAAAGTTTTCTCAAAGTAGTAAATTTTCAATTTTATTAATAAACCACAGCAATCTAAAAAATAAAAAATAAGCAAACAAAAAAACATACTTAGTTTTAAAAGTAACGGTTGACATTTTTGCCCTGTTCATCTCTGAATGTAACTTAAATCATCTCTGAAAGTAAATTAAATCATCCCTGAAAATTCCTTTCCGCTCGTTGACCATAGTTGGTTAAAAAGTGCTCAGTCTAAGTATTTGGCACATAAAATGTGACGTCTGCATCATTGGAACTCCATGAACATTACAAAATAAAGTCTAGTTCTATGTTACAGGCTGGAAGCATAATGTAAACATTTAAAAAATGATAAATGAACTAAAAGTATTCTTTGTCACACTCTAAAATTAAAAATGGGATTTTGTTCCAGAAGGAAAAATGGATTTGATTTCAATCACACCCAAAAAGAACTTGATCAAAGCCAGTATGCTGTGGCCAAATAAATGCAACAGGCTCCATTTTGCATGCGTGTGAGAAAAGAGATAGGCTGAAAACACACAAATATCTCAAGCAGAAAAGAGGTATATGACTTTGCATTCTTTTCCCCTGGCTGTTTGAACCCCACATCCATGCAGCTTGCATCCAGACAGAAAGTGAACTATGTTTTTGCCAGCCAGACACATTAAAGCAAGTCAATTTTGCTGGAAGCGTTAATGATAGAATTAGACCATAATCCCCTTTAAGCTTCAGTATGCTCTTGACATCATGGAAAAAAGTGCAAAGCCAATGTCATCATTTGATGTTGCTTAACTGTTTCACTGACACTAAATACAGTCTATTTGATTTGCATGCAGATGGCATTGTGGGTGCCTTCCATGCTCCATGAAAGAAAGAAAGTGTTCTACCATCTAATAATGGGAGACTACTAAATAATGTTAACTTGTTTAATTTTACTAGCATGAACTCCGGTTGAAAATGTTGGAATGTGGAATGTTGTTGTTGTATTTATGATGTGAAGCTACACTGGAATTATGCCAGGTCAGTGCTCACATTTAGCCAAAAACATTGGAAAAGAATATGTGTGTGCAGCGAAAAGCATACCCTCAAACTATGCAGGATCAGTCAGAAGAAGACAGAAGTTAGAGAATCTTCACTCTTTTATACACTCTGGACACCTTGTATGTAATATAAATTTGTAGGAAGGGTATACAGGTCGTATACTGTTTTTGATCAAGGTAAATGAGTTTTGACATAGAAATGTTCTTCATAGAAAATGAGCCAAGCCCCCAGAGGCTCAATTTGAGATAACAATGGTTGTGTCCTTTTTATTTTGAGGAAAAATAAAAATGGATCCCATAGACCCAAACACCATACAAGGGTTAGTATTTGATATTTTTTAACATTCGTTGTGGCAGTGGGTTTTCCTTGACTTTACTGTAAGGTCAATGAATCGCTGAGTATGTAGCTAATGCATTACGATTGAATTCAAAATTATTTTTAAAAAATTACTGTCTTTTGAAAATAATTTCATGATTTTTTTTTCAAATCATTTGACTGTAATTCACTTTCACTTCTATCAAACTTTAAACGAACTTTACATAAGTTATTTTAATTACTAAATATGCTTTTTTGCACTAAGAACTTTTTTATGCATTTTCATTATAGGGTCATTTAAATTATATAACATAAAACGGAGCAAAACTTTGTTCAACTAATTTTGAACAGTTAGTGTCTTTTTCAATAAATATGAATAAAAAAAAACTTGTAGTAATTTGTATGTTTGTTCCTAGTTTCACTGTCCTTATGATACATCTCTTACACCAGAAGGACATCCTGCCATTACAAATGACATTGAATAAGTCCAGGACATGGATACGATATATCACAGATGGCCTGCCAGCGATAAACTATGATCACATGACCCATTCCTCCCCCACCTCAACCCCCAATATTGGGCATGTCCTCTGATCTTTAACAATGGGTGTAAAATGCTTTTGTGCCTTATTACTGCTGAACACAGTCCTTACAGTCCTCCTGAGCACTGAGGTTGGTGCATTAATTATTGAAAATTCGGAACAAATTAGGTCAAAGGCTCTTTAAAATTTTCATTGGCAAAATTATAAACATGAAAAAAAGAAAATAAATTCAACCAACTTCTAACCTTCTAATGCTGTAGAAAATATATTTGTTAATCTATTTATCAATACACTAAATTAAATCTCAGATATATAAAATATCACAAATGTTACGAAGCATATATAAACGGCAGGGTTCTGATTTAGCTTAAACAAGCTCACCGAATATTTGTACATCTACTCAACTCCATTTACATTATTGAGCTTTTTTAATTGTGTGAAAAAGTTAAGTCTTATTTAACTTCTTCCACTTACAATTTAATTGACAAGTTTAGTTTTAATTCTTAAAACTCTTAATGTCCTTCAACTATTTTCATGTAGCGTTATCAACCCCGTTCTTATAGCTCAAAAAGCACAAGCTTGTATGCCACAAGACTGAAATCTATAGCTATATTGAACCTACTACACCTACTTAAGTTAAGGGTATGTGGAGCAGGTTCCTCCTGGCTCATTGTAATGGTTTGATACCAACTTTGTATGCCACAAGCATATTGGATGACATCCTAAATGGTTGGATTTTTTGTTGTTTTTCTTGTTAGGTAAAAATATAACAAACCAAGGATTTTGGTACACTTTACAAATCATATCCACTTCTGACATTGAGTCAAGTCGGACAGTGTGCAGAGGTCTCTGTTCCTCAGTCCCAGTGCAAGCTCCATTTCAGGAATGCAAATGCCTTGGGCTCTGACAGCATTTGATTTATCTTCTCATCCATCCTTACACACATCTGCCTTTGCCCTTGTGTCTGCCTGTTGCTTAAACCACCCACCCTCCCTCTCTCCCTTCCTCCCAAGAGGCCAGGGACTCCCCTGCCTGCCCTCGTAGTTCGCTCAGGGCAGCATTACAGCCTTCACTGACACAGCCACCCACAACTGCTCAACCATCGTCCTGCCAGGGTCAGATAGGGCAGTGGCAGGATAAGAGGTGAGGTCCCTTCTCCCAGAGGAGAGTGCCTTTGAACTGCCACAGCGCTGGTGTGAGACTGTGAGCCTCTGCCACTACAGCCTGCTAAGTGCTTTACAGTACAGCATGAAAACACAAGTGACCTAATAACCACACTCGCTCTCTGTCAACAAGGATTACGCTCTGCCTGGAGTAAGACACAGTTGCTGGCAGCCTGGAAGTGCTTGCTCCCGTGACTGTGTGTATGTGTGCAAGGACAATTGTGTGTTGACAAACCGACATGTAGTTTGGTCTCCTCCTCATAGAAATGTGGGAGACCATTGTTTTCTGTCCCAGCGCAGTACTCCCAAATTCCCAGATCTAAATGCTTCAACAACCTGCTACAATTCTGTATTGTCTAGGCCTGCTTCATTCTAAACATACAAGGTTGTCTGTATCTTCTTCTCAGTTTCTCGTATTGTGGCCTCTGGCCCTGCAAGCAAGTACACACAGACTTGTGCCTTTTGACAAGCAAGCCCCCTATACCTCACGAGTCACCCCACCCTGATTTCTCATTTACTAGTCCACACTTGTGCACAGGCTGCTGAGAAATAGACGCCTGGTGTGAGGTCAGGTGTGATTCATCACGCTGCGTCTGGGCGAAGAGTTGACATTCGTAAAGGCACTCGGTCTGCTGCCATTGTAATTGAGTCTCCTTGTCTTTTCTAGGACACCAGCAAATATAACTATGTCAGGCCGTCTCACAGCTATATATTACCCAGCTCAGTGAGAGAGACAAAGGGCGAGTTATCATTTGGGCAGCAGCTTGAAACCAGGAGGGAGACACTTCTGGACAACAGCAAGGTGGGGGAATAGGGCTAGAGTATGAGAGTGACTTTTTGTCAAGATGCCACTCAGTAGATGGTCAATCATTGTGGCTAGCTTTGTGTGAATTTTAAAAATGTCAAGATTATTGCTTCTATTTGTCACTATTTTTAGTTACTAGTAATTTAACTATTAAATATTAACTATTTAAAAATGCACTTCAATATAAAAGATTAAGTTGTTTTTTACAATTTTAAAATGTTAAGCTAGACATAGCTTGTATAATACGATTGACAATTTTTTAATAGTGAAAACCATATTTTAGGCTGCAACACTGCAACCATTGAAATCAACATGCTACCGCTATGTTTCGCAAAGGGAAATTTTTTGGTACAAAATGCTATATTTTTTGTCTGTCGCTTTTACTTCACAAACTAGTCAGATGGTATGCACGGAGAACACCATGCATCAGAAAAGTTTGGAAATAGGTATGCGGGAACAACATTTGTTTTCTTGTTTTCTCCATTGAAACTTAAATGGTCATTCGCACTGGTCACATCCTTACTTAAAGCTACTTCATATGACTTCTATACCCCCTACTCAGCATCTAAATTTACATAGTTTGTGCAGTAATTGAAATACATTGCATGATCGTTTAGCTACCATGCACACCCAACGATCAGCACTCCTCAGCTTGATTCTTTATCAGGGTATTGACACAATGTTTTTGAGTAAGATGTGTTTTTTTTTGTCTGTTTAGAGTAGTCAGTATCAGGAGTTGAACCTGAGGTAGTTAATGGAACAGTTTATTTGAATGTTCGAGGAACATTGGGAGGAATTTCATCAGATTGTCTTGATAAAGCTCAGTTTGATTTTAACACTACAAACTTTTCAGATTAAAGTCTAAAGTGTAGACTTTACTTTTTTATGCATTATCTTTAAGCATCAATGCAGTTTAACAAGGGAAATATGGGAAAATAAATAGATGCAAATTTATTTTAAATATAAAAAATAATAATAATAAATCTAAAGACAACATTGTGGAAATGATCTGCATATGTCCATATTGACAATTTGTCCAATGTAAAGCCACATTTATTGTCAAACAAATGCTGTATTCTGTATATTGTTCATGACTCACATTTATTTAACTCATAAATGTGTTCTGGTGGATAAGGAGATCGACTTGTGATCGGAAAGTCGCTGATTAAAATGTCAGATCTACCAAGTTGAAGATAGTGTTAGTGATGTAACACTGCTCTCCCATCTTCAACAACTACAGTTGTGGTGTCCTTGAGCAAGGTATCCGTTTCCTGATTGCTCAACGAGCTCTGCAGCCATGACTGCCCACTGCTCCGGGTGTGTTCACGGTGTGTTTGTTCACTTCTGTGTGTGTAAACTGGGATGGGTTAAAAACAGAACATAAATTCGGGTATGGGTCACTCCATATCTGGCCAACTGGTCCCTTTCACTTCAACTGGTCATTTTCATTGGTAACCCTTTGAAATTGTAACATTAGGTTTTATACTCCCAGAGTTTGAAGTCAACATCAAACTTAATTTTGTTCAAACCTGCTGCTTAAAACTAGGTAAAACCATAACACCGCTACATTGGACCGCATATGGGGCTTAACGCTATAAGTTGCTGATGTAGGCAGCCTCACTATTCTGTAGAGAAATAGATTTTAGCAGGTATATAAATGCCTTTGTAAAATGCTTTTTAATTGCATGTTAAAATATATGTCTTTGAACGAATCTATACAATTTCAAATAAAGTAATACTTTTAAAGTAAGTTTCAGGGGTATCGCATACAAAAATAACTGTACATTCATGATGAATATTTTTTTACAGTCTTTACTCCCAGAAATGAATTATGTTTTGTGTTGTCTGATTTTTGTTTATTGTGTTAAACAGCACCTTGGAGGAGGCCCCCTTTGTGTTTTAACTCAGGTATTTATATGTCTTATTATGTAATGACATACATCTATGTCTAATTTAATCCTTGGTTGAAGTGTAAGCTACATATTGTACAGATTTTTTTGTTAAACATACTTATTTTTTCACCAGGTCATGACCATAGCTGGCTCATGAAGTAAAGGAAAAAAGTATGAAAGAAATCAGACCTGTGTTGACATTCATGGGGCAAAGGGCCACTGCACATTTGCAGAGGTCATCGGAAAGTAAACACCTATTAATGGTTACCTGCTTGACGAACAGATAAGCGGGTCACAGTAATGATTAAGCCACAGCTTGCTGGGTTACAGGCCATGTGTGCACAATGGCATGTTTGGTAAAAAAAGGGCTACAACAGTGCTAAAGGAACAAACGTTAATGGCTATAGGACAACAGCCTTTAGGCTGTGATGTGGCCGAGCATTGAGACCCACAGGCACGCACCTGTGAGAGCAGTAAATATAATAATAATAATAACACACTTGTCAACAGCCATTAGCACACTCATGCTGGTACTGTGTTATGGGTGGTTTGTTGACTGTACAGCACAGGTTAGAGTGAGAGAGAAAGTATGAGAGAGGAGGAGGGAAGAGGGGTGAGAGAGATAGAGAAAGAACGAAAAAAGAAAAGAGAAAAAACGTTCAAGTTCACAAGGTCATTTCCAGCCCAGGGATAAAGTAAACTGAGCGAAACTGCACAAGCTGCAACTTATCAGCCCGCCTGCATGCCAGAGCACTCTCCCTCCCTTCTGTTTGTGTCTCTGTGTGTGTTTTAATGTGTGTGTGCGTGCGTGTGCGCGCGTGTGTGTACGTGCGCGTGCGTGCGTTTGCGTGTGTGTGTGTTTCATAAAACAGAACAAGATGATTGCTTTTGCTACAAGTACTTATTTCTTCCACCCTTCAAAACAGCAATCATAAACTTTCTCATGGTTCAGACTCTTGAAAGACTTTTCCAAATTTTTCATCAATAAAATCTAATGGAGAATAGGACTTGTTATTTCTAGTTTTGCAATACACCTTTGCATTTTGACAATGAAACGAATTGTAAATGTATATTGGTCGAATACTATGTTACTGTTCCTTTTTTGTAAACGTAGCTGGATGTTATTTGAAATAGTCTTTGCAATCAATAAATAATTACGTGCAATGTATTTAATTTTATTTATTGCAAAATAGGGTATGTACTTAAATACTTTCATCCAGCCCAGTTTGTTTGCTGTTTATTTAACTTAAATTACATTTGACTGTTAAGTAGTTTGAAAAATCAAACAATCTTTTTTTCTGATGCAGATTTAAAACCTAGAAATAAGGTGTTCTTATTTGTAAATAACAAATGGATAACACTTCACTTTTTAGCTTCATTGAAAAGGTTAAAACAAGTGTCACCAATATCAGTAAAGTGTTAATAAAGTTATATAGAGGTAATATAGTCTTTCCACACCTATGCATACCCTGCATGCTTGAAGCCATTGTGTTGAGTTTTTAGGTCAAAGATAAATGTAAAAAACATGCAAAACATGAAAGAGGTGCTGTGTGTTGGAGAGATTATGCACTTGGAGAGCAGGTCATTCAGTAACTTACAGTACAAATGCAGACATACATTTTTGTCATTGGTCATTCTTGTTCAGCTCGAGGTAGCCATTAGCAGCATCAAACAGCAAGTAAAGTAACTTCAGCCCTGTGAACAAAAAAAGACAGAGCTTTCACTCAGTGTGTAATAAAAAGTCACAAACCATTCATTCATCTTCATTCTTCCCTTTCGGGGTCGCCACAGCGGAATGAACCGCCAACTCTCTGGCATATGTTTTATGCGGCGGATGCCCTTCCAGACGCAACCCATTGCTGGGAAACATTCACACACACACACTTTAACACTATGGACAATCGTTCTTACTCAATTCACTTATACCGCATGTCTTTGGACTTGTGGGGAAACTGGAGCAAACCCACGCGATCACAGGGAGAACATGCAAACTCCACACAGAAATGCCACCTGCCTCATCCGAGGCTTGAACCAGCGACCTTCTTGCTGTGAGACAACCGTCCTATCCACTGCGCCACCGTGACGCTAGTCACAAACCAACTTACTGCAATTTTTTACTGACAGCTGTTGAGAATTTAAAAAGAAAATCTCTTTGTTATGTTCAGATCCAGGATGCCTTAAAATCCAGAAACTAGTAAGCAACATTGTGCGAATTTCTTTCACCAGTCAAATGAATGTAACTGTAGGTTATATCATTATTATTATTACAATAAAACTGGACTAGGATTTTTTCAGAAGGAGACAAAGCCCCATAATTTCCTTAAAGAGGCAGTGCTATGCAAATTCATGTATTCAAAGTTATTTACTTAGTCAAAAGGGTTGTTTTCTCATGATCAAGCACTACCCAACCGTAATAAAGGATTGGGTCTTAAGACAACATGTTCCTGCATTAAAACTGTTACTTCCATTTGCACTATGTTTTGTAAGTTTTTTTTTACAAACATCTCTATTACGCAAGAAGGAGCGGAACTCTTTGTGAGTCTTTTTCATGGAAGTGCGCGGTCGAGCTGCAAGCACACTGGAAAACATTTTTACACACTCCTACACTATGGACAAATTTTGTTTATCTAAGTCACCTGTACTGCATGTCTTTGGAATTGTGGAGGATACCGGAGATGCTTAAATTAATCGAAGTTCTTATGTAACATGGATTTCTAAACTTGAGGACATATTATGACGACTCATGGAAACATGTTTGTAAGAGTTTTAATATGTTCATTGAAGGGTTTTTTTTTCAGTTGACAGGTGAAAACTGCATTTAGAGTCAAGTGAAAGCAATTTAAACCTGTGCTGTTAAAATGGCTTGAAGTGAAAGCAATTGTCCACTAAATTCTTCAAAATGCTTTTAACGTTTCTATCGAAGTTTGGAATGAGCTGTTTGTTTAAGAGTATCTCATTTAGTGAGGTCACCTAAAGCTTTTAATACTTCTCCAATAATGTACTATCACCACATATTCAGTTAAAGCTGCGTTTTCTCAGGAGTCTTTTAAGTAAATGTCTGCTATTTGCTGTGCTAATTCCAAAGGTCAGGGTAACCCTTGCAGCTCCGGTCGTGATAATTAACAAATGAGAGGATTTCGCTGGTCTCCATCCTTCAAGCTGAAAATAATAATAGAAACCTCCCTTATAACTGCCCTAAAAACATACTTCGGCTGGAGTAAGGAAACATAAATGTCAGAAACCCATACATAAATAGTAAGGAGTGGGAGAGCTGTCTATCTCTTCCAAAAAAAATGGTGACTTAAAAAGAGCAAGAGAAGGGTCATCTGGTTTCCATTAGAAAGATAAAATGGTTCACTTGGAGACTTTTACCAGCCTCTTTGTTTCTGGGAGGCGTCCATGCTTCTCTCTCCATCATCAGCCAGTTGACACAACATTAAAGGCTTCAAACAGCCAAGTCGGGCCTCTTAATCAAAAACTAATTGTAATAGATATTGGAGGAGTGCTAACACTCTGACCGCTCAGGCTGGTATCAGTGGTCTAAAGCTTGAGATATCATTACACAACACAGGCCTAATAGCTGCCATAGGGTAAATGAAGAAAGAGGGAAATGCTATGTGTTTTGAAAAGACTGGAAACTTCACTCCTTAAGATAAGTTCAGTGCTGTCCTGTCAAGCTGTTTTTGCAACAACAACAAAATGGAGTTAAAAAATCCGAACTCCCAATCTAGCTGACATGAATAAGGCTGAAATGCCAGGAGAATGTGTCAAGTTTGGGAAACCCCCCAATAGAAGTAGAAGTCCCAAGAGGTTTCTGCTCTATTATATTGCTCAAATGTGTTGTTGGTTAACTCTCAGTGGACAGCTCATGTTTGTATTTTTTAAGTTTGCAAAGGCTTACAGTGTTTGTGTGTACTTTCTGTGAACTTTTCAAATGTGTGTTTAGGTGGGAAGAACTTTAGAAAAGAAGAAATGGGATGTTGATTTAGTTATATATATATATATATATATATATATATATATATATATATATATATATATATATATATATATATATATATATATATATATATATATATATATATATATATATATATATATATATGGTGGAATACTCTTTCGTTCAAAAAGTTTGCTAACGATCCTTTCATTTATGTTTTTTGAACCAAAAGGTTTAGAGCAGCATAATGCAAGTGATACAATTTCATCAAGAAATCTCAAATATTATATTAAATATTGAGCTCATGGTCGTTGATTAGCAAGGAATTACTCTTTAAAGCTTGATTGTCCTGCTTGGAGCTTTTAGAAAACTCTGCAGCTTGCTTAGAAGGACCATCATTTTGCACCAGTTCTTGATTCTTCTTACTGGTTGCTGGTACAGTTCAGAGTTTAGTTTAAATCAACTTTTTTAAGAGTTATATTATGGTGGCCGAGAGGTGCAAAATATTTTACAATTATGAATGTTAAGTGAAAAATACACAATTACAAATAAAAAAAACTAACAAAATAACCTTTAAGAAAACACTCCAGCAAATTAAAAAACAAATTAACAATTCTGAAAAAACAACAACAAACTTGAAAACAAATGAACAATTCAGAAAATAAAACAACAAATTTGAGCTAAAAATGAGGTTATAACTACTGAAAATGAATTAACTTTTTTATGCGCATCAAACTTTCCCTATCACATCCTCAGTAGTTTGATTAACAAAACACTCATCCAATCATCACCAAGCAATCCTTTTTGTTTTGTTGCTTTTATTTTTCCCCAGATTTTTTATTATAAATCAGTTTTACCTGATTTGACTGTTCTTTTACAGTTCTATCTGATTTCTTTGTTCGTTAGTTTCATTTTTCCTTTCCATGTTGCCCTTTATTCATTTAATAAAAATGTTCATTTTGATTTGTATCATATATAATGTCAACATTTTAGTGTTTGTTTTTATAGTGTACGGTATCTGTAGGTCCTGTCCTATTCATTAATGGCTATTCTCTAGGTATTCATCATCTATAGCTATTTTTATACACCTGTTTGGCCTGGAAAATACTTAACATAAGGTTTCATCTGCATTCATTTCGAGTAGATTTGTATAAAGTGTTTGAATTGCTTCACTGATCAGCAGGAGTTTTACATTCCCTGCATTCCCAAGTGAGCTTTGTGGTTGCTTGTTTTCATTCGTGTCCCTCATTGAGAATTACTCTATGACCTTAAACAGTGGAAGTCAGTATGTGTTGGCAGATTTAATTAAACTAATTGATTCCTTTGCATTTTTATAAGCAATGGTTATTAGAATATCCACACTTTCAGGCTGGCAAGACTGATAGGAACTTTAAGGAGCTTTTTCCTGATGTACATTAACCCCTCTGACACTATCCTGCTTAGCATATTGGAATCCCTGTCGAAATTCATGTCTGAGACTGGGGCAGGCTCCCTTGTCAGAATGATCCATAATGCAATTCCCATCACTAGCAGATGATTGACTCAAGAATTAGGAGTTAAGATATACTTGTCTTCTTCACACTGCCTAACTTGGTGGCAAGAGCCATTCTTTAGTGGCAAGACAGGCGTTCTGCTAATAAATCTAATGTACCAGAAAAGACTAACCTACAAGATTAGAATGATGTTGACTACATACAACTAAAGGAGTTGGGGCTTGAAGTACATTAGTACATCTGTTTGTTTTTGATGCATTTAAAATCAATTAGATAGTGAATTACTATATCAAGTAAAATATTGTAAAACAAAACGCTATCCTACATGAAAGAAAGTGAAGGTTCCATCAGTTTTCCACTGGTTCTGTCAGTCATCTGTCATTACTAATAACCTAGCTGGTGCTATCATAGTTCCATGTTTACAAATGTCATTCTCACCCTGTCGCAAGGTCACCTAGAGTGACATTTCAATACCTCAGAGTTAAAAGGCCAGAAAATACCAAAATAAACACTTCCTAATTAGTTTATTTGCTATCTCACCTAACCATGAAACCTTAGTCTATTTCTAATTATTGTCAGATTTATTTCTAGACATCAACCTCTAATGGGTCACTAGCCTCTAACACCCATCATTCAAAACCTTTGTTGTTGCTTTATTTTTTGATTGCTGTATTGAGAAAACACAATAGCTAATTTAATAAATCAGCCATCAAACACATTGCTGGTGTCTTTGCCTGTTCCGTATTCTATTTTTTTTTTTTTTTGGCTTTATAATTAAGGTTCACCAGTTGCTATTTCAAACATGATTTTTACATTTACATTGGATTTAATATCAAAATACACTACAAGGTTAACTAATTTGGTTTTAGTATTTACAAAATACTTTGCAGAACTATTTGCCTATTTAACTATTAAGTTTTTTTTTCAACAGGAATCAAATATGCAGTTCAAAAGTAATTAATAAAAATATAGTTTATTATTTTTTAAACAACTAATCAAAATGCATTCTTGTAACATTTTTAGAAATAATATTACCATAAACTGTTAACTTAGGAACTAGTTCCTTTTGTTATGAGTCAGTGGAACAAGTTGAATAGTATGAAGGCAGTGTTGTAATCATTAACTTAATATAAAATATATACAATAATAGTTATCATAACATATATGAGTCAGTGGAGCAAGTTGAATAGTTTGAAGGCAGTGTTATAATCAGTAACTTAATATAAAATATATAATACAATAGTTATCATAAAATATATGAGTCAGTGGAGCAAGTTTAAATGTATGAAGGCAGTGTTATAATCAGTAACTTAGTACATATGCCTTGATGAGCCGGATTTGTTGCTACTCACCTCACCAACATGTAAAATTAGTAATTTATGCACATATAAACAATGTAAGATGTAAGAGATGATTGTGAGACGGTGTTTATATGGACCTTCAGATGTTTGTTTCATATGTTATATCATCAAGTGTTTAGTCTGCTTAGTCAGCATTCATGCTAAATTAACATGTTTTTTATTTGTATTTTAGCAGCATCATATTTTTATGTTTCATTGCTGATATCAGTTATTTGGGTGTTAAAACAGTACAAGCTGTAGCCAAACCCTTATAATTTTTTCAATAGTTTTGTATTGCCTGTTAAGTATTACTGACTCTGGGGAATGGATGTCCCTGTGCCCTTAAAAAAACATTTTTAAATTTAGTGTTTTGTATTTGTATTATTTTTAAATTAAAAATACTGTTTACATTTAGAAATGTACGCAACCAAGCTGCAATCCTCCACTTTCTTCAGATGCATAATAGGAACTAGAAATCCTTAATAGAAATCTCTTAAGAGGCTGCTTGAGGCTGTTGTCAGCATGTAAACAATTTACAAATGACGGTCCATGTTTAAATTGCACAAGTTTGGTATACAAAAAAAATAAAGCTGCAAAAAAATTCACACCAACTCTAATTTTGTTTCATTTTTGCATGTCCTTAACAGCACCTTTTTAGACATACGATAGACAACGATACTCAAATGTTTTGAAAAGGTTGATGTCTTGCACTGTAAATTGGTTCAAGCGACTGCAATGGCTCTTCTGTGAACTTGCGAAGCTCAAAGTGCTGGTAGTGTTGAATGCATCAAAGGCTGTGGATAAAAATTACAAACTGACAGAATGTATACCTTTAAATAAATAGTTTAGAGATTGTGAATTTAGCAGGAAATTAGTTGTTGTCAATGACTCATTTATAATATGTGATCCTAGATTCATTTTTGTTACATTTTCAGATTTTCCAAATCAATACAAAATCGTCAGAATTTGAATACTGACTTTTTATTAAAGTCACTGTATTATACACTGTTTCTGAAACCCCATATAAATCTCGTATTATCCAGTTTTCCTCTAGACTCAAATGTATGCTTGAGAATTGTAATTGTTTGGTAAATACATGCCATTCTCACCCAGCATTGCCACGCTCCGGCTGCCCCACTCCCCTGTGGATAACAAATGGGGCTTTTCTCCTCAAATTTGAAGCTAAACGATGATTTCGCTTAGAAAGCAAAGTGACTGTCCGTCTTCATAACAGTGCTCTCCATCAAAGAGCAATGAATACCATCCCATCCGACTGGCCCTGATTAAACACAGGCAATGGATATCCCCCTCATCCCCCCACCACCTCGCCTCTGCCAAGCCCAAGCACCGTTAGTCCTGCTATGTCAGCCCAAGCACCTGCGGCTACAGTATCTGCTTATTTTCTCAGGTAATAAAACACTTCTCACATCTGGAGCAGTGAGATGCTTGTTGCTGCCGCTGTGGCTTATGCTCACTTTCATTTGCGTTGAATTATCAAATGACTGATCAATTAAAAAGGTCATTGGAAAGAACTTTACAGGTCATGAAAAGCATCAGCTAAAGGCAAATACCTCATTGCTACATTTCTGGTCTTTTACCTGACATAATGGTGAACTATATACAGGTGAAATATCAGTGAATTATTTGGATTCTAATATTTCGATTTGTAAAAAAAATTATATGTATATTTTTAAAGGTCTAAAACATTAAAGTAAAGTTTTAAGTGATAAACTAATAAATTACTTAAAATTTACCTTGACATTGTTTGTTCAATCATGTTAAAAATATTGAAATGTAGTTGTACATTTAACTTAATGTAATTTGCTTTAAATTAATCTTCTTTTACTGGCACGTACTTTAGCAGTCACTGAATATTTCAGTGTAACAGTTTAATTGATAAATGAAATGTTGTACTTGCTTCATATTTTTTTTTTTGTTGTGATGTATGTACAATAAAATTCCCTTTGCTTATTTAAGTGTAGGTGCATCAAGAATGAGTTTTATGAAGGGTTTGAGTGATAAATTTGAGGCAGTTCACTGACTTTTATGAGTTTTTCCTGCTGTTCCCATGTCTGTGTTTGCTTGTTACGGTCTTGCTCCATGAAACCTAGTCATTTTCTTGCAACCAATGTCCAGAATGGCTGTCGGGTCGAATTTAAACTTTCACAGGTGTATATTGACAAAGTAATGATGTGTTAAATATAGTATTTGCTCCAAGGCGTATGTAATAGTTGAATTAATGTATAACTAAGCCCAAATCATATAGCAAAGTTGAAATGGTATTTTTTTTGCTTTCTTTCTTTTAATTCTGTGTTGAAACAGCTCAAAGATTAAAACAAAGGCACCATTGTTCAAGAATAACAATGTTCCTATGTTGGCATACCTCCAAGTTTTAGAAAGTCAGAGAACGCAAGACAGACACTACCATCTTGATAGGCTTGTCTAGTTTAAGTATTGAATTTCCTTCAATTTCAAGGGGGTAAAATCTTACACCACCGAGGTGGCAAGCTCAAAGCATTGCAGAGCTAACGCAGGATGGGAGCTTGAAGCTTTTAGGAACATTAGCCTGAAAGAAAACAAACGCAGGTCAACTGAATTAACCCAACTCCACACAGGCAACCAAGGAAAACTCCCAACAAAGAGCCTGTCATCTCTTACTGACATGGAACAATCTGTACACAGTGACCTGAAGTGTCCTGCAGACAACAGGAAACTCCCGTACACACTGAATTCTGAAGAATGGCCTTAGTGCTGCTTATTTTAGATCTTTTTTTTGCCTTAGCACGTTATGTATATTAGAATTTCAGACAATTCTACAATAATAATTATAATTGTTCATTTTATTTGTATTTGTGTTGTTTTGTCTTGCATTTTGTATGTCATGGAAATGAACAAAATTGGGGCTCAAAATGTAAAACATATTTAACTTTAGTACATTAGGAATAGAAAAATTACTAATGCTGTTATGGTTTTGTGAAATGCAATAACATATATAAAATGAGTATCAAATAATATTCATGTCCCACATTTCAGAGTTTTTGTACATCTCACAGCTACAAATTTTCAGTCATATGGATATAATCATAGGCAACTGATCACTATTAAGGACAATGTAAATAATTTGTAAAAGCATTAACATTATGTTATTAACATAACAAATAAGTTAATTTGTCTTTACAAACAAACTGCCAATAAAGAAGACATACATTTTTTTTCTGTTTATGTTCCTTTCATTAAGGAGCACTTATTAGGCTCTTGACATTTTATATTAAAATATAACAGTGTTTTTAAATAAAATATACATGATAATATACATCTATATGCATTTCAAGGTCTTCAAAACGGTCTGATTTAGTAGGTGTATTGACAGAATTATCTGCATTGTTATTCAAAATAATTGAATATTTAGAATTAGATCAAAATTAGCTAATATTATTATATAATAACACAGTTTATGCCTGCCACACAGAGCATCTCCTGATTATCATTGTGCTATGTTTATAAGCATACTTCTGCTTGTTAACTGCAGCAGCATCATTTGTTGCTTGAAAATTAGAGAGCTGTATATAAATGTATGCATTCTTACAGCTGGGTCCCCTACAATAAGGTTTTAAAAACTTATTAACCCTAAGAAACCTAATTTTTTAATGAATCCATCATCTAAGAAACATAAACAATTATTAAATTGTTAATTCCTCAGTTACCACTCCTTTAAAAAAATAATTTTCTATTCTCTATAAGATTTTAGGCAACACGGTACTTTTAAACCGTGTTTACTATGCATTTCACAGTATTTAAACCAAGCAGGGCAACACAGGGTTGTGTTTCTCTCAAATGGTATTACAGTAACGGCAGGACATTAGCTAATGTCATTATCTCTTCTCTGAGGTCGAAAGGGCCTAATCTTGTAATACAGGATTTGTAAAAGACAGAAGTGATCTAATTTAGGTCCCTGGATAGCAGGGATTATTAGGTGTTTATTGTGAACTGTCAGAATGCTTTATAGTAACATCTCACCACATTCTGCAGCATGCAAATAACAAAAGGAACTAAAAAGATCTGCAATCAAACACTTAATTAAGATCATTAATTGTAGTTGAATATCATCAAATGAGATCTGTTTGACATCTGTGTGCATATTTATAAACAAACATACCTGTCTCAAATACTAAACTAAAACACGATGCAAGCATTAAATGCATCTTAAAGCATGGAGTTAATTTGTTGGAGCTTAAGGTGTCTCTTCTCCATTTGTCCATGCACTGGGCTGCTTGGCAAGCATCTGTTGCTTGTGAATGGCTCACCACCTCCCATTATGAAGCCACCTTTCCTAACAGCTCTGTATTAAAGTGTCATTATCTCCTCCACCGCTCTGTCTTATGTGCAATGTACAAATGGAATTCCAGACTCCAGTCTTTTATAATTCCCTTTTTTTCACCCTCTTTTGGGTATAAATGTCAATGTCCTTTTGTGTGAATTACAGGCATTCCCACATCAGTGCTGATTGTTCCATGTCTAGTGGTGGGAGCAGAATAGAGCATTTGATTTCAGATAATGTACAACCAGACAAAATGCCACTGGACTGGCAGGGATCCTTTTGTCTAAGTTGGCAAGCTGAACCAGAGACTTGAATCTGAGACAAGGCTGCACTGGGGACAGCAGAAAAAGAGTACCTCAGTGGTGTTGATTTCACTGACTGTTATAATACAATTTGTCAAGCTTTATGATGTAACTGACAGCTGGAATTCCGCCCTCTTAACCTTTTCAGGAGGTGTGCTTTAATGCAACACAAAAGCCATAATTTGTCACATATAGCAGAACATTATTTAGTAAGGCTCCCTTTAGTAGTAAAATGTGAAATATTTATGGCCATATCGTTTTCAATATGTTAAAAAAACACATAAACAGTAACTGTTTCTTAACCCATGAAATGTTGCCCCGCCCCCAAGTAATGAATTCATGTTAGCATATTTGAATGAGCTAAAAATTGGCTACAATGACTACATTGGCTTTGTGATTTTCCCTCTTTGTAGAAGATGTCAATGACTGTCTTTTGGATAATTTTGTCAACCAAGCAATCTTTCTTATAACTGTGTAGTTTCTACTCAAACTGAGAGATCATTCAACGAGTCAAGACATTTTATCAAACTAACAAGAAGCGAAGTCATGAACTATGTCTCTCCGAATGGAATTCATCTTTTAAGTATCTTTCTGAAAAAAGAGACACAAATCTTTAATTTGTTTAATCTTCCAATTTTGAGATTCCCGTAAATATAAATAATAATAGTACCTTCAATTTATATAGTTATTTTCTACACACTCAAAGACACTTTACAATTATCAGAGCATTAATCATTCACTCCACATTCACACTCTGGTGATGATAAACTACCTTGGTAGCCCTCAGCTGTCCTGGGGCAGTCTGACAGGACGTTGCTTCCATTCTGCGCCTATGGCCTCCTGACCTCCACCAAACACACACATGCATAAAGGGCAATGTGGGTGAAGTGGCCCTAGCGGGGATCGAACCGCCAACCTTCTGGTTACAAAACGACAAACTCAACCACTGCGCCATCTTTCCGCCCCTAAAATCTGATAACATTTTGTATACCTTTCAAAAATGTTTGAAATACTGCTATTCCCTATATTTTACCTGAACATATTTTACTTTCTTTTCTATTCAGGTTACAGGTATTTCATATCAGGTGAAAAACAGTTCATACAGTTCACTGGAAGGTCATCCTCTTCCTTTCCCTTTTCTTTTCAAAAGAGAGCTAAATTTGGTTCCCACAAACCCAGCATCAAATATGCTACATAATACATGTTTTCATACATCTGACTCAATAAGTTGTTGGATAATTGATAGATTGATTGGTTATGTCATCATGTGTTGGTATAGAAGCTGTCATGTGGATGGCAGAACAATCCACAGCTCCTTTGTTCATTCATCAATGGCCCATGTCTTAGTTAGCTGCGGGCCAGCCAGATAAGGATCAGTAGATGATTGGGCGCACACATTCTTAACATGGCTGACCCGTGACATCTTGGGGGCAGTCGGGGAGCCTGTCATTATGTGTACAATGCTCTGCTTTCTTCCTTCTTATCTTTGCCGATGACATTGAAAGTTTTCACATTAACTCATTAACGACAAGCCTCATCACTACTGGGACGGAGGGAGGGACATGGCATGTCTCTGAGTGGGTGACACTTGCTTTGGTGGAATGTGGGCTTGGTCCAATCCCTCATTTCAATGTTTGAGAGACATTGATAGAGGCATTAGTGATTGGAAGATGAGTCAGTCAAATCCCTAGCTTAAAATAAAATGTGACTTTTTTTCTGGTGTAAAAGACAGTGCTGGATTCAGGAAAGTTAAACACTATCCCACAGTTTCTAACTACCATGGTTTGGCCTATCTAGAAAAAATGTTAGTCTCTGTGACATGTAAGTTTAGAGAATGATCGCTTAAGCTCCAGAGGTCCTTGACTCGAGGGCTTTTTTGCTGCCAGGAGCTTATGAAGGCCAGGCTGTTTGGCCTTTGCGCATAGCTAACTGTGCCAAGGCCTTGACTCTTGTGGTTTGCATCTGTCAAACACAGCATTGCAGATTGTGGCGCTGTGGAAGAAATTCAGCTATGCTGTCCTGTTTCTTGATCCATTAACGCTTTCAACATGGTTATATAGAAGGAAGAAAACTGGGGATGGGGGAGCCAAAAGAACTGTCTAGGAAAGATTGATAGCTTTGCTCCGTGGTTCAATTGTAAATTAGAATGCGAGTCCCTCTGGGATACAAAGGCTCTATTTGTGATTAAGAAAAAAAGACTTTGTAAGTGAGATATAGAAAAAGTTTATTCTCTCATACACATAGGTAATTAGCTTGATGAAATGGCTCTCACTGTTTTGTGCCCTGGATATGTAAACCAGTATTAACATAATGGACTGACTACTTTTGCTGTTATTTTCAACATGAGTTACACAGGAGGAGGTGAAATGATGTGCATACAGTATTGTTTTGCATTACACTGCAAGCACAGACCCCCGATGAGTGTACAATCCCAGACTGAACGCAATGTAAAACAAGCAAAGAGATTTGTGTATGCAGTGAAGGTACGAGGCTGGGAAAAAAATCATAACTTCACATGCCTCATTTGCTCTTTTGTATGCATCGTTCCCTCCAAGATTTTTGTCAATCCCCTGCAAATCTCCATAAGGTCTAATACTTTTTAAAGAGATGCACCAAACTTTTTTCTGAAACCCTTTTGGCTCATATCAGAGTGAATAGGAGGAATCTTCTTCATTGGAAGGGTTGTATAGTCTCAAAGCGATTCTGCAGGCATAAAAGGACCAGTGGTACAGAGGGCCAGAATTGTTTTGAGTAAAAGTGCAGCGAAGCGGAATTCTGTGGCGATGTGAGTGTAATATAAGTGTGTTGCTAACAAATGGCTGTATTCCTGGAGATGTCAGACGGGATCTGTTTTCATGAAAGGGAGTGAGAGAAAGGGATCTAATGTGGAAGTAATTACATGTGAGAGTCACTGTGTTGGAATGCTATGCAGTGTTTTCCATTCACAGGTCAATGCCCAAAGTTACATACTATTGTAGATATGCTTGCACCAGCTTCTTGTCACATTTTTTAAGTGTTTACATGCATATTTTATGACAGAAGGAGAGGGGGAATGCGAAACATCAATTATTTGTGGATTTTAAAATCAAGCATTTGTAGTGTTATTTCTTGTTATTGTTTTATTACGCAGATGTTTTACAATAAGTCTAAAATTGTTATATTAAGCATCCATTAACATCTTGTTGATGTTTCGTTTTCTTCCCTTGTGCTACTTTATACTACAAATATTTTTCACAAACCAATTTTTAATTTTCACATTAACTTAGAAATGTTCACAGAGTTCTTCTTTTTCTTTTTAGTATAGCTTGCTGATTATCTATGGGACAGAGCGATTTTTGGGTTTCATTTGACCGCTGTTTGGTTACAAAGCTGTTGGGTTAAAAGTATTTAATAGGGCTGTTTCTGTATTAAAGATAAATAATATGGTTTGTTAGGCCAAAGATTTATATGTGTTATTAAGTAAAATGTTTAATAATAGCTTACTTTAGCAGTAGAATTCGATTGTTTTACCACAATCCTCATTCACAAAAGCTGTGAGGCATGTAATTAATCTTAAATTCAACTTGTAATGTATTTTATGATCCTGTTTGTTTTTGCTTCTGGGCTGGAATAGTTTTTATGGGCTAGAGTGTTTTCAACTGCAATATATGCAAAATCCTTCTTGACTTGATAACATTGGTCTTTGTGTGAATAAAATAATTACGTTGATGCATTAACAATACTTTACCTATACTTTACATAATATACAATATATTGCAACTTTGTTTAACCACTACCTAGTTAATCAAACAAAACTGATTTTGTTTGTACAGCTTCGACTGTGCGGATCGGAGTGTTTTTGAACCTGCTGCCTCAAACCTGGACGAGCTCACTGACTCTGTCTGCACTAAGTACTAAGCAACAGGACACTGATGTGGACTCTGCACACTCCCAGTCGCTCAACATTCTGTTATCCAGTTGCTGCACTTTACTTTATTTTTACTTATGCTTTGGTCTGCACATTACCTCAAAAGCAAATCTCTTAAGCACCTTGGACTTCTATAGTTATAGTTCTATTACTTTATATTTTACTACCTCTATTTTAGGAAGATACATATATTCTATGTACTTTTAACTTGATCAATTTACTTATATAACCTGTGTTATTGTGCAACTGTGTTACGGGTGTTATGGTACCTGTGTTATTGTGCAACGTTGTTGTGTCGGAAGGGGGGGGGGGGTTATGAACACAGGAGTGTACCCCTGTGGCACAACAAATATCTTGTGTGTGCACATGCACACTTGGGAATAAAGATCTTTCTGATTCTGATTCTGAAAAATATTAACATCTCCCCTCAAGGTAATAAGTAGTGCATTACTGTGTTAGAATCTGTTCAACCGTTCTCAAAACATGGCCATAGGACTTTCTAGCATAGCTTAGCATAAACTGTTGATTCCACATGGGACCAGTAGCATTGTAGGCTTTGATAGAATGATCAAAGTGCTGCATTTTTGTTTTCCGTCAAATCTTTCTGATTATAGATTGTAAGGGACTATATTCCATTCTTACATAATGGTACGAAATGCTTTTACTGAAAGAATACTGCAGTGGTCGCTAGACTTTGATGCAGTGCTTGAAAAAAATAGGATTCCGCGTCCTTTCTACATTTATTATTGCTCTGGAGATTTTTCTACCACTACAAATTGGCTAATCATGCAGAATTTGTTAAAAAAAATGAAGGTGCAACATCATCATCCTCTGACCACTGCAGAATTATCACTCAATCAAAGTTTTGTACTGTTATGCCAGGCTGTAAAACTGTCTTTTACAGTATACGCTCTGAAGGGTTCGACTTTTATTTTCTTTTATATCTACAGAAGAGCCAATATTTAAATAGGAAGAAAAATCTCAACATTTCCTGCTACTATAACTGGAGCTACCATGCTGCTGGTGCCATCTGGGATCAATAACTTATGCTAGAACCCTTTTGCCATATCTGGAGAACAGCTGAAAAGAATCCAAAAATGTAGAACACTACTGATTAACTTGAAGAAAGACTGAAAATGAGCAAATGTTTTCCTTTGATTGAAGATTAAGAAATCTTTCAAAAAAATGTAATATGCAACATTTATTTAACATGCCGTTGTTTTTTAGATTTTTTGACATTAGGTTGTGTTATTAGGTACTTTAGACGCAAAATGCATACCTTATTGAAAATATCAAGCAGCAACTTCCCAAAGGCCCATGGGAGGCAGATCGAAGCTGTTGAAAAATGAGTATATTCCTTTATACAGGAGGAAAAAAGCATTTACAGCATACATTACATATTATAATTATCACAAAAGTAATTTTTGTTGATTTATTTTATATTCATAAAAAATTGTTTAGTTTTTCCACTATTATTGAACACCTATTGTGAAAAATCAACCACTGGAAGGTGTTTGGTCATAAATGTGTGTTGAATGGTGTGAACAAATGGCTAGAGTCGTTTAAAGACATTTTTGTAAAAACTTTATATTTTTTAACATGTTTTGTATTAATGAGCTTTGTTTCAATCAACTCTCCCATGAGTTTTTAAGATGAAAGCAGAAGAAACCGACTTACTGGCACTGTTGTGGACAAAATCCCAGACTGATTATCCAATCATCTTTGAGTCTGCCTTTCACCTGTCACTGAATACAGTATGGTTGTATGTTTTGGATGCTAAATAAAAAGTGCAATGTGTGAAATTATGTTATCATCATAACTCTCTTGTTACATGCCAGGTCTTATGTTTGAGTGAGGGTTTAGCAAGTTTCCTGACTGTCTGAGATGTATCAATAGTGTGATTTAAAATGGTTGGAAGCATGACTCCAGTCATGTGACTGGAAAAAAAGAGTAAACCCTTGGTTTTCAAACATGATGTACTAGACACACCCAAACATACACCTTTCCATCTGCTTAGGTTTCAATCATAAAGAAAAGTCTAGACTGACCAGACGGACACCCTACACTCATCTTATGTAGCATGAAAGAATGGAGACAAAATAGGTTCAGACATGAGTTACATTTAAGATATTTTTTGCCGTTGTTCTGCAATTTGCAATGGGTGCTGTATGTAATCGGCTGTATGTAAACCTTCTCATGCATGTTATGGTTTTTGCAAATGCAGAGAGAGGCTAGCCAGTGCATGGCCTGATGGTTGTGGACTTCCATGTGCAGTAATGAGCGCTGCTGATCACTGAGGGTTTTGGGTCACACCGCAGTGTCTAAACTGATCATTCCAGTCTAATGAGCTTGGGTGACTTTGATGCCGTTGTCCAGCTGATTCACTGCTTTGCACTGTACAGATTAAGGTCACATCACATTTTGGGATGCTACTATGTGCGTAAGGTTTTTTTTTGTTCAAGACATCTGCTTTGCAAAAAATCTTGACCTAGCTTGCACATTTGTACTGTGAGTTTTGATGAAGTCTTAGATGTAACTGCAGAGGCTGATTAAGGGAGTGTGGTTCAGTCTGAACGCAGTCCACAATCGAGCAAAGAACATGACGTCACAGAAGCAACTACCATCTATAAAACATAAGAAGTCGTAAACTGATACTTTTAGTCTGCAGCAGCGATGCAGTGTTTATTAGCTAATGGCTTGTTTGTCACCTCTAAGTAGAAATCGAGTCATCTATTCCATTGTGTTCGAGCCAGCTTGGGTAGTAGGGAGGGTGAACAATTGCATCTGAGCTGAGTTCAAGGGACCCCTTCCTAGTGTGAGTATATCCCAAATGGGGCAGGACAGCAAAGCAGGTTGTATATGACTGCCAAACAAACCATGTTTTGGGGTCAAATCTGCATGAACACAGTTTGCAATCGTATAGTGTGCGAATACTTGATATACCTTAAAGGTCCCTTTAAGGTGTAGTGTGCAATTGGGTGCTATGGCTGACAACTGAGATTATGAAATCTAAAATGCACATTGACTACACTGTCACATCTGTGCATCCAAGACCAAGATGTTGATTTTGGCTCTGTGCTTTTTGGCTACACTTTATTTGTATTTATTTATAATCTTCATACAAGCATATTTAAGATGCTTATCTAATCATGTTTTGATTCAATAGAATAATATTTTCAACTGATTTGATTGAAGACAATTGGTACGTTAGTGTGCTCAATATGGTGTCTTTTTGTCTTTTCTTAGCTCTGTGTTAACATTTCTAATGCATGGATATAGTTTGTAAGACATTTGTAGCTGATAGTCTCTCCGTATTAAACATTGGAAATTAGCCACTTATTGTTGAAACTTTAACACCCAAGACTTCAATGTTTTACTTTTTTTCTGTTCAAATCTTGCTGGTCAGCATCTGGTATAAGTTTATTTCATACCTTCATTGCGAAGAGTGAGTTAGTTGAGTTTGTGTTAGTAATAATCATTTGCCCAAGAATTGTTCCTTTCCATATATACATGAAAAAAGGGGGGAGGGGTATATCGTTTCATGTCTTGTAGGGTCACTTGTCCAGTAAAGGGTTAATCTATTTTTTAATAAATCATGCAGTCAACTTTGCTTGCATTTTTGTAAATCTCTCCTTTTATCTTTCTTTACTTTGTTGTCCTTTTTCATTTTTGTTTTTCTATAATTTTGATTTCTTTCTGTTTTTCATTATAGCAAAAGAAAGATTACATTGTATGTTAGAATATTAAACAGCTATACTGCACTTGAAAGTTCAAACTGGCTGTCTGTTCAGACGTCTAGTAAATTTGCCAAGGAAAATATTTGCCTTTTTAATTAATGAATGTACAGCTCATTACCTGCCTATTTGTACAGAATCTTAGACTGGTGTTGTGGGAAATTCTGCTGCACATTTCCAAATCCAAACAATTATTATTATACAAATGTGATGCATGGGAGACTTAACCGTGGGTTTTTGAATATGTAGCTGCAAGCACAATTCAATTCTGATTTACAATTGATTTTAATCTTCTTCTTTTTTGTAAATTGTTTAATTTTAGACATAATAGAATCCCTTCAGTCATTTGTTTAAAAAGCTTGCCCTTTTTACATTTGAAACATGTAGTTCTTTTTCAAATGTGGCCTTTTTATGTATTACAGGTTTTCGACAATTTTTCTAGCTCTGCATTATATGAGGTGTTTTATCAGTAACTTAAACAGTTTTTATATGCTGTAGATTCAGTGTCTCCTGAGGCAGTTTGGACACATAGGAATCCCACTGAACCATAAAAGTTAGGCGTAGTAAAGGAAGTCCATGCTGCGAGGCTCTTTGAGGTGAACCACAGATTTAATTTTCTGAAACCAAAGCAAAATATATTACATTACTTGCTTCAGTGTTCAACTGTTGCCTGGAGAGCTATCATTTATCCTTATAAAGATTTACCACACACTATAGCCGTCTGTGGAATACAGTGCCTTCTATCACATAGGTAATTCTTGCTAATGTTTTAATATTGTGTGTGTTTATGTGTATGCATGTGTATGTGTATGTGTATTTGTATCATAATTTCATTAATGAAATACATGCAAGTGAACGAAATGATTTTAACAATTTGGAAACTTTGGATTTCATTATATATGGATTAATGTTTCAGTACTAACTGTTCTGCTTTACAAAGCAGAGTGCTTGGATTGTTTTCCAGGTGTGAAAAGCAGGCTTCTTTTTCACACTTTCTAGCATGTAGTATTTGAACCATGCAGTAATTCAACCGTGTTTCCTTGACATGTTGTTAGCATTGACCTAGTGCCCTGTCTCTCTGATACTCACACCTCTTACTCTTACTGGATGGAATGCAGTTGCTTTTGTGTACAACTTACCAGATGGACAGAAACACAACGCAAAACCCACAAAAAGTTGCTTTGAAAAGGACTCTGCCAAAATTTATAATAGAAGTCCTTAAAATATATAGCAAGATTGTGCAAGAATTCCTCTTAATTTTCCTTGGTATTATTTTTTATTGTAATGTTTTTTTTTTGTGTGTGATTCAGAGAACACTTTTTACATACAAAAAAAAAACACAGAAGCTTTTAATTCAAACAAACATGTATCAAACTTGTATGAAATCTATAACCAAACATTGTAGAACTTAACTACAAAACCACATTTTTTGGAATATTTACCTAGAGAATGCATATGTGTTCCTTAAATGTGATGTATAGTAGAGTTACTTTAACACCCAGTGTGAAAAGTACTGTTAAGCCTTTTTTCCGGGTCTGTGGGACCCACTTTCAGTTTTTATCAAAATAAATAGTATACAAATTATTATCTCAAACTGAGATTCACTGGCCTTTGCACAATTTCTGTGAAAAACATATATCAGAACACATTTTTAATGACCCCACACTGTATACTCCCTACACATTTACATTACACACAAGGTATTCGGTCTACTGGACCCAGGGCATGTAAAAGTGTGAAAATTTTTGAATCTGTACATTTACTCTGTCTTCACCACCAACATAAATCACAAAAAGACATTTTAATGTTTTATTATTGTTTACATGAAAAGCCCCTCAAATCTATTGTCAAATTAGCAATAATGAGAACACCGCACATGGTTTACATTCTAAATGTGTAGAAATAGGGAGAAAAATACAATAAGTCAAGTATATTTTCTATGCATATCACTTGTTTCTTGGCTAAAGTAAACACTTGCTCTTCCATCTTTAACAACCACAGCTGTGGTGTACTGGAACAAGGCACCAGTTTCCCGACTGCTCCCTGGGCATCGCAGCCATGGCTGCCCACTGCTCCGGGTTGTGTGTTCACGGTGTATTTCTTCACTGCTGTGTGTGTACACTGGGATCGGTTAAATGCAAAGCACAAATTCTGAGTATGCTTAACTCCATATCTGGTCACTTCAACTTTCACTTTGAAAGTACTTTCTATTTCAGAGAAAGTAGAACAAGCTTGATCAGGTCGAGACCCTATAGCATAAGCACAAACTGAAATCATAGAGATTAAAGTGCTAAACTCTTCTGTATCATGAGAGTGTAGAACTTAGTTCCACAGTATTGTTATACACAAAGCTACTTTAAAAGTAAATCGTTGTTACTGTGAACCCTTGCTGGGTGTTTGTCTACCCCTCTTCCCTTAAACAATTCAAATTAATTCACAACTATTTTCCTCATCACAATGTACAAGTTTAAATTTACCTTTTTCTAGATCTGGTTGAGGGGCTCAGTTTAGAGTAGGACCAGACTTGGAACAGAGCCAAAATAACACTCTAGATTTTACTATGTATATAGATTTTACAAATTATATTTGTAATCATGTTATGTATTTTAAAAGTTTCTCCTAAACATTATGCCAATTTTGCTGCCAAGTGAGGCTGCCCAAATGAACTCATTACTTCCATCTTTCAAATATTTCACTGACCATGGTAACTAAGTTGATTTTATCACCCCACTGATATTTATAAACTTTTTTTGCGATGGAAACATTGGACAAGTGTGGATAAAAGCACCAAATTTCTATTGTTACAAATGTTTACTTTTTGTATGCTTTGTAAGACTGGCAGGGTGCATATTATAAATTTTTCCAATGAATTTGTTTTCAGAAACACTTCACATTTTATTTGTTCATTTTCCAACTTTTTTACCCTGTTTAAAATCCATTCAGCCATTATCTTATTCCAGGCAACAACACTTTTAACATATCTTTGCACTGATCATGGGCCGAGAGAAGACCAGGGCCATTTGGTAAGAGTTTCAATATGTATACAGTGTTGTTGTTTTACAGTACAACTTGACAGTAAGAGGTACTTGACCGCAGGAGAATCAGGAATATAACTATAATATAATTCCAATTTTCTTTTTCAAAGCTTACCCAGGTCTTTTCATTTGTGGTCCTGATTCTGAAACACTTTGGATTTGAGTTGCTGGAGAAGACGTTCTTGTCCTGAAATAGTTTCAGGAAGAGCCCAAAGACCCTGCACTTTTAACTCTGCCTCTGGGACTATACGTTATATGTGTTCTTTTCATTTTTAATCTTTTTCATATTGTGAAATATCACTGCACCATTTTCCTTGATAATTAGGCCATAAATATGGTTTAATTCCAAACATTATTGGACTGGAAGATATCAATGTTACATTCTCTGTTGGTCTTAGGACATATTGTAAGTAGTAAAGAATCAACAATCAAACATGTTAAACATTAAAACCTTTACACACAATTATTGTTGCACACTAAATAACTTATTGTCAAGCTCAGTTTAAACGTTTAGTTTGCCAGGAAATATACTTTGTTCCCTCCACATGAAACGTAATATCTCCAGAGCTTAGTAATCAGAATTCTTTTATTAAATCTCTGTGCTGAGAATTATTATTATTTCCCCACTCTCTCATCACAACATGAAATGAAGCCCAGTGTCTGACAGTTGCGTCTTCAGGGCAAAAGGAAGCAGGCTACTACTAGGTTGAAGAGAACAAGTAGTCCTTAATGGAGGTGACAAAACAAATGTCTGCAGAGTGAACTTCAAGAGGCAGATACGCAAGTACTCCAGAGCCTGAAGCTGAAGTTTAGCTCGACTGTGTTTCTTTGAGGGGCTGCACATAAACATTACACTCTCTGTCTGGGTAATTGATCCCAAATCTTGTTTGACAATGTTTTTTTACTGCAGACACTTCACATGCTTCTTGATCATAGCTGAGCTTTTTTGGCAGTGTTGCAAATACCTCAACAACTCAGTGCTCATTAAATCTTGTGGCGAGTGCGATCTGCCTAACCGCTGGGTCCGTGTTTGTAAACAAATGTATGACCATGAGTAGGGTTTTTTTTTTTTTTTTTTTTTTTTAACAAAAGTCACTGTTGCACAATAAAGATAGTTTTGGTTTCTGGTAAATATACATGAACATGTAAAATGTTAACTTGATCAAATTAACTGATAAAATGAAACAAAGTAAAATGAAAAAAATGTCTGCAAAAAAAATATTTTTGATCGAAAAAACTCATTTGACTTTCTTATGAAAATACTTGATGAAAATAAAACATTTGGAAACCTTACATGAATGTTCTAATAAAAAAATGTTTGTTTTCCTCTGCAATTCAACTATTCTTTCCCAATACTCTTCTGACATACAATTCCAAATCAAGTCTGCTTTTTTCATCTATATCAAGTCTATACCTATATACAATTTTGTCTTTTTATTGGTTTCTTTTTAGACTACCCAATAGTAGAATTATTATAAAATAATTATTTTATATTGTATTTTGTTTATTATTTAACATATTTCAAATAATGTCAGAGTTGAATATATCTACAAAACTTAACTTTAGTTGCTTTTTTTCTTTAAGAGTTTGAAAATTCTGAATTGAATAATTTGCAGTTGCTTCAAAAAAAACAGCTCAGTATATATATTTATATCATCCATCCATTTTCATGTCGGCTTTTTTCCCTTTCGGGGTCGCCACAGCGAAATGAACCGCCAACTCCTCTGGCATATGTTTTACGCAGCGGATGCCCTTTCCTGCCACAACCCATCACTGGGAAACATTCACACACACATTCACACTTGGGCAATCTTTCTTACTCAATTCACTTATACCACATGTCTTTGGACTTGTGGGGAAACCGGAGCACCCGGAGAAAACCCACACGATCACGGGGAGAACATGCAAACTCCACACAGAAATACCACCAGACCCAGCCGAAGCTCGAACCAGTGACCTTCTTGCTGTGAGACAACCGTGCTACCCACTGCGTGACGCTTTATTTATATCATAGATTGTATTATTCATAACCTTGTTTTATTTTTTATTGTTTGCTTGTTTGGCTTCTTATTTTATGTCTGTTGCAATGCATTATATTGATTTTAGGTTTATATGTATTGATGAATGTATATTTTGGTTTGTAAATGCATAATGTCTCTTGATTGTTCTTCTTGTGAAATGCTTTAAATTATATATTATTTTATCTGTCTGCTTTTTCTTTAATAAATACATTTAAAATTTTAATGTTAAATCTTGATGCTAGATTAATGATGAAATTAATACCACTAGAAATGTTTTGTTTTTTTATAGTCAATATAACAAAACCAAATGGTTTTCTTTTAGGGACATGTTTATTTATTTCTGGAACAGTAAATTTTAAACAGTAAGACATTACATCAAAAACAATCAGTCTTGCCAATCAAAATTTATTTGATTGAAAATGCAATTTGGGAGTGAGGGTTTGAGGAGGTCACAGAATACATACATGGATTATTGAGTAGTTGCTTCTTGAGTCAATGCTCCTTGAGTCTGTAAGAGAATTGTTCCAGATTTAGTTGCTGCAGTCGCTTAAATGTAAACATTATAAGCCTACCTCCAATTTATATTGTAGGGTTTCTCAGTCGAGTTTCTTCTCCCATCATGCATCTGGTCTCATCAACACTCTCCATGTTATCTCCAGAGTCACAGATTTATTCAACCTACAATTTCACACAACAGCTAGTCAGAATTTAGTCTGTCAACATTATAATGAGCATAAAGGTGTGTTTCAGTGACAAACTCAACTCATCTGCTATTTTTGTATTAGTGGAGTTGATATATTAGTGTGTGTGGGTGTAATTAAATGAGACTTTGGAAAATAGAAAGAAAGAAAATAAACCCCAGGTGTAACAGAATTGTGGCTTATTAGCCTGTGCATTTGCAAATTTGCTGTTAATGAAGCAAACCAACCCTGTTTTTCTCAGGAAATTCAACGTTTTCAAATATCTTGACTGTGACATCACATGTGATAAGATGTATTCCCCTTGATTACCATCAACTTTCCCATCGACTGCGAACAACTCTCGCGTCTTTTACGAACTTCATAAATACCTTAAAGAATCATATAAACTTGTGAGATATGAGCATATGATGTCCCATTAACATTATGGCAGCACCTCTCTGAGACCCATTGAGAAGTACAGCTGACACAAGCTGAGTGAAGAGCAAGAGAGCAGCGCTTACATGAAATGAATGGCTAAACCCAAATGTTTTCATGTACATTTATATCAAATAACCAAGAACTATAAAATAGGCTACATAGAGAGTGCCTCAATGAGGATATTTCAGAGAAACATGGTTAAATTTAGTCATTACTCACATTTCACAAAAAAAGTTTTAGAATCCTCGAAACTAAGAACAAGGCTTCTGGTTGGTCAAGAACGAGTGTCATGCTTCCAAGAGGTTCAGTGAGCCTCAGAATGGCACATTTTAGTAAATGTATTTTGACTAGGTTAGAGGGTGTTTTTTTTTTCTAAACACATAGTGGAGTAGCGATTTATTTTGTCACAGACTTTTAATAAACACATTAAAACTCATTATTGTTGATCCAAACACCACTTTATACTATATATTAATATTTTACCATATTTAAAAAAATTATATTGGTGTAAAATAAAACTAAAATGGCAATGAGATTATTGCTATAACACAGCCATTTAGAACTACGATGTTGTACAAGTTTTCCTTTATCAGTTTACCTCTCATTAACTTGATTGTTTCATAACTAACATGGTACTTACACTGGGTCTAATTATTTTCAGGAATATTGTAGTACTAAAAGTTAGTCAATTGAATAGTTAACTTTGTAAATTATATGATGGTATCTATATTGATAAATATATGTGGTACCATTGCATCTCCCTTTACATCTTCTTGGATTTTCACATTGAAGTGAAGTTGATACAGGTTGTTTTGCATTCAAACTGAATTGTGTGAATATGAAAATTAATAAGGCTTTCACTTTTGTGATCCATCATTTGAGAATTTAATGGCATTATTTCTGCAATGCGCTGGCTTCTTTGAATGCCCCCCAGGCCAAAACAGGGAGAAGATAACCTGCAGCAGCTAATTTAATCCACCATGCACAAAAACATTTACACATCTCACGCCATAAAAATTTTTTTTTTGTTTCGTTCAGAATTTAAATCATGCATTTATTAATGGGAATATATAATAATTATCAATTTATCAAGCATTAATTTAACTTCAAACTGTGGATGTCTCTTCTGTAACAAATGTTAATGTTTCTCTAGCATCAGTAAATAGAATCAAAGCAAATAATAGCAATAACAAGCACATTGAAATCTTCAAAAATAGAGTTTGTACCATATGCCAATGTGGTGGCTGAATTATATAAGATTTATCAAAGGAACACATTTTTGTGCATCATGCCTGACACCCAGTGTACTTGTGATATTTATCCTTCCATGACATTATACAGATAAGTGTAACTTTGTCTCTGATGGTGATGTAAGTTCATTCTGTTCACATTTATTGATGTAACACGTCTAAAAAAAACACAACCTGCAATATTCACAGAATTTTACTTTTTAAGAAAGAGACTTTCCAAAGACTTTGCAAAATTTTAGTTGAGAGTTCAACATAGTTATATTTTCCTTGAGTTATGAACCTATTTTGAAGTATGTAGAAGTACAGCACTCTGTATTCATTGGAAGTGTTTTGCAACTTACCAAAATACAAAATATATATATAAAGTAGCAAAATACCAAAAGTAGGCTTGTTTGTAAGTCTGCTTAGTTAGTTTTGTTTATAAAAGTGTTGCTTAAAGTCGACTGATTTTGTTTTTAAATTTACGTTTCATTTATTGTGAAAATATTCAAATAATTCATTCATAAACACAGAAAAAATACATGACGGTCCAAAAGGAGATGGATTGGATCATCATGTAACTGCGTGACAGCGCCATTGCCAGCTCGTTTAAACCGATGCATCTTATATGATGCACGACTTTTTACTGAAAATAGTGAAATTCTGTTTTATTGTTTCCTTGCACGCCCAAACCTGCCATTATAATGTATTAAAGTCATGATTTAGTTTTAATTTATGTTTATGTTTAAGATCATATTATACATTTTTTTTTTATTTAAGGTGCATTTACTGATGTTATATAATAACTTTTTTGTTGTTGTTCAAAATTATCGTGACTAATCGTGAATGTTATTGTTGACTTAACGACTCTTTAGTTAATACAATTAGTGAGATTTATACGAAAATAAAATGTAAAAGGATGAATCTGAGATTTCTGGTCATCTGCATTAATCTCCTCCTGTTGATTAGCCTGGTTAACCTTTGCTCCATCGCGGGTCCGTAAGGGTTAATCAGGCCGGGATCTCAGTGACCCGCGGGTCAGGTTCCCTCTATCTCAAGCTTGGAGGAGCCGGTGGAGGCAGTGATAAGATTAGACTGAACTTTCCTCTTCCAAGCCATCAAAGGGCCAGAGACACCTGCGCCACTCCCTGTCACACCGCCACTTAATGTGATAGTCTAACAGAACCCTACTAATAAAATAGGTAACAAAATATATAAAAATATATATTAAATGCACATTAAAAAATAATAAGTGTTGCCAAACAGTACATCATGATGGGTTTCGACGTCTAACAACGTATGTCTGTTTAAATATAAATTGGCTAAGTTTTACTGTTTAATATCGTGTGCTACCCGACTAAAGGATGCGCAGTGTGTGCTTTGCTCATTCAATATTTATCGATTAATTCACATAGACTATAGCTTATTTTTCAAGACTCACATCTTACGTCTGTGTCCCAGCGTGTGCACTTTACTTTACAAACAATAATCAAGAGATTTGCACCCATTCTTTGCTTCGCAGCCATGGAAAATCGTTAAGGACCCTGCTATTTGTGTGTGATCAGTAAATATTTAGTGTAGTGTCTCGTCCTAATCGATGAAGGTCCCGATGGGGAGCTCTGTGCTGTGTACGTGTGGACGCTTGCAGAGCTATTTGTGCATGCATTGCCTTTACGATGATACGTTCGTCTGTACAACTTTATCACTTTATCTGACATAAATGTTCCGAAAAAAAACATGCTTAATTAATCTATTCTTAATATAGTGCTTAAGGGCGTTTTAACTATCCTTATGATATTTATCTTGTTTTTGTTTATTTTTAAGCTTAACAAAGATTTTTCTTTTGGTTATCGGTTTGCTTGCACATTAAATGATTGAACTCGATTAAATGAGCTTTCTACGGAGTTTATAAACAGCTAGGCTCGTTATGAACCCTGGCCTATTTCAGAAAAGCCGGGAATCAAACAAAACATGTCAATGTGGTATTTTTAAGAATTCTTCCCAAAAATGTTATCTTTTAAGTTTTTTTTACGTATTTTTCGTAACGCGTTTTCTTCATTTTCTTTTTCTTGTCCCACGTTTCCCCAAATATGCATCCGACTAACAATCTATTAACATGCTGTCTTGTTTGTCGTATAGGACTTTATTTATAGCCGTAAGACTATTCTAAATCCCCTTTTTAAATATTTTAGGAAATCAATATTAGACATGTGCGTCTCAGTAAATGTGAGCTTTAAAAGGTGCATGACTATACATGTAATATTGTAATTTGCACATAAACAAGTCTACGAACCAGACAGGTGTCTCTCCTGGCTTCAGTATCAGCCCCCATCACCCCTCCCTCTGGCGATCACTGCCCACACAAAGCAGATGTACTGAGGCGCCTTTTACCTTCGCTGAAAAAAGAAATAGACGAGCAGTTTTATTATCATTATATATTTTTTGCTTTTATGCATGCTTTCCAAGAAAAAAATTAATTCTTTTTTTTTTAAGAAAACAGTGTCGCCGTGTTTTAGCAAATCACTAAAGATGAGTGTCAAACGCTGCGGAAAGTTTGAAATGTTTTGCTTGTCGTTTTGTATTTTGCGATGTTTCGCTTTTAATGATGATTTAAAGAGAGCCGAGTTTTGTTTATGAGTCTACCGCTGCGGAAAGAAGTTTTTTCCTTGAATTCTAATGTGAAGATGCATCACGGAGGAGACGAATCAACACCGTATCAGTTTGGTATGTTTGGAATACTTGTTTGGAATCAGTTTTTATTTAGCATAATTCCATGTGAATATATTAATTTGCCATGGCTGAGACCGTCATGTCTATGCAATGCATTTATAATAGCGATCTAAAAAGATTGCATTTTAAAACAATAACATTGACTGTCTTTTACAACAAACGTTTCATTAACCGTGCTGTCCTTTATTAGCAATTTAGACTGCTGTTTAGTTTTCTACATGACTTGAAGCTCAAGAAATTGAAAAGATGCTGAGGTTGCCTTTTGAATGCATTCATCTTGCTTGAAGGTGTTTACAAAAAGCTGCTCACATTAAACCTGGAGTTTACCAATTAAATTATAACGAAAACTCACCTTCGGCTTCGGATAAAACCCGCTTTGCTTCGGGACGTCTCCAAGTACAGCTGCGGTTCTTCGGTCGGGGCTTGGGAGGAGACGAGTCACGGTGCTCACTTTGTTCGTGTCGGTAAACTGTTCTAAAAGAACACAAACGCTAAAATACTTCCTTACGCGAAAAAGCCCGCATTGCAGAGAAAACGACTGCGCCGGATCTACAAATGCACATCTGCAACGTCCGTCACAATTAGAAAGAAATCTCAATAAGATTAAAGAAGACGCAGGTTACTTTCGCTATAAGAGAGTGGCGAGCGTCTGTCTGGTGCGGTTCCCATTTAAGATGGCTCTTCCACCTTAAAGAGAGTCCTTAGATAACAATCCGAACGCTAGGAGGCGCCCATATACTGCTCATAGGCATTCCTCATTCAAGAGAGCGTATCCTGTGATTTTAGCACTGTGCGCGTTTCAATGGACTCAACTCTGACAACCACTGGTGATACAGGAGTAGACTTCAGCAAGCAAGCTTTCAAAGGTGCTTTGACTTATAACCTGAAGGATGAAAATGAGAAAACCCGTCTGACCAACTGATGCTGCCGAGCGTCAATGGCAATTAACATAAGACTCATAGGCGCCTGATACCTCATGGACTTTAATAAAAGTCTACATTTAAAAATATGCACATACTATTTTTAGTATTTCTAATTGGCAAAAGAAGAATTGTGTTGTTTAACTTTAAGTGGGATATGCCTTTACCGGGCTAAATTGTTTTGAAAAGGCGTTCATCATTTATGAATTAATTTATCATTATGGGAGCTAATCGTATTTTGCTAGTTGTTATTTTTTATTTATATTATTGCTGTTGTTTTTTTATATTTACATTGTGCAAAAAAACACTAGTCGTTTTCACGCCAGCATAACATACATTTAAATTGCTGAGATAATAAACGAAAGCTGCACATGATTTTTTTTAAGTCTGAAACTTTTGGTGAAACACCTGATTTAACATAATCGATTTAAAATGGGAATCATGCGACCCTTTTTATTTAGACAGCATTCATTACATGAATATGTAATTTGATTATTTTAAAATTAAATTAAAAATATTATTTTATTACATTGAAAATAAAAAGTGGGTTGATAAATGTGGCAATTAATGTGTCGTATTCCATCTCTACCTCTACATCAACCAAATCCATATATTAGCGTTATAAATAGAAGTGTATGCTTACTAATCAAAGTAGTTTTCAAATTTAGCTTTTTCCCTTGTCCTAATTATAGCGTACAGTTTTTGGAAGTCTTGAATTAATAATGTCTTGAACATTGCTCGTTCCCTTGTGGAAGGTCTCCCTTTGAAACGTTCCCTTTATTTGTCAATGCATTATTGACTTGATAAAGGATGTGGAGTTTTGTAATAACGAGGCGTAATTTCGGATTTTTGCAACTGACTAAAACACAAATATTGAGAATAGGCAGACCCAATAACATAATGATTGGTCAGCTATTCAAATGATTTTTTTGGGGGGGGAAATCAGAAATCTGACAGAAAGGAGCAATTCCTTTCATTAGGGGTTATATTGTAATGCCGATGAGACACCTTTTATCTTAAAATGCTTTATAGTGATTCATCCAAATCCTTTTGTAAGTGTTTGGAAACAGACCCTAAAAGAGAAGATATTATTTAAACCAATACAGAAATGTAAATTTTTTGTCCATTGCGATAATTTTCCATCTAGCTAACTAAACTCTCTTTAGGACCGTGCGGCTCCTTTCCTCTTATTCCTTGCTTTGGCAAAGCACCAAGTAGCACAAGTGCCGACTAACCAATAGGGTTCAGGGGGAGGTCCATGAGCTCTGACCAGTCAAACACAGTCACTTTCCATATAAGGCAACTCATCTCCATGGTAACGTGTGCTAAGTTGCAGCAGTCGTGTCAAAGTTCACTATATAGAGAGCTCAGTGAGCTGATCAGAGAGAAAGCATTCTGCCAGCCCAGCGCCTACAAATCGCAGTCACTTCCTAACCTCCCCCTTTTTAACATATTTGATCACTTTGATTCTCTGCTCTCTCTCTTATTATTTTTGCGCGGACGAAGGAGGTTGTATAGGTTGTGATCTTTTTGTTTTAATATCGGTCCTTCTTGCCGGAGAGTTGGCTTGATATTCCTCTGGAGCCCTGACTGCTACTGCGCGCGGCTGCTGGCGCTGCCTCTCTTCTGAAGAAAAGGAAGACGCGTCAATATTTTTGCCAGTTGGTTCGCTTCAAGACTTTACGCTGGAACTTCCCGCGTGTCGCGAGATTTTTTAAAGCCGCGCGTATCCGTGCGTCTGTACATCGCTCCGCACGCGCGAAGTTAACCGTTTTGCTCGGCTCGCGTATTCTTCCGCCGTGTTTGTTTTCCATCTCCTCTTGATGGCTTTACTGGATGGATGACTGCAAGTGCCCCTGGACTTGGCCTCAGAAAAGCAAGGCTGCTATTCGGCTTGCTGCAGTTGTAACCAAATGCAAGGTAACGCTGTTTTAGGCTTCTCGAGAATCAGACTACAGCCTGTCGTCGGTGCACAACTTTGAACGGACACCCAGACTCTAACCGATCGTGGCGATCCTGAATTATTTATTTTACCTTACAGAGCGATAGAAGCGCCGTGCAGTGTTGTTGTTTTTGAAAGACTTCCAAAACCAAAAACGGGGAACAAAAAGTTTCTTTACGTTGACTGATAGATATGGCAATGGTAGTGTGGAGAGGCACCCAGGACGATGTGGCCGAGACCCATGGCACCCTTTCATCGCAAACCCAAGGAGGACTATCCCTTCCCACCCCTCAACCAGGCCAGCTGGGTCTAACGGCCTCTCAGGTTGCCCCTCCGACCCCACAGACGCCAGTTCAAGGACCCCCGAACAACACGCAGTCCACTCCGACGAACCAGACAACGCAGAGCCAGCCGGAAAAGCAGCAGCCACAGCACATAGAGTGCGTGGTTTGTGGGGACAAATCCAGCGGCAAACACTATGGCCAGTTTACTTGTGAGGGCTGTAAAAGCTTTTTCAAACGGAGCGTACGAAGGAACCTCACTTACACATGCCGTGCCAACAGGAATTGTCCCATTGACCAGCACCACCGCAATCAGTGTCAGTACTGCCGCCTCAAAAAATGCCTCAAAGTTGGCATGAGACGGGAAGGTATTGGGATTTTTGTTGTTTTACTGCTGTCTTTGTCTTGTGTATTTACCCTTACATGCATGCTACGTCCCTCCTGTGTTTTGTCCCCGACTCCTCACCATGTCTGACCGACCACAGCACACGAAGGAACCGCCTATAGCACTTGAGATAGAGCACTAGCAAGGCTTTCTCGGTGATCGATAAAGAACACCAACAAATGAATATTGCATCTGCGTTACAATCGCTACATTCAGTTGATCCTCGTTTTTGTTTGGCTTCGAAGACATTAGCGTTCGTGCTGATTTGGAAGAGTATCACTGCAGATAAGCCGCGCGGTTGTAGCGAGGGAGTACGTACGAAGAAACCGCGTCAAAATCACAAACACCCACACTTGCTCTCACACACTCGGCTAGGGTACCCAGATTCACCGTGTTCTGCATTCATTTCTCTGTTAGACGTGTTAATCATAATCACGCTTGCGCCATTTAGTAATGGTTCTTTTCAAATATTCAGCAGAACGGACTCTGCTAGCTAAATAGGTTAAGGGTTAGCATGTCTTTCTTTGTGCATTTACTCTCTGTATTACTGTGCTTTGGTTATCGTGAACAAAAAACATTTTCATTAAGTACTTTAAGCATAAGGCACCCCGTAGGAATTAGTTTCATTGTGTTTTTTTACGGTGTTCTTTGTTTAGTTCTAGAAATAAAATTAATACATATTTAAAATGTCTGTGTCTTTTGAACATGAGATTATAACATAACGTGTAGTGTCCTTATTTTGAGATTATTCAATTGTAAAACAATAGGTCTCTGATAGTTTTAAAAGTTTGTGTCACTGATAGTCTATATTGATTCGTTTGTAGTTCTCTAGCATAGACAAATCGTTTGCTAACAGCAAGTGAAGTAAGCAAGGTCAAGCTATGCGTTTTATGTTGTAGAATTCAAGCATCAATATCTACAGTTTCTCTTTTTACTGCAGCCGTGCAAAGGGGACGAATGCCACCCACACAGCCACACCATGGTCAGTTCGCTTTGACAAATGGGGACCCACTGCACTGCCATTCCTACTTATCCGGATATATCTCTCTCCTTCTACGTGCGGAGCCCTATCCAACTTCTCGGTATGGCAGTCAATGCATGCAGCCCAACAACATCATGGGCATCGAGAACATTTGTGAACTGGCTGCCAGGATGCTGTTTAGCGCTGTAGAGTGGGCCAGGAATATTCCTTTCTTCCCAGACCTCCAAATCACTGACCAAGTTGCCCTTTTGAGGTTGACCTGGAGCGAACTGTTTTGTGCTCAACGCTGCTCAGTGCTCCATGCCTCTCCATGTGGCTCCTCTTCTGGCGGCGGCTGGCCTCCATGCCTCTCCAATGTCTGCGGATCGAGTGGTCGCCTTTATGGACCACATTAGGATCTTTCAAGAACAAGTAGAAAAGCTCAAAGCTTTACACGTTGACTCTGCTGAATACAGCTGCTTAAAGGCCATCGTTTTATTCACTTCTGGTAAGTTTAAAGTGTTAAATTGCTTGTTTTTTATTGTTTAAAAAAAGAAGGACATAACGTTTATAAACACGCAACAATTAAAAATTTGTCTGCTACATCTTTAACTGTTAAAGCACACACATTAACAGACAGTTTTTTATATGACCAATATTATACTTATGTTCTTTTTATATATGTACAACTATTTAATACTGCCTGTTTAATATTAAGCGCATATTAAAGCCTCCATTTATCATTAACGTACAGATTAATATGAAATAGATCACAAAAAATTAATTGTCATAACTAATTTGAATGTGACAGCCACCAATTGGGAAGACATAAAGCGTCTGTATGACATTAACATTAGGCTATTACTTATGTGAGGTATTTATAGTGCATGCATGGCTCTAAACATTACAAATATGCATCTATCGTGATGTAAAGAAAAATACCATCTGCTACGTTTAAATTGCCTGAAATAAATAAATGCATCAGAAGTTTGCGATATACCAATACAACGTGCTATTGAAGACCAATCAAATGTTTGTATATTTATGGAACGACAGATATTAAATACGTCATGCTCGAATGGAGTCAGACCGAAGGGAACCGGAGAAAGGCCTATTTCTCGTTTATCACGCCAGCTCCACAAGATAATATTTTTTAAATTAAAAATACATACATAGATGTTTTAAATAACCAAATAGAGATGCATTTTTTAATTGTTTTTTTTTTGTCGGTGAGGTATTTCTGTGTTCTGTAAAAGATCAGTTCTTCCTTGTTTTGTTAGGATGTGCAGGGATCGAAGACACATGCTGGACTCGTTCCAGAAATGGGTCATGACCCCGACTTCCTTTCTTTATTTGTATATCAGAGAGCTAAAAGGGAAAAACAAAACTTTTACTTATTTAAAAACTTTATTGCAAATATAAATTAATTCGGGAAGAAAAAAATGTCTCGGGAAAAAAACTAATGTTTTTTAGCTTTACAATATCAACCTCGTCGAGCGTCATTATACAAATGCGCTAAAGATCGTACTGAATTTAAACAAGAACTGTTTTATTTAAAACAAAAATAAATATTTGGATTATTACGTTACCTTATTGAGTTAACGTTTTACAACGTGTCCTGCCAATGGGCTGCTTTCAAGTTGTATTATGTTATTTCAAACGCACATTAAAAGTAAAAGCGTGAGATTAAAATTGGTTGTTTCACAAAATAATCGGTGTTCTATTATAATATATACCAAGTTTTCTTTGACTATTTTTATTTGTAACCAAATGAGTACTGTCATTTTATACTTCTCATATTTTCCTGCACAGTGCTTAAATGTCCTCTTATAGTGATTTTATTCATCATGACTCAAAACTGTTTGTAACTCATACACAAATGGCAACTCTAACTATAAAATAAGAAGTGGCAGCAGAACAGCGCTGTAAATATTTAATTGACTACCCAGTAAGGAAACCTAAATCAATAAGAACGTATAGGGTTTTTTAAAATGTCCTGCAGTGATTGCTCTCGTTGCATGTTGCATGTCGTGGAGTACAGTCATATTAGAGACCTTGAAAAGTAATTGTGTTAAGGTCAAATTTACATGCGGTTTTGTGAATTGTTTGTCCAGGTGTACGGTTAATGTAATAAACACTTGATTGCCTCTCCATTCCTTGTAGATGCTTGTGGCCTGTCAGATGTTGCCCATGTGGAAAGTTTGCAAGAGAAGTCCCAGTGCGCTCTGGAGGAGTACGTTCGGAGCCAGTATCCCAACCAGCCAACTCGATTTGGGAAGTTATTACTGCGTTTGCCCTCTCTCCGTACTGTCTCGTCTTCGGTCATAGAGCAATTATTTTTCGTCCGATTGGTAGGTAAAACCCCAATTGAAACCCTCATCAGGGATATGTTGCTGTCGGGGAGCAGTTTTAACTGGCCTTACATGTCGATTCAGTAAGCAAAAGGAACGATCAAAGGCTGTGACTACAATAGTTAGCGCTTCTTTTGTAGAAGGAAAACGGCTGTTACTCGAGTTTACTTTCGCGAAGAAAGACTTTCGTACAATGACTGTGAATTTTACAATTGAGACATTCAGAGAAGCCTCGAAATCAAGAGATTGCTCCACAGTGTCACTCTGAACAGTTTGTTTTGATGGTTTTGTTTATTGTTGTTGTTTTCGTAGAAAAATACGCAAATGAAGAAACGGATAATCAATCAAATTATCACGAAACAAAAAAGCAAAAGGCTTTTTTTTTCCTGGGACAGCAAAAGTGTGAATCAAATTTAAATTGCAGTTTCCGAAGGAGAGGGAATTTTTCCCTAAATTCAAATCTGTCCTGTGTCCATGTATCTAGTTGTTTTGTGACATGTGTTCATTCTTTCTGGTTCCAAACCGGCCAATGTGGTTTTGTAGTATGCAGTTGTTGTTTTTTCTTTTTAATTTTTTTTATAAGTGATAACTTCATCTTATAACAGTTCAGTAATGTAAAGACGTTCTTCGAGAATTAAAACTAAATCCACAGCAATATAGGCTTTGCTTAATGCTGCAAGCGCACTTACTCAAAAGATGTCCCTCGATGAACAAGAGTGTAGGGATTATTTTCATAATCGACTTAATTTTTTTTTATCCACAAAATGCCAGACCACAATGCAGCAGTGTTTGTTTTTCAACTCGTTCTTCTAACTTGTGTAAAACACTCCCCAAGTTTTCCCCTAAAACGGACGAAAGAGCAGTTCTCTATCGTTCAGAAACACCGCCATAAACGGTTTGAAATATGTCACGGTTTCGGGAACTGGTGGTAATTGCTTGTGTTTTATAATATATATTCGCCAGGAAACATTGCAAAGATTACTAAAAGTATTATTATTTTTTTTCTGGATGTATTACTCTGGCCCATCTGAATTGCACCCATACAATGCTTCGCTTAAGTATCATGCCACATTAAACCGTGTTGAGCGGGGTAAATGATGGGTCATGATTCTCATAATGATAAAGCAGCAGTATTATTAATACGTCCCCATCAATGTCCCTCAACACTTAAAGCATTAAAGTGCCTGTACAGCATAAATGTGTTATTAATGGTTACTGAAGTCTATACACCATGGGGAACAAGCTAAGAATTTACAAAGTCTTATAATTGTTCATTTCACTCGAGGGAAAAAAACAAGTAGAGTCAGTATTGTTGTAAATATAGGTCAATTAATTTCTATGACTTTTCTTTTTACCACTTATATGTGATTAAGAATAAAACTGTGGTTGCCAATTTTTTTTTTCGGTAATACAAATGTCTTCAAATGAGTGACAGACTTAGCTAGTAGCACTGAAAGTTCTGTTTGTAATGTACATATATGTTAAGACAAATGATTTCTCCCCTTGCTTTCTTTCTCATGTATTTAGACTGTGAATGCATGGCCACAGGTCGCTAACCTATTTTACCTTTGATATATATACATAAATGTACATGTTTTTGACTGTATAGATATAATCTGTGCATTCAGTACACTAGCCCTTGTATTTAAAGAAAAAAATGACACAAAAAAAAACGGAATAAGTTCAATGGTAGATTGACAATTAACAGGGTGAGCTGGTTTGGAAAGGGGTGGCGATTTGGTGTTCTGCTCCTTTTCGGTCTGTAACAGATGCCTTGTGTGTGTATGTGTGAAAGCTTGCAATTTCGTCCTTGTTTTGAGGCTTTTCTTCAACACACAAGACACCATGTTTTGATTGGATAAAAAGGGATCATATTGTGTAGTTGACTGAACAGTTGTTTTGAGCTGTTCCCTGCCACATGGACCAGTGAATGATACATGATTGTAATTATGAACAGTTTAAACTGACCCACGTTTTTATATAAATATATAAAATATATTACTGCAGGGTATTGATAACGTATAGATACTTTTTTATTATTATTGATTATTATTATTAATTGCAAGTGATATACGTGAGTGTGTGGAAGTTTATAGTTGAAAACAATTCTTGTTTGTTTGTGTTAGCTTATTGTGAACAAGCATTCTGCTGTAAATTTGTTCTTGGTATTAAATTATAATTTATGAATTTCAAAATCAAAAGGCTTTCCATGTTGTGTCTTCTCAACTGTCTCTCTGTGCGGGTGTGTGTGTGTGTGAGATGGGGGGGGCGAGGGTAATTCCGAGGTTTGGCATGAGAAATTGTCCAGATTACGTCCCAAGTTGGCTGCGTTTATACTCTAGAAAATCGAGGTAATGAACGGTTTTAAATTTGGATTTAATCTCGACACATATATTGTTTCACATATACAAAAATAAAGCTTGTTTTGTTGTTTCCATTCACAAATTTTTTCGCTGGCCCCTTGCTTACACGTCGAAGGGGAAACCGTTTGTAATATAACGTGGTGGTGTCAATACATGTCGAATGAAATGTCCCCTGGTTGTAAACGTGATAAATGAGACATTTTGTGCGTAGCTTTAAGTTCTCTTAGAGGACACCTAGCGTGCGAAGATCCTGTAAACTGCGCCTTAACTTGGTGTCCCATTGAGTCAACATGGCGTCTGAAATCCAGCGCAAGCAACCTCTCCGGAGAAAATAAGCGCTGGTTTGTAATAGAAACCACATTGTGTGCCCCCCATCCTACCCCCCCCCCTTCAAAAAACAAAACAACAACAACAAACTAATGAGGTTTCATTTTAAAGCTTCATAAAATTCGTAGAATTTTTAGATATTCATTACCGTAAAAGTGGTCAATCTTCTGCTTTTTCCAAGCACACAGAGCTCTGCCTCAAAGCTAAAAGAACCTAAGTGATTCGAGTCCATCCTTCGTACACAGTAAATTCTAGAGTGTTAAATCGACAATGCTCAGAGTCTATTTGGCCCTACTCTAGAGTTATATTAACACTGAGCTCATCAACCTGAACCACAAAACGTTTAAGTTTAACTCTTATTTTTTGTTACAATGTTATGAGGAAAATAGTTGTGATGTTTTTTTTTAAGTGAAATACAAACGTGTATCACTACGTACGAGTTGTTGGTGAATAATCAATGGTTTAGATGATAACCTCATTGAGGATTTAACTCTGTTTATGTGTTATTGTTTCACTCTATTTAGAGTGTATTTGGTCCTACCCTGGATAGAGTTAATTTTACTCTCAGGATTTTACTGTGTAGAGTTAAACGTATTACTGGGGTAGTTGCCTCACTGTTTATTTGGTTGTGTAATAGACAATTGTTTTTATTTTTATTTTATTTTTTATTTTTGAACGTAAACGGAAAAAAAATTTGTTATGGTAATATTAACAAAAATCTTACAGCATTTATATTTACGACACCAAATATGAATATAGGCTAAATAACAGATGCTCCAAGCGTAAATTTTTTCCAGTATGCGGCCCCTTTAAATGGTATCTCAGAATTAGTCTGCTTAAATCTGTCGAGTTCGTTTGGGTCGGCGCTACTAATCACGGCCTAGCAAGATGGTCGGAAATGATTGATTGGATGTTTGTTGATGTTTTAAACATAATCCAGATAGTGAGGATTCTAATGCTTGTAGCACCAGACCTAATATTGCCACCGACGAGGCTTGTAAGTTCTAAAGACAATATTAGTATAACTAATCATTTCAGGGCTCTCCAATGTTCATTTTTACGCGGGAATTTATGGACCAGTTTGGACTTTTCAAATGTTTTGCTCATCGTGGAAACATGTTTTTATCAACGTGGAATTGTTGGTTTCCGTGCTCAATGGAGCAGGTTCTAGTCATTTGGATCATGGCTTCACATGCTTGATTTTAGTTGACAGAGCGTGTGTTGAGGCTGAACTCTATAATTTGCACTTCTGTTCTTTTATTAGCGTCGGACAACGAACTAATGAGGTCTCCCTCGGTACAATGTCACTTTTATTTATTTATCGTGGAAAAAGCAGAGACGTTTCCTTCTCGATATGCAGCCTTTTTATCACAACTGCTTCTCCATGAATCAGTATGTTAAATTAAATTGTTGTGGGTTCATGATGTCACAAAAGTTTACTGACAAAACTGCAAGAGAAATTAAAACCGCTATATCGTGTACGCCTTTAAAAAGAGTCATTAAATATCCTAATTGTTTGATTTAAGGTGTCGTTGCCTGTTTTCATCGTAATTTCCTGATTTAGCTATAAACTTCGGCCAACACGTTCCTTGCTTTTTAACAAATGTATGTTCTGATAAAATCCGTGCTACTTAGCAAAATTCATAATTTATTTGAAATAGACTGTGAGGTGCTTGTTCATAATCGTAAAATGCTCGATGAAGGAAGAGCCTGCAATTGGTTCCCATAGCGACAACCAAAGAAAAGTGATAATAAGCGAAGCACAAACCCCGCTCCTTTAGAAGAAAGACAGTTTAACGTTTATGTTGCTTCTGGCCGTCTCTTGAAATCCTAATAATGCATTTTTGTTTCCTTGTTGTCTCGTATTATTTGGGCGTGTAAAATAAGCTTCTCTATTCAGGGTTTTGAATCATCAGAAATAACTTAGTTTGTGTGTGGGGGAAGTTAATTAGCCAACCTTGTGTTTTAAAATAATTTAATAGGCAGCATGTTGAGAGGTTCATGTCTAATTTTATTTTATTTCCTCAAAATTTGAGTATGTCTAAATTAATTATTGAGAAATTATAAAACCCAACATAATTGATTCTGCATGAGAGCAAGGTATTTATATTTTAGTTTAAACGGCTTTTTGTCCCTTTTTATGCGTTAAATGCAAAATTGACATGAAAAATAAATAAATTGGTTTCTCGAAAAATAACTCTTCTGTCTGTTATTTGGGGGGAAATTGGTCCTTTCAAATAGGCTTGCTGCTTTTGACTCGGTGGGCTCCCCTCTCTAAATGTTAGAAAATTGTGCCATCTACCCGCTATTCACAGAACTGTCACTTCCAGGACCTCCCGAGACCTCGAGCCAACTTTAACACAAAAGGCGAGACTGAGAGAGGTGATGAGATGCTTCGATGTGTTCTAGCATTAAAAGAAGCTTTAAATAAAAAGTGCTCACCTTTACGGTTGATTTGTTGTTTTATTTCTTTACATCAGACCTGTTACCAAAGGAAGCCCGAGGCGATGCTTTTATCATAGGCCATCTCGTCCCGTAGAATTACTTTACAAAATGAATGCTTAAATATTTGACCATTATAATGATATGTAATATACTTAGCAATAGAAATTAATGTATTACTTTAGTTTGTAGTTTGTCATTATCATTTTGTGTGTATATATATATATATATTATATATATATATATATATATATATATATATATATATATATATATATATATATACTTCAACATTTTTTTCTTTAAATTAAAGAAAATTTACCTACAAAAGCAGAATAGTAATAACATTAAAACAAAATGGAATACATATAAAGCGGACGTGTGCTTGGTCTGTTTGCTGTTTGATCGTGAACTCTTCTCACGCAGAGCACGAAAATGAGACGCGAGACAGATCTAGAAGGGAAACTGATATCGATAGTAACTCTCACGTTTCGGAGTGAAAGTGGATTTGTTCAAGGTTTCCATTTGGTAAGCTTAAAGTGATGCAGTCTACAAATTAACAATCATAATATTAAAATAAGCATAATCGTATTTTAAAGCTATAGCGAGTAGTTAAATCTTAGTTAAATCACTGCTCTGTGATTTTAGGGAAGTTTGTATTTGTTAATGTTCGAACAGTATATATGAGCTGTTTATGTACTGCTCTTAGTATTTGGGATGTGCGATGTTTTTCAGCTCCACGGATATCTTGTTAAAGATAACTAGCAGCTTAATGTTTTTTTATTATTATTATTACGTAATATTACGACAAGTTTTACTTTTTACTTCAGTGAACTGTAGTTTGCTTTTTCAAAAGTGTACCTAAAAGTATGAGACAGTTTTCATAACTGTCTGGTTGACTGAGTAATATTTGATTTATTCTAATTGATGATGCTCAAAGCAATGCATATTTAGTTGGCGATGGAATTTGGCGTGTGCTTTAAGACACCCAAACGATATTTTTTCTTTCATTCAACCCGTCACGCATCCACGTTATGTCAGGTTCAAAAGAGTTTCAAAGACTAAATGTGTCATATCAAATGTTTGCAGACAAAATAACTCCCCCGAAGGTCCCGATGTCATCATTCACTTTTTCTCTCTTCTCAGTCTGATTAAGAACAGCCCTATCGGTGAGAAATGGTCTTACATTGTTAGAGATTCAAAGCACAAACAATATCGTTTGTAAAGATAATCTAAGCAGTATATATGTTATAATATATGAACTGTATAATGATATATTAGTTTTAGTATTGTTTTATTTTTATTTGTAGTTGCAGTTAAACATCTCAAAGACAGTGTAACTGTTTGTCATTGATCTTGAGTTGCTGCACTCTCGATGAAGAATCTGTACTTTTCTGGTGAGGGATTGCAGCTTGCAGTTTACGAGGCTCGCTGTCAGCCTCTCTGTTTCTCTGTCTCTCTGTCTCTCTGTCTCCCTGTCTCTCTGTCTCTCTGTTTCTCTGTCTCTCTGTCTCTCTGTTTCTCTGTTGAAGATCACCAGGGGCCCCCTCCAGCTCCAATCCTTGTACAATGAGCTGGTGCTGCACTAAATTCTCCAGCCAGTCGTGCTGAGAGAGGTAAGCGTTCGGTCCTGTGTCCAGTATTCAGCTCGGTGTTGGGGGAATTTTATTTTGTTGCATTTCATATTTGATTGAATTAAAAAAAAAGCTAATGATATTTATTCTTTACTTAATATATGGACTAAGGTGTATGATTTTTTGCGATGTGTGCTTTACATAAAATAAGCCATACTGACATTTCATGGGAGATCAGACTTTTTTTCCCGCTCAGCTTGCAGATCTAGGCTTAAGAGCAAGATGGCGCTGTTTAGCTCAGTTGTCAGGAGTTTGTTTTTTCCTCAGCCGCTTTGTTTTAAAAAAGTTAACGACGACAAGTGCTGCATTTTCATAGGCTCAATTATATTTATATTATTAAAAAAACTATATATTTATTATAAATTAAAACAATGATAGTTTTGGTGTCACTATGAGTGATTAAAATGAGAACAAACAGGGTTTATGCTCCCCGATAGACCATTTCTGAACGCTATGGAGAAGTAATTATATGTTGGTCAGGACTAAAATGGTTTACGTTTACATTTGCGTGTTGTAAATTCATCTCAGTCTGTAATAAACCTTGAGGACTGATTCACGCTTTTTTGTTTATTGTTTATAAAAAACATACGGTTCAGAGAGTCGTCCTAAAAACAAGAATAAAAGTAAAAAAAATAAGACTAAAGGTAAAAAAATAATTATGCAATAACACACTGTGTGTATGTAGATATTCGCTGTGAACTTATAACTAATTTAATTCGGTTTCATCTATAAAAATATTTTTGTTTAGAAAAGTTATCGATATTTTAGTTCTCTGTAAAAATCGATAAGACGTAATTAAATGCATTGGTTAGATAAATCCTGCCACAGCTGTTGAACAGATCGAGACCCCAAGTGAAATGTTTCTGACAGGATTTTCAAGAACGCTTAAACGTAAATCCCAGTCTCTTCGTCTTCGATAAACTCGCTGAAGTTTTTTGATTATGGTTTACTATCTTGGAAGTACATTCGCAAAACAATGTGAAATAGTAGAATTTTTCGGTCTTAAAATGTAATAAATACTACGATATACACTATTAAAATTATCATTATTAGTATTCGTTTTATTGTTATTATCTATTATAAAAACAATCGTTTTTGAAGTAAACCTTGTAACATCACAATTTTAGTGGAGAATCTGTGTTCTCGCTTTAAAATAGCTCTTCCCTCCTGTCCTGACCATTTCCGTGAACGTTATCACTACATGCATACAAGATGTCTCCAAATAAATAATCTTCTTTACTAAAAATCGTGGACTAAAATTTCAATATCCCTAGCTTAGATTAGGCAGATGAGTTTGTTTTTTTTCCTCGTTGCCTGTCTCTGGTTGAGCCAGACTTCGGAGCACAATAGTGTGGCAATTGTGGAAGTTATGTGACCCATAAAATTTGAGGGTGGCTATTCTGGCTTTGGTATATAATTATGCAAAACACTTTTCATAAAGACTTGCCATCCGATCTAATGATAGGGCCTACAGGCTCATTTCTGCAGAGGGAGAATCCCTAAACATTTTCACCCTGAAAACATTGAGGAAACCTGCAGACCGATCATTGAAATGATTCTGCTTGCTATCACCAGAGATCGTGTCACTTGTGCTTTAGATGTGGAGTAATAAAGCAAGGCGTGCCATCTTCAATAGATGTCGGAAAAGAGCATTTCAGCAAAAGAAAGAAATAAATAAATAGAAAGAGGGTGCTTTCTGGCTAAAATGCGCTAACATGTTAAATACTGCAAAAACTTTAGCAGCTATATATGGAAGTACATGCTACCTTTACAAATTATAATGTTAATGCGAACAATCGCTTTGTTATTATTATTACTTATCATTATTATAGAAGAGGAGGAAGTATTGATGTCGACCATTTATTTCATGTTTCTGGATATCAATTAATATCTAATTATGTTTAGTCAATGCTGTTCTTTAGAAATAAAATAAACGTTTTTGGAAAAAATCGTCGAGGCAAGCGTTCAGAAATACTTTTTTCTTACTTTCTTTTGATGCAAAATATATATATATATTTTTAATAAAATTGCTTATTGGACACCTGCTATAACGTTTGCAACAATTGTCGTTATGCGTGAGAATAAAGAAAAGTTTAAGAATAAATAGTCGGGAGCTTTTTTTACACTCAAAGGCGAGCCACTCAGAGAGCCACAACAAATATATCTATACAACACATACACTACTACTGCTGCTACTACTACTACTAATACTACTAATACTACTATTAATAATAATAATAATTAAAATAATAATAATAATAATAACCAACAAAAAAGTTTTTTTTAAGATTTAATTTTTTATTATTCAGAGTTCAACGAAACGGAACTTAATAATTCGATTCCATAACTGAACATGCGAAACGAAACTTCTTGAATTAGTTACAAATCTGAGATGTCACAAAAATATGACATTTAAAAAAAAATCGAAATCGTCTCTTCACTTGAAAATCATATTTGAGAAAATACTATGACTTTAAGGTGAGCTAAACTTGAAAATGAATTTAACAAATTTTATTTGTAATACTGCTTTACTCAGACACTATAAAAGACATGTCAATTTGTATCCACTCAGTTTTCATTTCGCAGGTCCAGCTGTGGATTTAAGTGTTTTTTTAGAAAACTTTCGAGTTTTTTGAGTTGATATTTTCATGCTTTTGTTTTAACTCATTATTATTATTATTATTATTATTATTATTATTATTATTATTATTATTATTATTATTATTATTATTATTATTATTATTATTATTATTGTTGTAGTAGTAGTAGTAGCAGAAGCGTTTGTGGGTATAAATATATTTAGTGTACACTCTCTGACTGGCACACCTCAGAGTGGCAGAGGTGTGAATCAACAGAGAGAGAGAGAGAGAGAGAGAGAGAGAGAGAGAGAGAGAGAGAGAGAGAGAGAGAGAAGAGAGAGAGAGAGAGAGAGGAGAGAAGAGAGAGAGAGAGAGAGAGAGAGAAATAGATGTGCAGCTGTCAGGGGTCAGGCGAGCTGAGATTGCTTCCAGAGATCCTTTGAAAAAAAATCACACGTTTGAAGGCTTAGTGCTGTGCTGCCTTCGCATTTCAAGCTCAGATCAGTGAAAGAAAGCAAGGAGAAAGATGGGGGATATAGAAAGACGGGAGAAAGGGGAGAGAGGGAGGGAGAGAGGAGAGAGAGAGAAGCAGAATGGGGGAAAAGAGTGAGATCTGCTTTAGAATTCCTGCTGAACCGAGGACTTGTCTGGACCAAGAGAGAATGTGTTTTGCTCTGGAGAGAAGATGGATCATGTACTTTCTCCTTTAATACTTGTAATTAAAGGAGCGCTGGATAAGAAGGACGTGCCTCGCAGTGTCAGCGTGGTGTCTGAAGAGAGGTACATGTGGCACAAATCAAACAGTAAACGCAATCGACAAACGAAGAGTTAATTGATCACTCAGGTCAGAGAAAACCCCTCACTGAACACGTCCAGATCTTTTCTCTGAAGTGATCCACACAGCACCTCCTGAAACAAGGAGGACATAGGATTAGGTTTCTTGGCCAAATTGCTGCTGCAATTGCGATTTATGTTGAAATGTTCATGTATGCAACCACAACAATAAAATAATAAAAAAAATATTATTAGCTGTGGTTGTAACAAACGACTGCAATAAATAAATAAATAAATAAATAAATAAATAAATAAATAAATAAATAAATAAATAAATAAATAAATAAATAAATAAATAAATAAATAAATAAATAAATAAATAGACAGACAGACAGACAGACAGACAGACAGACAGACAGACAGACAGACAGACAGACAGACAGGCAGACAGACAGACAGATAGATAGATAGATAGATAGATAGATAGATAGATAGATAGATAGATAGATAGATAGATAGATAGATAGATAGATAGATAGATAGATAGATAGATAGATAGATAGATAGACAGATAAATAATAGAGTTTCAGCAACTTTGCTGGTCTTGGTGCCACCCAAAATATTAATGCTATATAGACTCTCCTAACGACTAGTAGAGAAAAGTGCTGGAATTTAAAACAATTTAACTGATATTTTAAAAAGATAAAATGTTACATTTGTTCAGTTGAATGTTTACTATAATTTAGCATAGTTTTATAGATAATTTCCCTCGTGCGGAGGACGACGGGTTACGGCTTTACAATCTAAAACTGATCAATTGACACAAAACACTTTTATGCTTGACGTGAAGTTTTCGATGATCTCGTGACACCTCCCCATATGGCGCTTGCACAACATGCCACTAGCTTTGCTCCTTGGGCTTTGCCATTGCTTGACAAGTCTATTAAGGGAATGACAGGCGTAGAAGCCCATTTACACCACAGGTCTTCCATGGCCAGACCTAGCCTGACACATGTGAAGATGTCGACGGAGACCTTGACCCCTGTCAGGAATCTTGTGCGTGATTTTCTTTTGAGATTTTTTTTAAACAGAGTCTTCTGGAAGGCCAGCTGCTGTTTTTTTTTTTTTTTTTTAAATAGGTGGCTTAGTTCTACTGTTCTTTAAGATGTCGTTCTGATCTGGGATCTATGAATGGTTTGAAAAGAACGACTCCCGTTATTTTAGATAACAATGCTGATAATATTCACTCATGAGAAGGTGTTTCTCTCTTTTCATTTTACAAAAACCTCCCCCAACATGAGCCTCCAGCACTTCACCATACATCCCATTAAACCAGTGACAGGTGCTATTATTTTATGTTTTGCATGTTTTGAGAGGGAATGGAACTTGTAACTCCCTATAGATTTATAATCATTACAGTTTTTGGACGTCCATTAGTACATTTCACATTGCTTTTGAATTTAAGGTCACTGGCAAGGAAAGACCAGTATTTGGAGACTATATTAACAAAAAAGAAAACACGTAAAGGAAAAAAGACCATTAAAAATAAGAATTCATGTAAAAAAAATTTTTACAAGATTTTTGTGTTTCCCTCACATTTCATCTATTAATTAAAAATGTTTACTTTCAGTTTTTCTCAGGAGGTTGAGCACCAGAAAGTGTGTAATAGATCTGACATGCTTTGTATTCTGTGTAATGTAATTGTAAATGCTTTAACAACCCTTAAATATGCAAGCAATCATTTTTGACAAAACTTTTGACAAAGCCTTTTTGATTTTTTGCTAATTTAATCTACCCTCTCTAAACATATAACAATAACAAAACAACTGATTGGAAGTTCTCACCCAGTCACAACTTCTCAAGTCACCTCAGATCTGTAATATGAGTGTGTCTTTCCACTCCTCACTGACTCTTAATAAATCTGGGTCAAACACAACTAATAGTGCCAGTATCTTTATGAAAGGTTTGTTCCTCTTTAGTTGGCAACTTTTACTTTTTTGTGTGTGAGAACCAAAATATGAAAAACTTGGAAGGACTTCTCACAAAATTTTGGAATAAATAAAAACCATGAAAACTAAAGAGACTATACTAAATGACTAAAAAGATTGGTTTCTGCTGTACATTCTATTACAAATGTTATGAAACAAAACAATATAGTAAAAGTCAGTTGAACAAGCCATATTTTCTGTCCATTCAATTTGGTCTACTTAGACTATGTGGAACATTTTATGATTAAGATTCTCATATTAATAAACATAAACATTATGGAGGTGTAAGCAGATTTTCAAAACATTTCAAATGTCATCATAAATATAAATTTTTTAAACTTTAAAGTAGTTTCAAACTGAGATCTAATAAGCATTTGGCACTTTTTCAAATCATTGGCACCTGCCAAAAAAAAACACCAAATTAACCAAAAGAATGCAATGAATTCGGAACCTTTTTTGTCTTAAGTCTCTCTGGTCATTGTCTCTAATTTATAGACAGATACCCCTTGCAGGCAGTGAGTGTTGAGCAGCTCTGATCTGGCCTATGACAGGCTCCAACAACATAGAGCACACTGGCAGAGATGCCACTTTCAATTTGCCTGAGGTCTTATAGGCAAAAAAAAAAAAATGGGGGAGAAGTGGCAGAATGCGGGACTGAAAGCTGGTATTATTTCTATGACAGCTTCACTCATCTAGAAGTAATGCAGAAGGCAGTTCATATTTACACTCATGACCTTGTGATAAAGAAACAGAGCCATCTACATGAAGACTGATGAATGAACTGGGGAGAGGTGTAGATCTTTCATCCTTAGATATTTGCAAATATGTTCCCGTCCTTATCTGAATACCCAGCTGAAGTTAGATTTAATGATGCAACAGATGCTAGGTTTTTGGAATTAGGTCAGTGATGTCATTGCAGGGGCAAGAGAAATAACAGTCAAACTTTCACAGACAATGTCTCTCTCTGAAAGAATGCTACAAAAGTTGTCACTAGGGACACTTATTGCCTTGTATACCATTTTTAGCTGCTGACATTATTTGTTTGTACAAACATGTACCATTTAATGCCCCATGTTGAAATGTGGTTTACAATAAATTACAATTAAAACATCCTACTAAATGAGATTTTTGCACCTAGCAATTGCAAAAGAAAGTTTATTTCACCATAATTTTTGTATGGCCGTTGATGTTGATGATTTAGTATGCGTAATGTAATAGTAATCTAGAAATCAACTAATCAGATTACCTTCTCTTAATCATGTAATTAAATAGAGTTTATTATTTTCATCAGAAAATGTCCAAGAGCTAATTGAAAGTTCTCAAAAGCAGTTTGTTAAAAATAGTCATAGTAAACACTGCATTTATTTTTAAGGCTAACAAAATAAAGAGCTTGAAATGTCTGTACTGTGATTTGAATCATTTCAAGTTTTTGAGGGTTCTGATGTGTTGAAAATGGTCAGTCACAAAGTTTTATATCAGTTTATAAATTGACTAGAAGCATTACAGCATACATAGAAATTGCTTTATCTCACGACTTCCCAAATCTTTTACACACAAAATTGCATGATGTATATTTATGTCAATGGTTTTCTTTAGAACACATACATTTGCTTCTTTAAATCCACAGGCCTTGTCCCCTGCCTGCCCTCATAATCTCCTGGCATGTGTCTGTGACATCACATGGCTTCTGGCTCCAAGTCCCCGTCCCCCTGCAACTGTCGTTAACTCTAGTAACAAATGAAAAATGACTGGGAGACTCATTGGCTCCCACCGATGACCTTGGGTATTATTAGAATGACCTCTCTTTGGCTTGACCAAAAAACCTTTTGATATCATTGCTGGAAGTGCACAAAAAGATGGCCTCACTGCCGTTGGGAAAAGCAGAGGAGGAGGGAGAAAAAGACTGACTGAGCTCTTGCTGTGATGTAAAACTATATCTCTTTCTCCAGTTGCTGCTGCATAAATACTTAATTAGGGGACATAACCTGAGTTATTGTGCTCACCATCTTCTTGACCCTCTTTAATGACGACAAGCAATATTTTGGTTTACATTGCAATGGGTTAAGAGGAAAATGCAGCTGTTGATCTGAGTTGTGTCCTGGCAGTATCGGACAAGTGTTGCATGGGGAAGCACACCAGAGCTCCATTTCTAAAAAAGGAGATGTGCTTGTATTGTAGTGGCAAACTCCAGAAAGCACACAGGAAGCTGGAGGCCATGTTTCACAGCCTCTGAATGGCTCAAGTCCAGGAGGAATCACTGCAGGTCACTGGCAGCAGCTGGATGTCCTGCCCACGCACCAGCACAGCACCAGCACATGCACAGATGTTTTACACAAGCAGTTTTGCAAGTGTACATGTGTGAATGGGTTAAGAAAAAGAGACCAGCTAAGAAAAGTATCTGGGTTGTTGTGTATGGTCTATCTTATGTGTGTGTTTTTTTTTTGTTTGTTTAATAAATCTGTAATGATTTTATAATAGTATTGTAATCTAACAGTTTTGAAATTTCGTTGAGAAATACATTGCCAAACAGGTAAAATACCAATTAACGTTGGTAGGATACCAGATTTGCCCTTTTATCAACATTCAGCTGTATAGAAAAATAGAATGTGTTGTGATTTTAAATTGGATAATGCATACAAATTGGTTATATGTAGTTAGTTGATTTTTGTCTCCAACTTTATTGTACTGGTTTTTTTACAGGAATGTGGTCATAAAATGTCTTTAAACATTAAATGTCATTATAAAACGATAATGATATACAAAAATCTATGTAACTTTTTTTCTTTTTTTGCCATTTTTTGTGTTTAGGTTTCACAAATCAGTCTTGTAATTAGTAGGAAAATATTGTAAAAACAACAACAACGATAACAATAACAACAACTAAAACTAAAAACATATTTTTAGCAAGTGAAAACCCTTTAAAAATATATATATTGGAAAGCCATGATGCACTGTTTAATAAAAAATAAATAAAATAAATGCTATTGCAAAATAAGCGTCTGGCTATCCAACAGATATTGGATTATTACATAAAATAAACAAGACTAACTGGGAAAAAGGAAAGAATTTTAAAAAGAGGAAAGTGCTCAAGTAGAAGACATTTGAAATCAGGAGAATATGGAGCTGCAGGGGGTTCCACAATTGTAATGCCTTTTTCAAGTGCTTGGGATATATCAACCAGGCAGGGTGCAATTTGAATCTCTTCAGGTCTTTCAAGACATGGGCAATAAGTCAAGAGGGTGATGATATGAAAACATGATTTTTAAAAACATGGACAGTTGCATTTTTAGTTAAATACAACTGAAAGACAAATACAAATGTAAAGCAATTTATTCTCAGTGTATAAGAAATTGTGCTGTTTTTTTCTCTATTGTGAGTTAAAGAGGAGTGCAGAGAGAAAGGGAAGGAGACTGATATGAGGTTGTCTCTTGTCCCCTCTTCTGTCATTTGGAAATAAATCTGATGCCCTTTGGACTTTAACTCGGTACAAAAAGGCCAGTTTATTACAGGCTATGACGAGCAGACGAGAGACAGGAGCATGGGGAAAATGACAAGTGGAATGAGAAACGCTGGATGTTTAGGAGGTAGACGAGAGACCACTGGAGATTACTTCCAATGATAGCTATAAGCGTGGGATTCTTTGATGTAATCAGTTCTCCAAGTCCAAGGGCTTTCCATCATCACAATCTCGAGGCGCAGATTGGGAAAAGTAAGGTCCCTACGTGAGCTATCGCTTTTTGGAACTCGATTTTAGAAGCCAATCTTTCATTCTTATATTGATCAAAAATGAGATATCCCAGAGGAATATTTTTCTCTCTGACAGCACTATCGCCATTTTAGATATGCACAGAGTACTCAATATTTTTCTTTAAATTTGATACTTAACTTAAAAGGCATCTTAAATAAGAAAATGTATACAATTCTTAAATTTACCGCAATTAGTACGCTAAGTATTATTTTTCTTTAGTCTCATATAGAAATGACTAAAATGGTATCTTTTGGTATGAAGTGTTTTGTTTTAGCGTCATGTCCTAGCAGTAATGAGAATAGCATCTCCTTCCAAATGTTTTTTTTTGCAAACGTCCCACTTTCACAAGGTGAGAGCAGTAATAGTCGTTTGAAAGCTGGCAGTGTAATACTGGGGAACAGGGAGATTGTTTCTTGCATTGCAGGTGACCCGTATACCTACAAAATCGAACAATTTTCAGCCAAGTAAATGCCACCGTTTTACCGTTTAATTATTCGTCTAAATATTTCTAACTTGTGCATGTTAAAATCCCTCACACATCTACCGATTTATATGCAGTGGATAAAAAATGTAAAAACGTTATTTGTCATATTTTTATATGTTCTACATATTTTATTAATTCATGCTCAAGCTAGAATGGCGCTTAAGCACAATGGCGCAAAACAAAATATAACTTCTCCTCTCTGTTGTATGAACGCTTTCGTTTTAATTGGGACCTTTCGTTTCTCAGTTATGTTTCTCATCCGATGGTATTTATCTCCGCTTAAAGTGAGATTCTAACGAAGCGACATGTTCATAAACGAGTTTTTGGCTCGCAAGTTAAATTATTTGGGACTGCATCGTAAAATCGGCGGGTAGGTTTAAAGGGCAAAATAATCGGATTTGCCTCGTGCATGTTTTCCCACCTCTTTACCTCCTCTCCTTCCTTCATGCTTCCCAATTTGTCCTTTATTGAACCTTTGTCTTCAGTGCATCTGCTCGCAGTTAATTAAAATTTGAAGGGGTCACTGTTCTGACTTCAGGCTGCTTGGTTCCCTCCTTCCAGTAGCTTTCACATGAGCAAACTTCACAGGTGTAACACTGCGGCTAACAGCTGTTCAGGGACACTTGCAGCACCTTTAAGTACAAGACAGGAACACGAAAGCTTTCTTTCTCTCTGGCAACAATTCAGACTGCCCTCAACCTCTGCCAGCAGCTGACTGCGCTCTCAATCTCCCGGGTTTTTCTTGTTCATGGATGAGGCCTCTCATTATTGTCTGTTAAAATCCCACATCCCCTCGAAAACTCAAAGTAGAAAGAACATTTTTTATCGAACGAAAAAAATACTGTTTTTCTATGTTGGTGTATTTGGAATTCAGGCTCGAACTGGCTTTTTGCTTTTTTCTGCTTTTTGGTTAGATAATCCCACAATTGGTTTGGCCAAGCCTACAATATTTACAGTACGTGTTTTCTGAGTTATTATGAGTAAATACCATTGGTACCAAATACTTGGCGCACCACACAACAAACAATTACATAATGCTTTTGAGCCAACTTTGAGATCCAATATTTTAATTTGAAATAAAAATAAAATACAATGACTCAAGATATTTAAACCAATTGGTTGGGTGGGCCGTTAAGGGTTAAGCGTTTAAAAAATAATAATTACCACACCTTTCATAATCCTGACCTCTAGCCCATCCTATCATCATCTCTGCTGTCAACACCATTTCATATTCATAATTGTAATTCTATCTTGTCTGGTCTTAAACAGGAGTGAATATTTAATTTTCATACTCATTTACGTTATTAACTCTTTATATTCCACCGTTTAGTACCTCATCAGAAGACATTAATTTAAATGGCTGCATATAAAACACAACATTTAACATTTGAGGCATTACACAAAAAGATGTGAAGGGGGAAACTGGGTCTTTCAAATGTTCTGAGCTGCTGCTGTCATGCCAAAATCATAGTAATTGAGTCATCCCTCCAATTCGGTTTGACAGAGCAGTCAGAAATTGGTCTGGATAACAGCAGCAGCTTTGAAAGCAGTGATGGATACTATTGTCCAATCATGACCCTCTATTAACACGGCTTCTCAGCATCTGGCTTTATTCACCCCATCTAGCACCAGTGCTGAGGGACTAAATAGTTTCAGTCAACATGACCACCTCCCCCTTCTACACTGTTTAAAAATAATAATTGTGAAACATAGGGCAGAAAAGTTGTCAGTTACCATTAATTTATGAATTAATTGATTTAGGCCTGTATATATTTTTATAAATATTGGATATGTGAATTAGTAAACCACTGTGTTATGTTCTCTTTTTCCTTGGATAAATGAACATACATATACATTTTTGCAAATATTTAACTAATGATCATTCAGGTTTTGTGCAAATTGTGCAGAAGTTTTTGTTGTGATCACTTTTGCAGTCACTGTATATAATGTAAAATAATTATGAAATGTATTATACCATTATGATACTCTTTTTTTCCCTTTGCCACCAAACAAACATCAGTCTCATCGTTTAATTGCAGATGAAAGTGCTGTAAAGAGAATGAGTGGGGAGGGAAAAAGGAAAGGATGACCTTCTGGGTGACAGACATAGGTTGGAGGGTGGCATTTTATTGTGAGCCTCTCTGTGAAAAGAAAGAAAAGGAGAGGACCAGTCAATTTAAAGCGAGGACCAAGAGAGCAAGAGTGTTGCTAAGAGACAGGAGATGCTGCACAACTTCCATCGGGAGGAAGGCTCTGACCTTATGCAAATGTGCCTCCCTAAATCTTTTGTGGCAAAAGCAGCGAATTCCCTTCGCCATGTCAGCAATACCTGGCATCAAGCCTTCCCTTTCAGGCCTTTCTCTCACCAGAGAAAAGAGAGCGGCACAGTTGAAAAAGAAGACGATGAGCCTCTCTGACAGACAGTAAGAAAACATGCTTTTGTGATATTTTGTTGTTGGTTTAATGTGGGAATGGGGTGCACATGAGAAATGTACAATACAAGCATTCAGCACATTAGGCACGCAGCATATGAAGCTTTCACAATGAACACATGCCTCCAAATGTCAGCTAGACCTCGAGCCCCAGTAAGCGACATGTCCAAGGCTAAAAGCACCCACTCCCATTACGTTCTCAAATTGCATCTCTTCAAGCTCTCTAAAAGCTCTATGAAGGCACATTAATGTATCCAAGCAATCAGACATGTGCCAGGCTTAGGCAGGCATGCAATAATTTGTGGCATGTTATTAGATCATATCAGAGAAAGAAAGAGGGAGTATGCAGAGTGTTCATATAATTATTGTGTATGGAGAGAGAGTAGATGTGTCTGCCTCGTAGTCACTTCTGAATTATATGAATGTGTAATGCGCTTCAGTCTAAGACTATAGGATACAGTAAGTATGTTGAGCAGAAAACCTATTTCCATATAAACATTCAGCCACCGCAGCTAAAACAGCAGGAAAATATTGACTTCTAATATGTGAAACACTCTACTTGAAATTAGTTCGTAAACGATCATGAGTCCTTTTAATTCTGCCAATTTTAGCTGACTGTTTTTGAAGAATAAAAATGATTATCAGTAAAATTGTATATCATTGCTTGCTATTAAGCATCAAAACCCCAAAATCATATTACCAATCTTTTTGGAGTGAACTGTTTATTTGACCAAAATATATACACAAAATAAGAATAAAATGCATCAGTTATTTTTATATACATTATTTTTTTTAGATGTGTGGTCACTCTTATATTGTTTATACCAACAGAATCCCTTATTCTATTGTTTGTATGGTTTATGGTGACATTATGGGATTTTGATCTGGCAACTTTTGTTGTATTGATAAGAAAATAATATGTAGGGAATGCCGTTTTAATGTATTGGTATATACACTATACAAAAATGTGATTTTTAACTTTCCCTTTATATTTCTGACTGTACAAGGGGACAGCTTGTTTTCAGTGGCTGCACCGATACTGTGGAATGCCTTTAGATATTAGACAGGTCTCTTCACTGTTCACTTAAAAAAAAATTAAAAATAAACGTCTTAAAACTTTTTTTCAGCTTTTAATTCAGCATGATAGTCTGCAATGTTTTATTGTGCCACACTGTTTTATCCTTTTTATAGTTCATATTGGTATTGATCTTTTTAGTTTCATCATTATTTTATTACCAAGTAAATCATTTTTAATTGAGTTTGTTTTCATTTGTCTCACAATCATCATTTGTACTTTATTCAGCTACAGCTGTGTGAAAGTGCCCTATAAATAAAATTGAGTTGAGTTGAGTTAATGAATTGTATATGTATTTTATTTTCACTAATATCAAATATGATAAAAAAAGACAAGAAAAAGATTAAAGGCATTTTTGGAAAGAATATACATGTTCTAGATTTTCCTCTTCCAAATAGATTGTTAATAACATCTGACAAATGAGATCAGATGATTTATATTTTTCATATCAGCTAATTTAACAAATAAGCATCATGATGCAATTAGCCTGAGATAGCTGATTACTTCTTTGACACAAACATATAACATGCAATGCATCTCTGTCTGCCCTCGGGCCAGCAACACTCGCTTTCTCTCTGTGTTTCTAGTTAGCATATCTCTGCACAATCTCCACTGGGCTTTGTTCTATCAGTCTTCATGATCTGTTTGAGCAGTAGCACACAGGTTCAAGGGTTACCTCTGTCACTTGTCTCTCCAACAGGAAAACAAGTAGCAGCACATCTACCTGCTAAGACATCGCACGGCAACAAGGCCCCAGAGACAATGGAGAACGCTGAGGAATATTACCATAGAGAGTTTACGGAACTATAGTTGATGTGCTTAATCATAACAAAAACATCCTGTTATACAATAAAACAAACTGTGATATAATACAAACTTGTATACTATTTTAATGAGGTATTAAAATAATGACAAACTTATACATTTTACCTATTTGAGTACTCCATTTTGATCAAAGTCTTGAGAATAAAAGAGAAATTTGTAGATTAATATGAATCTTTGTAAGGTGAAGTTGGTCAAACTAGCCATTTCGGTGACATTCTGATGGATAAATGCCCCTTATAGTTTTTGCTGAATTTTTATGTATTTATTTATTTAAATGTATTTATAAAATGTAATTAACTTGAATGTCTTCATAAAATCTGTAATGAGAACTGATCAGTCATATGCAGAATCTTTGAACAGAATATGTTAATTTAGTAATCTTAGCTATTCCCTATATATCCGTGCTAATACTTTCGGCTGTCAGATAGCTTTCCAGAAGTCCAGTTATGAATCAATTGGTAGACTGAGGGTTCGATTCCCAGAAAAAAACAAACAAACATGTAATTGCCTATTTTGATAAAAAAAATATCAAGTAAGAAAATGGTAAAGAATAATTTAACTTTTACTTATTTCAAATGGAAACTCCACAAATTCACCTTAAAAAATATAATTGAAATCTATGTTATGCTAATATGTTGGGTGTTTTACTTTTTAAAAAATAGTGTAAATGTAAAATGTGTACATGCTAATGGAAAGTTTTTTTTTATTATGCTAGAGCATATACATTAATCCAAAGATATGTAAAATAATGTTTTATGAATGTAGACTATGGTCAGATTTACCAAGGATCCTTCCAAGCAGATCCTGTTGTAGGAACAACACTAAAACTGAGATCCGAGATCAATAGAAGTGAAAGAAGAATAAATGAAAAAAGAGTGAGCGATTGGAGCAGAGCTTGTAAAATAATGACAGTCAGAGGGCCAGAGAGGTTGCAACCTTTTGAGAAGGCTGTATCGGGTTGTATCAGGTTATCTGAAGTGCTTGCTGATAATGCCTTTCACACATGCTTGGTTTGATCCCTTTTGCAGGCCGAGAGAGTGGCTTAATCAATACCAGCAGTGGATCAGTGCTCTGGGGTTACTCCATGGCCAGCTCACCATCGGCTCAGGAACATTCAAGAGCCAGCTAATTGAGCTTTGTCATTTCACCAGGTCAACCTGAAAATAGCACATCCATTCATCAACCTTTATCTGTGGCAGAGACCTATCTTTCCACAGCTGTTCTCTCTGCATCTGCCTCATTCTATCGAAAATTTTCATCGATCCCATCACGCATCACTTCAGCCATCAAAGGAATTATGAAGGTGAATCGCTAAATCACTTCTTCAACTTCACAGATAAATCACTGTGTAACAATGTGTTTGTCCATTCGGCTCCGCAGAAGTGTTTGTTTGGAGGAGATTAAAAACACAAGTGTCACTTGCTCTCAAAACACTGAAATGATTAGCTCACAGCTGATTCGCTGATGAACTGTAGAAATCTGGGAGAATGTAAACACACCAATGGAAATATCCTAATATTTTATCTTATTTAGAATGTTACAAAATCTAAAACCGCTGGATTTGAAATCTTATCATGAACAGTATGATAATCCAGTTTTAATTTCTGTGTAAAATAACCCAACGCTAGTTTGGCATTTAACTTACAAGAATGGATCAAGTCTAAGTCAGAAAACAAGTCAGACAATTCAGAGAATGTTTGAGAGATTTCCTATGGTTGCTTCAATCCATATGAATTTTTTTACCTATTGACATTTGTGTGTGTGTGTGTTTAGAGGGTTCATCCTAGGCTAACCCAGTCACTCCTCACAGTGGGCTAGGGAGGGTAATAGTGCTTCTTTGATTCCACTATGATATTGTATAATCTAGAGCATTCACTTACTCTGTCATATTTATTTAACCTGCTGAGGGGACGGAGCAGGGGGTACAGTGTCCCTGCTGCTAGAAGCACACACATTACACATTGCTGCGGTGTGATGCCATTGATTATCACTATACCCTGTCGCTCACAGACCATAATTTAACACAGCAGGCACAGGGTTTAATACTTTGAATTCAAACATCATCTATACTTCAAGTGACACAAAAACAATTGACACTTGGAAGAAGTGCAGCACCTCTCTTAATGGAATATTGAGGCTGCAAGCTTCCTTGTTTCTTGCTTCATGCCTTATTTCCAATTCCATCAGAGGTTGTTTTCCTCATTTCTGTCTCAAACAAGGTTTCAAATTTCAGAAAGCAGGGGATCTATACAGTGTAAAGCTCAGCGAGGCAGACATGTAATAGTCAGAGAGGAGTTAATGGTTAAAAAGGGCCATGTTTGTTTTGACACCTGCCTCGAGAAGCTTGTGATAATAACAGGAAAGGAGCAATAACCTCATAGAGGGTGAATACATTTTACAAACATTTGTTACGCTTTAGGGTTGTAATTTATAGAAATGTTTTTATTATTCATGATAATTATAGTCTCATAAATAATATTGTTAGGTTAGCAGATTAATGTTTGCCACAGCCAGTCAGTCTTTGATAATTAACTGATTCATATTGACATATTTACAATTTTCTAAAATTGTGTTACAAAAAAAATGTTAACTGCATAGTCATTAATTATTATTTTGAACTGAATATATGACACTCTCCTCTCCTCTCCTAATCTCTCCTCCCTTCTGCTCTCCTCCCTTCTGCTCTCTCTCTTCTCTTCTTCTCTTCTCTTCTCTTCTCTCTTCTCCTCACCTCTGCTTTCATCTCCTCTGCTCTGTTCTGCTCTTCTCTTCTCTTCTTTTCTCTTTTCTCTTCTCTTCTCTTCTCTTCTGCTTTCATCTTCTCTGCTCTTCTCTTCTCTTCTCTTCTCTGTCTTTTCTTCTCTTTTCTTCTCTTCTCTTCTCTTCTCTTCTCTCCTTCTTCTCCTCTTCTTTCATCTCCTCTGCTCTGCTCTGCTCTTCTCTTCTCTTCTCTTCTACTTTCATCTCCTCTGCTCTTCTCTTCCCTTCCCTTCTCTTCTCTTCTCTTCTCTTCTCTTCTCTTCTCTTCTCTTCTCTTCTCTTCTCTTCTCTTCTCTTCTCTTCTCTCGTGTTGTGTCATGTCCTTTCCTCTCCACTCCCCTCCTCTTCCCTCCTCTCCTCTCATTTTTAATACACACATCATATTTAAATAACAATATCAATGTTTACATATAAGTTTACCTCAATATCAAGGTAAAATTATTTTGATTTTGAAGCTAAACTGTGTAATACTCTCTCATCCCAATTAAACTGTAAAAAAGCTCAACTTTTGCAATTTTATTATCACTTTCTGCAAACTCCCTTACTGTTATGAAATGACCTATGGCAAAGATTCTGTGCCGTGTACATTTGGAACCAGCTCTCTGCACATTTTCCCCTGCAGATGCCAATATTCCGTTGATCATTAACAGGTGTGTTATCAGTAAGATAAAACACAAGAGAGTAAACAATTTGCCACTTAAGTTCAGCTACTGCATATCAATGCCCATGAAAAAGAGCTGGGGTCATGTTTGACCACTGGCAGGAGCTATTTGCTTTTCACTATCACCAGTCGAGGTAATGTGTTGGCAAGAGACTGTTTTACTCTGAAAACACAGACAAGGGCACTGCAAATAACATCTGACAGAGTCAATCAAAGAAAATGGAAAAGCTTGACATAGCAAGCAACATAAAAATGTACAAATATTTGCAAAATGAACTGTATGCCAAAATGGCATGCAAAGCAATTTAGTTTGGACTCCTTCCTTAACATTTTTAAATGTGTTTTTATACATTTTTGGAAACCTTTTGAGAATTATACTTGGCTTTGTAGTACTTGTGATATTTTTAGCAGTCATTGACATAACAATATCCTGAGGCTGATGTGGTCCAGCGTCCATGTACTCTGCGAGGCAATTCTGTGATTAATCGTTCCTTTTTTAATTAGCTCATGGAAAGATCACACAAATTAGTGCGGAATGTTCAAATAGAGGCCCCTCCATGCAGTGCCCACAAATTCAAGCAATCAAACGTGCATTTTCAACAAAGTGATTTGAAGTCAGGCTAGCCCTGCTCTGCGAATCCTTTTTTCCTAAAGCAGAAATGAGCATCAGTGGGGATTAATATGCATTAATTAAATAGACTGTGCTGCCTATAATGAGGAGGAAAGGATTTGATGTTAATGCTGGTGATCTCATAGAGGCTTCAATCCACTTAATTAACTGTGTTTTCTCAACAAACCAAAATAATCAATGAAAAAAGGTATTTTATAACTACCAACTTGTTTGCACCTGTCTTAACGTTTTGTTATTCAAATAATGTGGTTTTCAAGGTATGGTTCAATTATTGATTAGAAACTAATTTACTGTCCTTCACCAATGTTTTTTTTCGGTTTGAGCAATTTTGCTTACAGTATAGATTTGGTTAATGTTCACTTCATTTAATACATGAACACATTTCATTACTTTTAGGTAAAACATACAATATGGAAGGATATAATTCCCTCTTGTTTGGAGCAAAAAAATTAAAGGTCCAGCATCAAAAGGATTTGATGAAATCATTAATCAGGTTAACGTTTCTAATGTTTAAAATATTTAACACCTGAATACGTTCCTTTTTTCAAACAAAATATCGTTCAAACATAAAAAATGTTTAATAATAGCTCATTTTAACATTGTTTTGCATATTTTATTTGTTAATCACCTGTATTTAAAAATACATTTAGAATACGTAAAAATTGTTTCACATGACCCACCTCACCGGAAGTCGACTTCATGATTTGTTGATGATCACAGTGCAACTTTAGGGACATTAACTCCATGCCAGGTAATAATATTATTAGGTGTTTATGACGTGACGGCGTTTTGGTAGTTTTATAGTCCCACATCGTTGTTTCCCCATCTTAACTTTGTCGTAATGTTAGCCCAGCATTGCTTGTCTTTAGTGCAACAGCTTAGTTACGGGAGATAGTTGAATGTCTTCTGCGTTTCAAAAAAGACTAAAATGAATTGTTAATAAACTGTTATTAAATGACAAAAAATACATCTTATTATTTTTGTTAGTTTCCATTAACTTCGTGGGTGACTACAGCGCAACCGTGAGCGAAAACACGCTGTCAAGTTTACACCATATACATATATTTCAAAGCTGTTAATTTTGCATTTCCTGTTTTTCTACAGACAGTGATTTGTCAATTGCCCTGTTTTTATTGACGAGTAAATGGTTATGATTACAGTAGCTATTTGGGAATACGCGAACTTTCAAAGCAGACTTTCAACAGGAGATGCATGGGCTGCAGCTAATGACTAAATTAGTTTCAGCCGTGTAGTCCAGGTGAGGATAATTACGGAGATAAATGACCCAGGTGAGTGACAGTGGCTTATGCTTATATGGCGACCTGCAGTGGGACAAGGCATTTGTTGTGGAAGTCTCAGTGTAACGGTGGTGCTATTCCGTTAACTCAAGCAGATCCTCTGAGACGAGCAAAGAATGTACGTTAATTACGAGCCGTCTGGACCACATGGATAACCCCTCAACTCGACCTTCTCCACATACTTGAGGTTACTTCCCAGTCTACAACCTGTCGCAAAGCATTCATTCATCATGAAGATAACAGGGTGGTACATTTAGTTATTATTCTGCTCAAACTATAAATACATGTAGTTTAATAGTCATAAAAAGCGTTAAAAGGAACCTCACTTAAAAGCGGAAGCACTTTTTAAACAAGACGAAATATATAACGATATAATGTCTTCATGCATGAGCAAGATGAAATGCTGTCTTGAAATTCTGCTATTTTGCTATAAATGGCAGTACGTTGTTTTGTCTGATTCATTTTAGCTGAAAATGGGGTCTAACGGAACAATAATTTCGTATAACTTCAATATAAAATGTATACAATGTATAAATACAAATTACTTTGTATTTCCTAAAATGATGCAATTGTCATTAGTTGTGACAAATGACAGAATTTTAGAAGTTTTGTTTTTGAAAAGTCATACTCCAAATGCCACACATCCGGGTCTTCATCCAGTATGTAAAGCATAGGAGTAGAGCTCAACTAAAGTGAAATGCAGCCTTGCGAGCCTAATGGGTTATGAATTGCCCTCAATAGGAAGACTTTTGTAAATATATTATTAATTGAAGCAGTAATAAAATATTTACGTTAATAAATGCTTATGTTTATTTTTATTTTTTTTAAGCAGAATTGGGTTTTCGACCCTGCTTCTAAATGCCCATCAATAGCTCTGTCTAGTGATCAGTTGAATCCAAACTTTTCAGGGTTATGGTACTCAGTGAATCTACACCCCTACTCATCATGAAATTATACTTTCAGATAGTTTTAACCTGTACATTAGCAAAAATCTTAGATAATGAAGTAAATTAAATACATTTATTAAACAAAAAAACTATACTTTAGTCATCCCCTCTAAAAAAGTAATTGACAATGCACAATTTTTAAGCCTATAGTTATATATTAATTTTACATTGAGTCAATTTGTTCTTCACCACAATCGACCCAAGAACTATTTTTATTTGACTCAACCTATCACTCTGACAAAGATGGACAACATTTTTTTTGTTTCGCCTGAAAAACATTAGACGGACACTGCAAACTTTAACAGAAATGATTAATATCCCTTTATCGCTGACTCCTTTTTATCAGATTTTTACTTCAGAGTTATTAAACCGCAGCACTATAAAAACAATAAAGAATTTTCTTTGCAGTCTGAGCTAATTTGTTCCATTTCAGTAACTGATTTTAAGGTCATTAACCTTTCCTGTCTTCATTTTCAATTTGCTTGCAGATATGCATTGGTTATTCAACAGTATTTGTTGTTTACTGAATCAAACATGTTCAGTTTGTCTAAGAAATCTTGTTAAAAAAGATATGCGCTTTTTATTGTCTTTATTGTTTTTATCTTTTATTTTTTCCATGGAATTTTGGTCATATTTCAGTGAGTACCTTGGGGCAAGTGCCGAGCTGCAGGATGAGAAATGGTGCACCTGTATACTTTTAAAGATAGCCAAGCAGTAGAGGGCCAGGGAGCTGACTCCAGAGGACCCATCCGTCTCAATCGAAGGCTGCAGCTGACACCTTACAAAGAGGTACAATTAATAAGGACATTATCCGTCGGCAGGAAACAATGGGAGCCTGACGCACAGACACTAACCCCTGGAGGTCTGGAGAGTAAGGGGAGGGATGGCAGGCCTGTAGGCCTTTAGAACATGGCTCATTAGGAGCAATTTCTCTGCAACATGAAATACTATCCCACAATAGAACCATCTTTTCAAACCATTATCAGCTTCTCTGTTTGGATTGGGTCATTTTCAAGAATCAATCATACGTTTGTCAGGGGCTTTCTTGTTGGAAGGGAAAATGTATATAGACAAAGACCTCCCATTTAATCTTTGATGGTGTTTGTCCTTGAATCATTTTTACGAAGTTCCTATTATAACATGAAGGCTAAATTGAGGAGTTGCATTTTAAAAGAAGTACTCAAGAGTTTTCTTCAAATTCATATAACAAAACATGTTAATTAGTACGAAAATAGTCTTTTAACACTTCTCAGTTGTATTTGACCTACCCTGTGAAAAAGAGTAATGATTTTTTTTCGCTAATGACATCAACATATAAAATGGAGTAATGGAAATTTTTTCGTATTCAAATAGTTTGTTTACATTTCCTACATTACTTTACTGTATTTTTTTCTTAATTGAAATGCATTATTGCTTAGTTTTTGCTATTGTTTTGAACTCTTTCCCAACTTTTGTTTATTCAAGAAGGTTAGTGGTGTGTTTCTTTTAAGACACTGCTAGGACAATATTTGTACATCTACATTTTTTGTACCATTGTTATTATTCATTTGCAATCTCAATACTAATATAATTCATATATACTTTTTTATTGCTATTCCTAATAGTTTTCTGTGTCTTAGCATGGATTCAAAAATGTTATTTTTTGAATATTTTTAAAAAGGTACATATGTTACTAGAAATAGCCAAAAACATGTATGCACATCTATAGACATAAAGAGTTTGCGATTTCATTTGTAAAATTTCTAAGTATTTGTTTAAAGTAGCATCCATGTAAAAAAAATCAACATGAAATCATACATGAAAAGTTATTTATTGACTATATGACAAGGAAACATTTTCACTTTTTTAATGTTACAAAATATCACAAACTTCTCACAAGTCACCTGTTAAACAATATTAATAAAGAAATGTTTTATTGTGCAACATGTATAGAATTGTAATAATGTTTTAAACAGATGTTTGCAATTAATCATGATAAAAGAGGAAAAGGTGAAAGATTTCATCCTCCTGACATTTCCGGGATGTTTCTGGTCATTGCACAGCAGACAAAGGCTCTCATGGTCTGGGTCAAATCAAGACTGAAGAGGTCACTCAGCTGGAAAAGAAAAACATTGCACAGAAAAAAAAGATTTTCAGAAAATGTACATTTGGCTTGATTTTCTGTCAATACTTTTTGGATTTGGTCTGTTTTCACAAACAACTTATAGCAGTGCATAGTAAATCAAGGCTTTGTAAACCCTGAGAGCTTTTTGTGAAGTGTGTCAGTGTATATCAAAGGAACAATCCTAAACTGTGCTTAGCTCTTTCTCAGTTATTCATAAAGTCAAGTGTTCCTTTGGCTATTATTGGTTTTATTTTAAGGTGCATTCCATTGGGATGGACTGAGCTTGGTTATGGATTAACAGTGCGATCAATGGTTAGACTTGAGTCTGGCTTTCACAAGCTGAGGAAAATGAATTGGAAATGCTGTCAATCCTTTATCGACCCATTCCCTCAAGACTTGAGTCTTTTCATTGCAGGTGAAATAATATTGTGATTACTAGATAAACTCACTTTTTTCATACACAACCTTCACCCGTTGCTATCCCCCTAGACAAGTTTCGTTGGTTTCTTTGTAGTATTTCACTTGCTCCAACTTTGTGTAATTATATGGGCATATTCGGAGCATGCAACCAATGACCAAAATGTCTTTTTTAACAGAATGGATTTTAGACTGAAGTATTTGAAAATTATAAATGTTTTTAAGGACATCTGAAAAAAAATAATTTGCTCTTTTCAGTCACTATAGCTTTTAGCTTTAAAGCTACAGAAGTGTTGGATTGAAATAGATTGACTTAAGTTAGTATGTTTTTGAATTTACAATTTCTCTTGAAATTTTAATGAAAACTATTATTTATATAAAACTCTTGAAATTTAATTGTGAAATTCATAAACTTCCATTGAGACGGTTGTGCTCATTTGTGGAGTCAAACTCTTTTGGGACTTCAGAGGAAAATCCATTTTAAACCCATTTTAAATTAGAGTTTATAAACATGCTCACTGTCATAGACAATGTCTCACCTGACATGCATGTTTTAAGCCCGAAGGTAAACACTGTTGACAGCATATTTGAGAATTTACCATTTACATTATAGTCTTTTAATGTTTTGAATCATTGTTGAATTGAAATGATTATACTCGAGTTTCAGTTTCAAACAGCATTTAGCTTTGATTCAAGTATCATCTGAATAACAAAAAAGTTTTTGGAAAGCATGGGTTGGGAAACACAATAAGTGTAATTATTGCAATATGTGAAGTCTTTAATTTCATGATGGAAACAATGCTTGGTTCTAATTCTTTCCACTTTCGGTGCATATTATTGTACAAGATGACAATAATTTCCTGGATTAAATGCCACAAATTATAGAGTGAGAGAAGGGCCAGGTAGGTGGAGCCCATTCAATTCAGGTTTAATTTTCTTTATTGTATTGCAAAATCTCTCCACACGTCTACTCCCGCTCTTCATTATTGATGCAGAATGGTGATTAACAGCAATTTACAGTATAATTATGTGAAACAAAAGGAGAAAAAGACTCACTTTTCAGTAGATGAAAACAAGAATGACAAAGGGAATAGGTTGCCAGGCTTTTTTTCTTTAAAAGCCTCAAAGCCCAGTTTAGTTGTAAAATTTTGTCACTTATGATTTTAGATCTTTCAAAAAGTACATATGTTCAAATTTTACTCCGAATAACATCTTTCCAGTCATTTTGAAGAGAAAAAATTTCCCCATTGTCTAAATCACTTCTGAAATATAATTGTAAAACATAGTTTGATCTGCTCAATAATTTTGGCATGCCATGAAATCATCTGATTTTGGTGCCAATAATACCTGGGAGGTCTTGAGGAAATGAGGCAAGCTATAGCGACAGTACTAAAGGGCTGCTCCTCTTGGTTGCTCTTATCTTCAGTGAACTCTTTAAAATGGAAGGTCCTCCATGGAGACTGGGTCAATATCCTGAGGGCTGGCACAGCAGAGAGGACTATTGATCTCTCGGTATCTGTTTCCAGTGCTCTACCTCAGCTCACATGATACATGCCACAATTCCTGCCCTTGTTCCTATCAAAGGGCCTTTCTGCTAGGCTACAAAAGCCGTCGTGGCTTGCCGCCCAACATGGGGCGATTTTGAAGTTGTTTGGTGACATAATACTGTAACTGATCATATGAGGGCATTTGTAACCTTGTGGCGAAACAGAGATGAAGAAAACCACCAAGACCTGTCAATCAAAAAGAGAAGAGAAAAAGGTAAAGTTCAAGTCATTTATGAAAATGAAAGGGAGAAAAAGCAAATCAGGTTAACTGGTGATCAACCAAAAGTCTCAGACTCTAATGAGGCCTCAGTTGCCCATGGCAATACGCAGTTTAGGAAACAGGGTCTTTTTCTTGTCCTTGTGCACTTCTTTGATCATGTTTGCTTTTCCACTGCTGGGATTCTCATTGTTATTTTTAATTACTTCTCAACCAAATGGCACAGATGAAAGATAGGTGTCTGTAATTAATAACATTTACATAAATTAGCATCACTAACAAGTCTCATTAGTAGCTTCTGGCTTTTGTTTTGACTGAAGTCTCATGTCACCTTCTTATATAAGCACAAAGTATAGAGAACGATGTCGGAAAAGGGCAAAATTCACTTGATCTTCGCCATATTTTTGGTTACTTCAGTGGAGGTAATTAAATTCATTGCACATTCCAATGATTAGGGTCAACCTGTGGAAATATGCTGACTGCTTTATTGCAGCATAATAGAACTGGCCAACTCTATTCAATTAGTCAGTTCAGAGAGCTACTTTGTGGTACTGAACATGCAGTTTTCAGTCTGGCTCAAATGGTTGATCAAAGACGCGTGCTGCTTGCAGTTTGCCTGCGTGTAATGAGGGTCAGGACAATGTGCTTTATCTGCAGTCAGTTGCTATTCTGGAGACTCTTAAATGTGCCATTTTCATCTTTTGATATTGGTCAGCATGATAATGTCTCTGAGAAATTTGCTCCCATTACAATCAATATCTGGACTCCATGAATGAAAGAGAGGAAAAAGCTTTCTTTCAGGTGGACCTGTCACCGTGATAATGAGGGTAAAGCCCACAGGTTTGACTACTGTGTGTTGGAAGTCATGCCTGAAATGCTAGATTAGTTTTATTTAGTATCTCCACAAAGGCTTCATATATGCGGCATGTCAAATGGAGCGGACCTTAAGCTCTGTAATGACTCTGGAATGCCTGCACTCCTATAATGATGCATCATGTCGCGTTCACATAAGACAACCGTTTTAGTCTTTTAAATGTATTTAGGATTGAAAAAACACATTTACATGTGGTGTGGTAAATAGAGTTGAGCTTTTTTTGTTTGCTTGCAGGCTGCAAATGATCTCCTGTCTCAAATAAAGGGACACATGGGATCTGCAACAATGTGCTTTAGCCGAGTTGATCAATAATGCACTCCTATTCGGATTCCACTACCAAGCACTCTGTGATTAGTTTGCCGGAAAATGACTCCCTAATCAGTGAAATGTATTCTGTTTGGTGGCTAAATGAGGGTGTTTACACTCATCCCCATGCAGGTCAGGGAAGCTCCACACTTTGCTGTTTTGAGACAGAGCACTATAATCTGTGCCAAAAGGACAGGCTGTCATTACATGAGAATGGAGTAATAGACTGACATTGATGCTATGGCGAACAATTGCTTTTCCGGCATCAGTCAGGTGGGCTGTCGACTAGATGATGAGGGAGAAGTGTTTGTGTAAGTGTGTGTGTAACAGAGAGAAAGAAAAAGAGATGTCAGGTGCAGGAATACCTATCTGGTCTTTGTGATGGTGTCTCGCTGAGCATGGGAGATCTGACTCCATGCCAGTTACCCATCGATGCTTATGTAACATGATAACAGCATTGCCTTTTGCTGCTTTGTAAGGAAGTATACATCATTCTCCCACTGTTCCACTCTAAAAAGATCCATTAGCTCCCGTGAAAGTGCTGATATTAATTTTGTTCATTTAAAACAATTATCCACTCAATGTTTTAATAGGCATTCTTAGCCTCTTGTCAGATGGAGATCATGATGAAGCTTTGCAGTTGCTATCATTGTCTCAGTTCTCATTCTCCCTAACAAAAGCTAGCTGTCACATCTTATTCAAACTTTCACATTTGAATCGAAATAGAGACATCACTGTCCATAATCTTGAGGATGACAAGTGGTTGACAGAGTTCAGAGGTCAATGGCTGTCAAAGTCTGGTCACTTTTGGGAGGATTTGTCCTCTTTTATTCAAGTGAAAATGGCTCGGCTGCTTTGTTCTAGGTGTTATGCCGGAAACCAGCAGAACAAGAGAAGTCTGGCTTTCAGCGCTCTGTGCTAAATTTTCACCTGTCAGAGCGCTGGCCCTGGTATGAAAAGTGCAGGCGAAAGGGTTCGACTGGCCAATAGTCGGGGTCAAGGACGGACCAGGCACTGCCACTCCCCGGCCACATCATCTTTCTATGAGAGTACCACCCTGAGGTTGAAGTTCAGACGGGCGTTTTTACTGACACTGAGCTTAACGCCAAACACAAGATTAAAGTAAGGGTGTTGCATCTACGGAGAGCCCAAATGAAAATATCAAGCTCTAAGCTCTTCTCTGTGTCGAGCGAGCCAAAAGGACAGGTAGCTAATATAAGAGAGAGGAGACAGCCTAGTTAGCAGCGACTGCCTGCTGCTTCCCGAGTGCTCAGTCCTGGTCAAAAGGCCACCCGAGCTTTGCTGCTGCTTTATTGGGAAAATATATTACAGTTGAGGCCAGCCGAACTGCCTTATTAAAAGGTGGGGGTGTGAAAGAGATGCCCCTTTGACATCTTTTCCGCTCACCGTGCATATCTCCATATTACTGAATAAATTACTATAAGTCAGGATAGTACTGTTCAGCATTTTAATATCAGGGGGTTTATGAGGAGTCGATAAATGGTCTGTTTAAACAAACATTACCTCAGGTAACGAAGGCGAACACATTTGATCATTTAGCTTAAGATGGAATGGCTCCTTGAAGTTCAGCATGAATGCACAAGGGCATCTTTTCCTCTGTGAAGGATTTCAAGCTCCCAAACAGAGTAATCTATAAATAGATTTGGAGCCTCGCCCATATGTTGTGTTATACAAAAGGAAAGAGGAATGTAATCAGGATCTATATTACAGAAGTGTCCTCATTGAATAGTGGTTTGCTGGTTCTGGTTTTTTGATTAAGTTCTCGAATTACTATGGGCTTTGAATGCAATCTGAATTGGTGAGCTGAATATCCTTCCCAGTCAGTTTTAACAGGCTTCATGCATGTGTGATGAGGAGAGCAGGGGAGAAGTCACTGAAGCTCATTAACCGTGCACAGTGCAGTCAGAGGCCATCGCCCTGCTCGGTGAGCTCGCACTTGACCAGAAATAGCCAGTCAATGCAAATAAAGCGAGATTCTAATCCCTTCGTTACACACGAAAAGACACAGTTTACCAGATACAAGATCTTTTTTTTTTGTTCAATTTTGCAACAAACTTTTGTATTATAATTATAAACCCAATAACAATTTAACAAACATAATAAGCAGTCTGTTCCATAAGTGTAAATTATTCAAGGGGATCAAGGATTTCAAACCTTCCAAAACATTTAATCCGATTCTTGTGATCAAAATAATTTAAAATGTGATGTATGTGTGTAAAATAAAAAATGGAATTAAAATATATTTTAAATCTTTGTTTTCAATGTTCAAAAAATAGTGTAACACCTAAAATGACTAACATTTATTGTTGACCAATATAAAAAGTTTCTCACACACTGCCCTTTAATTTGATTACATAGAAATGTACTTGTTAGTACATAACTGACAATATAAACAGACAAACTGAGATACTGACAGAAGACTTGATAGCTTCAGGAACAAAAGACTGGACAGCAGAAATTTCCTCAGACTTTAATCGGCTTCAAACCTCAGCTATCTCATTGTCTGTTCACAGATGTTGTTGCTTTCTGCTGTGACATATGCTCCAGTCAGTCTGCAAAGCCCCTCTGGTGAGGAAAACTGAAGAATTATGCAAGAGACCATGCTGCCCTAGTGCATCACCTTCACCATCTTCCCATGAGTGACGGTGACTTTAAAGAGAGCAGGGAGCTTCCATCCCCAAAAAAAGACACAGCAAAAGCACTCTTTAAGAAACAGATCAGTATGTGTGCCAGCTCCCTGCTTATCATGCTCTCTTCAAACCCATGCATTGCCCCGGGCTTGCTGCAAATCAGACATATCTTTCCTTTTTATATGGCTATACTTTTGAAATTGGGTGACTTTAAAGATTCCGGGCTGAGACAGGCTGATTTGACAAGACAGCCTGCATACTAGAAACCCCTTCAGAGATACTCCTTGTTTTATACGTTCCAAAAATTGTCTATCTTTTGAGGCAATTGGCTCATCTAATTGAAAGGTGTGCTCAGAAGTAGAAGTTGCTAATTTTTGAACAATTTTCTTTATATTCTCGATGTGCAGTTTTTTGTGCACCTTTTTGAAATGGTATTTAGTTTTGAAAGACACTGATGTTTAGCATGTTGGAGTTCTTTTCCATGAGGGCAAATTCAGTTTTTTAACACTATTGTAAAAAAAACAAACAAAAAAAAAAAAATTCCTGTAAGCCATTATTTTGTAGAGCTTACCAAATATCTCCTGTGCAGCTATCAAATGCATTGAATTGGACACGTTTTCTAAAAGTTAAAGTTGTCCTCAAAGCACCATTCGTTAATTTTGAAAACATTAATTTTGACTTTGAGAAAAGTTGAAGTTAAGACTGAGTAATTAATATATGATGAGTCAAGAGGATAATTGGTTATGGTGTGAATTTCCAAATGAAATCTTTAATTATTATCTCAGTTCTTGAAGGATTGCTAGTTTGGCCATGTTTTGGGAGTATACGCAATTACTTGGGATGATCATCTTTTTTTAGGAGACACAGGCTGATCTGGATGGCTTTTCTCTAATCCCTCCCCTGGATGCAGGCTTAACTAAACAGCAAGTTTGTCACAAGCTCAAACATCAACTCAGTCTTGCACTGGATACTTCATTCAGCTTAAGCCAACTTATCAAGCACATTCAAAGCACATTCAGTGAGCCATGTGGACGGCTCTTTTCTCTAGATCTATTAAAAACTCTCTTATCTGGATTCTGCATATGCTGCGGATGTCTGCATTGGCGGCTTTAGGCAGATTCACACTCCAAATGCCTCGAGCTGAAGTGGGAGATAACATTCAGAAACTTTCAGTTTAACATCTCAATAATTTCATTCCATAGCCTTGCATTTTGTGTATTTATTAGCTGCTCAATGTCACATACTACATATCATTTGCCTTTTCCTGGATTGGTGTATTTATTTTGAATTGAAAATGCTGTGATGTTGTTTTTTCACACCTTTTTTATTCAGCCTATTCAGAAAGAAAGAGACATGATGTACTGTAAGTGGGAGGCTGAAATAATTGCATGCTGGCAGATGTCTAAGTGCAGTATTTTAAACAAGCGTCGTCGCAAAACATTTGTAAAATTGTTTAAAAAACTTTTCAAAAATCATCCCAAACCGCAAAATGATATTAAATAGCTACTTTGCCCAGCCATTTATGTAAAGTGTCCCAAATCATGGTAACACGTCACAATCTAAATTGAAACTTTGAGTAGTGGATACACATTCAAGGGAAATGAAAGAAAGGTTATTAGTGGAGAAAAAAAGAGCACAATAGCTCAATAATAACTGTAAAGAATGCAGTGGGAGTTCTTGTCGGTGCAGTGTGGTGGAAATCGTTCAAATGGAGATGGAGAAAGAGGGTGGGAGAGAGAGAGATGTGTTCATTGCTGAGGTTGGAAGTTTAAAGCACATTTTCATAATCAGTTTATTGGGCCCCTGGTCGCTCTGACATTGACCCCATCCTTTGCGTTGGTCCATTTGTCACCACATGTTTGGCGATGCGCTGTCTAATTCACGAGCTAATAAAAACGCAATTAACCTGGCAATATCTTTATAATTTCATTTGCGCAATATGAGTATTTTTTGCGTTTTTATCTAGATTTAGGTTTGGATATGAGTCAATGGGTAATGGTTTGCGCGCTTCGTTCGAATATTAAGCTTTAAGAAGCGGTTTAGCTGCAGTTAAGAGTAACGGGACGGAGAGAAGAAACAACAGCTCGAGGAGAGAACGACTCGCTTTGTCACCTCATTGTCTTGGAGAATCGAATCTAAGGCAATTCTTTGGTGTTTTGCTTGTGATATTGTGGCGAACCTTGGTTGATATAGACTCTCAGTAAAAAAACCGTGTCAATGGAATATTTCCAAAATACCCATTTAAGAAAAAAATAATTACTTGCTTTTATTCGCGCTTGAAACCTGCCGCTATTTATAATTAAGTAGATTTAAGTAGATACACACTTTAAGAACGAGTATTATTTAAATACAAATGATTTAATTATGATTTTAGAAAAAACCTAACGGCATCAAACAAGTGAGTTGTTGCAAATTAAAATAAAACATTGGTTGATTAATTGTTTTTAAATTTACTTTCATTTTAAATGTCAAGATTTCTTGAATCTTTGTGTTGAGTGTTTTTTATTTTCATTTTTGAGCAAGATGAAATGACCAAACTTGTTTGCTTTAATAAAGTAATCATCTTTATATTTAAAAATAATTAACACTTTTATAAAAACATTAATTACTTTTAAATTAATTATACTTATTACGATTACGAGACGTTGCGACAAGGGTTTTATTTTTGGGAAAACGTGCATCAACGTTCATTAATTTTTCTGAAGAATGAAATCGGTGTGCTCTATAAAATATTGAAAGAATACAAATTACTCGAACACTTACGTTGTTTCATTAATAACTTTCTGGTGAAGTTCATCACCAACAGCGCGCAAAGAATTAATAGTTAATCATTTTTGTAATCTGAAGCATTTTTGGAGTATTTCTCAGCTGCGCTAACAGAGACTTCTATCCTAGTTATGTGTCTCTTTAGGTTCCTTTTTACGTGTTCTGAATAAAATCTTATATACATATAGCTGTGGAACGCTTGCGTACAAATTAGTTGTGTTGATTTGAAGAAACAAATATTATTGCCATCATGAAACACGAACGAAAAGCGTAAAAAAAGCTTCACCACAAGTTATCCCATCACTACATTTTCAACTGCGTTATTCTTACATTTTTTTACGATTTTCCCGTAAAATATTGAAATGATTACGCAAATTTGGGTAAACGGATTAATGTCTGTCTCCTCAAACATTCGTTTTAAAGGAATTATACGAGACACATTTGAAAACAACAATGCCGTGACCCACTTAAAATGGACACGTTATAACATTTAATTCCCAGCTCTTTACTCGTAATTCGATGTTTACGAGCCTGTTGATGATGTGAGAGAAAACGCGTGCGTAATTCCCTTCGGTTTGATATTAGCGCAAGGGCTCAGCTAGTGCGCGAAGCTCGGCTAAAGCGCGAGAAAAGCAGCAGCTTCCTCTCGTACCTGTTGAGAACTCTTTCATCCTTAATAGGCTCATTAGCCACATTGTTAATTGAGTGCCATTCAGGGCAACATCAAAGCTAAAAAAGAAGAGTATACGGCTCCTTTATTTATTTTTTTGGCGAGTAAGATACCCAACAGAGCTCCAAATGCAGCTTTCGCGGGGGGTACACGCTGAAGGAGGCTTATTAGTTTTGTAGCATTGTGCTCTTTTATGTTGCAAACTTTAAGCGCAATAATATTTCTTCTGGATGACAAGCGTTTCAGTTTCAGTTGCTGCTTTTGAAGAATGTCTCTTGTCCTTTTTCACTAAGCAGAGATGGTTCACAAGAACAATTTTAAACTGAGTGCTTGTATGCGAAAACAATAAAGCTGGACTTAAAAAATAGGAGGGGTTAAGCAGCGTACTCACATTTTTAATTGTAGTTAGGTTGATTTTTTAAAATGTATTTAATTTTATGTTAAATGAGTGCAATTTTTTGTTCGGCAATCACAAAATACTGAATAAATAATTAATTTAATCATGTGTAATTTTCTGTTGTGTTTATTATTCAGTAACAACAACAACAACAACAATAATAATAAGATTTGTTTTTATTATCTTGATGTGTTTCACTGCCACCGATTTTTCTTTCAGTAGTCTTCTCCCTCCTGGTTCAATATTAGATGGTAATAGGATAGACAAATTGAAGCTAACTCATTGGAATTAAATTTATCAGCATGTGTTCAGAGGTAATAAGCTGTCAGTTACAAAATCAAGATCTGTATTTAGATGCATGATGGGGAAGAACAAAGAATAGACAAAATAGATGAAACTATTTGCACCTAAATTAGTTATTTAGGACTAACAGATCAGCAGCAGAATGGCAATGATGACCAAAATTATTGCTTTTTTTAGCATTTGACCGAAGTGTGAAGCTGACATTTGCTCAAAGATTTTATTATTTTTTTCAGTAGTAAACGGCTGAACCATTTTTACAGCTGACAAAAGGCACAGAGTTGGAAAAAGACAGCAAACTTTTTAAATGAGAGAAAGCTAATGAGTATGAAGAGCAGTGTGCTTACATGGAAGGATGATCAAACTGGAACCCTGTGAACCAGTGAGTGTGGTAGAAAGGAGCTTGCTGATTTCCTTCCTCGTGGGGAAGCTGCCTGGCTTTTACTACAAAGCACCAGGGGAAAAGTTAATTTACACAGCCAAGTGCATATAGTGCCACTGCTGAATAGTCAACCTCCACCTCAAAATGATACCAGAATGGCGTTTAGGAATTAATCAATAATTTTGATTAAAAACACAAGAATTATTACTATTATCAGTACTGTTGTTGTTATTGAAAATTACATTTTAATCTACCTGCCTTGCAGTTTCTTTCTAATCCTGTTCATACTCCATTGACTGACATGCTTTCCCATCTTTTTTTTTTACCTCACCAGGATCAATGAAACAAAACATGAAATATTGAGTGCCAATAAATAATAAATCAGAGGCGATGAATCATTTATTAGCATTCTTGAGACTTTGTTGTTTTAATAATAATTAGTACTGAAATAAAAAGATGCATTGGAAGTGGTCATTTCAGTTCTGTAACGCTACATTATTGATAAACAAAGATGATTGTTGTCAGTGCCAAATGTTTGAACGATAACAGGTTTTTGTGGTTTATTTTAGATTAGTGTGCCACCTGCTTAGTAGTCCTGACAGCTTTTCAAAATCTGAAATTTTGACATCAAACACAAGAGTTATTCTAATATTGTGAAGGAGGTTTAAAGGCAAAAAGTGGATCAAATGATTGTAGGGAGAAAAAAGAAAGAAAAAAATCTGTGCCATATACGTTTTTTTAAATAATGAAAATAAACAACTGCTCTCACACATGCTTTATTGTACTTTTCACACCATTCTACTTAAGTTATACATACTTTTCTGTGAAGGAAATACTAGATAGTTAAAGAATAAAATCACTATGTTTCAAATGTATTATGTGAATTAAACTTTTACATACATTTTTAGAACAAATTATCATCTTTTAAAAATGCTAAATAATTATAATTGAAGTCATCTTTGATGATCATCTTTTATTATTTTAATCTAAGCAATCTTAATTCTGTGTGTAGATCTTTTCAGAAGTGAGCCAATCAAGAAAACGTAATTGCGTTAGAAAATATAAGTATGCAATATATTTTTAAATGGTCTGAATAAAAAACACTTTCTACTCTTTGTTATTACATATAACTATATAAATGTGTAATTTTAGATTCGTGTTTTTTCTTTTTGTGAGGAATATAAAAAAAACATTTGTTGAAAAAATTTACTAAATGTGGAAAGTGGTCTTTATTCGACTTTTGAGGAAAACGGGATTTTAAACAGAGCCACTGTAGCATTAGAAAGGGCTGCATATAAGCTTTTAGTCTCACATTCAGAGGGGATAGATGGGGCAGATACCTTCTTTCCTCTGACCCACTCTATGTAAACAGTCAATGACATGAACCTATATTAAAAAACCAGCGTGGCGACTGGACCAGCGTCTGATGCCTGTCAACTCATTAAATATAAGAGGTGGCGTTATCAATTGCACAAGATCAGTGATAGTGACTGCACATGCTAGGGATACGCTATGGCTTCAGTGGGGCCACTCTCAGGGTTTTTTGTGCATTTATAAAGTGAGATACAATCAGCTTCATATTTCGCCACCAAAGCCTGTGATAAAAGCCAGCAATAGGAACGAGAATTGTGTGGTGGGAGCTTTGTTGATTAGGTTGATGATGAGAAGGGGTAGAAAAGAAATGAGAAAAAGCTAAGTATTGTAGCTGGTCTGTCCTTTTTTTTTTTTTTTTTAGCAATCATTACAACGCTATCTTATTACTTGCAGTATGTGTGATTTGAAAGAGGAAACAGCGTTATGTGCCCAGTCAAACTTTTGTCTTTTTTGGGATAATTATCATGCGGGAATATCTCCTGTAATACTTGAGCAGACAGACGCTTTTTCCTTTGCACTGACACCATTATGCCATTCTCTCTGATATTAATAATCTTGACAAAGTCTGTTAAAAATATCTGCTATGGTCCCTTTTTCCCTACAGGAATGTGTGATTGCAATTAAGATACGAGTCCCAACACAATGTGGAAATTAGCAGAATCTAGGTTTCGGATAATTACATACAGAGCTTAGCTTTAAAATACCTCAATCACATGAAAACCACTGATCTGGCTGACAGGGAGGATAAAAAGCAAGACTGTCCTGTCCTCGGGAAACAGACTGGTGGATGCAATCTCTTTTTTTTGTGCTTTTCGTAAAGGTTCATCTCATAACTCATCAAACAGTTTGTGCTGTCGACTCAAAGCTTTTATTCTGTTTCCGCAGGTTTTATTTCGCATCTAAACTGTTCTCGTACAAACACACAGCCGCCTGAAGGTAATTGGGTTTTAATGTTGGAGATGATAAATGAGAAGTGGCTGATTTTCTGGCAGCTAGATCACTGCGAAAGGACTATTGGCTCACATCTGATGGCTCACAACAGAACAGAAATAAATTAGATGTAATATAAAAAAGGCACTACTCGAGTGACACCCACAAAGCCAGTCTGTCTGACAGTACAACAAGCATATAAAATATATCACCTGCTAATTTACTCTGTTGCGATGCATGCATAAAATATCTGTCCCATTACTACGTCTTATCATGCAAACTCACAGACTTCAGGGTGGCAGGTTTCAGAGTAGTGGCTGACACAGATGCACGCCTAAAGAGATAGCACAGTCACATGCGCCTATCAGCACGCCCTCACTCAGAGGGGATTTTTTGGAGCGTGTGGAGTTTTTAACATGGAAATTGGCTTTGAACTCCATCTGCACAGGTCGGCACATCTTTGGGCTCGGCAATGCTACTGCTGACAGGGAAAATGAACCATCAATTCCTTATAATATGGCCTGATTATCATCCTACTTACCCCCTGCAAATTCCAACTTAGAGCAATTCAGTGCCATCAAGGAAACAGTGTAACCCCAGAGCAGACGTGACCCCTTCTACTGATGTGCTTTTTAACCATTAGAAGACACACGGTGCAGGTCTAGGAATTCTTGGAATGAAAATAAACAACTTAAACAGAACGATTTACGATAAATTGACTGACGTAAATCCAAACGGTGTTTTTGAGAGAATGTTTTCTAACACAATGTCAAGTTTTAAATGTAGATTAAACTTTTATTTGAAATTGCCTTGCAAATGACTCGCTTGCACCTGATAGGTTTACAGTTTTGCTTCACAAACAGTACAATAATCTGGATATTACAGCTTATAATAAGCCAATAGAAAAAATGACACAGAAAGCAGCAAACAAAATAGCTCCTACCTTTGTAGCCCTGGTGTTTTCTTCAAATGTACTAAGACTAGTTTGAATACGTCTTCAAGCCCTTATAAAAGTGGAGGGAAAAAGTAGCTGACTGTGATTGAAATGTATAGCACTCTGCCTAAAGAGCCTAAAGTTTCAGTGTGTGAAATGTGAGTGATCAGCAACTTTTGCAGCGGGATGCGGGCAAGCCTGTCACGGGATGTCTTTATTGGAAGGGGATTTGTTTTGTTTGTTTCCTAGGGCCTGTCCAGCCCGCTGGTGTCCCTTTCACCCGGCCAGGCAGCTGGGTCCCGACCCCTCAGATCTAGCCCTCAAAACAGGCCTTCTTTCAGGCCCCCGCTGGTTCCTCCTTGTCTCCTCCCTTCAGCAACATCCCTTTCACCCCAGAGATAACTTTATTCATCTTGCAGATCATTGTATCCAGTTGAATGAGGGAACTATGCAGACACTCTAGTGAATTGGGCAAGTCTGTGAGGATTGGAGAAGGCCAGGGGGGTTGTGCGAGCAAGGGGTGCAGGGTATTTCATGTCTTAACGTCTTCATTTAGAGCAATCTGAAAGTCTCAATCGTGGCTGACTCAACTGTTTTTTTTTTTTTTATAGAGAGGATTAAAAAATGGTTAGCTGGCTGCTTGACAAGGACGAGTAACACTCATCAAATAGCATGTTGTTAACTTTTTCTTTTGCTAAAATATCGAACGCTCACTTTTTCACCGCTGAGGATGAGTTGGATGGCTGTGAACACCGTCTCTCCTTCCGCCTGTGTAAAATACGGCTGCATTCCTCTCTTATTTTGTCATCAGAGAGTTTGGAGCGGAGGTGTCTCAACAGTGTTTGATTTGCCTGCTGTGAAGCTGGCAGAGACAGTTGGGCTTATTCTCTCACCCGCCTCCACCCAAGCTACCCAGACCACCCTGCTCTTCTCTCATCATTCATATTCAAGCCAAGCCCTCTTGACAAGTCCGCTGATCTCACTCGATGTTTTGTGATATAGACAATACTTTTTTCCCTCCCCAGCTCTCCTTTTCTCTCTCACTCCAACTTCTCTCCCTCTCTCTCTCTCTCTTTCTCTCTCTGAGGAAAACCTGAAACCATCACACTCCTCCAGGCATGGCAGTCTGATTGTGGTGAGGTAGGAGTGCAGGATTACTCCCCTCTGTGAGCAGCAGTGGATGCCCCCCAGCCCCCCGTAAAAGACAGTCTAATGAGGCAGATAAGCAGATGCCAACAGACTCCACACTATGTTCCGCTGCTACTTTCCAAATCCCAACCTAATGATTTATCGTCAAGATGCCAACAAGGAAAAACAGTTTTTGGATCTGTGACGATGGCACGAGAAAAGCTTAAAAGTTAGAATTTTAGTCATTAAATTAAGTATTGTGGAAAGTTTTGTTTAAAAACAAATAAGCTGTAAAATCAGTAATCAGATTCAAATGTACTTAAAAGAATGATTTATAGAGATGTTCACTCACGTCATCCTTAGCTGGGGGGGATTTGCACAAACGTAAAAGAGAGAAGTTTATACATTAGCGCTGTAGTTGCAAAACACTGTTGATATTCAAATGATTATTGTGCAAAATCTGGGATAAGCTTTGGTGTGAGAGCCCCTCTAAGTGCCTACAACTATTGCTAATTCCCTGAACCATTGTGCGTGTCACAAAGGCCTTAATCCTGTTTCACTTTTGGTGAAGCTAGGGCTATTTTCTCTCTCATAAACCAACAACACTCCCCCTGGCCAGGCCTGAGAGGCTCAGAGAAAAGCCACTATGTGTGGATACTTCAAGGCTTTCTCTGTGTAACTTGGCCGGTCCTCTGCATAAACTTTTAAGTGGTCCCAGTAGGCCTGAAACCCCTCTTTGCAAAAAGTTATGTAGGACAAAAATAATTAGTTTAATACCTTACTCTTGTTCAACATGTATGCATCAGAGGTTTAAGAGAACAATCAGTGTTTTTATATATATATATATATATATATATATATATATATATATATATATATATATATATATATATAAATAAATAAATAAATAGTCACAAAGTAAATTGAAGTATTTTCTACCTTTTCGTTTGTCTGTATTTAAAAAACATGTTTCTAATGATGTGCAAAGGTTAACCATCCAAGGCCGGTTCTCATTCATGCATCAAAGAATAAGAGTAAATAAAGTATGATCAGAGAGGATTGGGTCATCTGTCGTTTCTGTCAGTCATGGATTCATAAAAGCTAAACACACATACAAGCAAATTTGCCCATAACCCACAATCACTGTGTCAAGGGCATTTTTACCTTATGCTGCTTCCTGTAATTATTTTTTAAAATGTCTTTTATGAAGTGAACAACAACAAAGAAACTCTCTCAAGCAGAAATGCTTGAGAGGTCTCATGCACAGCCCTCAAAGTTCGCCTTTACCATTTGTGGGAGTTTTAATAGACAGCTCAGTATAAAGGCTGTCACGCTGTGCCAAAGCCATCCTCTAATAAGTACATGATGGCTTTATTCGGTCTGTGTGTCGTGCGGCGTGTGAGAGCGGATGCCAGCGTGGGGCTTGTGTTTGCTTGTGTTACAGGTGTGTGCCACTCGTTTTTAGAAAAGGAGAGATTCTGGCCTCATTGTTCAACAAACAGACATCAGCTGGAAACTGACAAACGCGGGATTAGCCTGTACCTCCAATAAGCTAATAGCTCGCTATGTGTTCCCATCAATCAAGACAAAACCGTGTAGAGTAGCTGCAGCAGTTTTTTAACACGGAGAAACGTGGCTACTGTACAGCCTTTTGTTCTGCCACAAGGGTAAAGGGACACTTGGTTCCCATGCTACATGACCTGGCCTTCAATTGGAGATGATGCTCGATGTCAAGTGAATCCATGCACTAGTTCTCTTTTGTGGCTGTGTTGATGCAATAATAAAAGAACATAATAATAGCTGAACATTGTAAAAAAAAATTGAAAGACAATTTTTTTTAAATAAAGAGGAAAACACTGACAATAAAACATTGTGTGACTTTCTGCTGGGTGCTCCGGTTTCCCCCACAAGTCTAAAGACCGGTGAATTGGGTACACTCAAATTGTATGAGAGTAAATTAGTGTGTATGGATGTTTCCCAGTAATGGGTTGCGGCTGGAAGGGCATCTGCTGTGTAAAACATATGCTAAAAAGGTGCCGGTGTTTGTGGTGACCCCATAAGGGACTAAGCCGAAAAGAAATTGGATGGATGGGCTTTTTAATTATGACTATGTTTCAAGCTTATTTCACTATTACTTCTCCCACTTCTACATTCTAAATATTGTAATTCATGCTCCTTAATCAGCTAATTGAAGTTTACAAATAGCAAACCTGCATGACTGATGCGCAGACATGAATCTGATTTAAGTCATCAGTCATCAGTTTGGGGAGCTGAGTTTATATCAGTTGCTTTGTCTAATTGGTACTGCTACTCATAAAAGCACTAAATTGAAAAACTGTTATAATGTGGCTGGAATGAATTATGAACACAGCTGATCACAGATTGTAATTGACCGCTGTTCACCTGTCTATTTAGTGTGGTTAGAAATTCAATTTAGTGATGGATTCTTCCAGCAGGGAGTCCAATGTGTCAGATCCTCTCTTCATAATATCTCTGAAAACTAGATGGATTAATGATGTCAACCCCAAAGTAAAAGATAATATAATCACATTACTATCAATATGTGTGGATTTTGCAGTTAAACATATGAACAAAAATTACCATTTTAATAAGTGTGCTTTTATTAAACACTATCAGGAAAGATTCTCATTTCCAATCTTATAAGCTTGAGAAGAGTTGAAAATAATTACATGTTTTAATACAAGTGTATACAACCAGCTAGTGAATCAATTTCCTTTAGTCACAAGAGTCTTTTTTGGAGAGTAGAAAATGTTCTGTACTAAAGAAATAGGTTTATCATATCACTTAAATCAAATCTTATAATATGCATTTAAATCTTACATCTATAAAGAATAACTTATTAAAATTAAATGCATAATGACGTGACAAAATACACACTTTCAATACATTTTATGAGATTTTAAAGTCACAATTATTGGAGTTATAGTTACTACATTTGTTAGATATATATATATATATATGCTTCTGGTGCTTGAAACAGTATTACCATGATTTGTACTTTGCGGAGTTTACTGGTAATTTCTCTGCTGAAATTTTTTGTAAATTCTCTGGAAGGGTATGAATGGGCATGGAATAACACAAACCGAGAGTTTTAAAGTTTAACAACCCTTGAATTCTTCTTATTTCGGCCCCGGAGCTACATTAATATATTTTATTAGTATTCAATACTGATATCTGATGAACATCCATATTTGCTTCTGATGCTTGAAACAGTCATTGCATGATTTGTACTGAGAGTTTACTGAAATAGTTTGTAAATTTTGTAGAATTCTGTGGAAGGGTATGGATGAACATAAACTGAAATTCATTCAAGGTATAAGAGTGAATCCGGGAGTTTTAAAGCTTAAAGTTTAACACTTGAAATCTTCACATTAATAACTTTTGTTAGTACTCATCCTGAGGCTGCTGCAGATTTTGTCTGACCCTGGTCATGGGTAATACTTTACTTTATTTACTGTCAGTCAAAACCACCACACACCTGACCTAGTACCTTCAATTGTTTCTCTGGAAGAAAGTGGAAAAATGGAGGTAAAATAATCTGCCACTGATATAAACACAATGTCCTGTTATTAATAAGATCTTAAAAGCTCTTTTGTGACTGTTAATAAAAAAATAAGCTTTTAGGTGGATATAGCAGCTTTAAGCAGTTGATAAAGCGCACCATCATTGTGTTTATGGAAATGCACTGTTTTCAATCGGAGGAGAGGGAAAAGCACTTTCTCTGCCACACAAAGACCCCTTGCTAAGCCCCAACAACTTATTAGATTTATTAAGGTCTTATCAAGTGTGATATGCTGAAAGGAACCATGTGGCCATAAAACGATTCCCTTATCAGGTGTTTGTAAATGGAATTAAGTTGGGGAAGGGGGATTCTATAGTTAAGAACTTATTCATAGAGGAGTTTAATTATTAGTCAAATAATGTCAGCACTATAGCCTAGCCTGCCCTGCTCTGCTCTTGGAATCTTAACCCGCAGGACCCCTCATTCAGAAGGGTTGGCGTATCTCAGACCTGCACAGTCTTAATCTGGACCATGCTGGGTCCAAGAGGGCTACGTTGCACTGTTAATTCCATATTGAAGGTGGGCACGTGTTGAGAGGAGCTGAGACAGGTAGCAAGTGCCAGGGGAGTCAGCCTCATGGCCTAGCAACGACTGCCAGGCGAGGTGTTAATTGGGAAGGTGCAGTGGTGGATTGATGTTGGGCATCCCATAGCCGAAAGTGTGTGTGTGCTTCAAGAATCAACCAGACTTATTATGCAGCAAAGGCATGTTGTTACGTGTTAGATGCCCCATACTGATTTCACATTTAAAAGTGATGTGGTGGGTTGTGATCCTACATAAGGGAGAATTTAAATTTGCACGAACATAATTTCTCATTGGGTTTATATATATAAGGTCCTTTCATCTCTGCAGGCAATACAACCATCATGGACATTAGTTGCGGAATGATTTATCAGTGTTATTAAGAAATTAAATATTGTCACCTTGCACTGCAGTGTCCTTCAGTGATGTGTTGACCTGATACTTGTTCATTTATTTTTTGTTTATTATAGTTACTGTAGTTATGATGGCTGTGGACACAGAGTTGGAGTGTATGTCCATCTTGCAGCATTTGAATATGAATGCATTCTCGCTGGTACAGCAAAAGCTGCTTTCTAAAGAATTCACACAACCTTCAATTTAACCCCAGCACCATTCTGTTCATTGAGAAAAGGCCTCACCATTGTCAAAAATGCAGCATCCTGTTCAGCCAAAGAATTTAATTAAGCTCAACACATTCTTAAAGAAAGTAATTTTGGTGCATGGTCGTGAATTTTAAAAAGATAATTCCTCCTAATGGAATGCTTTGTATATGTTGACTGCAACCTAAACTGGACCCTGGTATGATATGCTTCTTTTACTTTTGTCTTTTTTTTTTTTTGCTTGAGTGTGTAATGGACATCATTCAAAATTGCAGACTGCCAGCACCGTTTTTCATTATTTCCGTAATAGGTTTTACACCTTAAATTACGCTATAAAGATGCTATAGATTATATATAATACTGTTTGTTTTCAAATGTATCAAAATATCCTGCACACATCATGCCATTTTTTTTAAAGCTTCTTAGATGACCAGTATAATAACGCATTAAAACAAATATTGTGTAATGTATAAAACGAAGACAAAAAAAATTATAGATCTAAAACTTACACATAGTTCTATTCCGATACATATTTTAAAATACAGTGTTATTTGGAAAGCAACTGAAATGTAGTCTGTCAGCCAGTAACAGGAAATCTCTATTCTAAACATAAAAGTTAATATATTTTTTACTTTATCTAAAAATATTACTTTCAACCTAATTGAAAAGAGTAAGTAAAAATAAATGACATTTTGTATCATGTAACATATTAAACAGAAAACAAGTATAAACTTTGCTATAGATACCATAATTACTTGTTCACAATAACAAAAGCAATTGCCATAGAATGTGTTTGTACAGGAAAAATAATTTTGAGATTTTCAGGCTGTAGTTCTTAAAAACAGATCTCTCAAAGTTTGTGATAGGATTTGTCAAAACCTGTAAAATGTACCTGTAAAGTGTTTACAAGTCCATAGTGCATGTTATGGCATTTTTTATATATACAATTTATTTATTTTATATAAACTGTCTATTTTCAAAGTGGACTATGATGCCATGTGCCTGAACATTCTATCCTATGTATGGAAAAAGCGAAGGTCATTTTGTAAAACAATAATATTTTGGATTTTGGAATTACTTTTCTAATTGTTATAATTTTAATGAAACGACTTACATTTTTTTTGTTAATGTCAAAATAATAATGAAAAGTTAATTATGTGCAAAGATAACAAATTTACTGATATCCAGGTTGAATAGGGTGTTGTTTACTGAACTCAAATCTAAACTATAAAACGAATTTAAAGTTTAAATGTTCCATTTTGGAGACCCTTTCCTCTATTCAAATAATATAGTAGGTAATTGCAACAAAAATTACTCTTTCAAGGTTTAATCTTTCTCTCATCTATTATGGGATTTTCTTTCTTCTGGAACACATTCATGTAAAATCTTTTGAGTATAGTTAATTCTCTCCAAAGTAGGACCAAATACACTCTGAATTAAGTACAAATAACAATCAAAGTAAGTTTAAAATGAAGTTTTTAAATGAACGAGTCAAGCATTATATTGAAAATTTAACAAAAATTGTTAAATCTACAAGTTAAAAGGTACAAGTTTGTTAATCTTGGTAAAACTGAGATTATATTGGTACACTTATTTAATAGAACATGGTGTTGACGAATAATTTCTAATTCTGTATAAATAATTTATTTAAACCACATGGTAACCCTTTAAACATATTGAGATAACAAAAAATCTACATAGTTCCATAATAGTTGTGCATATAATATTAAGTCCAATTATCTTTTGTGTTGAATTAAAAAGGCATATACGCATATTTTGCCTGCAGTTCTTAACACAAGATCTTTCCTTTTTAAATTTCAGTCTAAATGTATATGTCTGTTTTATCATGCGTCGTAGAGTGGATCTGTGAAGCGTTTGTCCGCTGCTGATCGGAGATCTATGCACAGCTGTCAGTTAGGGTGTTGATGTCTTAATCAACACACATAGCACAACGTCGCATGCTTCAGCTGCATTGGAGCTTTTGCTGGGAAGCAGAGCTGCAGGGTGAGCCGGGACGTGTTGGGTCAGCCCCAACAGCGAGCTGGGACTCCCCCCTTTGTGCCATGTGCTGCAGAGACATAATGAATTACATTATAATTATAATACAGGCTGGACGCAAAAGGGACAAAACCCATATTTGAGCAGGGGGTGGAGATGGGTGTTCCACTGAGACTTTGGCCTCAGAGTCTGGTCATTCACACTCTTTAACGCGATTGCACACTAGCTTTGCCTGTTTTGAATGGCCTTTATCTTGCAGTATGCACGGCACTTCAGTCCTTTCAATACCAATGGGTTTGGATGATTACTATTCTGGCTGACCATTTGGTTTGTGTCCTTTATCAATGTCTGTAAAATAGCAGGCTTCTAAAAATCTTTTTGTAAAGGTATTACATATTTATACTTTGAGTATGTAAAAAAATTGCCAATTTCAGTTTAATATAAACATTTGTATCTATTCTTTTAAATAATCCCAGCTTTCAAAGTCGTATGATCTCTCTGTATATTGACTAGATGTCAGTGTAATTAATGATTATCGATGCATTATTTCATTTGTCATTATTTTCATTTTTCATTTAGATCCGAAGAATAACTGAAAAAGTTTGAAGTTTGATCTCTGTGACTGCATAATAAAAAAAATTATTTAACATTTTATATACCTGAAAAAAAAGCTACAGATCAATATTTAAATATGTTTAGACTTTTGACAATTGTTTGCAGACTTTAATGGTTTTAAGGCTAGAGAGCAGTGGGAGTATTGATGCTAAAAGAAGTACTATAACAGTAAAAGCATACAGAGTATTGTAACTGGATTAGTATTCTGTGCATTGATGCTTGCTTATTTTGAACGACAGACAATCCTGACCCCATCAGCTCTGAATGAGACTTGTGCAGAAAAATGTCAACACAAATAGGAATCCATCCCGCTGCATGTTAGGCAACCGAGTGCATGTCTGAATGTGTGTATATACTGTGTCTGTGTTTGTGTGCTGTTGGTCTGAGCATGGCCGATCTTGCTCAGGAGGGGGGAAGGTTTGCTTGGTGGAGCACTCGAGAGGGGTTGAAGGAGGAACGCTGCCAGTGACTGAGAAGATGAGAATTTGACAGAGAGGTGACGGAGAGTTCAAACAAAATGAGGCTTGTAGATTAGCAGCGCTCCCCTCGCTGACAGGTGTCATCTCTGGGGGCAGTCTGTCACTCTGCCTGCTGCCACTCTTTATATAATACCAGAAGAGGGAGGCAGGGTGGCGCCAGTCCCACCTCACTGAGCACATCTTGCCCTACGCGAGCTGCCAGTCATATCGGTTAAAGCCCAGGTGGTACTGGAAGTCACCCGAGTATATACACATGCACACTAATTCACAAGTCCAGCCAAAGGCAAAATATTCTATTAGAAGCCATGTCGTGGGTGTTTGATTTCATGAAAGGAACACCTTTTGTAGGACTTATGGCTCTACCCAACCTTGCATTTATTCTCTTAATCTTCAGTCATCTTGTTCATAATTAACCAAATTTATGTTTGCAAGAGTGCTTTATTAAAGTTAGGCAGGTGCAAGTCACCTCCCCAGCATAAAGAATATACAAACTTAAGATCCATCGATGAAAAATTGCTGGACAGCACCTGAAAAAATCTAAACAAAACAAAAAACAAACAAAGACAAAACAGAAACTAACAAACGAAAAACAATGGTTATAAAAATGTAACAGACAACAAACAGGTGATCAGCTTCAGCTGCAGGATGAGCGATAAATTATGAGGATAGCTTAGATAGGCACATTGAATGACATTGTTTTTTTTTGTTTATTTATAGTGCTCAGACACCATATCCGTTTGGACAAATCCCAGGAGCCAATTATTTAATTGCTAGATTATACAGATATGTTTTTAATTTAGTTTTGAAATCTGTAAGTTCCGGACAACATCCGGGAGTTTGTTTCAGAGCTTCGGGGCTCTCAATGAGAATGCTCTTCCTCCTCTGGTGGATTAACTAATCTTCAGAATAATCAATAGTCCTGCTTCTTGTGATCAAAGACAGTGAGCTGGAATATATTGTGATAGGAGATTACTCAGGTAGGCCAGAGCCAAGCCATTCAACGCCTTAAAGGCAAGGAGCTGTATCTTATAGTCAATGCGATATTTTACAGGAAGCCAATGAAGGGAGCACAGAACCGGTGTAATGTGTGTATATATATATATATATATATATATAAAAGAAAACAAAAAAAAAAAATATATATATATATATATAGATAATGATCGAATCTAATAGATTTTACTAGTTGCAGAATTGGTCACTCAAGATGTACACATAGTTTTTTGTGACGTGGTGATAATCCTTTATCATTCCAGTATTGAGGACACCAATGCATCAAACATTTACTTTTTAATTGTAATGCCCTTTTAGAACTGACTTTTATTGTCAAATGTCAAAATGATAAAAAAAAAAAAAAGTTGTAGCTTTTATTTAATCAAAGCTACAACTTGCATATCGTATCTAAACTTATTACGAATTGTTTTGTTTTATAATAACTATTGCTTTTTAAGTGTAATTTTTTTTAATGTTTTATAACTGTCTACCCATGGTCTAGTCTGACATACTGGCATGTCTTAAATAACAAACAACAACGTCATTATCTCGTCGTGTCATTACAAACACAAGTGTTGAGAGGAAAAGGGAAGCAGTAAAGATGACTGCTAAGACTTTGTCTGAGAGACAAACCAAGTGACTGCAGACTCAGTCAGGGGGCAACTGGCCTGTCTGTGGCCTTTACCCATGGCCGTTTCACCAGAGGATATTAAGAACAGCCTGAGAGAATCTGCTCAGTCTGATGACTCAACTCAACTCGCAGAATCCACTACCTGGCCAAAGCTATCTGCCTGGGATAGCCATCTGGCCCCCAGATTGAGCAGAGCCGCACTCAGCAAGAACCACAGCCTCCCCTCTGGGTGAGGCCGGCAGCGGACGCTCTGCTCTGGAGATCCTGGAGAATACGTTTGGCTGGTCAGGCATGCATTCATAAAACAAACCTCAACTTTGTCCAAAGTGGTCACGAAAGTTGCTTTTAGAGCAAAAACCTTCAATAATAATATTTATAAAAATATGATCACTATTTTGTTCTTTTTTCGTAGTTCTCTATTTGTCTGTCCGTCTGTCTGTCCATCCATCTGTTCATATTGTCAGGAATGGGAGCAGAAACCATCCAATGAACTTGCCTAGGAAACAAGAATTAAAGTTATAAATTTAAATTTTAACTAACCTAAAAACACTTTAAATCATTCTGAACAAAAACACTATTTTGAAGCATTTGCTATGGTGAAAATGCAATATGATTGGCTGGTCAGGTATACATACAAAAAATGAATGTCAACTTTTCCTGGGTTATCACGACTAATAAAACCCTTATTAGTCCCAAAACCTTTGATAATAAGATTAGGACCAGTATTTTTTGCATTTTTATTTGTCATACCATTATTGGCCTGTACCCAAATGGAAGAACTAGAATAATATTTTACCCTGAATGATGCTCCAATTTATTTATGTATTTATAATTTTTTAATGTTAATTGGATGACATTATTTTTTTATATCGTCAGGAATGGGAGCAGAAACCACACTATGAACTTGCTCAGGAAACAAAAATGACAACTAGAAACAGATTTTTTTAAGTAAACTGACAACACTTTGATACTTTCTGAAAAGAAACATTATTATGAAACAATTTCCCTGCTTAAAATTCACTTCAGTGAGACTGTGAGTCCTCATAATTTAGACTGAACCTGTGCTCAAATACAGACACTCATTCAGTAAAGATTGTGATACGGATTGGGTGGTCAGTCCAGTAAGGGGGCTTGCAGTACAGATGCATGTGTCGAGCAAACCGAGAGTAGTTACAAGCTCTGAGGACAAAGACAGCTCTGTGAGAATAAGTGGAAGAGCTTGCTTGGTGACAAATATAGATCTAATTAGTATTCCACTGTTTGTCTTTTGGACAGATGAGGGATGCCCCCTATTGACTCTGTCAGGGGAGCCAGAGCAGAGGGGAGTGTGGAGATGTGCACACTACAGCGTAGACTGCAAATGACGTTGTAAGTCATGCCAAGTTCATACCTCTCGATCCGAGTAATAAGCACAATACAGGCAGGAGTGCATCTCGCAGATTTGCATGCACAATGGCAGCTTGCAATATGTTATTGTGCAGAATCGTTTCAATGTTTTTCACAACACTGCAATACCCAATAGAGTGTTAGGGTTGAGTGTATTCCCTGTGCAGGGATAAAGGAGACATGAAGCTTGGTTTGTGCTGGCCAGCAGACTCGGTGTTTCCAGAGCGAGTGCTGAGTGAAAGATAAGGAGTGCAGTGAGACGCTCCTCATAACAAAAGCTTGTTTGAATTGCTTAACTTCATTGTTTAGCTAGACCAGTTTTTTTTTCAGTTAGATCCCCCTGAAATTATAATTTTTTTAATGAATATATATTTTTTAACAAATATGACATGTATGTATGTATGTGTGTGTGTGTGTGCGTGTGTGTGTGTGTGTGCATATATATATATATATATATATATATATATATATATATATATATATATATATATATATATATATATATAACATTGGCCATCACCAACACTGATGGCCATCCATTTACATATATGTAACTAAATATATATTTATTTCAAATTATTTTATTTAGATTTTTACTTGTCTTGGAATATTAAACTTGTAGTTTTCCTGAAGTAAGTTTAAGCAATTCTATTTACATTTGCATTAAATTTAGGCATTTGGCAGAGACTTCTGTCCAAAGCATTTTCCAGTAGGCGAGAGGCAATATTCAATTTGTTACAAAGCCAAAGTCTAACTCAGGTTTCTCCCACTAGAAGTTGCATCAGCTGATCAATCCACCATAGCAGAAAGAAAATAAAAGGGAAGGAAAAAAAGGAAAACATACTCCTTGAAGAGCTTTTTGAAATTAGTAGTGTCCAAAGTCTGTGTTTGTGAGCAATTTAGCACTTAATTAAATTATTACAGCTATTATCAGACATTTAAAGGGAATATTTGAGTGAAGTACAGTGACATTCATCGATTTCATTGGATACAGATACCACAACTTAGTATTATTAAAACCAGAGCACAAAAGGATGAATGATTAAGGTTCTCTATGTCTTGTTTCGCAAACAATCCAATAATAAAGGTTTGGTCGTACTATTCTGTGAGCAATCATCATAATTCCATCTTTTTATTCTCCATATTTCTAATATAGTATGTCTAAAATGTGATAGAAATAATACAAATTTGGTACATTTAAGACCTACAGCTTTGAGTAAACTGTATTTATTTTTAGTTAGAAAAAAGTTTTTCACAATGATCACTGTGTTACTTAGTCCAATAAAATTATATTCTCAAACTTTTTGACAATGCTACTCATAACCTTTAATCTGCTCATTTACTCACATTCACATGTTTACATTCTCAACTCACATTTACTTCCCGCACACACATGCACACCCAAACTTCTCCATTAAACATAGTGCAGCCCTGAAAGGTATTAGGACGTTTTGAAAGAGAATGCCTTCTTCCAGCATTATCAGCATGAGATGAAGATGTGCGAGTGCGTGAGTGTATGAGGGGCTTTATGCAAGGCTTAGGCAGCAGTAGCAGCAGACAGCGAGGGTCTATATGTTCTCTTCTCCCGGCAGCATAATCACTCATGAGTGGCACCTCATTTCACAGCCTCTAATGGCATGACATTCGGAGCACACCGGGGTACCAGGCTCGGAAGCTTTCTCTCTCTCTCTCTCTCTCTCGCTCGCTCTCTCAGCTTTTTATTCTTTCTTTTGACGTGGACTGGAGGGAAAACTGATAGATCATGATTTATTTTTAATTATTGTTGTTAAAGGCTTATTTGAGTGTTTAACATGTATAGGCTGTGGTTTATCACAAATTGGTTGTTTAGTATCTCTGTCTTAGCTAGTCATGCTTGACCAGCAAGTACTTTCTATCAAATTTGGAAACTCTTTGAAAATTGCAGATAAATAAGAAAAAACTAATTATGCATCTTTATATGGCATCATTTTGTTTTACTTATTTGATTGAAGGATAAGAAATATAATATATTGTTTGATTTGTCATGCCGTACAACAAAAAAATTATTAATTACATTTTTAAAAAGTCTATAAATGGTCATCATTTTTCATTTATTCAGCCATCTATTTATTTATTTATTAAAAATATTTGTTTCTATATCAATGCTCTCGAGGCGTGTTTTTTTTTTCATTGAATTTGAAACCAAAGAGAAAATTAGTTTATGGTTAACATCTTTATTGAGAACTATTCTTCCCCATAGCCTTTGATTGAATACTGTACATTTTTTAAATAATGAATTTTTTAAAATTAATTTATCAATGCTGGAATTAATCTTTTATCTGATTATTTTCATGTTGAGTGGTTATCAATTTTGATTATTTGATGTATCTTTTTTCACTTTGGTGTTTGATACACCAGAGCTGTCATGATCACAAACTGATTGTTTAGAATCATTTTCCTTCACTTTGATGCCCACCTCCTCCTCGTGCGAATGCAATAATGTGATAAGCAGGCATTAATGTTTGCTGTTCCACTAGCATTGCTGCAAGCACTTTGCAAATTCCTGTGATCTTTAATAGTGTTCAATTGCGTCTGATGCAAAGTTATCTCAACCAGCTCTGTGATAGACACTTTAGCCCTCCAGAGGAATGCCTTTGTGTGTGTATGTGCCAAATGTGCCAAGCCTGGGGCCCTCCAGCCAGTGCAGCAGGCAGGTAGCATGACTGTATAATTGTGCTGTGACACTCTAACCCCTGGCTGATACTGAAGCATGTTAATTTTCTGATATAGCGGTAGCGCCGTTCAGTCGGACGGCTGCTTCTGATGGCGGTAATTTGTGGCTCCAGCATGATTGTGGAAAGAACAGGGTCACGGATGGAGAAATGAAATTGATGTAGGGCTTATTTCTGCAGAGCCAGAGAGAGAGAGAGAGAGACACGTGTGTGTGGGTAACATGTATTACATATCTCTGAAATCTAAAGCCTAATGTTGAATTGGTAAAAGCATGGTGAATCTGTGGGGTGTGATGTCTTTTCAAACGGTTGTGTTCAAGAGCATCTTTCAGCTCAAATTAAACCTTCTGGCATCAGTTACCAATTTCTTTATTTATTTAGATTTCTTTTTATTTAGATTTTCTATTATTGCCAGTCTTATTGTAAATAATGTTACATTTGTTTTTGTTTTTATTTTATTGTTATTTAAGCGCTTACTTGAAAAATTAAAATTAAAATTGAACACTGCAAAATGAATATCCCACATTTGTATAAGTGTGAGCAAAGCAGTATAAGCTCCTTCACGATGCTGTTCCTCTTAAAATGATCACTATCTTTATTTTTTAATGTTTAATCAAATTTGTTGTACTTGAAGTTCTTTTTCTCAAAATGTATTCAAAATCATATTCATAGCTTACAGACTCTGAGTTGCTAATTGTAGCATAATGGAGGTAATGGATCTAGTTCTCACATTTTGTTAAATTGACATTATTGTTATTTTTGTTTAGCTAAGCATTTAATTTTTTAATGTTTTGTTTACTTTTATGGAAATACTTTTACCATGATTTTATTTACAAACTTCAGTCATCAGTATCCATTCTGTGTTCTGTTCTGATGGAGCTTATTTATGTTTTGTTTACCATATGTTGGCTCCTAGGTAAATTGCTACATAGATTCAAGAAAAAAACAACCTTTGTAATTCACCTATTTTTTTAAATAATGTATAAACAAAAATTACCTTGTTTTTTATGAGTTGTTGGGGTGTGGATTCATCTCTTTCCAGTTGCATCAGACCAGAAATGAACAGCTGCTGATCTGTGTGAGGTCACATGAGTGACATCTTCATTTGGAGAAGCAGCAGTGAATGGAAGCTTGTGTGTTTGCGAATGTGTGCATACATAGATGGATATAGGCACGTCTGTGTGCTCTACTCTTGCGATTAGGTATGTGTGTGTTCTGTGAAAAGGCCCAGAGAGGACGCTTCTGTCTGAAACACTGTCACAGCTCGTCTGACTGGCAGTTCAAGAGCTCTTCATTAGAATCCCGCTGGGTCGACGGCAAAGAAAAACAATGTGCTCGGCCCAGGACCTGTAACCTCTGCATTTAATCAGTGCTTCAAACAGCATTGTTTCTGGCCACCGTGGGAGCCGAAACTCCTGCGCAAACAAGAACCAGTCCCTTCACAGCTCCAGTAGCACACTTTTCTGTTAGTAACAAGTGCTGTATATCATACTGTATATCACACCATCAGCTTAGCATATCATATTTGATAGTGGTTTAATATACAGTGTAGGGTTTTATAGACATGTTTGCATATAGACAATGTTTTGAAGTTGTGTCAATTTTTTGTTAATGTTTTTTTTTTTGTAATTCCGCTAATTATTATCCTAATTCAGTATGTTTTATTCTTATTGCTGTTGACCTTTTTTATAATTCATTTAGTCTGGTCATTGCTGTTATATTTATTTAGTTATTAATTGACTGAATTATTTATTTATTTAAGCATCCTTACTGGTAACAATTGTATTAGTCAGAAATCATCATATTTTTGCATTTTGTTTTTTAGAAAATTGAATATTTGTTTTATATATATATGTATATATAATATATATATATATATATATATATATATATATATATATATATGTATATGTATATATATATGTATATATATATGTATATATATATATATATATATATATATGTATATATATATGTATATATATATGTATATATATATGTATATATATGTATATATATGTATATATATATATATCTGTTATATTTGAAACAAATCTACTTAGATGTTTCCTGTTTTGACCCCAAACCTCTTATCCTTTTTCTTATATTTAAATCATAACTCATTTCTAACATTTAAAATACCATTGTAATATTTTGAATACAATACTTGTATGTGTAATCAAAACTTTTTTCGATATTTCAGGAGGAAATACTGTGTGAATTTCTTGTTTTCTTAAAAAGTTTGTTTTTGTTGTTCAGTATCCCTTTTGAGAAGTATTATAGTCAGATAACTCAATTTAACAGTTTTTAAACTATAAAACCCAGTCCATAAAACCTACATAGTGTAAGTTCAAATTCTACTAAAACTATCTTGTTCAAATCACATATCTGTGCTTTACGATCTTAACAAGTGCACTTAAAAAAACTAGTCAAGAATATGAAAGAAACAAAAAGTTTTAATTTATATATTATTTTCTGTACAAACTCAGATAGAACTATATATATATATATATATATATATATATATATATATATATATATATATATATATATTATGATTATTAAAATATAAGTATATTTTAATTAATAGTTATACATTTTGTGCAATACATTTAAATAATTTGTTATATTTTTATTAGTTGATAAAAACAACTGGATTTACATGATTTAGCTCAATGGACAGGGTGAGCGCTCGAAAAATGAGATTAATGATGACTTGACAAATGAAGTCATGAATGAATAAAGGAATGAGGCCCAGATTTGTGAAGAATCTTCACATTATGTGTTTTTTGATGTCCTATGATAATATAATTATACTATCCACACATCTGAGAGGAGAGGTTGATTTGTCTTGCTGTGAGCTAACACACTTAATTGCAGTATGCAAATGAGTGCAATTACAAAGCTTTTAGGTAAAGAGATGACAGCTGAGGTTGAAAGAGGAAGAGGCCTCACCCAAACAGTTGTCATGGTAACAATATGGAGTAACCTTACAGTCAAATAATTATACATGGGGGAGGCAAGCTGATAAAACGTAAGGATAGTTGAGGCTTGGTAATGCACATGCATAAAGACATCTGCCACATTGAACATGCTCTTTAGGTGATGGTACCGCTTTTGCCATTATAAAATTTACTGTAATTTGCATGGCTTCATTAATGACAAAAGTTTTTTGTATTTTACAGAGTGTCACAAAACCATTCATGCATACAAAGCATGTGTCCAGCAATTTTATATTTGCGCATGTAATAGACTAATTGCTTAACTACCGTGATGACTTTACCTATAACTTAAATGACCACTCGACTTTAATACAACTTTTAAAATATAAGTAACACTACAAAATTGGGTCCAAAAAGTTTTATCATTATCATACAATTATTTATCAAGTTTTTTTTTTTATATATATACTCAGCTCTTGTAGACAGGAGCATGATTAAAACAAAAGTAAAACTAACTTGAAATCATATTTAGTTTAAGTCATTGAATTATATATTTTTTTTTCTTAAAGTAATGATGGCCATATGTTTTTCTCTACTTAGCTCCATTTTTTTTTGTCATGATACAAATTCTAACAATCTATTCAGTGGGACTATCAGCCGTGTAGCCACCTGACGTCTACACAACACAACTGATGGTCCCGACACCGTTTATAAGGCAAGAAATCCCACTTATTAAACCTGACAGGGCAAGACTACTGTGACGTGAAGACTATTTCATAAGAATACCTCTTGAAGATCAACAAAAGAACGCCAAAAGTGTGCCAAGCGTAATTAAAGCAAAAGGTGGCTACTTTGAAGAAGCTAAAATGGCATATTTTCAGCTGTTTTACACTTTTTTTTGTTATGTATACAATTCCACACGTGTTAATTCATAGTTTTGATGCCTTCAGTGTGAATCTACCATTTTGAAATTTCATAATCATGAAAATAAAGAAAATTTGTGAATGAGTAGGGGTGTATATATGGAACAAATGTGCACTGACGGGCTTTTTTCTCTCTTTGTTTACCAAAAAAAGAAGAATATGACTGTCGCTAGCATACCTAATAAAACTGTAGTCACAAATTGATATTTTCTATGGCAATTTATTTTACAATTACTCTTGTGGAGGCTTTCATGAATTAAATATGAGCTCTGTCGTAGAATTAGATGTTATAAAGGTAAATTACAAGAGGCAGGCTGTAATTGAGGTGGCTGCAACATGGGCCTAGTGAACTAATCCCTGGCTGGGTCATGTGATTGTCTGTCCTCCAATGGCAGGAGGTTTTTCTGCCACTAAGCCTGAGCAGCTGAGAAAATTGATTTCTCATCTGAGCGCTATTTGATAGCTTTTGAAATCAGAAATTGAAATTAACTAACCTACGCCCTGTCATTACAAAAGAGCAAATTAAAATTGCAACTGTGTTTCCTATTGCCGGTGTACGGCTGCCAAGGTACAATTCTAAATAGGTTTTAAGAAGCACTGCATGCACGTTTTTCTCATTTTCTCTTTCCCATACACACACCGGGTTTTTAATTGTAAGCTGGTATGTAATATGCAACAGAAAACAGCATTTCCATGACAGAGAGTCAAATATGCATGATGTCTTTGATCTCCAAATAAATCCAGCTTGAAGAAAGGCGACTTTTTGGAAGCTGTTGCACAGAATTATTTTCCCTGGGAGGGACTTTTATTTAAGAGGATACATATTCATCGTCGAGAGGTTATTTTAAAGACTTTGATTTGACTAATCTATGCTTATCTTTCAAAGTAGAGCTCGCTAGAGGCTTTTGAAGGTTTGGAAAACAAAGGTTTGTAGCACTTCACCCAAATACACAGCTTTTTAAAATCCAAACCAGCCTTTTTTCTCGGTTAAGCAGTACTTGACCTTCTCGATCCATTGTCTAGTGCAATCTGAAGAGTAAAACTTTCGATGAGGAGCTAGAAGAGTTGTCAGCACGGTGGGGGAAGAAAGTAAAACGTGGATGTTTGCTTGACAAAAGACATGGAGGAACAGATGTTAACGCAGGTGGACACACAGATCAATACGCAGTGCAGAGCGGAGAGCTAGTTACCTGAGCTCCAGCTACTTGTAGCAGATGTTAAACAGACTGATGCCTGAGTAGGCAGATCAATGGACAGCAAGCAGATGGAGGAGAGTGAACAGTTCCTTCAGTGAAATGCAGTGCAGAGCGCTCCGTATATCCCAGTACTCCACGAAAGCCAGATGGGCTCACATCCACAAAGAAAAGTTTACTCTCACCACCGCAAGTAAACAATAGCCTGCCGCAGAGGAAACTTTCGCCATCTGTGGCTAAGCTATGTTAAATGCCCAAATCTCTGTGTACCGACACAATTTGTCTGTAATCGTTCTTAAATTGCATTAAGCCTGGTGCTGTCACAGTTAGACATTGTAGAAAAATGTTCTGCCACAACTGATTGCTTTTCCTGTCAGTCAGACTAAAAAGGAAGCACTTTATTAGGCCAGAGAAAGTGTGATTCGGCCCCCTGTCCGAGCTTTGCTAACTTTGCTCATTAACTGTGCTAACAGGTTTGAGTCAGGTTGTAAGTCCCTCTTGAGTCCTATTAGTGTCTTAAAGCTAGCGTCTGAGACAGGCAGCGGACATGATTATGACTTTGCACTTCATCGAGTTATCATCGTCGTCTCTTGACCATTAGCTACCTGAGTGAACTAGATGTTTTGCTCAGCAATTATATCACATTGCTGAAGTGAGAAAATCCCACTTACTGATTTCTTGTACGGCTGCGAGGTAGAATTTGTGAGAAGTTGTGTGGGCGAGTAATTTTATTCTTTCACACCCTTCAAAGCAGTGCTATTCTATTACATTAACAAGTGGGGAGCATTCATTGGCTGAAAGAGTGCTTTTGAGTGTATGCCTGTGTGGATTTGAAAAATTGCTAATTAGCACAAAATAATAGTAGTTGATTGTGACATTAATTATCTTTAAATTACCTTTTTATATCAACTGTTTCAGCTTTGAGAACTTTTATCCAATTGTAGAGAAAAAAAATCTACTTCTAACACGCAGTCTTTGACTAATTGTTGAACTAGAATTACCAGCTGGTTGGAGATACAGATGGAATCATTTAAAAATAGTTATCATCTAATGATCAAATTGATCAACAACTAAAAAAGTAAATGTAAGAATCTTTTCTGAATAGTTAATGCTTTATTTAATGATGGCCTTTATGAGTCAACAAAATGATTCGTTGATTGTATGTGCCTCAAAAATGGGAGTTCCTTTTTGGTTTTCAGTACACAATATAGTAATTCTGACTGGAAATCAGTTATTTTTGTAAATGTTTTGGGGGACATTTCAAGCTTTCTGCAAAAGGAGAATTTAGTTCTCAATAACACCTAGGGTGTGTTTTTATTTTACCAAATGAAATGTTTAAAAGCAGCATCAATAAACCCTTCTTTCTCGGGGGGTGGGTAAAGTATATAATTGTATTACTCAAGTATGGGTACTTCAACATATTAGATTTCATTATTAAAATTAAAGCTGATTATCCAGTATTCACTTGAGTTAGAGAAAGAAGTATCAGATGGAAAAATATGTTTAGTACAATGACAGTCAAGAGTTTAGAAACATATCTTGAATGTTCATCACATTTTCTCTTTTGTTATGTCTTTTTAATAAAGATAAAGAAGTTTTTTTCTACATTTAATTTTTCTACATTTGCTCTTCATAATAGTTTATACCAACATGAGTGATAGCCAAAGGGTTTCCAAAACTTTGAATTGGAGGTGTAGTTCATTTAATGTTTACTGTGTATATGAAAAAAGTTCACATTTGAACTGAAATTACAATCACACAACATCTTTAAACATAAATAGGTGAATCACAAATAGGTGTGAACTACTTTTTAATCAGGAATTCTTTGCTTGTTTTAAATTTCCAAACACAACAGGCTTCAAAATCTGGTTAGTTTTTTTGTTGCTTAAACAATTTCTCAAATAATCACCTTTTTACCAATCTCACTGGAAATTTGTAAAAAGGGATGTTGTGACAGTTTATATTAAAAAAAAAACATTTACTTGACTAGAGATAAAGACTTTTTTTCCTTTCTTCTAAAGTTCTCATCAAACAAAGTATGCTAGTAAATATATATATATATATATATATATATATATATATATATATATATATATATATATATATATATAGTTACAACTCGCCTCTTTCCATGTTCTTAAAAAAAGAACTACATTTTAATAGTTTCAATATTTTATTTTCATTTGTTATATTATTTTTATTATTCTTTTGTCTTTAATCAAATTTGGAGAAAGCGTATTACTATAAGGAAATTCTTAATTTTGATACACTTGTACTTAAATGTTTTTATTACTACACATCTTTTTGTACTTTCAGTAGGTGAGCAAACCACCAAAATAATCAGATCTTATCTACTTTACTTAAGCACTTGCCTCATGTATTCCTCAATGGATCACATTAAAGTATAAACGCCTCACAAGCTATGAGGGAGAAATACAAAAAAAACATGAATTCCTCAGTAACCAGTCCCCCTGGCTTTCTTGTCCAAGCAGCGACTTGACGCAGCTGATAACCTGATAGTTTTTATCTTGTCCTCTGATGGTCTCTGGGAAGCTTGTGGTTATGTAGTTTGGCTGAAGCCCCCAGAGCCCTAACCTCCCCAGCTCTTTCTCTCTTTCCACACATCTGACAGTAGCCTGTTGCTTATTTATGGTCCTGTATGGTTGATGTCGGTGTAAGATATGACAACCATGACACGTTGCTGATTTCAATCAGCCCTGCCACTCTGCAGACGGAGTGACTGAAGGCAAAATTGAGGCGTACGATAGATGGGAGAGCACAAGCGTGTGAGAGGGTGTGTGAGAGAGAAATAATCTTATACGCCTATAGTCATTGTCTTGGTTCGGGCTTTGGCCTTGTCTCCGAGCTCGGAATCCTCCTGCTTCTTTTAATGAAAATGTTTCATTCACATCTCAAATGAAGGTGCCTGCTGCCTCCACGGCTGATGAATTCAATAGAGAGGAATAAAAAAAGCGTAGAGAGGAGCGGATTGGGGGGGATCGAGAAGGAGAGAAATGTGCTTTTGTCAGAGTGAGCAGGCTGGAGGAGAAGGTGACCCTGGAGCCAAAGGTGCTGACATTGCATCAATCCCTTTAGGGCAGAGGCCTGCAAGACCAAGCCGAGCTGAAGATTACCTCCAAACATCTGAGGGATGACGCCTCCATCTATTACGCACGTTCCATACGCACACTCACACATTCTGGACCCTGAGCTGATCTCTAAATTAAGTCTGAGATTGTTGGGTAGAACGAGGGGCCCTAACAGGCGGGTCGATCTGTTTCAAAGGCTTCAAGAGACAGCGCTGTGTATTCCTGGGATGAAATTAAGAAGCATCTCATCCCTTCTATTCTCCTTACGATAGCAAGTAAATTTATGCCATCCGTAATCACAATGAAGAGCTCTACCATCATACGGAGTCTCGTATCTCATCCTCTAAGATTCTCCCACGCAGATTTAGCATGTAACGTATTGAATGCACTTCAATCTAATCTAACTTTGAATGCAGGTAAACAAATATATATATATATATATATATATATATATATATATATATATATATATATATATATATATATATATATATATGCTTTTTTTTATATTTATAGAGACCTCTGAAATTTGCAGATTCCTGGTTTATATTTTCTCTAATAGTAACATGCTGAAAAAACTAAACTCCTCTAATCTGCGATCATTTAAAATATTAAAATACAGCCAAATAGATTTTCTTGCTTAACAATATTTATCTATCATGTTCATACTGATCATTCCTACCTAATTTTGTTTGCAGGTTGAGGATGAAAGTAAACATTTTGGACAGCCAAAGATGAAAATGTTGAAACATTTTATTCTTAAATTACTCTCAAGACGAACAAAAAAAAATTAACAAAACCTCCTATTTGTAGTAATAGAATTTCTTGCAGTTTTGCCATTTTTTACTTGGAATCTGGTAAAAAGAGGTAGAAATCAATGTAAATGTAATTATTTGCAGGTTGAAGATAAATGTAAATATTTTGGACAGCCAAATTTGAAAAGGTTGAAAAATGTTATTCTTAAAATTCCTTCATCTATTAAAAAACCCCACACAAAACCAAATATTTGCAGCAAGAATTCACTGTGTTTTTGCCATTTTTTACTTAAGATAATCTGGTAAAATATAAATTCAGTTTTCCTGAAGTTTTTCCTCACACTCAGTGGGTTGAGAACCAGAGACTATACAGAGACTATTATCAAAACCCCTGCAGACCATCATTTACTAATATTGTAGAGGTATTTAAACGTTTGTACGTCATTTTATAATAACTATAACAATGACAATAAGGTAAAATCATATAATTTTAATGTGCCATAACTTGTGTAAAATATATTTTAAAATATTTTGTACAATATGTTGGATGGAAAAATATAGTATATTTATTTTTCTTTGAAATCCGTGATGGGTTTTTTTTTTGCATTCAGATTTTCCTCCTGGGTCATTAATGATGTTTTTCCCCCTTCACAATCTACCGAAATATCTAATGATTCTATTACAGTCTGGAACACAGAATTAATTGGCTGTTATCAGATCAGTTCAATTTCCTCCTGCTAATAGCTAAAGTTGACAGGTGCCTCTAATTCATCTGTTTGGTTTCTAGCTACACTTCACTTTAAAATGGATAATTGATCCATCAAAAAGTCTCCCAACAGGCATTAAATGCCTCTAGACAGCAGTAGTGAAGATGCAGAAAATTAAATTTAACCCTGTGCCGACTGCAGTCCTGCCTCCGGCTGTCAATCAAGCTCTTCACTCCTTGTTTCTGAGCTCTTAAATAATAAGAGAAAGAAAACGAAACATGAAAGAAAACAGCAGTCTCACAGGAACTGTCATGAGAAAAGGAGAGATGCCACGGGGGGTGAAGAATGCCTGCAGTTCGCCAGCTTTTCTCATTGTGATGTGTGTTCCCTGCAACTGACTAGTGGTAGCGGCTGAGTGAGCGAAGGCCCGGGAGTCACAGCCATGGCTGACCCTGCCACAAACACACTGCCAGCCACTTTGAAAGCTGCTGCCAATTCAGCTTTCAGTCCTGGCTGAATGGATACACAGGAGAAGGGGAGTGGACAGCACCGAAAACAGGTTGCAATGGGAAAAGAATTTGCTTTCAGAATTTATTTGGCCTATGACCTTCCGAGTCAACCCTCTCACCCCTTTTCTTTGAATGTGAGCATATTTTTTTGATTGAGTTTGGGTTGAGGGACTCTGGAAGAGTTGAGGAGGGGCGCCTGTCACTATACATATATTAATAATCTGATGGCTTCATCTGCTTTTGAGAGGCAGCTGTGACAGCTTGACAATTGTGGGAGCTGTAGGGTTCCTCCGACACACATGGCACCGGAGTGAATTAAGACATCACACTACCGTCAAGTATTGACTTAACACCCAAGAACGACCCGAACCACGGGACTCTTTTCTGAGGCACTTATTTCAGATGATTTAAAGATAAAGAAGCATGTTGTTGAGTGAGAGGGAGAAATTACTTGTACTCATCTCTGTTGTTTTGTGATTTTCATATTCGATGTAGACCATTTTTCTTTTTTTGGTGTTGTGTTTGAAATCTGTTTGGAAGACAATGCCTTTTTTGTATGTTTTTTTTCTTCTTTGTTAAATTGATTCTAAACAGTTTTTACTTGCAAAGTAGTTTACATTTGTAATGACTGCTGATCTTCTTGCGGATAAAAAAAAATGAAAAAAGTTCTGTCAAGTTATTGCAACAGCCAATATGATTGTGGGATTTTTAAAAATAAGTTATATATTTTTCTTTAATCACAATTAAGTGGAATTATATCCCATGTAAACTTAGGAGAAGCAGTGCACATAACAAATCTCTCGATCAATAAAGATCAAACACATGTGAAGGGGTTGCTTTTTCTATTTCTCCTGAGGAGTATTAAGGCAATTAGAAGATCTAACGTGTCTTACTAAATCACTTTAATTTTGTATTGATTATTAAATATTTCAACATATGACTCAAGAACATTCCTATCTCAAAGGTTGTAAATAAACTAAATGTCGGCACTGACAGTGCAAGGAAAGGGGCATACGGGGCATTAAAGTAAATAACTTTGGACATCATAAGTTGTATAACATTGATAACAAGAGTTAAATTTCCCAACTTTTGTTAAAACAAGTGTGATCAGAGCAGAATGATCCGGACCGGCTTCACAAAGCTGTTTCTCTTCTATGCACATGAAAAATAAACCAGAGAATCTGTTGAAATGTATTCATCGCTTCGTCTTTAAAAAAAATGTTACAGTTAAATCCACCACTCAAAATAAACGCACAATTCCTTCACAAGCAACAAAATAAAAGCCTGGCTATTTTTTATATATTGTACCTTATAGACTAGGTTTAATTTTTGTCAACAATATCACAGAAAAGATAATGAAGACATATTTTCTAATTACTTAAAGATTATTCATTTATTTTTAACTTTTGATAATAAAAGTAATTATAAAATGTATTTTATTTGTAACTAAAAAAAAACAATGCATTGATAAGACCAACAATATAGAAATGAGAATAATAACCCAATAAAAGGAAAAACATTTGATAAGATACACACAAGTCATTCCCTGGGATCCTGTCAAGAGAGTAGAAGTGTTAGAGATTTAAAGATCAGTAGAAGCACAGGTAATTGAGAGTAGTCCCCTCCCTTTCGTTTTCCTCACAGCTCCTCACCCCAGGCATAGAGAAGCCACAATTACGCCCCCTCTCACCCTCTAGCTGCCCCCATGATCTGGCTCTCCTCAGCGGCTCACCCAACTAGCCCAGGCCCTCTTAACCTCCTGCCAGAATCTCGGTGTCTCTCACAGGGAGCTACTTCTTTTCCTGAAATCAGCTATTGTCTTCTACCGGTGTGTTTTCCATTAGTCAGTTTTATTTTATTCTATTTTATTTTGATGCGTGCTCTGTGTTGCCTGGCACTTGTGTCAAAGGGTGCAGTTCTCATAAGCTGTGCATTTAGGAATGCACCTCATCTCCATGGAGATGTGTGAAAGTGCTGCTACTTTTCATTCCTTTTATTCTTTTGTTTTCAGAACCAAACACAACCTTAATTTTTAAGTAAGACGCTTAATTCAAGGTGAATTATGTCCTTAAAAATAGTCAAGAAGACAGTTGATCTTTGAATGTTTTTTTCAAGCAATATATATGAGAAAATGTGAAATAATGTAGATACTTCAGGGTCATTTTTTTTATTCCAGTTCAACTAAATAGAATAGTTTGTAGTTGCATGTAAAATGTATTTATTTGTCCCCCAAATGATGATGATGATGATAATAATAATAATAATAATAATAATACAAATAATAACAACAATAATACAAAACTTGTTGGATTCAAGTATAAAAGTATAATGATCACAAAATATAAAAAATATCATACTCATATTAATAAGATTATAAATCTTGCATTATATTTCTTGTTTTAAAAAGTCTTAAATGTTTTCATTAAAAACATATAACCAAAACTTATAAAAAGCCAGCTTTCGTGACTTGTATCATATTTGGAAGATTTATAAAGGAGTTGCACTTCTGCTATGAAAGTGATAAGCATCATGATGCAATCGTGTTTGTTACCTCTGCTAGTTAATTAGCATATTTCTGTCTAGTCCCTGCACAGAATGTCTTGATGGACCACGCTCTCTCAGTTCTGTCCCCTTATGCCTTGACGCGCAAGACACCTCTCTATCCCATTTCCTATTACCTGAGATAGTGGCATATGGTAAAACGTAAACAACATCTGCATATGCATGTCATAATTTCATCTGTTTAATTAGTTCCAGCAAAGCAGTTTAGCCTCTGAGGCCTGGCTGTCAGAGCGCTGAGCTTTTCTTTAGCCGAGGCTCACTAGTGACAGCCCTCCATTGTTCGGTGTAATGCCAGGTGTGTCTGGACAGGGCATGGGTGGAGAAGGGTGAGCATGGGTCGAGTGGGGTGGGCAGATTGCCTCTCCTATCAGACTCCATATAAGGTCACCATATAAGGTAATTTCACGAGGTTTTTAACTTGAGTTTTTAGATTTTACCTTACCATTTAAAAGCTACTTTGCAAACACTTACTCTTAACAAATAATATCATAATAAAGATATTCAGACTTCAAAAACTGTAATTCTACAAACAATAAATACAAATGACAATTTTAAACAAAAAATGCATAGTTCTGAAATTAAATGTTTATATATTATGTATTAATCCTAATATAAATCTTAAAACCATTTGTATCCTATTCATTTCCCATACAACTTGAAAGCACCAGAAACGATGTAATGAAATGTCCCTCTGAAATAGCCGGAATAAGTCATCAAATTCCATTTTTAACTGTTATGCAAATCTCATATTGAATTGGTGCAGCTCTGAAGATGATATGTTTAATGATGCACTCTAAGACTATCTGGTAAATTGCTGTTGTGGGTGTGGATTTTAAAAAAATCAGCGTACCAACTGATATGACATGGCAGTCTAAATCCTCACTGACTAAACTCTTTGCACATGATGTTAAGCAATGTATATTGTACTTCTCTTCATGAAATGAAATGCAGAGTTTCATTTACGTGACAACAACATTTTGCACTGTTAAGACATTTCAGGTCATGTCTCTGCTTCAAGATTGGCACATAAAGTGTTATAATTTTTTCCCATGGTAAGCATTAATCTCTGCATTGACTGCAGTGGTTATTTTCCAGACTCAGTCCCCACTTTGTAAGTCCTCACAAAATCTTGAATCTTTTCCGATAACACTATTTCTTCTGGCCTAATAATGTGATTGTACAAAGAATCCTATGAATCTAGGTTTATGTTCCAAAATCCATCAATCAATTTTATATTGAGATTTTTTAGCAGTTGTTTCAAAGCAGCTTCACAATGCCCTAGTTGGGTAGAAATAGAACTACCATATTAGTGCTACCTTAGGGTTTGTAAAGTAAAGATAATGTTGATTTAAACTGTAAAGTTATTCTTAGTTATATAAAAGCTCGGATTAAGGCAATTTGTGGATTAATAAAGCCAAGACACTTATTTTTTATTGATGTGGGGAAAAAAACGAACAAAACACCCACACATGACTGCTGTACAGACTTTTTTTTTAGTTCAGATATGGTTTTGAGTTCTGTGCTGTGTCCCAATTCGAACACTTATACTGCACCCTTGAAGTAGACGATCATTTTCTAAAGAAAATGTACATACTTTTCAGCGTGTAAGACGAAAGTGTATACTATCTGGGGTCACACTAAAATGTCATGTGACCGAAGTAGTTATGCCACGCATTACACATGACGTAAACAAGAACTTCATTCCTTCATTTCCATTTGCACATTTTTTTATGTATACTACGGTTTGGTATATCATACTTCTCATTTAATTTCGAACCCATAAAAGTGTGGATAGGGCACCAATTGGGACTCAGCCCTAGTATCTTGATCCTTTCTTAGTCTCAATCCCTCTCTCCCACTTTAGTGTTTTACTATCATCTATGCTGTCAATAAAAATGCCCCTCCCAAAAAAAAGCACACTTTAGACAAAGCATTTGTTCTTGTTGGTATTTAATATTAACTATTTTGCTCTGAACTGTGGTGTTAATGCCCAAAGCAAAACCTTATAAAAAAAGTTTTAAATCGGCCCTCCATACTGGATACTCGTTAATACAGTATTTCAGCAATAACAGTCTTGACCTTATACAGGCTCATGTTGACGTGCTTGGGGAAAAGGAATGGAAAAGAATATTGGGGAGTCAGATATTTTTTGGCCTTTATTTCTTGATGAATGCCCCTGATGTCGCGACCCACTGGCGTCTGGCTAATATGCTAGAGTGCGCTGTGGCATTGTTCTCAATCAATAACTAATTATCAAAGTACTGGCTCTAGCTGCCATTGTCCGCTTTAGCCTGGAACCCCTTGTAGAGGAATGACAAACCGAGTTGGAGGGGTAGGGATGCCTTTTGGCTGCATTGCAATACAGCCACCAGTACATGGTTGCAAGCCATTCAAGATGCAGTGAACTGTCAGCTTGAATTACTGTCCCTAGACTAATTGATATAAATTAGAACAGAAGAATTCTTGTTGCTGGCGAATGTCAAAATGATATCCTCAAAGTAATTACAGGACAAGAAGGTGAACAGCACAAAACCCGCACCAAAAGGACATATTAGACTGACTCTTGCAAGTGACCCTACAAACTTGATTTGACACAAAGGAAAAAGCATTAAACAAACATCCGACTCGCCATTTCACGTTCACTGAAAGTCAAATGCTGAAATACTCACTGACAGGGCACTACTGCTTTGTTGCAAAGCCAAAATAGATCTTTTTTGCCTTGACTTCTCAATAGCACATACGGGTTTTCTATTCCTCATTTACAGATTTTTTTTGTTCTTTCACAAGCAATCACTGTTTGGCATTGTTCTCCAGAGGCGACCTGTCTGAAGCAGTATGTTCGGCTGGGAGATGGCCTGACTGGTCGACTAGCTAGTGGTGCCGTCCTGTCTCTGTGACAGTGGAGTCTATGCTCTTCCCACATGGTGGCCCCTGTCTAACATCCATACCCCCTGCCCCCACCCTAACTCCAGTCCTGTGGGTGCCGCTGGCACCAGGGCTACAGATTTGACTGGGGTAAACAGAGGTCCTGAGCAGACTGCCAGGGTCAGAGCAGGGAACAGTCCACTTTTGGGAAGGGGAGTAAAAGTCACACAGGGAGGTTCTGGGGTGGTAGCTTCATAATCCCTTGGTGCTGGCATGGCAGCTGGAGCAGTTTGCTCAGCCTATGTAATGATATCGCTTCCACTGAAGATGATGTCTGACCTCATTACCAGAGTTTAATTGGATTGTTAAACAGTTTCACTTTTTCTTTCTCTAGCATCTCCTGCTTTCCTCCTCCTTAATTCTTACATCTGACAGCTCTCTGAAAGTGTTCCATATTTGTTTTGAAAGCAAATTAATTATTTCTGCCTGCTTATTTTAACATGTTAGACAATATATTCAAATCATACCAATTTTATTTCAGAAGGTTCAGTTGCTTTAAAAAAAGAAGGATCCCCAACATGTGTTGGATAAGTGTTTTTTTCTTAATAATCTGAAATACATAACCTACAACCAGTGTTCTGCAAGGTTGTTGAATTTTTATAACTTTTCTAAACACCTTCAGAAGCGCAAAATCCTAAACAAATGTTACGTTTGGATTCATTTAACAAGCAAGTTTATGGCTTTGGTACGAGAACAGTCTGTAACTCTTTTTAAATAAAAATGAACAACTACAAAACACAAATTGTACATCTTTAAAATTTTACATGTACAGAACACAAATGTATTAAAAGCAATACTATCAACTTCCAAAAGATATAAATAAATACACAGTCTTCTAGAAACAAAAAACAAATGTTTTTTTTTCTTGTTAAACAATAGACATAAAACTTCAAATGTATTTTGTATTTTATATAAAAGCCTCTTATAAATGAATAAAATACAAATGTATTATTAAATAGACAACAATGTCATTGTTCCATTTTATTCTTCAAAAACCTCTTTAAAAGAGCCTCTTTTAGTATTAAGAAGTTGTTTTCAGTTTCTAGTTGATTTGTTATTGTTGGTGATTTTGTGATTTGTTATTAAGATCTGGGGACAAATGTTGAGCTTTGCTAAATGAGATTTTGTTCATAGTGTTTGACGATTGGAAAAAATGACCTGCTGTTGTAAACTACCAAAGTTGAAACTTTTCTTCCTTTTGAGAATTTCTGCATGAATTGATGCCACATAAAATATAAATTAATATCCCTTAGTGTTCCTCAAGGATGATACGTTAATACGGATGATACGGAAAATAGCTGTTGTGTGATTTTCATAGAACCCATCATGCTGCGCCTCTGCTCTGTGACGGGGCAGAACCTGCACAAGTCATAAACGGGGTTGCTTTTCAAACATTAGAACACAAGTTGCTGCATTGCATCACAGGCATAGCTAGTGTGAAAATAAGAAATTACACGTTTGCTCAGAAGCAAGGTCTGACTGTAATGTTTAGATATAAATATTCTGGCTAATCCTGCCACAACCGCTTTTATGTGATTAAAGATTTGTGTGAATTTGAACATGTAAGTTAAGAGTTAAAATAGTAAAATGTTGTGGGGTAAATGAACGTGTACACTTCTGTTCTGTTCAGTTTTCCTTTTCTTATCCTTTGTATAATATATATTGCTAGAAATGTAATGGCATTTAGGTTATTTGATACTTATGTTCATTACAAAATGTGTGTATATTTATTTATTTAATCTTATACCATTATAGTTTTATAGTTTATCGTATTAGTCTCCATATTAGTTGAGGTCTATTTATGTAAATTATACCTTAAATTGCACATTTTGTGGCATGAAAAACAAATAAGCTGATGATTGATTTACATGTCCAAAAATTAACACAAAAAAGAAAAAAACAGAACAGAATAGAACAAAACACATTTAAATGTATGTATTTATTCTTATACTATTATTGTTGTATAGTTTATTGTTTTAGTCTCCTCATTGTTTGATGACTATTTATTTGACTGACTGCATTTTCAGTTGTTTAAGTAAAGCTCTTAATTACATTATTTTCATGTCTTACTTTTTTTGGTCCATGACCTCGTTTACAAAGTTTGGTTTCTCTGTTCACTGACCCTTTAAACACATTTTGGTTTAAGACAAAGTCTTTGGAAACAAACCTCAACACACTTGTGTGCAGATACGGCTAGTAATGAGTGAAGATGTGATCAAGTCAGGGATTTGGAGAAGGAAATCAAACAAATGAGAGGGAAGCAGTAAGAAGAGCTAATCCCCTTATTAGGCTCTGGTGATCTAATGAGGCATCAGGCGGAGCTCTGTCTCCAACTCAGTGGAGAGAGGTCAGTTTGGAATGGTAGACTCCATGGCTTCCGTTCCTGAGAAGGAAGAAGCCTGTTTAGCTTGACCCATTAAGCCCAGTTGTTCTCCACTGACCCTCCAAAAAGATGGACAGGCTCCAGACTTCTCATGCCTACTGCAAAGTAACCAGCCACCAGGAAGCATGATCAAGGCAAAATAAATACACTGAAAGGAAAAGGATCTGAACTCTAACCTACGGGTTATTACGCGGCCGAGTGAAACCAAGTTGCCATTGGAAATTAAAGAACAATGAAGATGTTGAGGCTGAGGGGCTTTACCCAACGGTCAGCAAGGGTATCGCATCACAATCTAAGTGACACTGCTGACCACCTCCTGGCTCTAACACTGATCTCTAGTGGCAGCCCATGAGACGGGGGAGGAAAAACAAGAGAGAAAACTAAATCTAAGCTGGCAGAAAATACAGAAAAATGGACGAAAAAACAAGACCCCAGTGGACAACACAAGCCATCATGTGGTGCATAGGGCCAGTAAAGCTGTGTAAATAGTCACCAGCTCACGCAGTCAATAATTCTTGCAATCTGGTGGACAGAAAGCTATAATCAACAAAAATCCATAACATGGGTGAATGTCATAGTTTTTTCCAAATGTCAGCAGCATGTTTGCAGAAGGGCAGAGATGACAGATGAGGTGTGTGAAGCAAGCAGTGTTTTTGAGCTTGATGAAGTGTGCCTGTATGCATTCAGACTGAGAAGACTGAAGGCTTCAGGGATTCAAACACACCTCATGCTAGAAAATCTGTCCTAGGTATGAGGCATACTAGAAACCATACCCAATTTTAAACCCATAGGATAGCACAGACTTGTTTCCAATGAATATAATCATCAGCATGTATATAATAAATGTAATAAATGAAGAGTAATCATTCACGGTTTTATTTATTTGGACATTTTCCCCCTTTTAAAGATTACCTTTTATGCAGTTTTTCCAAAAATGGCAATAAGTCATTTATTTATGGGTCTCATGAACATAACAAGTTCTGTTTCAGTTCAGTAGGGGACAGAAAGATGGCGCAGTGGTGGAGTTGATCATTCTGTAACCGGACGGTTGGCAGTTCGATCCCTCCTAGGGCCATTCTGCCATGACTTAGAAAGGCAGCCACATCCTGTCAGACTGCCCCAGGACAGCTAAGGGCTACAAATGTAGCTTATGTGTGAATGTGGAGTGATGTTCTTATAACTGTCTTTGAGTGTCTATAAAAGCGCTATGTAAATTGAAGGTATTATTATTATCATTAATATTATTATTAAAATAGAATTTAGACGTTTTGAAACTAAGTTTGGGTGCATGTTGAAGCCACAATTTTTTTGTTCCTTACTTGTAGTCTTTAGCTTAATGTAGTTAATTATGTCATTTTTTCAGAATGCATACACCATGAGGTTAAATAATTTATTACTTTCTCCAATCTTTAAAGCAAAATTCTAGATTGTTGAATTGTCCAAGCAGGAGCTTCTGGAAAGCAATTATGTAAGTTTACCTTGAGGTATTGTTGTCTTAAAGGCAAGCGTGTATGGTTGATCCAAGCAGTTTATACGACAAAGAAATGTTATGGCAACAAACATAGCAAAGACCTGTGTATTCACTGATTATTTTTTTTTTAATTTGGAGAGTTTTGTGTTTCTTTTATGCTGCTTTTATTTCTCTACCTAGGTTATTGAAACGCACATGTAAATAATTTTTATGCTGTTTGACGGTTGAAAATGTGCAAAATGATTTCATGAATTGAATGCACTCTAACATGATTGTGTTCCACTGTTCATGCTCACATGTTTTTATGTCCAAACACCTTCTAAAGTAGATTTTACTGGAGCCCTTTAAGGAAAACCTGTTCAATTATTACACACATCAGAATAGGTTTTCAAATTCAGGTCTGCCAATCATTGCATCATTGACTTTTATTAACAAGAAAAATTTGGGAGCTGTTATTAAGATTGATGAGGGTTGAAATTGGTAAAATGCTATACGATCAATATATTGACTTTCCCTATAAGCTACAATAATGCACATTGTTGACTGCTGAGACTGAAACCAGACACATATGCTAATTAAAGAAAAAAACATGAGACATAAGATGTAATAAAAAGTACTACTTTTTTTCTGGATGGAAAATTAAGTAGGACAAGAGTGAAATGGAATAGAATAAACATGAATCAAACAAATATTATGTCTTGAAATTATATATATATATATATATATATATATATATATATATATATATATATATATATATATATATATATATATAAATTCCCAAAATTGGTAAATGTTTTGTTTTCTGGGAAATCCCATTTTTGATATTTGTAGTTTTTAAATTAGAAGCCAATTAAGTTCAAGTTGGTGCACTCAGTCTTAAAATTGAGCTTGAGGACTTGATGTTTAATTTAGACATATTTACCATATTGTATTCTTTATTTTTCTCTTATGAATTCTCTGAGGAAACATTAGAAATAAGGATTAGTATTATTGTGTCATAATTCAGCATTCATTTGACTTTCCTTGACAAAGCCCACTCTTAGCTTTCCATCGGACCGTGAACTCAGCATTCTGCCAGCGCTCTTCATCTCAACTTTAACGGCATGGCTGTGGAGTAGTGATGTTTTATGTTCGATTATTCACAACTCGATCAAAATAAGGGAAGTCGTTTCTTTTTCCACTCTTGTCTAAGATTTTTTGAGTCATTATGATTTTTTTTTGGCTGAGTCTGCTTGAATGAAATAAGTGCAGATTTGCTGGAAATCAGAGGCTTTTGTGTGTGGCTGCAGGAGCATGGTGAAATGTTTGGACACTAATACCCATTCATTTCAGAGGAGCCCCATAAATAAAAGCAGCCAGCTATGCGGCTTGCCGTGAAGTGGTATTCTTTGCTTCCCAGCAGGATGTCCTGTTCACATTAGCCCAGCAGGGAGGCAAAGCGTCCGGAACAGCCAGACAACTAAATCAAGACATTTTCAACTTTTGACAAAAATTACTAACGGAGGAACGAGCCAGATTTAAAAGGTGGAAGGGAGGGGCTGTATTTATATTGAATGCTGGAGATTTTTGAGGGGGTGATATCTTTTCAGAAATGCTGTATTTTCCTAAGAATACCTTAAAGGAAAGCTCCATGTGGCTGACATGGTAAAGGAAGTATTACCAGAAAGTGAAATATAAAGCCCTGAAAGATATTTAAGCTGATGTATTAAACAGAGCACAGCTGTATTTGAAATGAAGTGGACAATAGGGGAAAAATAATGCACAAAAGATTATACTCCCTTTCACTTTGCTTACGATTGACTATGCTACAATTCCAATGTTAAGCTTTTAAAAAAAACTATCCCGTAGCATTTAACAATGTAACATTCTAAATTGTTTAAATCATGAAAGTGAAAACTAGAAACTTTAAAATTAGATTTTAAAATACTTTAAAGTAAAGTTTTAAGGTGTTCTCAATAAGGTGTTCTCAATGTCTGACAAATACTTTTACGTAAGTCTACTAAACATTATACTTATATATTTGTCAAATAAAAAGGACATGCTTTGTTGTAATAAAAAAAGGTTACATTTAGTTAGTTTTTTAAATATTCACTAAGGTATTTAACATGTTGTAGGTAAATTCCCCAAGACTATGAAATGTCACTCTACATTCGGTTCACTACTGCTGAGTTTATCTGGACTTATTGTAAAATTCCATAGAAATAGTCATAGTATGATGTTTTTTAATTCCACTATGTCCTTAGCACAAGTTGTGTCCAGTGGACAAAAATCAGGTTTGGCAGTGCCACCATGAGGTTGTGGCTGAATTTTATCTGTCTTGAGGGAACCTGGAGGTCTTCCAGCCCTACTCTTCTCCCTTCATTTTTCAGTCTTTTGGACTTCTGTGAAGTAGCGCTGAGCTCTCTCTCTCTCTCATTCTCTGTCTCTCTCTCTCTGTCTCTTTGCCATATCTTTTGTGTGGTTCAGCTTGCAATCTTTGCTGTAGGGTTCAGTGGACCTTGAGAAAACACTAGCAGAATCTGTCACCATCTCCCTCCCCTGAAGGACAAAGTTGGCCGGGTACTTCTGAAGCTGCAGTGACCCGAAGACTGAACCCTGCTGTTCTCAACTCCCAGCTCAACGTCAGCTCTAGGATTGCCTGACCCTCCAGAGCATCAGTAACAGGGCCACATCAAGCCAAACGCTGCCATGCTGTCATGTACTTATTCTTCTGTGGAAGACGATCTTAAAATCGATGCAATTCAAAGAGTTCTCTCCAAATCGGATTCCCCCACCACCTAGCCGTTGACTGACAATTATGATCATGACTTTGTTATTATGAGCACAATAATGCTGGTATATTTATGCCAATTTGTCCTGGCCCAGATGGTGTTTAATTGGTTGGCGCAGACAGTGAGGGAGTGGGAATGGCTGGTGGTGTTTGATGTCAGGTTGAAGCAGAGAGAGAGCAGCTTGCACAAAGAGAGCACCAACCATGCTCACAGGGGGCGAGTGCTGAAGAAAGACTGCCCTGAAGCAAAGGTCCAGCTTTACAGAGGAGGCAGGACAGGCAATGTGTGGGAATTTACCCTCGATAGGCACATACTTCAGGGAGAGAGTTGGATGCTAAGGACTGTTTTGTGCAAGTGTAGAGTACTAGAATTAGAATTTGTACTGCATGTTTTTTTTATTGGAGAACATTACCTAGGGACATCTGTAAACTATGGAAAAGATGCATCAGCAAGTGGTACTTGACCTTAAGTTAGAAGTTTGAAAATGAATAGAACAAAAAGTAATGTATTATGTTTCCAAAACACCATTATCTAGATCTTTCGAATTGTTTCGGGAATAGCTTGAGTGTAGGGAACATAGGAAGGTCCATCAAGCAAATCCTTGCAGTGGGTGGAGCACCAGAAAAATTGTTGTGAAATTTCATGATATTATCTTGAGAAATAGACCAGTCGATTGTCTAAGGATTAGGACTATTTTAGTTATGTATGATTATTCAATTTATATTATAAAATTAAAATTTTGTTTATATTAGAAAAATACCTTTAATTCAAATATATTATTGTGGTTCCAAAATGTTGAAAATTGTGTTTTGATGTTTCAAACAACCGTATGACAATAAAACAAGATTAAAAACACTTACATTTTATTATAATATATATTTACTTATTCCTGATTTTTCAATGACTGCATTCAAAACACAACTTTCACGTTATTCACTTTGCAGCAATTGGAAGTTAAGACTCAAATCTGCAAATAATGGAGACAGTGTCTAGAGCTTCAGAAACAATACATCATCGGCTAGCATTGTACGATTTTGCCTGAGAGGAAGATGCTTGCTCAAATAAAAAAGGAATGCATATAGTTTTGCGAAGCAATCCTTGTGAAAATGGCGGGAACACAACAAAAGGTTGGTATTGTATTACAAGTGGAAAGATGAAGCTTACCCATTGCCCCTTACAACCTCTTCTCTCAGATATAACAAAGGCGCGAATCCCTCACAAAAGAAAAAGCAGTTCCTCTGCATGATGCGAGCGAATCACAACCGCTAGGAACTATGTTGGCAGCAATACCTTTCCAGGTAACCTTGTGGTAGGAGGAGCTTAGCACATTTTGTACAGTCCTAAATCACTTTTCAAAAAGACTCGTTTCAGTGAATTTGAGTCAACACCTTCTTTTTCAAGATAACAACTTGACACACAGATAGTTTTCAAGAATAAAGCTCAAATTGGAATATCCTCAGATCTACAGCTATGTCACTCATGGCATGAAAGATTATTTTCAAGGAGTCATAATACAGGCTCTTTAATTACAATTTTCCTGTTTTCTTTGCTGTATCATTACTCTGTATTATTACTCTGAAGACCTATATAACATTTTTGTAATGCTAAAGGGTTTAGGGAATGCTTTTACTCATTCAGTTATCATTTAAGTTGGCTAATCACCCCTCATGTAAAAGGAAACCATTTCATCACAGGGACATATTTACACTCCCGCTCCACATACATTCTGCCTCTGCTTGCATTTCTAGAAACTATTGTACTTGGAGTAAACTGCCACTGAAACAAAACTATCAAACATTTAGCTTTTAATTCAGCTGGGTAGGGCCTAGAAAGGAAACAATAGCGTCTTCTGCCATTGGCTAGATTCAAAGCTATTATGTTGCTTGTAACAAAAACTAGATGGCATCAATATAGTAGAATGTATTCAGTTTAAACCCACAATTGTATTGTTTTTTTTTTCAATTGAATAAAAATGTTATGTATAAATATTACAACAATATGCTATACTTTGTTTAAAGAGAGGGTTCCGAAATGGAATAAAATTATACAGCTGTATAGATTTTTATATTGTACCTGTAACAATGACACAATTAAGTTAAGTATTTCATGTGCTGCTCTATTACAGTTATATTGGAAATTAATCTCTTTGTGAACCAAAAATGTTGAGTTTTATTATTTTTTAATTGGTCACTTGTACAACAATTAATTGAAGAGACTGTGGTTAAAATGCCAACATAACATGATAGCAATTATACCTTTATTGTATATAGACTAGAGTTAAAGCCTGTGAAGATCCAGTAAGTGCTCACTCTGTATCTTTCTTTGTTCTCCACTTTTTCTTATCACAGCCCTCCCAGTAAAATAAACGGAGCCATATATCAAAAAGTCCAAGTCAAATTCTGTGTTTTTACAAGAAAAAGGCAAATTTAACCTGTGCTTGCTCATGGAGAGAGGTTTGTAATCAGGATTCAAGCGATAGCAGATCCCATTATTAGTGACTAGAGCAAACCTGCTGTGGTCAGAGGTCAGAAGAATGGTTGAAGTTCTGCTGTCGATGGCTTCATTAGAGCCCTGTTTTCAACCGAGGTGATGGTTCTGCACTTGTCCTGAGAGGGTGAAAAGCGAAATCTCTTTCACTCCTTCCAGCACCTTGTCACTTTAATTTCTTTTCTGATGCTCGACTTTGAAACCTGGGAATAGTCTGACAAAAGAAGGGTAGAGCAGGATCACGGGAAGGTCCTATTTAAAGGCAGAGCTTGACTCAAATGACATTTCCTTTCCTTTTGTCTCAGTTTCTTTTTGTGAGCTGTTTTAGGATTCATATCAAACGTAGACTGTATGTTTAAGAAGTCATTGCAGTTTGTGAGATTCCTGAGGTTGATGGGAAATTGTATCTATTGCTCAAATTTAGTAAATATTAAGTATGTTTTTTTTATTTTTAGTAATATTATTCTTGGGATAAAATGTTTTTTATATGAGTGTTTGCTTACTAAAGTTTTCTGTTATTTGCCTATTATGTGTAAATGAGTTTGCAATGTGTATAATCCAGTTTTTACACCCTATACACCCCGTTCATACAAATTAATACAAAAGAGACTTCGTTCATGCAGCATGAGCTGAGCAATGACGTGGAAGTGGCATGTCTTCTATTGGTAGTTATCATCTTTCATCGCTCGTTGCCTGATGCATGCTCACCTTTTTAAGTCTCATTTTGCTTTTGCCACTAGCAGTTTCCTCTCTAATTCATAATATACAGGTTCATGTCTCCTTCTTTTTTTCAGTGAGCTGATCGATTTTTAAAATTACAGTGTGAGTGAACTTGGGGTAAAAAAAAATATGATTTTAGATTACGACCACATTGTTGTTAACTCTAGTATTGTTTATAGTATTACTACTTGGATGGTGTTTACGGGTCTGGTAAACCTATTGCATTTAGGATTTTATTACACCAAATCAAGATATTCTAAGTTATATTATTTATAAAGGCTATTAATTTAGTCAAGAAAAAAGTGATATAAACAACAAATGTATTTTATATTTAAAATGAAATATATATTTTACATTTAAAATGTACACCATGTGTGGTGTTCTCATTGAGGTGAACGGCAGATCTGCTAGACCCATTTGATTTTGGGGCTTTTAATTTACACAATTATGCAATTTTATACTAAAATGTAAAGTTGTATGTTTGTGTGTGATTCATGTTTGTGTGAGAAGATGAGGAATAGAAATAGTTTTCATACTTTACATGCCCCAGGTCCAGTGCTGAACACTTTGTGTGTAATATAAATATGAAGGGGGAATACAGTGTGGGGTCATTAAAATGTGTTCTCTTATATATTTTTCATAGAATAAAAAATGCTTGTATAATTTTTCTTTTGATGAAAACTGAAATTGGGTCCCACAGAAATTGAGAAATTTACGTTAAATTGGAGTTTGGGATAAATTCTACAACTGTAAAAGAAAAGTACGTGTATACAGACACTATATTAATAAAACAAATCTAGACAAACGGCAAAACAAAGGGTTACAGTACATGAGGGTTGTGCAGCAATGCATATTTTCTGACAACTGTGAAGTTTTTTTTTATTTCCAACATATCATCCATTTTTTTACAGGAAATGTTTTTAGTTTTTTAATCAATTACAAGGTTCATAAATGAAATGTTTAGAAAGGATATCGACAAACTCAATATAGTTAAAAAGCTGTTAATGGTTTAATGGTATAATGTTTAACCCCCCCTCAATTGACTGTATTGAAGAGGTTAAGGGTGGGCCATAAATTTATAGCTGATGGCTGATGCTATAGCGGCATCGGACATGGAGCACTAATGGATGACCTTGTGGCTATGCTCCCACAGACTTGGGCAGATCAGATCTCAGCAGCTTCCTCACAGCAGGGTGACCTCCTTCCTCTCCGCCCGGCCTCAACCTTTCGGTGGCTAATCTTTGACACACTTATTAAGCAGACACCTGCTTTCTGGGCAGGGCTGTAAAGAAAGGAGAATGGCTTTAAAATAATGTAAATGTTTGGCGTGACAGTATCCTTCCGACTGGAGGGATTCCATCTGTGCAACAGTATGGATTATTTACAGAAGAGAAGTGCTCTTTTCTCCTCCGATGCCCTGAAGTCAGTGAACTCTGATCTGAGAAGCTAGTGCTAGAGCTGCTTTTGATGACAAGTGGAGTGCTCTGTGAGGGCTCAAATTCAAATACATCAACAAGAAAAATCCATCTTTTTTCTCTTGAATTTTTGCAAGTCCATCTTCAATAAAACGCTCCAGGTCTAGAGTAACCATGACTTATTTTGACTTGTCTGATTTTTTTTCACTACGAAGAAAGAAATAAAATCATCAGTTAACAATTATAATTTGTTTTAAACAGTGTTCAATTTCGAAAACATCTGATGTTCTAAAAATGGTTAGACTATATGAGTGGTTAATAACCATTTCATAAGTTCTATCTGATTAACAAGTAGAAATGTATTGTGAGTGGAATTGTCTTTAATTAAAAGAATACTTTAGTTTAGTTATAGAATTGTAAAGCATGTAATTGTGTTATTTTTACACTTTTGTGGTTCTTTTAGAGCTTTAATGAATTGGCAGACCAAGTACTTCAGACTCTATTCAGTAGTCACTAGGCTACTAAAAAACACCAAAGAGTTAAACACCTTCACAGTGATATTTGATTTGTTTGGACAACTCTATAGTGTTGGGGACAGGTAGTTACATGAGATAAACGGTGTGCTCATGGCTATGGACTCCAAGGGCAGTACTTTCCATTGTACCTAATGTGAAGTGAGAGGTAGCTACAGTGCCAGAAGAGGACACCCAGGTGTGTGACTGCAAGGCAAAGAGACACTCTATATTAAACCAGCACCTTCTGGCCTCCTACAGTGGGTAAAACAATTCAGACAGGAATTAGTGCCGTTTGCTGGTGCCATTTGTCACTTTTGTGCCCAGGGAGTTCATTTTAGAGGACATTTTGTCTCCATGTTATGTATAAATACACTATCTTGACCTCTTGTTGTGAACTTGGATTAGAATATTTCAGGAAAGGTTGTATTGAAAGTATAAAAAACTGAACAGAAGTTTTAAAGTTATAGTGTCATTTACACATTTCTCAGCCTATGTGTTGGGAAGTGTTTATGCATCTGCTTTCCTCATTTACAGTTCACCCTTAAGAACTCATGCGGCTGTAAAAGTCGGGATTGAAGTAAGGGAAGGATTGAAGTTAATAAATGGTGTTATTATACATCCAGTTGAGCGTGTAGTCCTCTGTCAAGGACACAATGCCCCTGGAATGGACCCTAAAGACCTTTCTGTATCTCTGGGACCAGGCTATGTCAAACTTGAGGCAAACAAAGAAAACCAGCCTGAGTCATTAAGGTATGGCTTGGGAATGACACTGACCTAGCTCTGCCATCCTGCATTGTCCCACCATCTGCACCAATGTGAACTTTGCCTTTAAATCCTTCCTTCTCAATTAACATGTCCAGCTGGGTGGAGAATTCCGCCAGCTCCCTAATATCATTACTATGGTGGTAGAATGGGATATTAATATTAAAAAAGTGCCCAGAGCTCTTTCTTAGGCTCGAGGAAAGGCCTCTGCTTCTCACGGCATAATGAGGTAGGCATACACAGTAGTGTAACTCTAGACGCTACGCTCTTATTAGCTTCTGTTCAATGGGAGGGGAGGAAAGAGAAGGAGCGAATGATAGAGGAAGATGTCTCAGATGGGCTTTGTTTGTTTCACTCTCACAGATTCTCTTTTGTGCTCTGCAGAGAGACCAGACAAAGGGCCATCTCTAGCCTTGTGCACCTTGATCATGGACAAGTGGCTTCCTCTGTGGCTATATCTTACGCTCTTCTGTCGGTGTCACAAATACTGGCTTTCTCAGCAAGCGTAGAGGGCATCAAAGTGAAACGGCTATCTTTCAAAGGCAGCTTGGTGAGGTTGCTTTTGATGCCTTCTGATTCCATAAAAGGGGTGTTTCAAAATCCGTTTGGTGCAACGATCTAAAAAAGAAGCAGATTTTTAAAAGCAAGGAAGTCTTTGATTAAAAGACACCGCAGTTTGTGAAAGTTAATCTCCTTCTACAGTTTTGCAGGCAGGTGGGAATTTTGAAAGTTTGCCAGTGCTGACCAATGCTGTTTGAGGAGATAACAGGAGGAACTTTTGATGGCATCGACGATCTGTGGTGTGGAAATAAAGTGGTTCAACCAGCGGTCATCATCCAGTCAGCCTATGGTGTGATGGAAGATCCGCTTGCCTGTCTGACATACAATGTTGCCAAGCTGGCTAGGTTCTGGTGGTGCCATGCAAAGGCAACAGCTTGCACCAGATGCTGGGAATTAGTAGGTCCTTATGACAATCAGAGCTTGGGACTACCTCTCTCTTTTTGGTACCCATTGCAACCTTCTGCATTCTTTCTTGTGGTCGAGTTTTTTTTCTTTATTACTTTTCAAACTATTGGCTGCAAGGATCAGAGCAGTGAAGCTGGCTTGCTCATTAGACTGGTTAGCATGCTGCCCAGATCAAGACCCCCTCTGTGGCCTTTTGTTGCCAGAAGAAGTCTATTCACTAGCAGAATATTGACTCTGATGTGAATCCATAGAGAGGCTTTATTGGATAAAGAGGAGAATCGTCTCAATTTATTTAGTGAAACCAATCAAATTAGTATCTGATAGCGAATGAGATGATGGTCGAGTGCAGTGATTATGTTGAGCAGGCTTCATGAGTTCAGAAGGTATGTGAACCATGCCTCTGGCTAGAAGGAAAGTGTTCTCTGGCCACAGCTTTCAAACCATGCAGCTGTGCAAACAATAGGGCAAATTATAAGAAGGCTTGGTTTGTTTGTCTAATCGCCAGGAGCTACAGTCATGCTTTCCTTCATTTCGGTTGAAACGGACATTCCCTCTTTCTAATTTTCTTATTTATTTTCTCTTTTTTTGTCTTTAATGTTGTTAGATTTACTTATATTTTTCTTACCCTAGCTCTCAAACTCATGTGGTGAACAATTTACTTGTAACGATTCAGTTTAACAAGCAGCAATTGTGGAATTAGATGGGATAAAAGTATAAAAAGTGACTTGTTACTCTATACCTTTTTTTTTAATTTATAAAATATTTCATTTTTCAATCAATTAAAATGTTTTTATATAGCACTTTTCTAGCAGTTGGTTCAGAGCAGCTTCTCAAAGGTCTCATGTGGATTGAGTTAAATATGAATTACTGTTGGATAATTCTATAAGGCAAAAATAAAGTTACCATATAATGCTACCTTGGAGATTGTAAAGTTAAAGTAAAGTTTATTAGTACGACAAAATTGTTAATTTAAACTAAGCTTTCTCTGACTTATTATAAAAACCTGGCTTAACCCAATTTTGTGGTGAAAAAAAGCAACCAAGACCAAGTTGTTTTTTTATTGATGTGGAAACAAAATGGAGTACCCGGAGTAAAAACCAACACACACATGAAGAGAAAAGAACCCCTCTGAGGTCACAGTGAGCCTCTCTGACTGAGGCAGGTGCTAATCACCTCCTCAGAATAAAGCCTATTTCCTTGTTGGAATAACATTTTTATTATTTTATTATTTTATTCCCCTTTATCACCACAAATCTAATATGAATATCTTTGAAAACTATTTAGAAAATTCTTAGTTTTGAACATCACTTTTCTTTTGGATCACTTCTCAGTCTGTTTTTTTTTTAAATAATTGTTCACTTCATCATAAGCAAGTACAGATATGTCGAACGTGGCTAAAGAATAGTTTGTAAAATAGTTTTTTGTAATGAAATTTTATTTGCTTTTACAGTGCTCAAAAAGACTTCAATGGCGGGGTTTCCAACACTCCAGTCTGCATTTGCTCTTAAATTGTTTGTAATTCGCTCGACCAGAACATAAAAACGACTTACGTACAACAGTAGGCATAATATTAACATATATGGCTACTTCACACCAAATGTCAATTTGCAACATTTTTTAATATCTGCTTTTTTATGCAGTTTGCTTAGATCCATGGCCCAAAGGCCTTTCATGGTTTGTCGAAGCTGACTGAGGAGCAAGGTCTCAGCCGAAACTTATGAACCAACTTAACTGTGACGCGAGCCTGTAATGCATTGTTCTTAAGTCAAATCTTTCAGTTGTTCTACAGTTGTAGTTTATTAGCTAAGGATAAATGACTTAACTCATGCTGTCAGCGTTATATAGGTTTTTGATTGCCTAACCCTTCAACACTTCTTTAGCCAAAAACATGATGAGAAGCCACATAAAAGGGCCTGCTAGCTCAATATTCTCAGGCATGAAAATGGCACTATATATATATATATATATATATATATATATATATATATATATATATATATTATATATATACTATATATATATTCTATAATACTATATATATCTATATATAACTATATCATATAGAAATATTATATATGAGCTATATAGCTATGTATAATCTATATCTGTATATATCATCTCTGTATCGCTGTCTATCTCTCGTCTGTATCGTCTCGCCTCTGTATCTCTCTCTGTCTCTGTCTATGTCATCTCCTCATCTCTTATCTGTCCTCTTCTATAGCTCTCTGTCTCTGTCATCTCTCTCTCTCTCCTGTCTATGTCTCTCTCTCTCTCTTCTCTCTACTCTGTCTCTGTCTACTCTCTATCATCGTCTCCTACTGTCTCTGTCTCAGTCTCCTTCTCGCTCTCTCCTCTCTCTCTCGCTCTGTTCTGTCTCGTCTCTCTACTCGTCCTCTGTATCCTCGTCTCATCTCTGTCTCGGTCTCTCTCTCTCTCTGTCCTCTCTCTCTCTCTATCTCTTCTCTCTCTCCTCTGCTATCTACTCTCTATCTATGATCTCTATCTATATCTCTATAAGTGATTAGTTGACTAAACTTAGATAAAGGGCAAAGTTGTTCAATTTAGTCTCTCTTTCCTCTTCTCTGCAAACCTGTTTTGTATAAAAAAACATCAAGAACTATCTTCAGATGTAATTCCTTTCATTTTTTTATGCCCCTTGATAAATCCAAACTCAAAGCTGGTTTGTCTTTTAGCTCCTTTGTGCGCCAAATCTTTGCTCCATGTACAGACTTAAGCACGCACTGTTTTTGTGTCAGACTGGAACCCACATTTGGGGTCCTTATGGGGGAAATAATAAACAACAATGATATCTTTGATCATTGTAAGAACTCCGGCGGCCCAGGAGCTGTGTTGAGTATGGTTATCATCAGTCCATTTTCTATCCCCCGCTCCACAAACACACAGAAAAACAGGCGGCACAAATCATTCTTGGGCCTGCTCCATCCCATGCGCCAGTGCAGGGCTTCAAAAGCAATTTCAGCTGAAAAATAAGGTCCTTTTCTTCAATTTTCGAGCCATTTGTGCAAGGGTTAGTCTTGTTTACCTAGCCAGTACACTGGTATTTACATACCTCTTTAAAGGGAAAGGAAAAGATGGCCAGTATGATTTATGGACTGCAGCAGAAGCACAATTTTCCATGTTGTGCACCTAATCTAAGAGGCCACAGAGAAAGGTCACATCGGCCATACAAATACCAAGCCCCTTTATAAGAAGAGGGAGAGCATGTTCAATCCGTCTGAAAAATGTCAGTGGACCTTTTAAGGTACAGCATTATACAAAGCATAAAGCATTTGCATTTTTAGGTCTAGAGCTTTGAGATCCATACTGATGAAGCAATATTTCCTCTAAAGAGGATTTATAGAAATTATACAGTATTTATGTAAGTAACATATATTTGCATGGCAAAGTATAATGATATAGAGTGGTCCCTTTTTGAGTCACTAATTATTTCAAAACCATACAGATGGGTCGAAGTGTTGTACACAGGTTAATTTAAAGTACCCAAAGCTAAGCACCACAGATACGCTAAAGACAGTGTCAATAGAAGACAACCTTAGTATAGCAACACAAGGCTGAATGTTGACTCTCAGATTCAGCTTGATCCACAGATATTTCTGTGGAGGGCTTATTTTATCAAATGAGAAACATGTCCAATCTTAATACAATTGCTTTTTTTTTAAGAACATGGAATCTGTCGTACATGCTTTTATTTCAACATTGCTTTACAATTGTTATGCACATTACTCCGATTAGGCGATACACTTTAAAATTAAGTAAAATGTATTATTTTTAATAAAATATAATATCTGGTTTACAATGTTGGATATATACACTAGGAAAAGTTTTTTTGCTAAGAAAATCCATGCTGATACATGTTGACTTTTCTGGGAAAGTTCATTCTGGAAAGTTTATATTTAAACTTGTATGCATACGATTTACTTTCTCAGAAAAGTTTTCTAAACTGTCTAATATGACAGCAGAATATAAAATCCACATATGTCATTGTTACAGCAAGGTTAATACAGTGTTTTGTAGTTTATAGTGCTTGTTTGCAAAGGCACAATCAACATGAGTAAAATAATGGCGTTTGCTTTGTAATCTCTAAGGTGAGAAAGCAAAGATGAGTGTGAGATGATGTAATGGCGACCAGAGAGAGGGATGCCCTGTGTCAAGCTCTGATGCTCTCTATTCTAACCTTTACCCCGTCACTTCCCTTGAAGGCTACATGCTACCATGGGACTGAAACAGAGAATGAAAGTACATTCGAAAGTGCTTAGTGAACATGATACCGCTTTAGGCCTTTCTCTGTTTATTCATTTCCCATGCAAGTGCACTGTGTGTGAGGGCCATCTTTCTTTAAAGATGCTTTGGTTTGAATTTGATCTGCTTGGCAGGGGTTGAGGCAAAGGGTTGTGAGGGGGATGACCTGTACTTGGTCTTTTATGATTTGTCAAAATACAAGTCAGGCAATGGATGGCATCCTGCCTTAGGCAATGGTCTCTGGACAAGCACAGTTTACAATCAATGGCTGGTCTCTTATTTAATATCCATTACTGAGTGACATTCTTTGTGTTGCTCATTAATATTAACTGTGTGGTATTACCATGTGGCATGGACTTAGGTTTCTGTTCCGGTGGAAAAAAAGGGATGAAACTCATGAAAAGGTCAGAGGAATCACAGAACTGCTGCAACACTCCACTAAATAATAAAGGGCATCACAATCAAGCTATCGTATCAGGACAAGCCACCGGTGGCAAAATGACAGCAAGCTCAACTGCATTGTAAGCCTAGGATAATGTATGCGTTATTTCGCATGAAAGTATTGTTGTTGCTGCAGGCTGTAGCTACTCTATGACATTTTAATAGTTGCTGACAATGAAGATAATTGGAAAAGATTTGCATCTTGACAATAATGATATGAATGGCTTTTGTTTAGGTAACCGCGTACACAAATTCAAATGCAAAATTGCTTTGTATATCCTCATCTCCATAAAATATCAGTATATATGTTTTCATTGTATATGTAACTACAGTACATGAAATTCATTATTTTGACAATACTTTAGAAAGACAGTACAGATATCAAAACATATCAAACTGTCAAAGCCCGGAAAATATGAAAGCCAAATAGAACTAACATGGAGGAAATATCATTGCACAAACATCACCAGACAAAGGCAATTAACATAGGTGAGCTCAACGATACGGTGTGGCTCTGTAAACATTAACAACTATAAGCATCTCGTTTCTTAATAACTGGGATGGTTTACAGTCCTGGACATGTCAAAGAGATTGGCGGCCTTGTAAACATTAGCACCTTTCTGGATCTTCTCTCCTAACACTAAAAATATGTTTCTGATCTTGGAAATGTCGAAAACATGGTGCGGAGCGACTCTGTAGCCATTAAAAGCATGATTAAAGTTCAGGACATGCTGAAAATATGGCATGGAAAATCACTGTAAACATTATCAGCCATCAGGATCTCCTCTCCTGATATTGAAGATACAGATTGTGGTCTTAAACATGTAGAAAACATGGTGTGGAGCTGCTTTGTAACCATTAACAGCTCTAAGGATCCCCATGCCTAATACCAAAGAGATTGTTCCGGTCCAGAACATGCCAAAAATATGATATGGAGCAACATTGTAAAACATCTTTGCCTCTCCTAATTCCTGAGATGTTTTTCATGGTGCTGGGCATGTAGAAAACATGGTGTGGAGCGGCTCTGTAAACATCTGCAGTTCAGAAGATCTACGTGGTTTGCGTACATTCTAAAAATGGCACAGAAATAAAATATTTAGCTTAGCACACCATATTGATTCCAGTTCTAATCAGCTTCTGAGGGAAGTTCTCGAAAATGAGGGAGGCATCGAAAACACAAGTCAATTCTAAGCAATGTCCTCAGTAGAACCGGATGTATTTTCTCTTGAAAACTCAACCATAAAAGCTGTTTTCCAAACTAAAATCAACTAAACTAGGATTAACCGTGTTAATTGCCCTAATACAGTATTCTCATTTATGTTTTTTCCAGACTCAGAGACACTTTTTATGATTAAAATGTATTTTTTAAGTGTCTACTACCTTTAAGTAATTTACTTAAGTTTCAGTCTATATCCTGGAAATATAATTTGTGTGGAAAACAATTTTTTCTATGTTCTAGATAAATCCAGATGTTAGAGTCTTTATTTACACCCTTACTAGTAACATGATACTTTTTGAAGAGGTTTGAGATCAGAAATTTGCTCTCAGCACAATTGTTATCTATAACTGCTCATTAGCCTGGTGACTCCCAGTGTCCGCTCTGTAGCGACCCAATGATCTCTCTTCATGTAGAGGAGGATCAAGTTCAGTCCTAATGACGACCCAGCACTGACCCCTCCAGAGAAAACAAATGGATCTCAAGGTGATGTTTCAATACAGCAAACCACATGGGTGTCCCAGGGACCAAGGAACAGATGTAGCTCTAAGGATGGGAAAGGGGTGAGGTGCAGGTCAAGGTTGCCATACGCCAAGGTTAGGGTCAGATAAGCAAGGCTGGCTCAGGGGTCTTCGCATGCCCAAAGGCCACAGAGGGGAGGGAGAGATTGCTAGAACTGTGGATCAAGTGTTGCTCCTCAGAGACTGAGCCAGAGCATTTGCCATCATCTGTGAAGCTTCAGAGTTGCAATTCTCAGGGTCAGGGTTTAAAGACACAGGATGCTAATTAAAAAATCCATATATGGTAGCTGGCTGTTGTCTTTTCTCAGCAATAACTTTGTGTGACCTGTTTGTTTTAATGCATTATCCGGTATTTTAATATAAATTTACTGATTCCATCTGTTATACATTATAGCGTTCTGGCACATTGTGTGCTTACTGTGATTCTAAGTATGCAAGTATTAAAAGGAGTCCATTATTGGCTGCATTGTTAACTTTTGTGTAACCATTGTGCTAATTAATTTTCCTTCGTTTAGTACAATGAAGCATCTTTCACAACAAGTCGTCATTGTGCTATTGTTTTAGAAGTATAAGATTAAGTGATGCAGTAGTTACTGTGTAATTACATTATTTGTTCTGCTTTATTTCGACGCATTTAGTTGTTTATTGTGCGTTTGTGCCAATTTCAAAGCTAATTGTGCTTGTTTTTTACTGCACTGATGCATGTATTACATTACAACTTAAATAAAGAAATTAACTGATATGTTAGTTAAGACACTGCAGCTGTTATGATGTTTTAAATTCAACATTTGCCCAAAGAAAACTCGAAACATGTCAGCTTTAAATGGTCACGTATGTTATTCTTCTTCTCTGTTTAATGAGTTTTTATGCCACTCTGATATATTTAGGTTAGAAATCGAATTCTAGGAAGTGGCGCAATTAAAATCATAGTGTACAACTTCACAGGTTGTTGGTCCCAGGGTATTTCCTGGGAATACATTAACTCCTGCGTTCTTATTTTGACTTAATTAATAAGATCGCTTAAGTGATTTATTTGATTTCCCATGTCTGGACAGTGCGGTAATAATGCACCGGGAAAGTGTGAAGAATTCACTCAAATGAAGGAAGTTAACAGCCCTGGAATAAAACTGCAATTAATGTCATCCTCAGCTAGTGGATGACTAATAAGGAATCTCTCATTCCGCAACAGGTCCAATCAAATGTAAATGTATTCTGTCAGGTTGTGTCTCCATTAATTAGAATGAGCTAGTTGTTTGTTAAACTCCTTTAGCACCACTGCCTGTCACTTCTAAGCTAATTTACTCCTTATTTCAGCACAGTGGTGGTCGTGTTGTAACATTTTAGCCTGTTAATAGCAAAAATAGGCAAACGCACCTCTGTAATAGAGATGAAATGTTATAATCAACATGCGTTGGCTTTGCTACAGGGCAAACTTGTGAAAATTGGCTGCTGGGCAATCAACAGTTTGAAAACTCAAAGCACCCTGCATTCATTTGAGCAGAATTATCTCATCATTGAGACAGCTCTATTATTTTTCCCATTCAGTTTTCTCAGAAGTAAAGCTGAAGCTTAATCTAGACCAATGTTGCAGGATAATTAAGCTATATTTGTCTTAGAATTCACTGCCCATTTTTAAATCAGCTCTTAAAACACACTTGTTTTCCCTGGTTTTTCCCCAGTTAAGTGTTTTTAATTTTGTAAAGAGTTGTAATGGGCTTATTGCTTTAATTTCTAAGCTTTTTAATCTCATTGCTTTTTTACTTTTATTTAGTTTATTTTATTTTGTATTGTTTTACATTTTTTTATACATTTTATCAGTTTTACAAGGACTTTAGGTTCTCTGTTTTAATTGTATGTTTTTACTCAAATGTGAAGTACATTAGTCTGTGAGTGAAAAAAAAGTTAGCCTGGCTTTGATTTACTCAATGCTCAATCTTTAACTTTAGTTTAAAAGAAGAAGTAATAATATACTCTTCAAATAAAGACATTTACAACAGCTTCAGCAGAATACTGTCAAGAAAATATATTTTGTTGGACATGAATCTTAACATAAACAGTAGCAGAAATACTAAATATTTAATGCAGATGGAGATACTGGAAACTCATTGAATTTCTCTCACATTAACTTGATATGCAAAGGAAAACCAAGCAGAACCAGAATAGACAGCACACTGGATGCTATCTCAAGAACTCCTCTTGATTTGTTGCTGCAGATCTGAAAGGGAAATGTTATTCTTGTCTTTTTTTATCTTTAAATTAACAGCAGTTTAGTTTTTTCTTTGATGGTGGGTGTTTTAAGAGCAATGTAGTATGGTCTTCAAAATAGTGGGGGGATTTTTATTTTTATTTTTTTGCAAATATTATATATTTTTTCAGAAGCCTTTTAAACTGTAATCCTCACATCTAAAACATCCATTTCCCCAACACCCAGTCAGAAGTTATTTATGAGCAGGATGGAGAGACGTTACTGCATCTATTTTGGTGTATTTTTATTAATGGAGCACCATTAGAGCTCAATACATTTAAAACATTAATTACAACACAATCAATGATTAATCTTTGTTATATTTTTGGAGATCAGAAACACAAATCAGAGGCAATTTAAGAGAAGAACAGGCCACACTGTGTGGGATCTCTTATCGTGTGATTAAAAACGTGTATGGCAATAACAACCCGGGTTTAAATGAAAGTGAAAAATGGGCAGTATCATTAGCACCAACAATAAAGAAAAGAAGAGCAACCTGGAGCGAGCAAGACAGAGGGAACGGGAGTGAGGGAAAACGTGCTCTCTAAAAGGTCAGTTCTTCTTTGTAGTCAATAATTGACATTTAAACGTGCGTTTCAGACGTCACTGATAATGTTAGGCGAGATAATGGGGGAGAGCTGCTTACACTGCCACGTAATTATAAGCAAAATGAGATGCAAAAATGCTAATGGATTTGAGCATGCTCCGGCCCGCCTTTTGTCCAGCACAATGACTGTTGTGCCGGATGATAGATACCACGCCGCCGGTGACAGACTGCTCACTGTCATGTGGGAGTGGAAGCAAGCAGGGGACAGAATTAGGGCAATGCACCACACTCCTCCAGGAAACACACACGTTTGCACTTGCACAGTCATATGAAAACACCACAAACTTCCAAAGGAATGACAAACTGTCAGCGAGCCTTTGGAGTCAATTTATGTCTTGTGAAATTATGACTTTAAGTAAGCAGGAGTGAGAATTAACATAGTGTCTTTGGCCCCAAATCATAAAAGTTTGTAAAAGAAAATATATTTGGACAAAATTACACTATAACAAAAATATGGTTTCAAATGATACATTTATTGGCTCTGGTAGATGCTTGTTGGTTCTATGCCAGCCCAAGCACCTTATTGGACAGCCTGTACTTTTGTGTACTTTGTTCTTGTTACTTGAAGGCTCTAATATGCCATCAGGAGTCAATCGTGGTGATCGTAAAAATATATTTCATTAAAACATATTTGATAAACTGTAGGATATGTTATTGAATCATGTGCAAATCAAACATATTTATTCAGTGTACCACCTTTTTTGCACATACATCAAAGCAGATTTACAAAAAAAAAGCCTATGTACAGATTATAAAATATCAATATTTATCTTCATTAAAATTATAAAAATATATATTTAAATTATTATTTGGGATTTGTTAGAGATTTTTTTTTACATAAAACAAATTATAGTTTGACTTTTATGAAACTTACTTTTAGAATAATTTTATTGTTGTTAAGCTGGCTTCCTGTTTCATTAAGAGTTAAATTTAATGTTTTAGTTTATAAAATCAATCAATGGACTAACTGCGTTAGCTTTTAAAATAATATAGACCTTCTTTGCCGTGTGAGTCAGCTTCTCCTCTGTGTTCCAAATATCAGTTTTAAACTATTTTGAGAGTGGTCTTAGTGTAGTCAGGCCTAATCTCTGGAAAAACCTTCCAGTGGATCTGAGGTCTGCCACTAGCTAATCCATTTCTAATAGCGAACTCATCTGATTGGCCGGGCATTTAGGACATTAATACATGGCTTTTTTTCACTCAATGTTTACAGTATAATGTTTTTTATTGTGTTTTGCATCTATGGCAAGTTGTGCATAAAGTGCCATACAAACAAAGTTTTGATAGTTTTGATTGCTTGATAATCCGACCTATATAGGTCCTATAATAAATATGAAATATAATTCTTGATTGCTTAATTACATTAAATCAAATTGAAATGAGAAAGATGTACTTCTCAACATATTGTAAAGGCCAAAAATGATACAGTATATAGTAACCAGTTAAAATGTAACATATTTTTGGATAATGGTGGGTTAAAATTTGAGCATCTGCTGTAAATAAACAGACGTGAGGAAAACATGAACTCCCACCATAGAGAGTTCCTGCTGTAAGGTGTGTTGCTGAGGAGTCAAATGCAGACCCAACTCGGATATAAACATTGTTCTAAGAGCAGGCAGATATTGTGCACATATTTTCTCAGTTTACCTTTACACATTTCCATTCAAATATAAAGGGACTTTTTTCCTGCCAAATCAGCTACATATTAAATTCCTTAATGTGGAAAATTAATACTTTAATCTCTCTTATGAAGAACAACATAAAAGATAACACTATTGAAAAATAGTGTAGTTTGCATTTTTCCCTAAATATCATTCAAAATTGTATTCGTATTTTATTGGGTGAGTAGTAAACAATACTATTTTTGTCAGAGATGTCTTGAGTTCTAGTGTTACTCGAGAGTTATTTTACACCCTGTTTGAAAGGAAAATCTTCATTACGCGTACAGCTACTGTTTTCAGACTATACAGTGACCTTTTTGGCAGCAACACCCCAGCAGCTGAGATCTTATAGTAAGCAGAAGCAGAATTATGCAGAGGGAAGACTCTCCTCCTGGCTTCTAGATGACATCGGGCCGGCTGGGGGGTCAGACGCTGGCATGTGGGAGGCTGTATGCTAAGCACAGTGCACTGGTCAGATGCCCTGGTCACACTAATTGGCGTATGAGGCAGACCTGCATGGGACGAGGGCAGCGAAGCACAAACCAGAGGGAATACAGATAGGCTTTGGAGAAAACTTTTTGGGAGTCACATGAGCCTCACTCTAACACGGTTTAGATTTATCATTCAAAAATAAATTGTTTATATGAATTTTGACATCTTCAAAATAACTCTCGAAAAATTAAGATGCTGGAGTAGGTTCTTTAGGGGTCAATAAATGCAATATAAAGAAATGCAAAACTCAATAGGCCTTCGATCTTACCTGTGAGATCGCCAGCGTTCCTACATCTCAGCGATTTTCGCTCAAGGTATCTTGTGAAAAAACTAGAAACTTTTACTTCAGAATTAATTCATATTTCACTCTGATTTGATTTACAAAAGCATGTTTGTTTGGAAATTGGAAATATGCAGCACCAAAGAGGAACAAAAAGAATATTGAATTATTTGAGTGTGTGTATATATATATATATATATATATATATATATATATATATATATATATATATATATATATATATATATATATATATATATATATATATATATATATATATATATTTGGTGAAATTTGTGTAGTTATTTTGAAATGCTTTGCTGTTTGTTTTTCACTTTAGTTTTGCTGTAGTTAGAGCTTTATGAATAGGCTTTAATTTCTGCACTAATTGTTACTTTGTGTATTTTTATATTTTTTTATTGTATAACATCTTTGCATGGTTCTACAACTTACAGTAACGAACATGAGAGAATGTGTTATAAAGATTTACACAGAGGTTCTTGTTTTATTTATTGATATTCATTCAATTATACTGCACACATTCTAAATCTCATTCATTAGCAGTTTATCTAGGCTATGAGTTAAAGGTAAAACATTTTTTAAAATGTGAGCAATGTTAGTTCAGAATTTATTCAGAAATAATGTTTTATTCATATCCTAGTCTAAGGCATTGCATAATGTGTGTTAAAGATAACACTTTAAACTGAAAAAAAAAACATTCTTAATAATACGTTGTTTTCTATGTTGAAGGTTAGCATACTTTTACATTTGCTCAAAGTATTGTTATGACAGAGCCTTTTTGCTAGATGGCAGAGTGCACATAAATATTCATGGCAAGAGCAAGTTTTTAATCAACCAGTGCAGTGTTAAACACCTGAAAATACAATGAAATAACACAACTTTGCCGCATCACTGCAAGTTGTTTAGCTGGCTAGTGTCCTCCAACACAATAAAAATGGTAATGAGCTTCCTTTCTCCAGATGAGGCGTGTAAACCTGCGCCTCCCGGCATATGTTTTGATAACATAAATCACCTCAGATCAAGTATGCCCTAAAACATATTGCCTTGACCCCCTACCCGGCCCTCCAGCCCTCTCCTGCTCTTTCATTTTGGGTAGGTAACGGAGTGGCACAGACTGGCTGTAAGCAGTCATGCTGTTTGTTAGCAGCAATTAATTTCTCTGCTGCTTTTGCTCTATTCAGCGAGAACCTTTTGTGCTTTAAATCCTTCGTCTCTAAGCCTCCCCTCTTGTTAAAAGAAAAAAAAGGGAAAGTGAGTGTGAGATGAGAGAGAGTAAGGTGGGGGATAGATAGAGAAAGCAGGTAGTGAAAGAAAAGGCACACAGTAAGCCAAAGATGGCAGATTAGCTTGGTCCAGTTAAGCATGTAATTGCTTAAATTAGTTAAAATCCTTTCAAATATCTTCTTTGCGCCTCGTCTCACCATGTCATAGACTCAACTATGGCACAATGGGGGAAGATCAACCAAAATGAGAATCTCCATTAGTTGCTAGCCACCAAGACTGACATTCTCTTCCAGAAAAAGGACTTGTGAAAGCATCAAAAACATTTTAAGCACCTCCCATATTTTCTTTCAACCTCAGTCATAATTAAAGTGGTACTGTTTCGTCCACTTTTGATTGGAAGAGTCTTCTGTCAGTCAAACTACTGAGGAACAGGGGAAAGTTTGGAGCACGTAATACAGAACAATGTGACGTTAAAAGTTTGTGTGGGAAAGATATTAATTCAATTCAGTCATTTCAATAAGACTTTTAATGAAAACAATAGAAGTAGTTCAAGGACCACTTGTTTGAGTGCTTGCCATGATTAACAGAAATGTCATCCAATCAGCACCAAGTGTTCAGTTTTCAAACAATACGACACCTTTCTGTTTTGGTTAAAATGTTGTTGTGTTTTCGGAATTGTTCATGTGTTTTCTTATTTTCTGAAACGGCATTTTGTTTTTTGATTTTTAATTGTGGTTTTTTGTTTGTTATTTTGTTTTCAGAATAGTGAATTGTCTTGCATCTATCAGCCATCATATATAATGGAATGAACTGCATCTATAGCTCAGCATCTTCATTAACCCATTCCATTGTGCATCATACACACTAAAACATGTTTAAGGTGGATTATGTATTTTCAAATCATCGCGCAATGCCTGTCTGTAAATGCTGGAAGCCAGTGCTGCCTTTTTCACGAATCTGGGAAGAAACACTTCTGATGAAAGTCACATGCATGAAAAAAAGAGGAATTGATTGGTGAAGTGTGTGATGAAGTAACAGAATGCATGTAACTTCCTGAAATTGAGATTGTGATAGGGTGACAGACACAGGAGTCCATACAAGGATCTGGAGATTGTGTGCCCATTTTCTGCCAAGCCTTTGCCACTTTGTCACATAGCCACTGTTGCTCAAGATCCGCGTGGATGGATGCCCACCCTGTGGAGGAGGAGCTTATCTGTGCCAGCTTGATTTGAGCTGTTGAGTAAAGAGAGTAACTGACTTTTACTTTGTCATTTCATTTAAATCTTTTTCACCATTTTTCTAAATAAAAAATATTAAACAAATATGTTATTGTCTGCATAGAACCATTGATAAATGTAGATAATTCCAGTACTGTGTTTGAGATAACCGAGGTGAAGCCTAACACACTTGACAAGAAATAAAAAGACAAAAGTGATGAATGTCATGAGGTGGGAGGTTTCGAGTTTCTCCAGGTGTATTTAGGCTGCGCCAAATGCCACCTCGGTGTAGAGAGGGTGAGCTGTTTCCCGCCCGCCCAATGAATGCTAATGAGAGCATGTGTGTGTGTCTAAATGTTATTCACACCGGATCAAACTAAGCCTACAAAGAGGTGCAAAAGCAAGGCTGGCAGACTCCCAAACCAAAACACCCTGGAATCACGTCAATGCATTACATTTACTTAACACATGTAGCAGTGGAAAGTGTGTCAGCCACAATAACCATCAGCACATAATAGATAAAAAACTATTTTATGTTCATCTGCTTCATAAACAGAAAAGCATACAATAGCTGCTCTTTTCACATAAATGAATATATTGAAACATGCCAGGGTTTGCCCTACACCAAATGTTCCATGCTGCTTTGTTTTTGTCTGTTTAGCTTTGGCTGCAAACCGGCCTTGGAAAAATGTCCTTTTATTTCGATAAGTTAGGTGAACTTGAAGTGCCTGGATTTTTCAGACTCTTGCAGCTCATCAGAGTTAGAATTTTTTCTCCAAAAAAAAATTGTGGACATTCTTTGCACGGTGGCAGATTGTTGTTTGGCTTTGAGAATCCAAATATAATTTGTTTGTTCACAACAGTAATTATGCATTTTCAAATCTGATGTTTAAATCTATATTGTATGCTAGACAACAATATTTGAGCCTTTAAGTCTCTGTATTAAAATCCATTTACTAAAGAAAACAAAACATTATTTTTTAGGAGCCATATTCTTGCATTTATAAAATATACAAATACTTGTACCCTATAATAAATCTGAAAATATGTGGGTAAACCATGTTACTCTTGATCATCAGTCACTTAATACAGAACTGCTAAGAGTAAGAACTGCAAGAGTATTTCTCTCTAAAGAGAGAAAATTATTTTGGATACGATTTGTTTATCTGAATCATGCGATTGGCTGACAGCTGACAACCTGACAAGGTCATTGGATGTACAAGCTCTAATTTAGAGAGAGAGAGAGAGGAAGAAAAAAAAACATTTTAGCAGGGCTGGGGTTAGTTGGGTCTATCGGTGCTGTCAATCAATTAATGACAATTATTGAGCAAGGACACCCAGGGGAGGTGTGAGGGAGAATGAGAATGATAGCAGAGAGAAAGAGCGGGGAACAGGATAAATTAAGAAGATTGGAAAATAATGATGAAAACCCCAAGGAAGTACAGGCCACACATGTAGATACAATTCATTAGAATTTTAATTTCAGTTCGATTTGCGAAACATTTGATTGGTTTTGTGTCATTTATACTGTTAGATGCTTAAAAAAGGAGTGATGACAACATGTGAAACACTTAAATTAAATAGTTAATTTAGTTGAGCATTCTGCATTAGAATCATATCAAAAACTCGTTATTAGGAACCACACCAATGCCAGGGTTTCTTTTGAACTGCTGTAGTGTTGATAGTAGGTTAAGTGATTTAAACAGAGGGCTCATGTATTGCGGTATGAAAAGAATACCTTTTGATTAATGAGAGGGCCTGCTTGGAAACCTGTTTAACCCGTTTTAATGAATAAAATAAGAAAACCAATACTTATGAGACTGTTTGTGCAAGAGAGATATAGTAAGAAGAGTGGAGGTCCTGAAAAAAAAATCATATATCACATGGAGCAGAACACACTTTCTCAAATTGAAGCCATTGAGAGTAAGAAAGACAGAGAGCAAGGGAGAAGAAAGCTTTTTGAAATTCTCCAGCTGGCAGGCTTTAATTTTCTACCATTCTAATTAAAATGCAAATTAAATTTATAATTAGCAACCACAGTATCCGAGAAACCACCTTGTGTGCAGCCCAAACATATGGGCCAGCCAGCGGTGGGTAGAGCTGGGTGTCTGTGGCACCAGTGACGGGGGGTGGAGGAAGAGAGAGGCCATCCACACCCCTCTCACCGGCTCTGGAAAATGGAGGTGGCCAGCTGAGATGGTGAGGTGCTGCCCAGCTGGAGGATGTCCAGGCCCTCTGGAGGCTAGGAACATGTTCCACTCTTCTGTCACTGTCCATGTCACAGTTCAGTGGCCAGGTCATCGGGGGCCTACAGAGGTTTAAGCAATGCTCTGTTCTCTCAATCGAAAGGTCCTGGACCAGAATTAACCTTAGCGACTCCCAGATAATTAATTTTCACTCATGGAGAACAATAGCAGATATCTAAAATGATTCGATCCCTGGTAATTATTTCAGAATAAGCACAGAAAGATAATGCCATGTCAAATAAACATTCCCTTAATATGATTATTATGTTAATTTTATATGATTATTATGTTAAGGTTATATGATTATTATGTTAAGGTTATATAACTGTTAGTTAATGGTGAGCTATGGAACTTTGTAGCCAATCTGCTGGAGCTGGGATTTTCAAGCTTCAACATTCCTTGAGATCTAGGTGGCAAACTGAAGTTCCTTGACTAGCCATGTGAGATTGGTGTCAGAAGTAAAAAAATTCCATTTATAGCCCATGCCAAAACTGGCCCATAGGACAGCTCTGTTCTGGTTTTGGTACATTTTGCTTATTTTGACATTTATGTGTTTTTTTTAAAGCTTAAACTTGTGTTACGTCTTGTTGGATTGTTGTAGCGTCTTCTGTATCCTTTTCCTGTCTGATATATGTGTGTGCGTGTCCATGTGATCACATGTAATCACAGCAATATAGTTTATTAATTTAATCAATTACAGCCCTTAGAGTGACCACCATTCACCAGCATAGAGGTTTCTGTCTCTCTCTGATAAATCCTGCCTTTTCCACATTTTAGACTCTCCAGTAGTGATTTTTGGCTAAAAAGGATGCGGCTGAGCACTCCAGCTGTGACCCTCATTCGCTCACTGCAGAAACTTAAAGGTTTCACACATGCACAAGCACAAGCACACACAAGTACGCACGCACATGCACACACATACACACTTCTTACAGTTCCAATAATAAAAATGCATTACATTTTTGTGGTTTTATAGACACTCAATGTTTATAAATATGAATACTAAAATATTATTCGTTTTTTTAATACATTTTTCCAACAGACTTATTGTTATGAACAACACTGTATGTTACAACATGGCTATATATAACTTTTATATAAAATAAAAATATAGTTGCATTTGCTGATTTTATGCATAGGAGCCAAACTGATAATTCAATTCAACAGTCATTTTCAGTGAACATTCTTTTCAAGTCTACTGCATAATGTTGTATTATTTTATTTCCTCATCCTATATATTGAAATTGTTTTAAATTAATTTGAAACATGACTATCCTCTCTCAGGATTTTCTATTATGTAATCTTTATAAATGCACAGTCTAAATAAACAAAAACTTTATTACTATATGATACCTATTTTTGTATCACTACTTATTAGTATTTAAATACTATAAAACATTACATTTTTAAAGTTTGATAAATTTTATAAAGATGTTCTTTTTTGTACTCTAAGTTATCATTTGAATTATTGAGCAAAATCTTTGGCAAGTCATTGAGCAGAACATCAAACTCCAAAGCTAAAAGTATCAATCTACAACCAAAGGAGTTGTGTTGCCATACCTTTGATTCCCATAATAATTCACATGTATAAGTAATTAAAATTAAATGTCCATAAACAGTAATGATATAAAAAAGTTAAAAACTGGGTTCTTCTGTAAATCAGAGATGAAAGGATGTGTCTCAATGGAAGTGCAGATTGTTTTCCCATTATTCTCTGACTGGCACTGTACACACAGCCAACGATTCTCTAGTGTGTACGGGTCAATATTTCATTTTCTTTAAGGTGACCAGTCTGAATAGTGATGCTGACCAAATGGCATCCTCAATCTCTCGTCAGCTGTCAGTGCTGGAGTGTAGGGTCAAGGCTGGTACATGTCAAGATGAAAGCCAGTTCTCCCTACGCGCTTTCACTTCGGACAGTGAGACTGACACAGGCTGGCCTCAGAGGGACTGCCAGCAGATACCCAGTCATTCTCTCCAATCAACCTGGCCCATGAGGAAGTAACCCATGTCACCTATGACCTCCTCAGAGACTGTGTCAGTTAGTCACCTGTGTGGGACCTTTGCTCCTGTTATTCACTCTGCACCTTGCCCAAAACCAGACATATCTTGCTAAACCTGTCAAGCTTTGAATGGATATGCTGATGTGGCCCTTGTGACTGAGCTGACAATGTCAGGTCTTTAGGGCAGCTATTCACCACCACATAGGCATCCGGGACAATAACCAGTTAAATAACTAAAGATTCCTTCAGTGAAAGAAGTCTCCTGACACAGGGACACACTTTGGCATGGGTTACTTCCCCTCTGTTTCCACAGCCAACTGTTTTAACGTTTCCTTTTGAACCCCACAAAAGAGTTTACAAAGATTAATGTGCGCGGCTCTTTAGTATGCATCAATCTGTGAAGGACCTTTAAGAGAAGTCTTTCAAGAAGTCGTGCTACTGATAACCACGGAGCAGCCACATTCAGAAAAGTCAAGATGATGTATGGCTCCACCAAGGTGGGAGCCATTTTCAGACAAAACGCTTTCCACTGCACAATCCCTTACATTGTCTGGTCCCTCTTGCAATATTTCCCCTTTTGCTGCATGGAAGTGCCACCTGTTGCCACATTAATCATGCAGAGAAGATACTCATAAATCATAAACATTCTGCAATTAATCAAGCTGTCAGGTCCAGGGTCACAGGTCACCCTCGCAGGAGCCAAAGGTCGTCACTAGGGTGCGAAAGGGGTCATGGTTGTGTGGCATCTTTCATTCTTGGGGGGTGTCAGAAAGAAGACCGTAAGAACAAAGGAGAAATCAAAGTCCAGGGGGGAGTAAGAACAGACCTGCTAGGGTCCAGATCACAAAGCCATTCAAATTGACCTGTCATTATATCAAGGCTTTCCCGCCAGTCTCTGGCACTATCGCGCTCCCCCATACCCCTTCAAATGACAGAGCTCCCGTAACCTACCAGGGTTCTTGCTTTGCTCTATTTGCATAATTAACAAGTCCGTTCTCCTCTTTCAGTCGACTTAAATTCATTTCTTATGCTAATCAAAGGAGTTACTGCTTGCTGTGTGACAATATTGTTTTAAACCTTTCAAATATTCCAGGTTCAATACAAGTTAAGCTCAATCCGCAGTGCTTTCAGAAGAGCTGATTGTAAAGAATTAGTTAATTTTCACCTGTTAATCTTTTCCCCCATGGGGAGGGGCTTTCTTTTTATGAGTAATGAAGTAGCTATTTCAATCAATTTTTTTTGATTGCTGCTAAAACACAGCTATCACAATGGATTCTTGGACTTATAATATACTATTTTACAAACATCAGAGTTTTGTGTTTTATTTTCTCAGACATTGTGCCATTAACTACCAACCTGTTAGTGTCTATGAGAAAAAATAATTTAAGAATGCACTTGACATTGTGCCTCTGATATGCATTTAAAATAGCTTTTTTTTTGGACATATGCATTTTAGTGTTAAATATCATTACTGAACATTTCTTTTAACCACCGATAAAATGATTACAGCTGAAACTAAACAATCACACACTGAAAATATTTTTTTCAGGTTTTCTTAAGATGTCCATAGCTGGAATTTTGGTTTTCGTTGATAAAGGTAAATTGTAGGACACTTTTCTTTTCCAATAAACGAATACGTAGCTCATGTAGTTATATACAAAACACGTTTGGACTTTCCAAAACTTGTTTGAACATGGTTTACCATGCAGAAGTAAAATGCTGTTTAAAAATATAATTTTTTTAATTGGTGGTGATGAGAAAGGTTTCAATGACCTTTTTCCCCTCAAAATGAGGTATTTTGATGTGGATAATGTGATTGGGTTTGTGCTGTCAGTCAACTGGAATGGATTAGGACTTAATATTTCATAACTATTTGGCTTCAGGGATACTTGCACTTTTTTAAAGTTAGCAAATACTGAAAACTAAAATTTCAGCATTCAACTCCAATAAAATATTACTTCCATCAGTATCAGTGCTTTCATAAAAAAAAAGAAAAAAAGAAAGAAAACCCCTTATCCTTAAATAATCCTTGGACACAACATATTGGTAATTAAATGTTCTTAAATTTACTTTAAATTGTGCATCTATACAATAAATATGTATATGAATAATTGTTTAAATGCATTTGACTACATCTCTTAGTACATTGTTAGCAAAATAACAATGTATAATCAAAGTCAAGCTCAGCTCATTTTTTCCCCTATAAAGCCTTTTAAATCAGATTTATTCTTTTTTTTCTATTTTCAACTCATGCTCTCTTTAATTTACAATAAATGTAAAGTTCGTAAATAACCAGCCTGTTGGTAATTACACAATTAATGGCATGTAATTAGAAAAGCAGTAATAGGCATCCTTATGGAGATATCTATGAGTCATTCCCACTGAATCTGTGTGTACATACATACATGCTGTGTTATGTCTACCACCTCTCTTTGAAACTGTTGAGCTTGACTTACCAAGCAGCATTTCACCTCTGGCAGTCACAAGTTTATATCTGGCACCCTTTCTCAAATGGGAGTGCGTTCTTGCAGATGGTGACCTTGGCATGCATGATAGGGAAATTAGCCCACATCACAAAGCCACCATGCCATTTGTGCCGGGCCTGGCACTTTGCTGGCAGTGCTGCAGTTGTAGGGTGAGGGCCTGTCAATGTTGGTAGTTAAATCCAAAGCCATGAGCTGCTCCTGTGAGGGCTTGTGAGAACTGACTGTTACTACTGAATGGTTCGCTTCATCTTTCTGCATCTTCACACTCACATCAGCCAGAAATCTTGCAGGTGTGGGGTCCATAAGGAGCCAATGAATTGTGACAAGCTACTCAGAACATGGCATGTTGGCTGTTGACATGTTTTGTGACTGTTCTGAAATATTGCGAGAGTCTCAACTTGAGAAGTGATGCATTCATGCACAGAAGTGAAAAGTGATTATGGCAAACTTTGAAAAATACCTGTGGCCACCTGCTTGGCTCTGAGCAGTCATCCATCTCTCAAACCTTCATTTTCGCCTTTAACCTGACATGCTATATAAGGTGCCAAGAGAGATAGTAACACAGTGTGACAGCCATGGTTTCTTCTGTTTTTGCTCTTTTTTTTTTTTTTTTGAGAAAAGCCATAATGTAAACAAAGTTTTTTGTGAAAACCTCCCTGAAGAATTAAATAATTCGGCTTTTTACAGTCTTCCTCAAACTTCGAAGTCTAGGGAGAGAAGTTCAGTTTGAACATCATCTGTGCATTAAATTCAATGAGAAGAATGCGCTGAATTTAGGAGATAGAAACCGACACGAGTTCTGAGTCATTCGAAATCTGTCTATTTCATCTGAAGCTGTGATCTTTATAACAGGATGAACAATAAGATACACCTTGACTTTTAGTGAACAGCGTCACTTCCCACAAATTCTCCAGAAAAGTTTTTTGTCTTAGCCAGCTACTAAGTATATTTTTGGGAAATTAAGAGCCGTGATACTGATATAAGAAATGAGCTTTCAATAGATTATTTAATACAGAGTAAATGTGTTATTGCTTATAAACGTCATGTGATTCTATTACAGAAGCTGGAAATAAAACATTGTGTGATCTTATTGATGTATGGCATGTCTAAAGATTTCATGTTTCATTGCAAGAGTCACAAAGCTTCATTTACAGTGGCACCTGTTAGTGTGTGAAGGCCACGAATTGTATCATTTTCTGAAAGCGTCAAATCACCTAGTGTTCTATGCATTGCTAAATATAAATCACCTAAATTAACAGATATCGGGTACTATTGAGATTTTTTTTATGTGTTTTACAAAATTGTAAAGTTTTGTATGTTGATTTTACGGTTCTTACTTCTTGTACGAACATGATTGTTTACTCTTATATTTTATTATACTAGTAGTAGTAAGTGCGTAACTTTAGTTTGCTATTTATTGTAACTGATCTAATAGGTTTATGAATATAAATGTGCAGTTGACTTTTATGGGTTGTTTTTGGCGCTAAATAAATAAAGTTTGAATGATTGATTATGATTTGACCTATTTATTTGGTTGTTCATATCTTTCCCATATATTTAAAAAAATATTTAACAATACTATAGATTACACTATTGATAGATTATAGTTTAGTGAAGAGCACTCACGTTTCTTCTGAGTCATTCAATTCCATTGTCTTTTTTTACTTTTACTAAAACTCATTCCAGACACTCAAGGTCACCTTACAGCAAGTTCAAAAATCACACAGAAACTCAGTAACACAATAAAACGACAGAAAAAATGTGTGCAAGAGCAGATCACACGTAGAAAAGCAAGTAGGCAGTGAGCAGAGATAAAAAGGCACAGGAAATGAAGTCCTTAATGATCAATGCTGAGAACACAGTGTGGAAGGCAGAGAAGAGTCATGTGGTGGCAGGTTGGAACAGGTGAGTGGGTTGGAAAAGGTTTATCATGGGTATGATGAGACCCTTTTCTTTGGCTTTTGAGTAACCTCTGGTTAATTTGGGTCTCTTGAAAACGCACAGGAATAAAAACACAGAAAACCTGGGTGATGGATGTCGCTTTTAGCTCGTGCAGCCTTTTTAGATAATTTTCTTTGTAATGATTTAACAATCATTAGTCAAAGTCGTTTCACTGGTACAAACAGTTCTAGGGAGGGTTTTTGGTGAATATAAATAGCTTTGTTAAAACAACTAGTTGTCTCAGATGCAGTTAATGCAGTTTAGTTTTTGACTGTCAGTTCTGTTTTAAAGCAACAGCGAAGGGTTTAATTTGATTCATCAATAGATGTTTGGGATCATTTTGACGTTTCAGATAATCATCTTGCAATTTTCTAGGTTTTCCAGGTATAATCTGATAAACCCTATGATATAGTTCCATAAACACAAGGCAGACAAGTTCTAGGTTAAAAAGTTTCATTATACATTAAAAGTGCAACCACCAATTGTATATTACTTTAAATTAAAGCTTTTGCTAAATAAAGTTTATAAATAAAGTGCAAAATAATGTGTTAACACAGATGGATTAATTTGTGGAATTAACATATAAACTTCATATGCTCTGATGTCATCCGTAACAAGCTAAAACTGTATCTGTTTTCAAGCCAGATAGATTCAAATAAAACTTTTAGATATATATTCATGCAAATCATGGAGACGAGTTTCTCAGATGCATGTGTCCTGTCTATATTCCCTAGTCTATGAGCTAAACCAATCAGACGTAAGAGTGGCAGGAAGCCAGACTTCTGATTGGTCTTACAGCAGGTCAATACATCAAACAATGTCTCTATTCTTTGCATGCCAAGGTTAAGACCGCTTCTTTTGTGGAAAAACTGTTCAGGCCGCTATCAAGCTCTATATTGATCTGTCTATTTCATCTTTTTAAGAGAATGTTTTAATGATAACTATGATTATGCAATTATTGACCGGGCCTACCAACAGCACAAAATTAAGCTGCACATGAAGGCAAGTACACAAAAAAGGACGATATCGGTTAATCTTGACTTAATTTGAAGAGTTTTTCATTCTTTTTTAAATCTTTGACATGCCATTTTCTTCCACAAATCAATTCGATGGAAACTCAAAGGAACATGAATTGCTCCACTGCAGTCATAAAGCTATAAAATAATTTACCATCTAAACGCAGAAGCAATTTAATATTTCCAGTTAAATAAAACTTGTTTTATTCCCTGCCTTTGTAATTTATTTTTTACTTTTGTTTTTGCTGTGCCTTGATTTGTTGAGTTGTTATCCGATTACTGTATTTTACACTGTTGTTTTGTTTTATTAGTATAATTATATTTACTCAATCCATAATTTTTAATTTACTGCATTCATGTATTGGGATTTTCCTTAGTTGTAGCTGTTTAAAGTCCTATAGAAATAAAGTTGAGTTGAGTTATAGGCAGGGCTACTGAAGAAAAGTTGAGAGCTATGGAGGAAGCAGTGCTATTGTGGAGACTCTGAGAAGATAACTACACCAGAGGTGTAAAGCACAGTAGATGGCTGTGGTTTTCATTTGATGCTCAGATGAACTTATTTACTGACTTAATAAATGTGTTGCTAAAATTTGAGCTGTGAAGGTTCTAGAAGAAGTAAATTTTTTTGATTGGGTAAGAGACAAAATGAAGTTATTTGGTTTCAGAGAAAAATTGCGGAGGATAAAGTTGTTAGAAAGAAGATTGTTCAATGTGTAAACCAAAGAAAGACCATGAAGACACAGATAAAACTTTTTTGACTCCAAATATAATCGGAGATGCTGGTTATTTGAGAATAGTTTTAGCAAAAGTACCAATCTCTAACAAGGGACTAACTATTCTAAACTTGAAGTGATTGTGTGTGATCTACATGTATTTAGCTTTTAATGGCCTGCACATCATGTGAACTTTGAACGGCGGAACACATCAATCACTGCTCAGATTGTGTTTGTCGTTGCATTAGTGAGCATGAATGACATTTAAATCTTACAAGTGTTGCTGCTGCCCTTTCACAGGCTACTTACGCTCTTTTAACTGTATATGATTCCGTCAATGACTGGAAAGTGTTTGGCGTGCGAATGCTAAGATTGCCAATTGCCACTGTACTGAAGGAGGAAAATGGTCTATAATTGCAGGTGGTCTCCCACAATGCATTTCATGTGCATATTAATGAGAGAAATTACGGTAAAGTGAAGGAAATTGTAAAAGAATGGATTGAAAGAGCAGGTAGAAATCTTTTGAAAATTATGGAGGAAATTTAAATATATGCAGCTTTTTTTAGTCAATTATTGCTGCAAAAATAGAAGTGAAGTGATTTCACCTTTACGAATCCGTCATATTATTTAAAGGCTAATTTTTGTAAAAAAAAATGAAAGGGAGTAAAAGATTAACTTCCTTTTAAGATGAAAATTAAAAGCAGTGCTTTTTTCATGAGTTTATGCACCATTGCAAATACTTTCTGTTTAACAGTTTGATTAAATACTTTCATCAATCACTATCTTGGCCTGTTTATTAATCACTTTATCAAGCAGTTGATGCATTGCTGCTTTTAATAGACTCCATTTATTTTGATTTCTCTCCCCTTTGTCTTATCGGCACACTCCCAATCTGGGGCTGATAAAGGGAGGGGCAGTGGAGGGGTGCGGCGGTGGATTGGATGGCTTTTACCACAGCTCAGTCTCTGAAACTTCATTATCATCATCCCACACTGACTTAACCAATTTATTAGAGCCAATATGTTTGCCGGGCAAGTGCTGAGTAAACCACACAGCCAAACTCAGATAAACAGTGGGCCATCCGTTTGCCTTTTCACCTGACACAGCGCTGATGCACAGTCCTAACAAGATTAATATCCTCTCATCTTCTTCCCCTCCCTTTTTCAATAGAAAGCCTCTCATGTTACGCTTTGACGATTCAGGCTCTAAATATGAAGAGTGACCATGAAGTAATATATTCTTTAAATCTGTTAAATAGATTCTTATATCTTCATTGTGTTTGGAAAAAAAAAGATCACAGCTGTATTGAGAGAAATAAATCTGCAAATACTCATAGCGCAGACCAATGGGACTACTAGGATCAAACAGAAGGGGTTCTCTTTTCTCTCTCACTTTAGGTATAATGATTATTGTAGTTTATTTTATCAGACGAAAGTGCAAAGCTTTCAATGGAACCATTAGATCACAGTCAAGGGAGAAAGCCCCGGTTTGATAACAGAACAATTATAATGATAAAAAAATTCTATAAATACAACGTGTCTGTCATGCCATATTTGAAATATGTGGGCGTTTTTATTTTGTAATTTGAGAGAAAATCAAATGTAACAATTTTAATTACTGAAGTAGACGTTTGTCCTTAGAATTTAGGTTTCATCTTTTAGACATAAGAAAGTTCCTCCACATATAAATGAGTTGCAATGTGTTCAAAAACTAAGCAAATACTCTCAATCAATCAATCAATCAATCAATCAATCATACAATCAATCAATCAATCAATCATTTAATCAAAGTGTTTTTTAACTTCACAAAGGCCTGGTGAGTATTAAATATGAGTTCCTATTGGATAATTCTATGGGGTAGAAATGGAACTACCATGAATTACTAACTTAGAGATTGTAAAGTAATTTTTATTTGTATGCGGAAATTGTTTATTTAAACAGACCTGTCTCTGACTTCCTATAATAGCCAATTTTAAATCCATTTTGGAAGAGAAATAAAGTAAGCAAAACACTTATTTTATATTGATGTTGGACACACACACACACACATGAAGAGAACATACTCCTCTGAGGTTACAGGGAGCCTCGTTGAGCGGGACAGGTGCTAATCGCCTCCCCTGAATAAAACCTATGTGAACTTAAAATGCTTCGACGAACAGATTGCCGGACAGCACCTGAAAAAAAAATGCATTATATATTATAATCTGCTCAATATTTTGATATGCCTTACATTTTTACAAATACACATTTCTATTTAGAAATATCAATATGCAATGCAACCTCAGAAAACAAGCATCATTGTTCGTATTTCTGGGAAAATTAAGCATTTTTTTTCAGGCAATGTATGTACTACAAGGTATGAATTTTTGCTCCTGGGGGGCTAGTAGATAAAAAAGACTCCTTTATACACTTTACTGCTCTAATCTTAAAGGTTTTAAAGTTGCAGAGGCGTTGTTTGACAAAAAGGTACGATTTTCCATCCTTTTCACAGGTGTCAGAAAATGTCCATTTTCTAGAAGCCCAACTCTTCTTTCATCCAGCCCTGATTAGCCGTTCTGGTCTCACCTCCTGGCTGGCTCACCAATCCCCAGCACTATCAGCCTATCCATATCTGTTCTCCGTCAGCCTTTACCTTTCTCCTTATCACTCTGTGGTGTTCTAAAAACCCATTGTCTGTATCATCTGAGGCACAGTGTGTGCTCACCAGGCATCGGGGCAGGGATAAAAGGAGGACACAAATGTGCAGAACACAGGTTGTACTAGTGAATAGAAAATTGCACTTAAGTGGCCTTCGTCAACCCATCAGCCAGCACTGCTTCTCTGGAGCCCGTAAGAAGGGCGCTGGGCTCAGGCTGTGAGGGCTGGCCAGGGGGGCACAGGCAAACTTGAAAGCTGCCATACATTTGCTGCACTCTCAAAAACAAGCGTTTCACACCTGAATCCTTTCACGCAGGGGCCTCTGAGTGTCCCCCTTCAAGGTATTTAATTGGCTATTGCCTCTGAGCTTGTTGAACGGGGCCATTGTGGTGAGGCGACAGGCAGCCAAGTATGTGGAATGAATAGGGTCCTTCTCCCAGATGGGTCGGGGGCATTAAAAATGGCCAGATCACTTCTTAGTGTTGACTGACAGGGAGAAGAGAGAGTTCATGTGTAGACACAACAGAACCTCACCTGAAATAAAATCGAGACTCGCTGTGTTGTTGTATTCGGAGCATGATTTGCAAAAAAAGATTTGTTTTGACATGCGTGTGCTGACGTTAAAATGACCATGAACTCGTTCGGGTGCTTGCTATTTAGTAGCGCAATGGAGGAGTGATTGAGGTGGACCGCGGTACAATACACGATGGCCTGTTTTCTGAAAGGAGCTTGTGTACCAGCAGCTAAACGTGAATTCATCTTTGTTGCAGAGTTGTGTAATTTCCTTGAAGTGAAAAGTGCACTGCGTTGATAAAAGCTGTATTCATCTCACCTCTGAAAAATAATTATGCTGGGTTTTTAGACGTACAAATAGGATGTGTAATGGAAGCTTCACAGTACCTTTAAGATATGTATTTTCTGTTTTTGAGCCATCTGCCTTGCTCATTCAGTTTTGAATTAGCCCGAGGCAGCAGGTCTCTCCAATGGCCTTGCTTTCAGGCTAGAAAAGGGGGGAAGCAGAGGGGCATGCTGACTATCTGGACAGCCTTGAGGCAGACTAGTGAAACTAGGTGCTAACTCTGCGTTTTAAGGGCGGGGCTGATTGTTTGGATTCGCAGAGGCTCATGGGACATCTCCTACAAAGGGTTTGATTCAGTAGTGGTGTTTCAGTTCACAAAATGAAAATGTGGACACATTTTGTGGCATTAGTCCATCTTTCATTCCAAATAATACAGAATACCATGTTGGCAGCATTAAATTTGCCAGTAGAATTAGCGATATTTTTTCATACCTCGCACATGAGTACTTTTTGGGATTTTAATTCACCCAATCAGAATATTTTATGTTCAAACACTTAAAAATATATTTACTTTAGCAAAGAAACATGTGATATACACAGCAAATATACTTTATTTATTGTTCTTTAACCTTATTTATTCACATTTAGGATTCAAACCATGTGTGGTGTTCTCATTATTTTTATTTTGACAGGGCTGGAGGGTCTGACCTATTGCATTTTGGGGCATTTAATTCACTACAATAAACCTATTGCATTTTGGGGCATTTAATTCACTACAATAAACCTATTGCATTTTGGGGCATTTAATTCACTACAATAAACCTATTGCATTTTGGAGCATTTAATTCACAACAATAAACCTATTGCATTTTGGGGCATTTAATTCACTACAATAAACCTATTGCAATTTGTGGCATTTTTATACTGACATGTACAATTTTATGTTTATGTGTGATTTATGTTTGTGTTAGAATGGATGTAATATAAATGTGTAAGGGGGTATACAGTGTGGGTCATAAAAAGTTGTTCTGAAAAATGTTTTTCACAGAAAAATAGCCAAGGCCAGCTTCAATTTATAATTGCTGCATGATTTTTTTTTCTTTTTATGAAAACTGAAAATGAGTTCCACAGACCCAAACACCACACAAAATAACTAAAATAACTACCACTAAAATTGTATACTTCAGTGAAGATGATTAATGGATCTAAAATGCCTTTTTAGTGCTGGAAAGCTCAAGTTCGCTGCATTCTCCATTGCTTTTGAAATCAAGCACATGTGACAACACCATCTAATTATTCTGTCCGTATTTCCCCACCTGCCACTAACACTTTTTAGGGGCTAAAGCTTAAAACACGTTAGCTCACAAATGATCTGTTGTATTTACATTAACACCTCAGCTGGTTGCACAGACGGCCGCTGATGGAAATCAATCCATTAGAGGCATTGAAAGCACGTTTGTCCCCTTTTTATGGCAAATGGACTTTTTGTATTTGACTTAAAAAGCAATTGTTACGCCCCTCACAGCCAAAACAAAAACTCGTGACCACTTTCATGGATCTGCAGTTGAATGCAAAATGCATCTTTCTTTCCACGTGTTTGGTGTTTTCTAGAGGTCACGGTCTTTGAGCGATCCGTCTTCATCAAAATCAGATCTTACAAGAGAGAGATCTAATATCATGGCTGCAGGTCCGGCTAGGATTGCTGGGCCTGTTGAATCAGTCACTGACATGAGAAATGCGATATTAGAAAACAGAAGTGTGTATGCTTGGGTGTGTGTGTGTGTGTGTGTTTGAGTGCCAGTGTACTTCCTGAATCCTCATCTTTCCGTAAGAAGCCAAGAGTTGCGGTCAGAGAGGTGGAATGGCGAAGGGAAGGTGGCAGGTTCAAACTCCCAAGTGAGATGTTTCAACAAGACGCTTAACCTGGGAGGCTCCAGTTAATATTCTACTGAGTAAATACATGAGCTGTAGAAGGTCACCGAATGGCTCAGAGAAAAGCAAAGATGACCAGAGGCGAGGAGTCAGGTTGAGTCTGTATTAGGTGCAAGTTTACTAGTCCTAGAAACCTATTGTTGTTGTTAAAGAGAGAACATAGTAAAATCCGGAGAGTACGTTTAACTCTTTCCAAAGTAGGACCAAAATAGAGTAAAGTTTACTCCAAATAGAGTAAAAAAAAGAAATAAATAAGACTCAAAATTTCAATTAGGTTATCATCTAAAATGTTGCTACTTATATTCCGTGATAGATGTTTGTATTTCACTATTAAAAACATCAAATATTTTCCTCATTACAAAAAGTAAAAAATAAGAGTTTAACTTGACCTTTTTAAGAGTTCAAGCCAAGGGGTTCAGTGTTACTTTAATTCTATTTAGAGTAAGACCAAATAAGCTCAAAACAATATGATGCTGTGTTTTTCTTTATTTAAATGGGAAAATATTGTGCTTTTATGTAATTGTATAACAGGAATACGCTAAATGAACCATTTTTCACAAATAACAGATACCACTGTGTCGTTGTACCAAATTCTATTGACCTATTTTTTTTTATAGTTCATCATAATTTTTTTACATTTTATTTCAGGACTAGATGGCCTTTCTGTCTATAGTTCATCATAATCAGAGTCACATGTAAAACGTCTTTACTTGAATTCATAGTAAACATACAGAGAAAATCTCAACGAGAACACAAAGTTACAGAACTAATTTTTTCAGGTGTTTCCTGTACAGATCTTTGTGCATAAAGAACTCATACAAGACATGTTTCTTACCAGCTATTATTTTTATTATATTTTTTTACTTTTTTTTTATTAAAACACATATTGTCATGTCTAATTTATAGTTGTTTTCTCATTTTAAACTTAAAACTTAAACTTGAAAAGGTTGTTAAAACGTTACCTATAAAAACATTAAAAATGGTATTTAAGTTTTACAAAATTTTAAGTATCAGCTAAAAAATATTTACAATTAAAACAATTAATAAAAAAGGAAAAATGGAACAATTATGAAACTCATTTTATTGATTATTTTAGAAGAAAATGTGTTTAGTTTCATGAAACATTTTGCTTTGAGAAAGAAAAGATTTGTGTATTTAAAAAAAGCTGTTTAGTGAAGCTAAACACATTAAGATCAAGTACATTGAGCTTCATCTGCCCTGCTCTCTCTGCCAGCTCTTCTTTCTGTGTTCCAGGTTCAAAGCTGGAATCCCGAAATCAATAAAGCAGCAAGATGGCCAGCCCCAATAGCTTTCACTTCATATTAGAGTCTGTTCAAATAAAGAGAGGAAAGAGAACGACTCGCCTCATATTAAGCATCATTGTCAACATACAAATTGATTAAAACAGCATAATAATCTGACTCTGAAATCAGTGATGAAGCTAATGAAATGAGGAAAAATGAAAGAAAGAAGTCAGGGGCAGCAGTGGCTTAAGTGATCTGGCAGAGAGTATGATGGCCTTCCTGTCAGAATCGATCAGTCGTGCTGAAATTAAAAGCCAGTGAGTAAACCGCACTTAATCTAGTGTGTTTTCCTCGTGGCCCCTCGGTCTCAGCCAGAGCAGGTATCCTGCCCCTCTGCACTTGGAACACTGGTTGTCTGAAGGGCCATGGCACCGCCAGGGTGCACAAATGTCAAAACCTCTCTTTGGGTCTAGTTTTTGATAAATAGAAATGTCAGGGAACTGGTTGGGCTTTTTTGGATTATGAAGAAGTATTAAGTTGTGCTCTGGTCTTTGTGATTAGAAGACACAGCAAAGAGCGGCACCTTTCACCCGGCAACAGACCGCAATCAGTCCTCCTTGGCCTAAAGCTCTTGTCTCGGTCCGAAAATGTTAAAGACTTCTTTAAATAAAGAATATGTGCATGGTCCCCCATGCAGCCACTTCTTTCAGTTAGAAAATAATCTGCTTACATCATTAAGCTAAGCTTGCAGAAACTAATTACCAGATGTCATGTTCCTTTTTTCTTCTTCTTCTTTTTTTGCATGTGTGTGCTTTTAAAGACCTACCACTATTCCACCCTTACTTGTGCCCCCTCCTTCTATGGCACCTCTATATGGCACCTCTATACAATAAAACCATTTGCAAATAACTACAATTGGAAAAAATAGGGAATTAGTGAGAGCAAAGGGAACAGATAGAGGGACTGAAGACCTGGCTTGTGCTTTTCACCTCCTCCCTCTTGTTTTGTATAGGCTCCAGTCATGGAGGGCTAATAACCTGAACTGAGAAAAAAGGGAAATAGCAGGAAAAGAAGCAAACCGAATGGACCAGGGCAATTGAGGTTCCCCTCGTACATTTAAACTTATCACTTTATAGCTATTGAGAAAAATTAAAAGGGACACTGTGACGGTTCTCCAGAAGACAACTAAGCTTACAAATGTTTCTCACTGATTTATTTATTTATTCATGTTTTTATCTATTTAATTATGTTTTTATTTATTTATTTATTTATTTATTTATGTGTGGATGTATGTATGTATTTATACTTGTATGATTTTTTATTTATTCATTTGTTTGCTGTACATTGATGGTTGTACTTTTTATTTCATTATAATACAGAAGCGTCTGCTTAAAAAAATACTTTAGCATTTGTCCATCATGGCTTAATAACGGAAATATATGTTATTGTTATGGAAATATATATATATATATATATATATATATATATATATATATATATATATATATATATATATATATATATAGTAATAAGTATACTTTAAACTGCATCGAACTTTGTTGAACGAATTCATGCATTTGTTTATACGGGTTAAAACTGGTTTATACGGGCGCGAAAAAATATCGGTTGAAAACGAAAAAGAAACCCCTAGCAAACAATAAATTTACGTGAATATTACAAACTCAAAACGAAGCTAAAATCAACCATCGAGCTTTACATATAGTAGAATTTAGTAGAAAAGAATGGGTGGTAATGTTATATGTTAAGCAAATGAAAACAAAGTTTAAATATACATGTTAACTTCGAGGAGTTGCGAACCAAAACATTTAATAAAAAAATAAAACATTAAGAATAATTGATTAGAGCTGATAATAGAGCTTGCTATTGTCGGCCAATAATATGATTTTAGTGCACGCATTTCGTCCAAACAGGCCTTCAATAATTAGTTTAACCGCAATAAAAAAATAGTTTTTAAAATGGAATTACAGACTAAAATAAATAAATATTTTGAAAGTAAGTTATAATAAATAAAACGTACTTGACAATGCCGAGAGAAGGAGAGAGAGTGTGAAGAAGAGAGAGGGAGAGAGAACCTCTTATCGCAATTCTAACGGTGTTCCAGTGATTCATGGCGGTCATTTAGGCGATAATACTCTCATTCTCAATACTTACAAACAGGCGCCGCAGCTATCTGTGAAGTTAAGTCGGCTGGACGCAGGGCGCGGAGCAAGGGACGCTGCTGCTGCCTGACTGAGAAATTGACAGGTTCATTTCGGAGCTGATGATAAGAACTGGGACGCGCAAACACGCTCGATGGCGGGCTCTAGAGCTTGCGTGCAGCGCCATCTATCTATAGCGCGGGGTGCTGCACCCTCAAGCTTTCGACTGAGGAGAAGAAAAGTTCTGAACTCTTCAGGCTGAAACTGAATATCATTTATTTCAAAATACAATGTATGAGTTGATGCTGAAATGTGTAGTATTTTGAGAAAAAAATACATGTGCTAACATTTTGATATGGCTGTCTACTACTTAATCTGCACAGTTAAATAATTTAATAAACTGATTTAATAAAATGTCAAAAATATAGCGAAGGCCTTTGTTTACAAGCAGTGTAGTACAATCGAAATTAAATTGATTTATTTACACTGTCAAAATTTGGTTCTGACGACTGATCAAATCAGAGTTTTCTTCCACGTAGTTCTAAAGTTTTTTTTTGTTTATTTATTTTAGCAGTTACTTGTTTTTCCTGGTATTTATTCATCTGTATTTAATTGTTATTTCAAATGTGTCAGTATATGGTCATAAAATATTGATTTGAAATTCAAAATGTTGCACTTCAGTTTGAGTGGAGCTTTTTTTCTCCTCGTAATTCATTTGTATGTGTATCTAAAAAATGTATATTCTATATTACTTAAACATAATTTCGTTTGTCAGTACAATATTGGGCTCATGCTGATTGCGTGCTTGTTGGCTGTATTTGGAAGATGTTTATATTTAATGACTTAATTTCTCGTTGATCATTTAATTATAAATACAATTTCCGTTAAGTTTTCAACTAATAGAGATGGCAAAGTTGTGAAGAAACCTGGAAACTTGTTCAGCAGGAAAACATTTGAAGAATCGGAGCTTTCTGACCTCTTTCTGCAACGCGTCATACATTATAATGTGCAGCGTCGGCAAGCAAATCAATGGGTTCACGAATCAGCTAGCGTCATCGTTTTTCATTTGCATAGAAACGCGATGCGTATTAAAACTCATAAAGCATGCTAAACAAGTCGTTATTAAAATTAATATTAATAAAAAAAAACTAAAAATTGAATTTTTAAGCGAAGTGTTCTTGAACAGCAATATAAATTAATTACTGCCTTTCTCTGGAGATCTGGGTTGTAGTGTTCCCAGGACCATGGTCCCTTCTGGGTCCTTCTGAATTGAATTATCTGGCTCATGGTGCCTGTGCTCATGTATCTCCCAGTGGTGGGTCAGTTGGCTGTGAATCCAGTTCGAAGTTCAGCGTACTGAAACCTTTAGCTTCTGTGCTGCTCTGTAAAGCTGCCATGCTTTTTGATCAAAATCAAGACTTCAAATGAGATTATGCAAAATTTACATACCTAATCAATTATTTAAAACGCCAAATATTTGATAGAATCCAACTTGCTTTTTACGTATTTAAAATATCAGTTATTACTTTTGCATATATCCAATAAGAAAGGGTTCAAATGTATGTGGTTTGCCATTTTAGTCTTAAAACAAATATAAAAAGCGTAGCATTCATTATCTTTTTTCAAGTTATAGATCTTAAGCTGAACATTTGTTTTAACTGCCTGCTCTGCATGGAATCATCATCTCAAACCCAAAAGGGGAGTACCAATAGCAGAGCAATTTGGCATCATTATAAAGCAGCGCTACCTGGGCAGTGGCGGTGTTCAGACACACTTGGCTTGTGTCTAGTAGGAATAGAACATTATGATGTGACAAGTCAACAGTGTCCCCAGAGTAGAGGCTCTCTCAAGCGCTTGCCAAATTGCCAACTTGGTGTTAACATTTTTACCAGTGACTATCCCTTCTGCTTCTTTTTAATGCCTGTCCTATACTAATACTACAGACTTGATTTGTGCATTTAATATCAGTGAGAGTAAAATAACCCTAAAATTTTATGTTTAAGTAGAATGTAGATCAGGTAACTGATTGCCCTGAAGTGCAGCCAATGGAATGGTTAGCTCTCAAACCATACAAAAGATGGGATGAATTGCAAATCAACGGTGATAAGTGACTCTTAGCTCCAGACTCAAAACGAAGGCACAAAAATGGCACCATTGACCTGATGGGACAATTGAACTGGGGCTTACTGTGCTGAATTCACGTGTGTGACATGAAGATGCCTAAAGAGCTGATGACCGACTTCACCTCAGTCTAGCTCAAGCTGCAACGTCTCCTATTATTCCAACATTCAGTCAAGCACCCTAGGAAAGCATAAATGTGCATTGCCACCGATTAATCATTAGCCATGTTTGGTTTCATGTAAAATCACTCCTTGAATCTACAAGCTGTCCGAAATTACCTAGTTGTTTCTGGAGTTCCAAAACTAAGGCAGTTGAACAAAATTGAGTCAGTTAATGTGCATTTGAATGCCTAATAAAAATATATCAAAAGTGTTGTGTAACCCCATAGAAGAGGCAGGTGTGGCCTGGTGAATAAGGAGATCGACTTGTGATCGGAAGGTTGGAGTTGAAGATGGTGTGAGGGATGAAACACTTGCTCTCTCATCTTCTCATCTTCAACAACCACAGCTGGGGTGTCCTTGAGCAAGGCACCAGTTTCCCGACTGCTCTCCTGGTGCCGCAGCCATGCCTGCCCACTGCTCCGGGTGTGTGCTCACGCTGTGTTTGTTCACTGCTGTGTGTGTACACTGGATGGGTTAAATGTGGAGCACAAATTCTGGGTATGGGTCACTCCATATCTGGCATATCTTTCACTTTCACTCTTAAGAAAATGTCATGTTTGATGGACTTTTTAAAATTCCTTATACACAATTAAAGTGCCAAACTTTAATATTTTACTCTAAAAAAAGTCTAAGTGTAAAGTTGCAAATTTTTATTTGACAATAAATGTATTTTTAAACATTTTATAAAAGCGGATGTACTGCCATTTTACCTTTAACTGCTGAAACAAAACAGAATCCTAAACAAAAAAACACCACAGACAGACAAACATATGAAATATATGAATCCTTATGAATAAAAAGACAGATTTTAGCTGTTAGACATTTTTAAATGTAATTGTGCTACTTAGACAAGGTCTATGTCCAAATTTTTATAACACATTTTGGTTAAATATATTTGAGTATATTGAAGCAGGTAAAAGTGAGCTGTTTTAGGTGTAAAATAACTCATTACAGTTTTGGAAAAGTATATAAAATGTATATAACTGTTAATTTCACTGAACATTTCACATTCAAGCCATTCCCCAAAACTTTATATTAAACTTATATATAATTTGTTTTGTATATTATTATTATATATATTTAATTTAATATATCATATGAAAAATACCTTTTTTTCTGAATAAACCTCTCATGCAATACATTTTTTTCTTGTTGGGTGGTATCATTCCATCCTAACGTATTGAATCTTAGAAGCATTGTTCAAATGTCTCATACGATTTGTGTGTTTTTTTTTTCACATTTCTTTCAGAAGAAAGTAACAACCCGCAGTGATAAAATAGCAGACTAATCTGAAAATGAGAAAGGAAGGTATTCACAAGCAATAAGTGGCTTTATCGTCTTTTCTGCTGGTGTTAATTCTCTCATTGGTGAGAAGCAGCTTGGTGTCACCTGGGGGCTCGAGTGGACGCTTGCTTTTCATGGCACCCCCCTTTAGTTCTGACAGACAGATAGACAGCAGAACAACGAGCGGCATTGACTCGGGAAGGGTTAGAAAGGACACATCTTTCAAAGATCATCCCAAGCACCAACCGCTTGATCTCGTGTCACTCTGAGGGGTACAGGACTGTCCTTTTGTCTTTGAAAGCTAAACGGCTAATTGTGATGGATAAAATGGGGGTTTAAGTGGGAGGGGCCTCTGTAGAAAAGCGTCTGGATATGAAATAAACTGCATGAAAAGCTATTGAGGATAATAAAATTAGTTATGGGAGGGAATGAGATGGAGAAATGGGAAAGGCAGAAATAGAGGTGGAGAGAATTTGATGCGCTGACCCTCATCATCTATGGTGAAAATGGGAGATTAGAAACTGTGTCATGCTAATTTCCATGGAGATTTTTTGTCATTTGTCCATGCAGTCAAGCCCACCCCTCCCCCTTACTTCAGACAAGATAGGGTGGTCTGCCATGTCACATTTCTGCCCCTCGCTGTGCCCAGGCGTCCTGAGATTACTAGAGCGAAGCTGACGTCTCTATCATCCCTTGACACCTCTGCGCCCTTCTCCCATCACTCCTCACCAAACACGCTCACCTAGAAGTCAGTCAGAAGATGGCTTGATCATTCTGCAAACTTTCTCATTTTTTCCCATCCCTGCTCTCATCATTTCATAGAAGTGCCCTCTCTCGCTTTCCTGAACCTTTTTCTTGTGTGTTCTCCTTGTCTCGATGGCTTTCTGTCTGCTCTGAGCTCGTGCTATCCACATCAAAGGAGAATCAAGGGTCACAAAGCCACCTGGATGGAATATAAATGCAGCGAGCGGCAGGGAAGGATGGGAAATCAACCCTCTAAAGATAGCTTCATGAACCCCTCATCATCCTCCATCATGTGCACTATAGATGATCCTGGAGGAACACTTGAATTCACCAAAAGCAAATGCGAGGAAGATTATAGAGATTGAAGGAAAGCTATGTTTGTCTTTTTTATGGCTATCTTCTTGTTATATTCTACACATAAACACTGATTCTAGATCCATCTGGGAATTGATGCACACTCAATAGACAGAAGCATATTCCATGTTTCTTATCTTCAAACATACTGTAGTCTGCAAAAAGGGAAGGGGAGGTCCTCTCTTTACTGAAGTTTTTACACAAATGAATATAAAGTTATACGCATATTGTCAAGATTATTATTAGAAGTCATCATAAGAAGTTTAAAACACACAGGTGCTAAAGATCAATTTAACTAAAATGTACTAAAAGAAATAAAATAGGCATTATACAAACATCTTTGTAATGTTGTAAGCTTATATTTTGGGGAAGAAAAAAATATATACTATATATATTAAAATATATTGCAAAAAACTCGTTATAACACCTTGTATGGACAGGTCTGTGGACCCATTTTCAGTTTTCATCAAAAGAAAAATGATACAAGCAATTACTATTTGAAACTGAATTTCACTGGCCTATGCTGATTTTCTGTGAAAAACATATATCAGAACGCATTTTTATGACCCCACACTGTATACCCCTCCTACACATTTATTTTACACACAAGATGTTCGGGTCTACTGGACCCGGGGCATGTAAAAGTAAAAATTTTAGAATCTGTACACTTATTCTGTCTTCCAACACAAAAATAAATTAAACATTTACATTTCATTATAAAATTGTATGATTGTGTGAATTAAAAGCCTCAAAATTCAATGGTTCTAGCAGTCCAATAATGAGAACAATATGGTTTATATTCTAAATGTGGAAAAATAAGGTCAAAGAACAAAAAATAATGTATGTTTGCTGTTTATATCAATTGTTTCTTGGCTAAAGTAAATATATTTTACGTATTTTAACATAACATGTCTTGATTTAAAATGAAATTAAAATCTGAATTAAAATCCCAAAAATTAATGGGTCCACCAGAGCCGCAAAGAGCCCGAGGAACAATAAAATGAACACCACACAAGGGTTAACCTTTTTCCAAACAAACTTTTTTTTTAATTTGGTAAACATATAGGATTGCATTTAGAATTTAATTTTCAATGCCACATTAGCTCATCGTATGGCTGTGCAGAAATTAAAAGACCCCTCGTTCAAAGAATCATGTTTTTAAGAATAACACACGCTAAAAATAAATTATTCAAATGACACCAGGGTTCACTCTAATGAATGACTCCATCACTGAAGTCCTAAACAACTAAAAACATGTTTAAAGCTCCAGCCTTCACCTCTTCAATCTGGTGGTTTTTGTCACATCTTGATGCGATATCGCAGGTCAAAGTTGAATCCTACTCAACTTTTGATCTAAGTTGATTCCAGGATCGTAAAGAGGCACCCTGAACTTACATCGTTGCATGTGATCCTATTCAAGCTAATAATTTTTTTTTTTACTTTTGACACCAGGTCGTAACATATTGAAAGTAATAAATAAAGATCTGTCAAAATGATTAAAAATGCAATTTTAAGACAATAATCTCCTACACAACTAAAGAAGACATTTTATGATTATCAGTAAACTTTTGATGGGTGTGTTCAGTTCTTCTGATTCGTCTCAATGACAAAATTAGCTGAACTAATTAAACCAAATGAAAAAGAGCTATTTTCTCTAAGATTATATTTTACAAAAAAATGATAAAGAAAGGGGTTCAAGACCAAATGTTAGATTCTTTATAATTATTTAATTGCTCATTTAATAAACATTTTGTAATATTTATTTATCATCTATTTATCACTTTTACTACACGAACGCTTAGGTGAGAGGAACACTGCAAGAACAAATGTTACTCAACTGGAAAAAGACATGTCACTGGTTGTAAAAAGCATGTCAAGAAAAATAACACTATCAAATCATGGAAACATCTCTCTGCAGTTTGAGTCGAATATCGGCAAACAGTGGCCAGAAACTACTCTCTATTGATTCCACTCAAGCTTGAGACTCCCATGGCAGGAGGGAAGCTGTGGCTTTGTGTTGTTTCTGGAATCCTGGGAAAAATGTCAGATAGTTTATTGAGCACAACACTGTGGTGGAAATATGTAAACAAGCTTTGTCGGAGGCCCTGGGCTGAAGACTGCTGCCAGCAGAGGATCCAAGCTTCCCGCTGTATGTCAATATCATGCTCCACTTTGATTTAAACATCTGTGAAATACGCCTGCATCTTTCACTGTGAAGATCGTCTCCTTAGGAATGTTTGATAACGGTTCTCAGTTACAGGAAAACGGTTATGCAACCTATCATGTAATAGCGATTGTGCCCAAAAGATAACTCTCAACAATTGGTGAGGTCTGCTAACAGCCAGAGCAGCAAAGTGAAAAGAAAGGGAAGAAAAGTTGCCAGCCGTCCTTGTTTGAATGTGATGGCTCCACGCAGAGGCTATTGGCTGTGGTTGCTTAGCATTATCATCAGATAAACACGCTGCCGGAAGATGTCAATGTCTCCATTAATGCTGGGCCTGCCACACAGGCTGTGCTTGATTGACACAGGGGTTTGTGGAGTGTGACGGGGGGTTGTAAATGTTAACTCTTGCTGGCTGTCTCTCTCGGCCTGGCAGCAGCTTTCTCATCTGATGGCTCTGGGGAATGAGGAACCCCAAAAGACGCCAACGTTAAGTGAACACACACAGATGTTGTCCTCTAGCTGTCTGCTCACACTCAAACGACTTAATACAGGCATTGTGTCAGGCTTGTGGTGGGAAAACTTACAGTTCATTAAGATGTTGACAGATGCATTAAGTTCGGCTGGGATTAAGATATAAGATTGGAATTGTCACAGTTTAAAAGAAACATTATCTTCTAGCGGTAGTGCTTTTCTCCTGGGAAGCAAGGGGTAGTGGTACTCCCACTGAGCAGTATGGGAGACTGCATTGAACATTAACAATAGAAAAAGTAACTATTGTTTCTTTCATCAGAAATATGTCATTATTGCAATGCAGTTATCTACATCATTATCGAGCAACACTAGATGTTAGAGATGCAATGTGACGTGGTACTTGCAGATCAGACAACTAACCATATTTTGTGTAAGCAATTGGGAAATAATAAAAAAAATGCTTGTTTTACTAATGGAGTACATTTGAAATCATTTTATAATGGATTTTTCTAAAATCTGTACTAAGACCTTCACAATTTCTTGTTTTATGGAATCAGTCCAGTTTTGCAAGTTTTTTTTTGCAGTGATAAAAAAGTGAATTGAGTATGCTGTCCAAGGAAGGGTCCCATAGCCAGGAAAGTGACCGGGGCTAGGGAATCACCCATCCACTAATACCGAGAGGGGTTTTCCTTTCAGTCATCACATGAGAAGCTAGGGTAGCTGCTTATATCCTTATAGTAACAAAGCATCCTTAATTTTAGTAGAATTTGGTAAAATTCACATTCAATCGTCACATTCATTGCTCTCATAGTCATTTACAAGCTCATCAAGTTTGTCTGATCACAGGCAGGCCCAAAGTTTCAGGGTCCTAAGAAAACCTTTTGTTTTTAAATTAATTTATGTATAAAATCTTTATTGGTCAACACATTAAACCTTTACATCTATAATCTATTCAGTTGGCATCTGACCAAATATATGGCAGAAGATTTTAAATATAAAGGTTCTGAATTAAAAATGTCTTTTTTAGACAGTGACCCAGGCTAAAGATCTTTGTCAGTAAATCTGAGTGACTCGAGACACAAATAAACTACACTTTAATACTTAAAACTGAATAGGAGTGACAAGATTATTTAAAATTAAAAGTCCTCAAAAACAGAGGATACTCACAGTCTGCTAGAAAAACAACTTTAAATTAGAAAACTTAACCAGTGAAAACTAATAAGTGCACACTTGAAAAACATGAAGCACAGCTGAAAATGTCCCAATATCATGAGGACATTCCTAGTGTAGGATGTTGTGAACAGTTATTTGCCGAATACAATGATCAAGTGAAACGCTGAGGATTTGAGCGGCTACCTTGCCCAGCACAATCTTCATCAAACAGAGTGCAAGCTGCAAAAAACATTGGCGAAGAAGCTACGGTGTGGGAGGTACGAAACAAGATGTTTCTGACTTCTCAGTGCTCAAAGAATTATTATTTTCCATGCAAAAATATTCATATTTGAACCGAACAAAGTAAAACAAATATCTAGTTTAGTAAACCTAAAAAAAATAAATAAAAAAAAGCAGTCTAATGCATACATATCACAGGAATATTGTAATTTTTTGTTAAGTTAATGTTATTAGTTCCACATTTCTGAAATGGATGCTTATTGTTTTGTTACATACATCTCATGAATCTTGAACTAAAATCCCACAAACGTTGATATGATAAATACCTTCCATGATAAATTAGTTTATAAATGTTTTATATTTCTGCTTGTAGCTATTCTAATTTTCTGTTATGGAGATGTCTATCTTTTTAGAGGGGAAATGAGTCTTTCTCCAGGGCTACTGTAGCTTACTCCTACTATAGCTGTGTCTTGCTCCATTGTAAAGCCATAACATCAAATTGTTTGTTATTAGTTTTTGTATTGATTGGGATTAGGAAGTGCACATACCATGTAACAGAGACATGCACAAATGTTAGTGGGAAACGTGTTTTTATTACTTCCATTGTTTGCCATTTGTATGCATTTTAACACAATGTTTTAATGTATTACTGTTTTGGGAATGTTTAGGCATAAATAAAACTAGTTATAGATGCACAGGATTTGATCTGCAAAATGATTTAATGATACCCCATAGGAAAATTCTGCTCAGGGCCTCCTGAACACTTGGACTTAAACTGCATTACAGTGAATCCCAGACTTGATTTTAAATATTTATCTGTTCATTTATTGATGGTAATTTACAAACAATAAATATGTTGCCAATTACACAGATAACAGATTCATTCTAATAGTCCCAAATAAAGAGGACTTGGTTAAAATTTGATAAATTTTAAATGAAAATGTGACACAAAAGGAATCCAGACAATAAACGACTATAGTATAAGAACGTTATCTCCTCTGTAAATATCAGAGATTTAGCGCATCTCAAATTGGCAAGGTAAAGTGAAACACATCAGCAAAAGATTTATCTTTTTGCAGCATCGTGAACAATTTTAAGTTGGTTTTATTGGCAGTTTTGTTACAAGATGGGGCTTATACAGCTTTGGCAAGTTATCACTGTGTACCACCTCAGTCTGAGAGATTATCCTCTTCCCATGGACCGCTAACCACACCATAGCCCTTCTCTATTAGCTCTTCAAGCCACAATATAAAAAGCTGTACATTCAGCACAAATGTAATGCACTTAAAGCATGCCACAAGTAAGCACATCCAGCGGCACAATGGGCAGGATATGGGCTTTTCCATGCTTTCATAAAGTGAACAGAGAGGTGTTCCAGTCAGCAACGGAGCCGTTGAGTCTGGGCATACAATACTTTTTGATATAAGTACAACTATTTGAAAAAAATCAGTGAGTGATCCATGCATGTCTGTTTTTTTAAGTAAAATATTATATTAAAATGTATTCATCTATACACTATAAAAGGCTTTGCAACAAAGTTAATGCAGTAATCTGCAATAACATTTGATATTAAAAATGTATCCCAAATTAATTTACAGTAAAAAAAAATATACCGTGATACCATAAATATGGGTTTACCACATGTATTTATCTAAATGTTTAAATTGTTGTCTAAAAATGTACCCTAATTCAACCTCGTCATAAAACAATAGATTCTGATAATAAAAATAATAACTTATTGTTATATTAATTAATGATTATATTACGTAAAAAGTGAACTAATCATAGATCTTCTGGGAACACACTTGTCAGCTTTCTAAATGCCAAGATGTTGTGATCAGGGCTCTGTAGGGGCCATGCCATCATGTCTAGCACTTGCTGTTTTTATTTATCCTGAATGTTCTTAATGAGTTTTTACCAGTTAATACCAGCTTTTACCCGCTAATGTTAATGAGTAAAGATAACTCTTTTTTTTTGAGAGATATCTTGAAGATATTGTGCACATTACAGTACAGTCTGTGTTTACACTGTCCATTTGACTGGCGGGCTGCACATTAACCCCATTAACCTCCTGTCTTTTCTATACTAGTACCTCTCTGGATGAAACCTAGCCCTAGAGCAATAATTAGCACAGCTCCTATCACCAGTCAGTTCATTTATGGTTATTCTTTTGGTTATTTTGGCTGACTTGTTGATGTCTGTTTATAATGTATAATAAAGATTCCAAGTATTAACCTGTTCAAAGACGACTGAGCAGTTTTAAATGAATATATACTTTACTTCCTCACAGCTTATGCCACCAGGGATGCTAAACTGTATGTGGCACAAGGGAGCAGGAATAAACACGGGCCTGCTTCCATCAGACTAGAGCTGCTGGAGCTCGATAGGCTGGCCCACTAAGAGCCCTTCTGTTGCCTTATGGCAGGGCCATGCAGAGCCATGCACCTAATGCCCTACTTTCATTGATCTTTCCCGTAATGCAGCCCTCCACACAAACCCACACAATCCTGGTTGGGGAGTGCTCCTGGGCACCCCCACTTCAAAGGTGCATATTTACTCTTGGAAGTTTAGTGAAAGTGCAGCTGTGGATGCATCCAGCAACCACAATCAATAATGGGGCTGGGCCTCCTGACCCACCCTGCTGGCTAATAAAGTGCTTCTCAAGCACTGTGGTTTTTCTGCCAGTCTTTTAAGGTTGGCTCCAAACAGCACTTAGAGGTTCCTTTCCTTTACCTCTTCTCGTAAATAGCATGGCTTAAATGTAATCTGTATTTCATTTACCTGTACTGTATTTGTCAAACTGTCATGTAGTCATTGATACTTAGTTTGAATGTTGATTGAAATGCGATAACTTCATGAAAATGTCCAACGAGAGCACTTCACATTTCATTATTCTGAAATGGAAATTGGGCTAATCCTGTTTTTGTGTTATTTTCACAGCTTTTGTTTTATTGAACAGCTACATGGTGACCATGCTGGACATAATACTAGTGTACGGTAACAATCTTTATTACAGTGGCACATATTTTATGACAACTGTAATAAGGAGGTGGATGTTTGGGTGTGTGTGCGTGCGTGAGTGTGCGTGCATGCGTGTGCGTGTGTGTATGTGTTTTGTTGATCTTGCAAATAGCTATTAGTCTAACACATTATGCGTCTGTTTGATGATATTATTAAACATTTAAGGAAAAATGTACATTCTGACTTTGAGGGTTTGTACTAAAAGGTTCATACTTTGGTTATGGGAGTTAGGTGAAAAAAAACTAACTTTTTTAAACCTGTTTCCCCAAAGACCCCATATTGACATATTTTACAATATTTTCAACAATTAATTGTTTTGAGTATAGCCCATTGCTTGGCAGCTTTGAATAAACATATAAATTCATATACAACCATTGACAAAAAAAAAAAACTTTTCACTTTATGTACAGTAAATTCTAGCTAATATCAATTTGAGCTAATATCAAAAGTATTGTCCATCTCTGCGCTTAATAGTATGCATATTGAGTGACCTGCAGGTGAATTTACAGAGAAACCAGGGTTTATTCTTCCAAACTCCTAAAAAAGTAATTAATTTATTGAATGCACAATAGAAGTAGAAAAAGTGTAATAAAATACAATACATGTTTAATGTAAAGGATAATTATTCGAATGGTCATACTCTTTACATGATGAATTTACAGTTCATCCTTAGTTTGCCTTTTCAGAGGTTGTGCCCATGAATCCATCTGTCCTTCGATCAATCTATCCATCCATTTATTAATTTAATCATGCATTCTTCTTCTATGCAAAACAACTAATGCTGGTTCATGGCCACCTATCGGTGATACCAGTTCACAATAAGGTCTTACACATGGACAATGTCATTCACCCAAATCACATTTTTTTCACAAATCAACCAGATTGGATGTTGTTGAACAGATTGACAGAACTGAAACCAAGTGCAAGCTCAGTGAGGACATGTATAAACCACAAAGGAAAGCTTCTTGGCACATAAACTAATAATGCTTTCGTCTGGTGCAAAACTGTTAACCATCATCGTGTTAGAATAAAAAGTTCAAATGGTGGATTGTCAATTTTAGTTCCCATATGTTTCCCAGCGTTGAATGTCTTCCTGGTTTGAGGTTTTCACATCCTTATAGTTTCTCATTTAATACAATCCTGTTTGTATTCAGTTAGACCAAATGATGCTGTTTAGGATTTGTTCGGAGAGTGAGTTTGGAGTAGGGTTTATTTTTTCACTGAAACGCTAAAATATTCATAACCCTGGAATGATTTTGAAGTGTAGAGTGACTTTGCTTGTCTAAATCCTGATGGATTCCTCCTGTCATTCTGTCAAGAGCTTGTGATACATGCTGATCTTCTGTATTTTCAAAGTAGATGTGTCCTTTTTTTACCAGAACATTCTCTTTCGTTTCACAGAAAGTCTCTCACTGAGAACTGAATAATCATAATTACCTCTGACACTTGACTAAATCAAATGCATATTAAGACAGGTTTGTGGTTTACCTTCCTCAGCAGTGATGCTGAAGAAATTAGAAGATTTTCAGAGCATGTTTCAATGTGATTCTAATTACTGATGATTAAAGAAACAGCTTGTGTTCATTGTACGCAACAATAAAAAAAGACAATATATCAGTTGTAAGTTTGAACATCTTGTAGTATGATTGTAACTGTTGAAGTGACACAGTTGGAAATATTTCAATGAAAAATGTGTTATACTTGATATTAAGGCTGAAGGTTTTCATAGCAGTTGAGAAATGAACATACTTAATTTCACATGAATTCTTTCCTTAATTAATCTAATTAGATGTACTTAACTTCCTTACTTAGAGAGATATATAAAATGTATAGTATACACCACAAACGGCACCCTGTCTGGTGTTATTGAGGCAGAAAGTCTTAATAACGTCTTCTATTTTTACTTTTAACAAGGAGCTGCACACCCCTATGAACTTGTCAGATTTTTATTTAGAGTTAACAGTGTGTGTTAAATGGACCCTTATAGAGACTATTCAACTGTGTTTATGGATAATGATAATAGTTGCATTAGGAGAAACACATCTGGCCTTTTGGTCACATGTGACTGAATCATTTTACTGCAGAAGCCTGTGTTATAGAAGTACTGAAGCTAATCAAGACATTAATTTAATAATGAAGCATATTATATAGCGGTTTGTGATTGGCTGAGTTTTTTTTGCCTTACAATATGGGTTGCGTTTGAAAGCTGTTGTTGGGTAATCCATTTAGAGCCTGGATGGTTGTTTTTTATTCAAGTTAAAAATGTTTCTCCATATCTGATTTAATGTCTGGTAGAATGTCACATCTTTCATTTCTGGTGTTGTAATCAAATATTAATGCAATAACAATTGAAGCTCTCAGAAGTCAGTCCTGCCTTAATACTTTATCCCAGTAGTACTTTATCAAAGACTTGCTCTGGAGTTCCACCTAATATTTAGAGAATATATAAGTATACTCACTTACTACATGCATGAAGGTACATTTCGGATTGACAAAAATATTTGAACCAACATTAACTCTCTTAAAATGGAGCTGTCACCGGCGACAGAATAGTGACACACGCTCTTCAAACTACCGTAGCTCTGGTTATTTTCACATTGAACAAATCTCAAAAGATTCTGAAAGCTGAGAAATTATTCTTTTGCCTGATATTATAAGAGTAAAAGGGTTAAGCTCTCTGATTTGTACTTTGCACCCTGACGTTCACATTGTTAGTGCTTGGCTCCTGTTGTAGTTTTAGTGAATCATAAATATACAAATTTGTGATCATGAACAAATACATGAATATAAACATCCCTATGGCAGTTTGAAAATATCCGAAGAGTGATGGGCACATCCACTTTTTCATTTGAACAGCTCTGGTAACATTCGTGCGTTGTAGTCATGCATACTTTTTCTTTTCGTTAAATGTTTATTATTTCCCAAGATCTGCTGTATCTGTTTTTTTTTGTGCCCAAACCACTTCACATAACCAAATTCAATAATTGTTTTGGATTTACTCTTTCTCTTAAGCAATATTTGCTTTCCCAGCACTGTTTAGTTCACTCTTCTGTGTTCTTGGTCAGCCTGCATATGCAAGCAAGCTGCATTGATTACATAAAACGTTTAACGTTATTAAGTCAAAACGTCAGTGTACCTTTTAAACCATATTTATAATTGTACCAGTATTATCGTGAACAATACGATATGACCCCCCTCTACCCTTTATCACTGCACCCTTAATACCCTTAAAAAGGCAGAATCACCTCAAAAACAAGCCATGTACCTCATGTACCACTGCTACACTTCCGCCACATCCCCTGCTGATTTGGTGACCAACACATTTTCATCTTTTGGCCCAGGCAACCTAAAAACACACTTTCTTCTCATTGTTTGTCCGAAGTGGTTCTACTACGGCTACACTTTCCGGGTCAGTCAGCACCAGCGCTCTTCATTGAGATGCATTAGCGTTCTTCATCTGACTACTGGTTCATCTGATTACTCAGTGGCCGCGCTATGGACCATTGGTGTGGCTACAGTCATCAAGCCATTTTGAGCTAGCAGAAAAAGAAAATATGATTACATAAAAAAGCATAAACCTTTCCAGATATGAACTTAAGTATTTTTTTGATGAGGGAGCAATAAAGAAACTTGCAAAAATGTCAGAAAAGTTGAGTTTACATGATATAGCACCTTTGAATTTCTAATATGGAGTGTACAGAGGACGATGAGGCAATGACTGAACACATAACTACAAACAGTAAGAATGTTGCAACTAAACAGAACTAACAACAATAGAATACGCACAAAAATTCTTAGGGTTATTTTACAGTTTTGTGGCAGACTTTTGTGAAAGCTACGCATATCATGTGATTTTTGTTTTCAGTTAAGTTCCTCAGTTTAACCTGTGTTTAAGCACTTTCTCCTTTTAACCACAGTTATGTTATGTTGTTGCTCTTCTTGTCACTCAACACGATTGAAGGGGATGTGATTTAGTGAGAAGTACATATCAATGCATTGTGCAGCCAGCCCTTTCTTATTCAACATATTATTCTATTCCTCACTTATAAGTCCCTCTTAGCAATCCTGACTGTAGAGCAGTTATCATTTCCCCACCTTCACATTCTTTATCTTTCTCATATCTGTCAGTTTTTCACAGTTCTTGTCTTCCCTGTTGACGGGCACTTGTTAATAGGTATCGCTTGGCTGTGAGTGAGACTAGAGGGATGTGTAGTAATCATCTTCATCTCTTTCTTTCTCTACTATTGAGTGGCTGTCAGGCAGAAAAGCTGTGTTGGATGTGGGAGCAGGCAGCATGGGTCACGCTCTTTTCTCTCCACAAGCCGCTCGAGGTAAAACCTTAAGTGCTGTTTTAGCTACTTGCTCTGTAACACCTGACACTCTGCTGTCGTAACAGAGAGACCACCGGAGCTTCAGCTAACATTATGAACTCTCCACCAGCATTATGCCTACTGGTGTATGTCTGGGTGTATATGTGTACAATGGAAGGACATTGTCACATGCTTCTTCAGGCAAAACAATTGAGCCATTTACAAAAAACGCCATGTGTACTGGGAGTGTGTTGTGTGGTTTGTTAATAATTCATGAACATGATCTAAACATGGAGTGCGTTCAATTTGTATTCTTTTTATTCCATTAAAATATTTAATTTTGACTTTTTACTTTTCTTGAAGGCACATAGTCAATTTATCAATAAGCTTCACTTTTATTCAAGTAAAAAAAAAGCATAAGATGTAAGTCAAACAATTATATTGTTTTTAATAATATATGTAGATATGTTATTTGTGCACCCGTACATACATCTTCACTCACTTAAACATTACATTTGTGTCAGCCATCTTATTTAGTTTTTATTTGTTAGTCTTTGCTCAAATCTAATGCTCTTTAATTCTAGGATGAGATTTAGAGGTTCAGCCCACAATGAAGTCTTAGCATACATTTATAAACTCTTGGTTACATTCTACTTTAATGCTGATGACTAAACAAACTTGCTCTTAACAGAATATCAATATACTGTTGCCCTGGGCAAGCCACTTCACCCGCATTGGCCTGTATGGATGTGTGGGGTGGTGGGCAGGAGGCCGTAGGGTTGGATTGGCAGCTACGCCCTGTTAGAATACCCCAGGGCGGCTGAGGGCTACCAAGGTATAATAAAATATCTCAGCATTTTATATAACCATTTCAATTCTTCATTCTATAAAATCAATAACGTTTGCTCATTGTGAAGCTGCATGAGAAACATTTTCAGCAAAAATGCTTGAATTCGGGGCATCTTTAGGCTATAATTGTTGGTGTCTTGAGATTAAAGGAAAACAACTACTGCCACACAATTTTAGAAAACTATTGTGACCTTTAAAAACAAGCAAACAAATGAAACATATTAAATTCTGTATTTGTAATCCTTTTACTAGAAAATAAACTGTCATACTACAAAATCTTCCCACTTTTTTTCTTATTGCTTAAGTGTTATGAGTTAAGATGTGCTTAACTTTGCTCAATAACCTTTTACATGTTTTACAGTATCTTAGTACATGTTTATATGCTTTACATTTATATGCATATCCTTTAAAATGAACATTTCTTTGCATCATATTGAATTAAATGACAAAATGTTTGCTGATCACCAAATTTTTAGGGATACCTGTGAGTCAGTATGTTGATCTCTAAAATGAGCAGAAACATGTTTTTTTTCTTCAGGTGAGCAAATCATGTGCTCTGAGCACTAGGGCCACAAATCTGTGTCTGCCATGAGAACCGAAGTAATGCTACTTTTTCAACTCTTATCAAATTAATATGCTGATGAGACTAATGTATAGTAGAATGATTTGGTTTTAAATGTGCTTAAATTAGGTGTTGTGCTAAAGCTCCACTAGAAATGACTGACAACCAACCCTTTTGCATAACTCCAAAATCTGCAACACTCGCAGAGGTGTGCAGAGTTCCTGAAAACCACACTTAATACTGAAAGTTACAAGTCACCAACTCGAAAAAGACTTCAATAAAAGTTTATATGTATCTGATTTTAAAAGTACCTATGCAGTTTTACTCATAGACTAGTCTACATATACATATATAAAGATAAATAGCATTAAATACCTTCAGCCAGAGTCTCTTGGGGACTTAGACAAAGTCTAAACTAGTTTGTTATGAATACATTATATAAAAAAACAATGATTTTAAAATAATGCTATTTTAAAAGACATATTTAGTTAAATCTCCTCAAAAGTGACTCTGTGCAAACACACAAATGCAAAATGTTATTTTAGAAAGTCTCCAGATTGCAAAAAGTTACTGCATTGTAATTGGCCAGTTAAAGTAGTTGGTAAAGGGTAAAAGTTGGTCATATTTTTTATACTTAGTACCTGTACAAATTGTAAAAAAAAATGTAACTACAACAATGAAGTACATGAACTGAAGTACTTCACAACACTCAACACTTCAAGCATATTAATGTATTAGTAATTTAGCTAAGTTTGACAGTGTGCAGAAATGAAAGCACAAAATTTGCTCTAGATTTTCTTTAGATTTCCTCTTTCTACTCTCTGTATCTCTCTCACATGTGCACAGACACCCACTCAACCTCCTGTGGCAGCTCTGAATATATAGAGTTCAAGCTCGTAAATGGAAGACATCAACAATCCTTCAGGCTGGACGTCTGGAGGAACCGAGAAGCTTTAGTCAATGAGCAGCTAGTAAGTTGTAATACGACACAATTGGAGGCACTCCGTCATCGTCGACTCTCTCTGAGGTGACGGATGTGCTGCTGAGGAGCTGGTGGATCTGGTTAAACACGATGAATGAAAGATTTACGGCCAGTGGTCCGCAAGGTTTCCAGAGGTCTCGGCAATGCTCCACTGGCTTGTTTTGTGTTTGGCTCTGTGTAATGTTAAAACCCAGGCAAAGTGCTGAGCTGGTAATTGGCCCTGAAAACCAGGAGCAAAGGGTGACTTTGAAGCAAAAAAAGGCAATTTATTACAATGACATTTTGGGCTGCTTACTGATGGGGCAAACTTTGCTTTGTGGTTGCAAATTGACATTCATCTGCTAGCAATATGTTTGTAAAATGAGCTATAGTTTGTCTTGCTCCAAAGGTTGATTTACTGACTTTGCAAGGGACACAAAATTCTCATTTCAAGTTTGAAAAAGTTTGTTTTTAGATTTTGTCTCCTTACTTTGACTTCTCCACTTTGCCGTTCTTTTCTTCTCTTAAACCAGCAGTCTATTTCCCAAGATAATCAAATACAATTTTACCATGTTGGTTTGAGAATTGTGGTGGACACGGGATTGGCTGTTTTCTAAAGCCTCTACACACCTATCTGAATATTTGGTCCGAAGTTTTGTGCGTGAACATACCTCTATCGAAAACCATGGCCATCAACAAGAACTCACACATTTGTCCAAACGATTCGAGAGAACAAAAAAAATTGATTTGCTGTGGCATATCGAATGGGTTTTTTGCAACGAGAACGACCTGTGAAGGCTGGCTGTTTTGATGACGTTAATAGGAAAGGGCAGGTGGATGGCAATCGATACACACTCTTACTTTGATCTCAACATAAAAACTTGCCATAGAACATGTGATGAAGAGCCAAGGAACAGATCGCAAAAAGAGGAGAATATGAAAATTCAGAAGCTCGTCTTGCTAGTGTTCGACCATGAAGTGTTGTTTGACAAAGTAAAGATTATAAAACAGCTGGGCATGTAGCTGTTGATCTATCAATAACATTAGTGATGAGAAGTTTCATTCATTTTGGCGTCTGGTTCTTATGATGCTTGTTCATGAATAAATATCAATTCATTTGAACAATTCATTTATATTCGGGAAATATTCATATGGGGAAATAAATGATTAATTTAATTCATTCATATGGGGAAACTTACTCACCTATGTATTCTGATTAATATCAGTGTAATCTGCATGCACCAAAGAAAATGATTCACTCCCCGAAAAGAGCTATTACTAACGAGTCAGATACTTTACAAGAACGACACATAATACCTGAGCACCATCCAAGGACAAGGAGCGTCACTGCAGCAACATTAAACTGTAGCTTGGGAAATGCACCCTGCAAAGAAGCAATTGAAAGCATATCAAATAAATAAATGTATCCATGTATATAGTATACTTAATTATAGAAAACATTTATTTTATGATATCTTTTCAGTATGTTTTTTTTAAATGTTTTAAAAACATAAAATAGTCACTAGAGAGAAGAACAAACTCAGAAGTTAGCATGTATTTTGTGCCTTTAAGTGTGCATTTCACACTACAACAAACAACAAAGACACTAGAATGCTCTAGATATTCCCATTGTTCCAGTTCCTCCCTAACAATTATTCAGAATTAATGCAGGTTCTTCTCTGAGTTCAACAAGCAAAGCCCTCTTAGTGTGTGCTGTGTTATCTAGCAACAAACTAATTAGCAATCAAAATCTCAAGCTGCTCCAAGAGGTTATTTCCCTAAACAAAAACTGCATATGAAAGAGAACAACGTCTTGTGTAGCTGCGGATTGGCTTCTGCTCGATATGTTACAAGCTCTCGCAACCCAGACCCAGAATCTTTTGAGGGATACCCTCAAGTTCACAGCAACAAATGCACTCGATCACTAAGGGAAAAGCAATTTCTCTCAGTAGACCAATTACTGTTTTCTAAAAGCCTGGGGCATGCAGCAAACTTTGACACTTGGAAATAAAGACCAATCTGAGAGAGAAACATAACGCCTATTAAAATCTTTATAATTCTACAAATCGCAAGTGATTCGTTTTGCCCTGTGGCTTGTTCAGATAGATGCTTACCACTATTGGAGGGGTCAGGAGTGTACCACAATTGAGGAGAGCCCGCTTATTTTTACCACTCAGCCTGAAAGGAACGGCTGGTCTTTTTTCATGTGTCGGGTGGCTGAAACAGTCAAAGATCTCCTGTGTGTCATAATTGCCTGAAGTGAAGGAGCAAAGGCCCAGGAATCCTGATAGCGGAGGGTGTCTTTCATCAGGGCAACAGAGTCTGAACTTCTTTTAAAGGATCATTGTCCTTTGAGGATTTTGCACCATGTTTTGTATATAATAAACCACTTTGAGAGAGATTCATGAGCGAGTAAACTCTGGCACAGATGCCCTTTCATTCTGATTCACAAATTGATTTTCACAATACATTGTAGTGTTGTTACTCCTGCATTCTTGCAAAGGAGTTTGTACTTCCATGGAATTAATTACATTTTACAAACATGACACTTTTGTGGATGCTATGTGAATTAATTAACCATTCGGATTGGAGCATTGAATTACTTATCTCAACAAAGTGAAAGCCCAAAGTGCCAGAGAGGGTCATGCAATTATGAATTAAATCACTCCAATAAAACATTAGTGTGCTAACTTTTGGAGTGCTCACACTCAGCTTTCAACTCCATATAACGTCATTAGGAATGCACCTTCTAAAAGCCTGATATGAGATGCAGACATTAACGTTTTATGGGCTTATCCTGTTATAGGTTAAGAATGGCAATCTCACTCGCTGGAGAGCTGATAGACCTTCTGATAGGCCCTCTGCAAGCAGATGAGGAGCCTCTCATTCTCTTCTCTAATCACTGCCACGTCCCCTGTGCCCAGCTGATAGACCACATGGGTCGGAGAAAAGGTGTCCCACCCATAAATCAGAATGCTCTGGTGACAGCACACAAAATGGGTGAATTGTTCCTGGGGGCTCAGGCCAATAGCCATCCATGTCTCCGGAACACATACTCCACCCCCTATGCTATATTTTGCGTGGATGGATCTACAGAAGCCTCCGAACCAGCCTCTCGAACCCCCTCTTCCATCTGCTCTCAGGCCTATGACTTGGTTTAGTCAAGCCCCAGCTATGAACTGCTTCCAGAGTCAGTCAGTGGTGTAATTGAAAGTGCTTTGTCATGGCTTTCAGGGCAACACTGATGGATGTGAAGTTGAATGAGCTTTAGGTTTTGTACAGGGGGAAGTCGAGGGAGATTTATCATTACTGACTCATGAGGCCACCAGGAGCCATTGAAAGCGTAACCTCCCTCTAGCTTCTTGTGATCTGTTAATTATAACTTAGTTAACCTGGCCTGCTTAAATCATTTGTTCTATTTTGTCTGGTCAAGTTAAATGAAAATATTAGTTTTGCTTGTAGGCTTTTATCCATTCAATGACAAAGTGAAAAAATGCTTATTTTCCATGGCACATTTTACACAATTCAATTATGTAAAAATTCTTGACAATTATAATAGAGCTAAAAAAAAAACAAGAGCTGTGAGTGTGACAGATAAGAAAACAGATTTAAAATAAAATATACAATGATTTAAATATTTAAATGAAAAAACTAATGTGTATGTTCACTACAGCTAGCAAGATGTCAATTAAGTATATACATAAACAGGGTAAAGATAGAGTATATAGACCATTCAATTCAAAACATTAAACTATTAAATGTACCCATGGAAAACTCTAAACATATACATTTTAAATTAATCTTTTCCAGTTGCACCACAACATAATATATTGTTAGTGGGTGTCCATAACTTTCCTGAATTGATTAAAGTCTATTCTCGATAAAGATCGAACTCTTTAATACCCTTTAAACTCAACAATTTTAAACATACATTATCGTCCTTCTCGTCTTCACTAACCCATTATACATCAGCATATCTCTGTCTCTGTATCCTTGGTTTGCTACAGACTTTTCATTAACCCCTTAAAGGGCCAAAGCGAGAAAAAGTCTTGGCAGGCAACACAAAAGGAGCAGTTCCAATGGCAGTTTTAGTTAAGATTAGGAGCCCCTTCAAAGTGACATTTGTATTCCATTTTTAAAAATGACATCATTTTTGTTTTCAGGGACCATTATCAGAACCTCTTCCAGAGATAGTCATGGGAAAGGTTGTTTTCATCTTCCGAACTGTATGGTAAATGTGTAAATATGGAGGGTGTGGTGAGAACATCCGCAAAACAGCACCTCCTCCGTGTTGCACAGACGGCATGAGAAACGTCAATCACGTGACTGGTGAGGTAACTACATAATCGGAAAAAGATTAGAAGTACTGTATGAACATAAAACTGTGGGGGATTTGGGAGGGGGAGGGATGGGTTTTTGGAAACAGAACAGTTCCCAGTCTGAAAGGGCCCTTAGACAATTGAGAAGTAAGAATAAGGATAGCAGATCACAATTTCGGTGCAGTTATATATGTGAATAGTTAGAAAAACTTTGAGAAAAAATTTTGTTGACTACTTGGCAGGTTTGAAGAATTTTCAACTTAAAAATAGTACTATTACATTATTCTCTAGTTAAAATGGTTTAGCAATGAGTCTACAGCAGGTATATGGCATAATTCAGATGGCATATTGCAATAGTCGTTAATGGTGTTAAGGCTATGGAAAGAACTAGATGGAGAGAATTTATGTTTCTCTGGGACTCGAATGCTGGTTTGATCAAATATATGCCCCTAACTTTTTCATTTGAACCTTAAACTATATAAATTGCACTTTGAGTTTTCCAAATATTTAAATAATTTTAAATGATATTTATTTAAAGTATGCTAATTGAAATATTGGAGATAGACAGGATAATCATATAAAGCATAAGTTGTGTGAGAATTGACCAGCAGTTTTGAATTAATTCAGATGCCTGAAAAGTAAACATTCTGCGATACTCAAAGTCAAAGTTTCTCACTTTTCTCATGTGGTTTCGTGGACGTTAAAGTTTGTCCTATTTCAGAAGCCTATTCATTAGTCAAGCTGTTAAAATGCAAAACCTTCATGACCCATGATGCAAGGCGCAGGAACTCAGGGCTTTTTTATCATCTTCTTATTAGAGCATGCCCTCAGCAGCCTCAGACCTGGCTTAGGGCCAAAACCAGGCAAGCTCTGCTCTGATCTGGGCTTTTTTGTGTGGGGAAGAGAGTCGAATTTGCTGGGGCTGCTCTCCTGGAGCCATGCTGGAATGCTAGTAGAGCAGAGGAGGTGCAGAGGAGGGATGTGATCCTGCCCTGTGATGTGTGTGCTGGGGTCATGCCGTGAGGTTAGCCAGATTATAAATAAAGCCAAGCTTGATCTCTTTGCCATGGCAATGAGGAGATGCAGAAAGGTGAATGCCAGCGCTTGAAGCGCAGTCTAAAAGCCCACCCGCACTTGCTCCAAACCCTTGGCTCAAGGCACAGCTATGTGAGATGGATGTTACACTGTGTGGAAAGACCTGGTAGAGGCCTGGATCATGTCCTGTAGGCTTCCTAACCCTTGGAGCTAAAAATCAGATCAAGAGAATGCTAAAGGCAATAACTGCAACAACAATCAAGAATTTTTTTTTAAAGAAATGGATAAACAAACAAACAATCAAGACATTTTGTTGTTTTAGATCTTGATCAGGGAGAAGTTGTTTGGAAACCAACATTATATACCCTTATAGGCGAAGGGTAAATTGTTTTGGGAGATTGCACACAATGTGCAGTTTGAATGGAGTTCATAGACTAAAACAAACACAACTCTAACTTGCAGGATGACCCAGCGAAGATAGTGAAAAGAACGGAAAGAACACAAATTGAAAAATCAACTCTGGCATCCTTCAACTTAACACTTTAGCATAATGGTGTCCAACACCTTGTCATTTAGCATCCGTTCTTGAAAAGAAATTCCCAATGCACAAAATAGATAAAATGTTACCTTTGGGAAAATTAGCATGGTAAATGAATATTAACTTGCAGATGGTTGTATATAGGGCACAGCAGTAGATCCTAACTAACAATTGATTAACTTGTAAATTCCCATAGCCCAGCTGTTGTGCAGGCTGTTTACCATAAAGAACAGAAAAAAAGGGGCAGAGAGAGGATCCAGATGCTATGGGTACAGAGGCAAAGGCAATCTGTCATTGTTGAGAACTAACACTGATGGATGCTGCTTTGAATGGGTATTGGTTTTAGTTAAACATGACAGAGTGAAGGATGATGTGTCATTGGTCACACAGGCCTGACAACAACTCGGCACTGGGCTTTTTGTCCGCCCCAGACTTCTCAACAGCACGCAGAGAGCACAATGAGGCAAAACTTTAGTCTGCATAGATAGAAGAGTCTAATTCTTTGAATAGTAGACTTCTGGTTATAAAAGAATAGTAAATTATTTCTGGAAACTACAGCATTGTCTTTGTTTTGATGTAAAATTTAGACCATAGCTGATGCAGGCTTTGCAAATGATTTATAAGTCTACTCTGTTAGAATGAACAAAAGCAGCCTTCATAAATAGGAGTGAGTGTGTGTTATCAAATATATATGGAAATGCATCCAAATCTTAAATAAGCACATTTTTGCTTCCTAATGGGCCAGAATAACTCACAAAACAATATATGGTCTGCTGCACTCTAAGTTTCCAGGACACAAATCTGGACCTTACGTCCAGCTGCGACAGATCCACTTAGAGCATGTGAAAGACCCAACTGCAAGGCTTTCTAAGACAGCCCCAAATGTATGTCTGGCCAGGATAGAGTCTGAGGATGGTCTCAATGGGAATGTAAAAACAAACCTTCTGCAGAACTCATTATTCTTTTGCTGCCAGAAGTTTCATCTCCAACCTTTAGGACTGTCTGTAGCTACGAATCTGAGAAAATGTTGTATTATGGACTTTTTAAATGCATTTCAAATTATGTTATGTTAAAAAAATCTTCGCCGAACACACTGTAGGGAATTGCTCTAAAAACGGTTGTATCTGTTGTTTTTAAAGCAATTCTGAGTCTTATTTGCAGTTTCAGGGATGCCTATTTAACCTAGTTCAATTAATAATGAACATAGTTCATTATTAGAGTGTATTATATAAAGCTACCAACTGTTTCAGCATTATTTTAAACAACTTCTGCTGTGTCTTTCTTGAAACCAAGCTGGCTTTAGCACTCAAAGCTTGTTCTCTGCATCCATAACTTTACATTGTGTATGCCTTTTTTCATTTAAAGAATTTGATTCACATGTTGAGAAATACAATGTTTCGAATAAAATCTACTAAAGCAAAAGTAAACTTTTTTAAGCTAAAAAATGACAGTGGTGCAAGTAAATACTAGTTCTTTCTTTTTGTTGTGTAAAATGTTCATTGAGGCTAAATAAAATTACAATTTATGTTGATTTTGTGACAATTTACAGAATACCTAAATGCAATAAAGATAATGTGCAGCTATGTTCATAGATACAATCACACTATCAGTATGCACATCCAGGTTTCCTGTGTTTAAATGAGGGCTGTGGGGTTTCAGTAGAGGTTACTGGATAAAGGTCGGGTAAATGTTAATCCATGTTAATATGGCAATTACATAAAAACAGCACAAATTTGCAGTAGATCTTTATTCGGGTATTGCTTGTAAACCATTGATATTAAACAACAATACATGGACTAAGAGATTTTATTTTTACAATTGAATAGCCTTTTTTGTTGTCTAGGCAGTGCCGCTTGAAACCCATTCTGTTAAAGTTATTAACACTAGCGTGGTAGATACAAACATGACAATAAAAATTATTACTCTACGCTTTAAAATCGAACAGTATTTTACTAGACAAATGCTATTATGTTTAATTGATTGCCTTTCCCAAATGTTCAGTATAATTAAATTAGTTAAGTACCGGTAAAATGCTTGAATAAAATGAATAAAAATGTGAGATTACTAATAAAAATAAGTAAAATTATTCACATGTTTACTACATGTCCTTGAGCATGGTCAATGAAGCACAACTCCCTTCCCCAATTCATCCAAACCTTGCTGAAGCACATGGCCTGAAGACAAATGTTTGAGCAACCACCCATTAAAATAACAAACATGTTTTCACTTTTCACTAGCTATGTAGAAAACAAACATCTAAGTGTAATTATTCTACAAGGTCCAAATGCTGTTTAAATTTAAGCATTGTGTCTTTGCAGTTGTGTTAGTTTTCTATTCATTTTATAATAACCTCTAGAGTTTTTGATTTGTGTTGTGTTTTGTTCTCTTGGTTAGCATTATTTAAAATATATTCTGATTACTTTGAAAAAAAACAAAAAACATTTCCAATATCAGTTTAGTCAGCATTACTGTAAATTTAATATTACGTCCAATTAACTTGATATAGTACTCTAATTTGATGTAACATTATTTGGCGTTAAAGTAAATTAACTTGCATTTCCACACTAAACTTAGATTTTCCTCCCAAGTTTGCTTTGAATAAATAAGGCAATCAGTTTCCTACATTTCTTTTAAGTAAACTGAACTAATTTGAATTTATAGTGTATCAATGCCCTTGAGAAAGCACTGTGTTCTAACATTACCACCAGCAGGTGTTAAGGGTGCAGAATGGACTGTCTATTTTCTAAAAGTAGATGGGCAAAGAAAAGAAAGTAGTTGAGAAGCTTTTCAGACGGTGAACATCAGATGGAAATACCCAAGAGAAAACAGGGGAAAGCCATTAATAACCACAGTATTATGGTGATCTATTTGCATGGATGAGCAACAACAGGATAATGAACTAGCTTTACCATTTCTCCTTTCCTCTGCCTAGCTGTCTCTTTAGCTCCTTCCAAGCTTGTAGCACACCACTGGGAGAACGCGTGTCTGTACAAAACAGCATGACAAATCAATGCCTTATTCCGAAATCAAGGGAATAGGTTATTCTCTGTCTCCATGGAATTCAGTGCTCCCTTATATTGCTCCCCTTTTCCATTTAAAACCAATCAAACCTCAGTCTTACTCACATGCTTTAATTAGGTGAAGGTCTTGTTTTTTCTTTTTTTGGTTATCCTTGCAGTAGTAGTCTGGGCTGTGGGGAGTGTGAAACTGATCCGATAGACCACAAAAACCTGGCTCTACATTGCACAGACTCCAGCAGGTAGGTGTGATTGACAGTTCTCAGGTCAGCCCCACTTCCACACTGTCGTAGGGTGGCCAGGAAATACATTTGGAATTCCAGGGACCCTGATTGCTTTATTTTTGGGCTGTCAGAGCTATTGTATAGGTCTGTATTATTAGGGTTCACCATCTTTCCCCATCTGGCAGGCGTCAAATTCACCGCTTTCAACATAAAGAGGCAACACTACACCATTTCAATCTCTTCTTTCTCTTTGGCTGAAAGAAAGAGAGTGAGCGAGACAGAACAGAAAAAAAGAAGTGAAACAGAATCATCATTGTCCCTTGGGGAAAGCAAGCAAAAGTGGTGGAACTCACACCGAACAGTCTTTGTCTTTTCAAAGACAATTCAAGATATCCAATCAATACTCAACATGCAGCTTGTGAAGAGGATATTTTAGGCCTTGAGATTTCATTGAAATTTTATTCAATGTAAATTGAGGGATTTTGAGGCCAGCACACAGAAAAGTGATCTATCCATTTAATGTTTTAACAATGTGAAAAAGACTAACAAAAACATACGAAACTAACTTCATGTAAGATGAATAAAACGTATTTATTCAAATGACTTTTAAAACTGTCTGAATGTTTGATTGTACAGAAGAGTGTACTTTTTTATTTACAATAGAATATGAGAATACTCCTTTTGGTGAGACATCTTTTGTTAAACATTCATAATTTCTTGTTAAACATGCGCACTTTAGTTGGCTCGATGCACATTCTTTTCCTCAATTTCTTTCATCACTGTTCATTCCCCAGACAGAAATGACAGACTGGCAGGTTTGTGGGGGTCAGAGGAGCAGTAACCCATTTCTCCCTGGGACTGGGTTGTTAGTCCATGTCAGCCCCAGACACACTTGGCTTTTCTTTTTCTTTTTTGGAATCCTGCCGATGACTTGCCTGAGCACTAGCCTCCTTGGAGACAGGACATTGGGTGAGGTGCTGTGTCTCTGACTTTAAGCTTTCTGGGTGACGCCCTTTTGTGTCCCTTAGGACTAAACTGGGGCCAGCACCACTCACACAGTCTAGCAACCCTGCTTTCCACCACCACCTAGGATATCCTTGCTTTAGTCAAACACTGGCATGGATAGTCCTGTGAGATTTCTGGGAGATGGCATCTCAGATGTAGCTTCAGACATGCAAGCCTGGGCAATGCCTGAGTGGGGCAGCAACATGCTGGGACAGCCCAAAGCGTGCCTGCAGACCATATTTCATTAGATTTGAACTGAAGGGTGTTGTAGCACCAAGGTCTCAAGTCTTTCCCTCTAAATGATCATCAATTTAATGTAGGTGAATCAGAATGTGCCCCTTCATTTACATTATCCCTCTGACATTCTGACATGTGCTTTTCAGTAATTTACTTACAAATACAGAGTTTAAAAAGTATTTTACCCTTGATTTTGTACATTTGCCCACAAAATACATAAAAAAAAAAAAAAAAATATATATATATATATATATATATACACACATATATAAAAACCCGACTACATTTTTTCAATAAGCCTGATCAGGAGATTCCAAATAGCAAAGACCGCCAAAGAAAGAATGATGCAGAGAGGAAAACTCAAATACAGTACACTCAGCAATTCATTCAGATCCCAAATCCTGGAATTTCAACATGGATCATAAGTACTGTACAACACAGGAGGATCTTGTCCATGATCTCATGGGAGCAATGGCCATATCACTAGGAAAACAATTGATAACATGTTACACCATGATGTACTGAAATCATGCCATGTCTACAAAGTTAACTCATGCTTATACAAAATTTAACTTGATTAAATTGAGGTTTTTATGATCTAATCTCACCTTGTTTGGATGAAGACAAATGATGGTTATCCTCATTGTTAAACATGGTTGAGGAAACATGCTTTAGGGGTGTGTTACTAGCAAGGAAACAGGACCACCACACTGAAATCCTGGGTAAGATTTCTACAATGAAATCTTGGGTATGTTGTTCCTTCCTTCACCCAGGGTGTGCCATGGGTAGGTTTACTAGCATGACAAATACTCAAAACAACAAATAGAGGTGCAAAAAGAAGCACATAGAGATCCAATTCAACATCAAAACCTTGGATCGGCAAAGAGGAGTGGGAAACAACTTCCTGAGATGTACACAAATTTGGTCATCTTACCTCTGTGATTGCTAACTAATATTATGTAACCAATAACTGTTATAATTTGTGAACGAGTTAAATTATTTTCCTCATACCAAATCAATTAATAGTTTTATTTAATGCATTTCTCTCTATTCTGTCTCTCATTAAAAAAAAAACATTATAAACCATTATTTACAGCCTCATCATTTCTTTATCTGTGTGTAAATGTTAAAAATCAGCAGTGGATCAAAAATGTCTTCGCTCCACTGTATAGTGTAGCATTTGAAGCACTCTGAGAGGAATTGGTGGTAATGTAGCTTCTCCAGTGTTGCCACCATTATTGATTCAAACAAGCCGTGACTCCTCTGCCACATGTTGGCCAGTCTTCTCATCTGAGATATAAGTGTTAGTCTCTTCCTCACTGTACTCCAATGTGTCCTCAGCAGTTGCCATATTGATTTATTTTTTTCTTGAGTCCTCCCTTTGTTTTTGCCCTTTACCGCTGAGATTAATCTAATTGTTTATCTCTGAATCTTTTTCCTGCCTTCGCTCCCTTCTGCCTCATTATGTGCCAAGATTTGACAAGTTGAGTCTCCACACTCTCCAATCACATTTTACAACATGTCGATCTTCAGAACACTACAGATGGCCTGCCTCTCAGCAGACCCTCCCACATGGAATGTAACAAACATGACAAAGATGCACATTCTAACATGGCAACACACATAGACATTCGCTTGCATACACAAACACACATCCACACTGGCATATACAGTACTCTTGGATGCACTCGAGCGCACATGCAAGGATTCACAGAAGCAACACGTTGTGAGATGCAGATGGGCACAGCCACACTGACCAAGCCTTTGCAGTAAGATGACAGAAAAGAAAATCCCAACATCCCTGTGCATGTCTTAGAGAACTTCCAGTGGGTAACTTCACAAGAGCACTTGTCAATACACTTGGTCAACAACATTTTGAGGACACAATGTCCAGGAAATATATAAATAATGTCAAAGAGACACAACTGTCAAAGTGCTCCATCTCTCCAGATTGAGGGAACAAACAGGCAGCGATCTTTTCCACTCGTTTTGTGTTTGTGTTTTTCAACTGCATCCCCTACACTCTTGGGCCTGTGGAAGCCCCGTGGTCAGGTTTTATCAGTAAGTTAACTCTACAGAAGTGGGCCAGATCAATAAATGCATTCTCTAAGAGACGGGGTGCAGTCAGAGTCTTGTGGTTGTAGATATATGTGTGTACGAGTGCCTTGAGGAGCAGATCGATGGGCTGACAGGGGCTCTGCTTTGTTCTCACACAGAGCTCAGATGTTTGACGTGCTTTACATGATAGCTTAAAGGTTTTTGTTTGCTGTCTTGTTTGTTTGTTACATCCTCTTTCTGTGCTTATTCTTCATTATGCACTTTGCCAGCTCAACACCGTTTCCAACCAGTTATTGTTTGTTTGTCACATTTTTTTTTCTATGCACTGCTACAATAAAAGCCTTCCAATGTTTAGCTCTGCAGAACAATGGAAGAGCTTGCACCGTTTCTCTAAACAGAAAACCAGCTGAAATCTGAGCACAGTATTGTATTTCACATTATTAAACGTTTTGCCCACGCACTTCCTCATGAAAATATGGCAACTGTCATGCATATTTAATTTTTGTGTGTTTTTTTTTTCCTCAAAATAATTTAAGAACATATGTATAGTGTCATTGTTTGATTGGATTTTAACTCTCATTGACTTAAAATGTTAAGCCACACTTGTTCTGCTACACTTATGCGAATCTTACCTAACGAGCCGCTTTGGTGCTGTTAGAAAGGAGTAATGAAAATAGAATTTTAATGTATAAAGTGCACACAATATTTTTTTTATTTCATGTTATTTACAGGTTGTATTAGAACATGCTTTTATTGTGTAAACATCACTGCATTTATTTATTATTTTTTTTTTTATATAAATTGCAATTTTTAGAGAGAAAAAAACTAAGAAATATTTCATTGTTTCACAAAGCAATGTGTCTGAAACCAGACCCTCGTCCAATAATTTAGTTCAACTTTACAAATAAACAAAAATAAAGTTATGTGAAGACAGTAAAAATGTGTGAATGCAACAATCTTCTCTTACTCGTCATCGGTCATATTTTGTTTTTTGAATTGTTTAACAACCACTAAAAAAATAATGTACACCATGGTTTATTACATCTACACATGCATAGTTGTGACTGTATGCTATAGTGTATATGCATCGCTCAGATTGCATGTCTGGAAAATGGAGCAATTCACACTTAAAGGAACTAGGCTGAAGTCACAAATCTTTAATTCAAAACCCAAACTATAATAAAGCCAGGGATATCAATACAATAATGAAGCCCTTATTTCTGCCTCTATATTCCGTTATCAATAAATTAATTTAATTATTCAATTAGGGAGGGAGGAACTTGTCTTAAAATGAGCCAATAATCAGATGTTCCTCATTTAACTCCTCATCTAAGCCAGTATATGAGTGCAAACTACACAGGCTACTTTTAATGTTGGGGCAAGCATTTTCATCTTCCACCCCTTCACCACACACAAGATCCTGGAACCTGGACCGCTCCTGGGCCCTGACTCTTCTCTCTGAGAGCTTGCCTATTATGCTTCTTTATTGCATGCCATTTTTTTTTTCAAACTAGTCAATTATTAAGTAAGTGGTAACTAGTGAGGCTCATGTTTAAACTTTGTCAAATAAGTTCTTCAAATTTGGTTACAGTCAAAATCAACATTCTGCCAGAGTATCCTCTGTCAACAGTTAGCATTGTGTTGCATTTGAGGTCTGTAAATGAAGCATGAAATAATAGTGTATCGACACATACAATTTAACAGAAGGGCTTTTAAACTTGACGGCCTTACACTTTTAAAAGAGACTTTTTTCTTTTTTGTGATTGTGTGAACCTTTGAACTCTTACAGTTATCAGATCTTTCATAACATCCTAATATTTTGACAGACAAAAGGAGCTGATTTCCTGATCAAGTATTACTAAATTAGCTACATCCAAATATAATGGATCTAAATATTTAATATGGAGAGAAAAAAAAACATTTACATTTGTAATTTGAAATCCTAAAACAACCGCTAAGGAAAGTGTCAGCCTGTTTTTACATTCAGTCTCATTAACATTCTTTTGCAATAATAAGCTAAATCAACAGGCCTCTTGTTCTCAAAAGAGAAAATGTTCTCGTTCCACTTCTAAACAACAAATAAGTGCTTTCAGAGTGGTTGAAACTTGAGAATAAGTATCTGCATACTTGGTCTGCACAATTCTTCATTTGAAGAAGTATTTGTGTCCCCTGACAGGTTTGGTCTTTGACATCCTTTGTCATCTTTTGAGACTAAAGAATTTTTTGCACTAAATTCACCCACTTTCACCGTGGCCTGCACGGTCACCTAAAGTGAGTTAAGCACTTGCCTCTCTAAATAAGTTGTCTGAAATCACTACTCATACGAACTTGTATGCATAGGCTGGCCCTCCACTGAAAGGCGTTGACCAAAGAGGACAAGTAGGTGTCAATAGATCTAGTCTGCAAGCTTTTGGAACTTTGAGAAGCATGAGCTCTTCTTCAGGTCTTAATAAGACAGCACAGATGTGCTCTTGTCTGATCATGGCCTCTGTGTCTTATTGTACTTTGGCCTCCCAACCACAGAGCCCCCTAGCAGAGCACAGGCAGGACCGCTTCGACTGTGTAAGAGGGTCTCATTAAGAGAAGCAAACGAAAACTGGGGTCAAGGTACATAAAGGTGCCCTGAGCTAAGGAGCATGCTGCTAAGATGAGCTAGGAGCTTCTCCACTGTTCAGGGCCACCCCCCCCCCAGACCTCTGGCCCTCCCTGCCATGACCTCCTATCTTCAGCATTATTTGATGAAGCTGAGCTTGATAATTATTTTGCGTGGATGGAGAAGAGGGCAAGTAAGTGAAAGGAGAATGTCATTCGGAGGGAAAGGATAGCAGGGGATGACCAAGAAGAGAAAGAAAACCAGAAGAGGAGAGGATAGAGAAGAGAAAAAAAAGATCAAAAGCAGGCCTTTCGCTTTTCATGCCTCAGAAGGCTCTAAAGAGGATAAGGAACAATCAGGCCTTGGGTCTCCTGTCCTCTCTAGCAATTAGACTCAGCTGATGACGTGAATAGGATGAATGGCAGGGTTCAAGGCCTTTCTAGGATTCACACAACAGGGTGTGTTTTTCCCCTTCTTCTCCTTTATCTCTTTCTCCCCTTCAGAGTGGCACAAACGCTGCTGAAATATTTCCAAATGAACACAATGTGGTCCAAGGTGCCAAATCTTAATCACGGTGGCTGATGAGACTGAAGAGGAGAAAGAAAAGAAGGGAGGGAGAGAGGGTGTGAGAGCTGCTCAGGAGAACAAACACATATATTCAATGCAGTGCATCTTTGCACCTTATCAAACCACCCCCATCTTCCCAAAAAAAGGATTTGCGCCTGAAAATCCCCTTTGTGCATTTGCTGTTGTTCAGCTGTACTAAAGAAAACAAATAAGAGCAGGGAAAAATACATCTCACACATCATGAAAATCGGCGCTCTACTGTAGACTGCGAGCGACTCGCAGATGGTGCTTTGTCTGAAACTGATAGTACCCTGTAAATCTGAACACAAATACGAAGCACTGAAAGATTTCAGCATAGTTATGCATTTACCACTCAATCCTGGAAGTAAAATGGTCACTTTAGAAACCAAGATACACTAGGTGATAACAAGGGATGGAGGAATTTGGTGAAATCCACAATAACAATCGACACAACAATCAGTCTCCCTTTAACCTTTACTCCTTTTTTTCTAGATCATTCCTCCTATTCTGTTTCATTTAACCCAAACTTAATTTACCATGAGCGCTCGGTTTTTTTCCCACCAACCCCTCTGGTGTGTTTTTTCAGCCATTGCTAATACAGTATATGGCAGTAAGTGGCTCCGGAGGCTTGGTCTATGCCGCCACACTGCACTAAATCCTTAAGATGCTTAGTGATATTCTTTAATCTGGCCCACTGATAATGTGTTTAAAGGAGCAATTCAGCTTTCCAAACTTTGAGGGTTCAAAGTCTCTGAGGCATGGGGTCAGAATGCCAATGAGCTATATAAAGAGTAGGCAGAATGGGCTTTGGAGAGGATTTGAAACTTGGGCTTCTCAATCTCTTTGATCTAAAAAGAGTTTTAGGCCACAATGATGCAGAATATCAGATGCTAAGAACTGGGACTTGGGAGCATTCGCTGTGTTTGGTATGTTGGATCCACAGTCTAATAATGTTTACATAAAGACATTGTTTCTCCACTTTATTTGAAAAGAAAGAAAGTTGACGCAAGTGAGTTCTTTGTACTGCTTCCTAAAGTAAAACTGAATTTATTAGTGGCTACCATTATGCTTTACTTGGGTATTTTTATAATCTCCCTATCTCTATCAAAATACAGTTTTCTATTGGAAAAAATAATAAAATTAAAAATAATAATAATAATTTAGGACCCAAATTGCTTATATGCAATTTTCCAAACCCAATTTGTTTTTCATTTCTGTACAAAGGCCAATCAAGGATGTGTTTCCCTTAGATCCTTTTAAGTGAATTTGCATACACTTATTAATTTTAATCGCTATTTGGTTTGAAACACTTAGACCTTTTGATTGATGTGATTTTGTTTCATAAACTCTTGTGTAGAAGTGTATAATATGAATATGAACAGACAACTCAGACAGAGTAAAATTTGAGTAATTAATTATAAAAAAGTACCTCTTATCAGGTTTGTGATATTTAGTCCACATACAGTGTAACCTGCAGCAAAGTATTATTGTAAATGATTCCAAAATTGTGGTTTTATTTTTTATGCTAACCTCTGACAAACACCAATAAAATGTGACTGAGATGGGAGGATGTCTAGATAATAGCTGTCTTCTCTGTTAATTGTTCACATTTTTTTCCCTTTTCCTCTTTGGCATGGCCATTACTTGGCAGTCAACACTTATCACCAAAATCATCCAGGATTAATGGTCTAACTTGGGTAGGAGGGAAAAAAAGTGCAGAAGTTGTCCCGATTATCAGCCCAAGAAAAAGAATAATGGTTATTTGTCACTGTGTTTGGCTGCAAGAAAGGGTAATCTAACAAAGCACAAAGTTAAGAATACTATTAACCCTTTGTTCTGAACACATTTTGTGTGGGGGGAGAGAATGATTGCATTGTATACAGCTCTGTTGCATTTCTTTAGTTGTCATTTATGAGGATTGGGTATAAAAGAAGGGTCACTCAATCCATCAAACATCAAAATATAAAATACTAAGGTTTGTGGTCAGAGATTTGAGAAACATAAAGACAACATTAACAATGTTTATCTGAAGCACTTCACAACCAAGTACACAAGATGTATAAATGTATATATTCCAATCATCCGAAATCACCTTGTTTTTTATTGTTGGCAATATAAAATCTATTTAATTGACCATCTAAAAGACTGAGTTGTTGAGAGTTTATGAATCAAGTCCTTCATATCATCAAAATGAGCCATACCAACTCTCAATGTAGTATTTAAATGCCATTTAAAAGCACTGAATGCTACCGCCCATAATCACCGTCACCCCAGCACGGCTCACAGGACAGACAGGTCGTGACTTCCTGTGAGGGGGGCTATCTATAAGGCAGCATTTCCTCTTCATCCCGGCCGCAGAGAGCAACAATGTCCCTGCCTCATTAATCTTTAACCATAATTTTTCTTGTCTCCCTCCATGGAAGTATCTATTAGCTCTTCACAACTATCTGTTTTGCAGGCTATTTTCTTCCTTTTTCCCCCCATGAATGTTTGATATATTAGAGAGAGAATGATTGTTCACTGCAATGAGGCCAGCCCATGGCTCCAGTAAGACAAATAGCTCTATAACGCCTAAATGGCAGTCAATGATAACTCATTGTAAGGAGTGTAAGTGACTTCCAATGGAGTGGCTGGAGAAACTGAGAGTAATGGTGGTGCATGGGTGAAAAATAGATGTTTGGTTCTCTGTAATTACTCCATTAGGCTGCTTTCTGTTAATCCACCAAACCACAGCAAGTGTTTTCACAGCAGTTCCCAGTAAATACAGCTGGAACGAGTCTGAAATAACCACTTTTTAACCAGAGTGCTATAAAATGGACTATTTATGCATTTATATGTAATACAACACATTTGCTATTGCTGACTTCCTTCATTGGTCTACTTTGAAAAGACACTCAAAAAAAGAGCAATTTAGGTATGATAAAATTAACATCAAGAGATGTTTTCTCTTATCGTACACTGATAACCTGCACGTTTCTGGACAGATCTGACCCTCTCTATTTCTCCCCAATGTGAGAGCTGTTCAAGTAGAAAGCAAGGCGCCAGCAGGACAAAAGAGGACAATCTGTCCTTTCAGGATCCTAAGTAACTCACCCTTCGCATCCCCAGACACACATAATGATAACAATTTTTAGACCATTTGGTGTCTGCTCCTACTGCCTGTAGCACTTTGGACAAAGACTAAGCAAAAACTGAAGCAATATGGTCTTTAGGGTTTGATTTGACCAAACAATCTGCTTTCTTAAGAAGACTTTTAAAAACACAGCTTCAAGCAATGCCTGAAACTTTAAGTCAAGATTGGACCCAATGCCCTTCTCAAACTGTACATCCCATCTGCTTGTGTCCTCAGATTAATTTTTTTTTTTTGGGATAAACCAGTGTCCCATTTATTTCTTTAAGCTAGAATGTTTGTAATTCTGTACCTGATTCAAACAGTTTGAAGTGGAAAATTTATTTGTCAAAAATATTCATAGTCTTGAAATGACCTCAATTTAAATAATGCACTTTATTGAATTAATGCACACTGTCAAAATAAAAATAAAATGTATACTGTCATAAAGTAAAATTACTGCAGCAAGGCTGCAAAAATATTGAGTCATTTACAGTGAATTACCAAATCTTATTTTACAGTAGGATTCCATTAAAATTCATCACACGTGTAGAAGAAAACATGTGAGCCGCAGTGTTATATTTTCTTTGGATGTATAATTGACCGTTAATAATAATTTTAAAAATTACAACACTATTTTTTTTTACATCAAAATGCATTGATTTTGTTGTAAAAGTACAGGTTTTAGCTCTAGGCATCTTTTTTAATTTAACAAAAATGTATTAACTGCATTAAAATGTGTTTGTAAAAATGTTTAATATTATTATTTATTTTTAATTTAAGGTACAATAAGTACAATAAAACTAAAAAAGTGGACAATCAAATTCATGTTTAGACGTTATTTTATGCCGAAAGAACTCATATTTTGGATTTAATAAATATGTGTGCTCAAATACATTTGATGGAAATAACTAAGATAGATCTGGAAGTTATAATAATCATTATTTATAGTATTTTGTAAACGTTATGCTTGCTGCTTGTGGGAAAACTTGTGGGAAAATACATTTTGCACACATTTTTAAAAATTAACAATAAGCTGAAAGAAAATGGTAATCATATTCACAATATTGTCAAATACCGAGTTGTTAAATAGGTAAGGGTGTGACATTACAGCTATTATTTGATCAGACGTGCTCTGTGTTCCTACCTGAACGTTAAGATGCAACAGCCGTATCTCTCTGTCCATAGCAGCTCGTAGTGCAGCTGCAGTGACGTGTCTCTTTCCCTTCATCTTGTATCTTTCCCGCGCAGGCAAGCTGTATTCCGTGGGCTATAGCGCCGCCCAGTGGTCACATTTTGTGGATTCTCCTTCTCAGTGAACTAGTTCACAGACTCGCTCAAAGACAAAACAGACCTATTTCCCCGTTACATCCTACGTGTGAAGCAGTTGTCTGACTGTTAACGTCTTTAAATGTTAATTTGTGCGAGAAAAGGTTTAATGACCACGTTCTGTTTACATTTGTGTGCGGGCACCGATAGAACGCTTCAAAAGTGAGGATAGTTTCTACAACCTTAAGCAAGTGTCGACCGTTTTTAAAATCTTCAAATAAGTAGTTGATGCGTACTTAGTTTGTTTTATTATTATTATTAACGTTTTGGCCTTTATAGAATCAAAACAGCCAAAAACAAACCATTAGCAAACAAAATGGCAACATCAGCATATTGGATGTATAACAACATCAAAGTATGATAAATCATAAGATGCTACATTGCGATGCTATACATTTAATCAGTTTATAACGTTACTAGTAATTACTTTTTTCATTAAATGTACGTTTTGTGTCGTTGTATAGTTTAAATGTGTACTATGCTATTATAACATCATTATTAAATTACTTCTTCTACTATTAATGTATACCCATGTTTCTCAGTATTATCTTTAATATGAATTCATAATAATGTTAATATGGATATCTGTTCTGTAACGTTGTTTATTAATCAATCCCTTGGTTTTCAAGTTTTTTTGTTTGTTTTTGTTTTGGTGGGTTACCCTGTGTATTTCATTAAAGAGGAAAGCCTTTCTTCCAAGGTTGTAAACTTTTTTTATTTATTTATTTATATTCATTATGCTTGCATTGATTCATACTTTTAGTTGACATGTGTTCCTCCTTCACAATGTCTAAGCTTTCAGGATGGAAAGGTCACCCATTTTCAATATTCCACAGTCGAGGTAGAAAATGTTTTTATTAGTAGTGTTTGTTTTTGTTGTAAAACAAGAAAAAACGGAAGTTAACGTTGCAGGGCGCTGAACATGCTATTGCTCAATGATTTTGTTAAATACAGTATTTGAAAAACTAAAACACTACTTCGTGACTGGAAATATACAGCAAAAAAATACAGACAAAATATACAGCAGATCTTTCATTTGTGACCTTCCTGAAAAGTTAGGATTACCTTGATTAGCTTTGATTGATTAATTAATAACAGATCATTGAACATGCATGCTGAGATCTAACTGATTACTGGCCCAGTGCTGGGATGGGGGGGCTCTAGCGAATGCTTGCTGCAGTTGTAATTGAGTGCAGCTGGGTGGCCGGGTGCTTTAAGAGTAATGGAGAGAAAGCGAGTGGCCTCCTGCTCTTTGAAGCAGCCTGTCGCAACACGTCTGCCTGATATCACCTCTCTCTGACACCTCACATACAGGATAAGACTGCACTGTTTTAAGGGTTTTCCAGCCATATGTTGAACATCATTGTTCCGCATGTGTGCACTTTCACTAAAATAAAAGCAGTGCTGAAAAATGTAGCTGTCGCTTTGGGAATTTAAGCATATGTCGACCCATCGTGTAATCGCAAATCCCCAGTTTCTGTTAGAACTTTTTTTTGTTCTATTGATAACATTTGGGATGTATTTGGTGCAAAAGCACCCCAAATGTCTGTTTTACATCCACACTTGCTTAACTTTAGATCAGCTGTCTTTAACTAACAGAACTAAAAAAAGAAATGCCTCTAAGTAGATAACAATCTGTTTACAGAGGCTCAGTGATGGATTTGAAGCTCTTAGTGAAACAGAGGAGGGCTGGAGATTGGCAGTCTTCAGGATGTGTGAAGGAACACTAATGGCCTTTTCTTCTCATACAGAAAGAAAGTAGGTGGTGAAACATGTTCTAAAATCAAACCTAAGAACTTTCATGATCATTTCTTAGTCTGTGGTTAAAAATGGATAATTTTGTTTGTATATGACTGTTTTATTTTGCATGATAAGTTTGCAGTATGAAAATATTATTAGTCACCTGCCAACGTTTAACTCCATAACCAAACATACTCCAACATCATCAGACAGTGGTTTGCCAACTGGCTAATGTTGGACACACAACATCTGGTTTGTTCTGCATTAATTCATATCAAAGCAAAATGGAATTCATTTACGTGTGCGATTGATCAATTTGGCAGCGATGCTGATGATGTTATGATAGATTTGCGTTAAATGCTTTTTGTCACTCCACATAAGCCTTGCCAAAATTGCGCTTCATGATTAGGCCATTGTAAACTCCATGTGCCTAATGAACTCAGACTACTCGAAGCGCTCAGCACTTTGCTTGCTAGACTGCTCCGTCTGTGAAGCTCTGCATCGAGACAGCCGGGTAATAACACAGCTGTGGCGTTATGTGACATCTCTAAGCATGGATCCAGGATCTTTGCTCTCCGGGTTTCAGGTGCCACTCAAGCCCTCCCTGTGAAAAGCTGTTTTTCATTTGATGCCCCAGCCGTTGGTTATTGTCAGCATATTCGAGAGGTCCTAAGTCCCGAAATGAGTCCTGTATTATTTTAGACTGGCTTGAATATTGCACGGCGGGAGGCTGAAAATGAGACCTTCCATCAAAAGATTGCCTGCAGCGCGTTCTACTCTGTACTGCATTCTGGAGGTCTCACACAGAGAGAAAACACACTCTTTGACCACACAATTATATATTTATTATGAACTCCTTTGATGATACCCTCCGCCCCTCCCTCCACTCCTATTCTTTACCTGAATTTGGTAGCTGAAGTGGAGTGGAATGGAATAGCTTCTAAGCTGCTGTAAGAATGTGGATGGCCTTGTGCTTTCGAGCTGTTAAAAGATTAGAGAAAATGCAGACAGCTAGTGCAGGCGGAATGAAGTGAACCATAAAATAAGGTGTTTTCTCACCTCCCTCGACTCAGGTGCACATCTCCGACAACGGTCTTACAGTGCTCTTTTTATAAATGTGTGGACCATAGTGGTGGTGGAGCTTTTGAGAAAATGGCAGCTTTGCCAGATGTGTTCCTAATTCTTATAATTCTGAAGATGCAGTTATTGTTTTGTGCTGTCTTTAATAATATTACAACAACAACAACAACAAAATAGACATACTAAACCATTCCCTGCTACTGCTACTAATACCATTTGCCAGGCTTTGATAAAGAACACTTTCAATAGGGCAGGAAAGAAAATCTACTGGAAGAAAGAAAGCAAAAGCTCTCAGTATTCTGCAGTAGGGAGGCTGTGTCCAAATCGAATATGCATTATGAACAAAAAGGCTTTCAAAACATACAAAATGATTTTAAACTCATTATAGAACTGACCTTTTCTGGGTACATGCACTTTGACAAGCTTTCAAATTGTATGAATGTGTAATTTTATGATATATATAATTTACTTTTTCTGAATGCCCTGCATCTTAAGTTTTTGTTCATTTACAAAAAAATGTTTTAATTAGGTTGCCCTACTGATTTTTCCTAGCTGACAGCTATTAGGGGCCGAAAGACAAAATGTCCAATGATAAACAAAAGCATATTATTAAGTATAAGTGCAGGAGTGTGAACAGGACAGTCACAGGCCATCTGGATTAACTCAGCAATATAAGTATCTCAAAATGTCTTCAAAGTATAAACAAAGCCTCTAAACAAAACAGCTCTGGATCATCATTGAGATAAGTGATTATCGACTCGATTTCTATTTTTGAGAGGAGTATTAGTTTAAGCCAAAAATATAAGTCGCGCTCTAGCTAATGTGATGACCTCTTTGTGTCAATTAAATTGTATTTTAAAAGTTCTTTATGAAGTTTAAACTTAATTTTCGTCATCCGCTTTTTTTATTCAATAATACTACATAATGCAAATACATTTTTGGCTTATAATGCATCTGAGAAAGTGGTGTGGTTGAATCTTATGCATTGTTACATTGTTTCTCAAGCAAATCTCTCCTGCATCAGTTACTAACAAAGTGTTTTATAAAAATCACAGAAGCTTTAACTTTGGCTTGTGGCAGTGCCAGGGTCTTAATCAAGACTTCCACTACCTGCTACTTGGGCTGCACATCTTCAATTTGATTTCAATCTAGATACATTATTCAATTAAAAAACTATATATACTTCTGTTATAGATCGATTCGATTAAAATAGATTTGATCTAAGTCTTGCAATACACGATACATAGCTCAACAACCAGTTCATCGAGAAATGAAGAGCTAATTCATATTGATTCAAGAAGCTGATCTCTGTATCTCTCGCATGTTCAACTGGATATCTGGTTGCATCGGTTTATCATTTAGAACCCTACCTGCTCCCTTTGTAATGGAACAATACACATATTTCTCTCTAATAAATGTAGATGATGATGGCCGGCAGAAGTGTCCTTTGTGCATGCTAAAAATTTTGGGGGCTTGAGCTGTTAACACAGACTGCGTGAAGGCAGCTTGTCAATAAGGCTTTAGACTGGTATCTTTACTCACCCTGGATTGACCTATATATAACCCATGCTATAATACCCAAATATAATTGAAGTCTCGTCTTTCTATTAAAACATAGTCTGAACAAACGACTCATATTAAATGATTTGTTTAAATGAATCAACCAGCGAGATCACAAATATACGACTCAGTCATATAACAAAATGAAAGTGTTTGATTTGATACCTTTATGTATTTTAACAGCGTATTGCATCTTCAAGATTGTCCGAAGCTTTGGTAAATGGTGTCAGTGGTTCTAACAAACAACACCGGGACAGCTGGGGGTGGGGTTGGAAGGTAACGTGTGGATTGAGGTCTTTCAGATATTAATTACTCGCAGTTTCGCTTTTGGCTGTTATGGTGACGGAGGTTACACTTTCAGGATCATATTTTTAAGACAGTTATTAGTGTTTTTTTAATTGTCGATACACATTTAGAGAGATTAGGGAAGCATATTGTTGTAAAAATAAAGATTCCCTGAGAAAAATAATTGAACCCAGAGCTTTTGTTTTATTCGCAATAATAACAAGTACGTTATCGTGGAAGAATCTCACGGTAAAGCAAGATCTGCAAAGTGTATTGTTACAGATCTGTAGGGGGCGGGGGGGCGTTAATTACATTAAAATAATTACATAAACATAATTATGCATTATTTATAAATATGATTGATATACATATATTTATTCTCCTATTTAAATTGATTTTGTTTTATTTATCTAATCTCTCTTAGCCACTTTTCTAAGCCCCTTGCATTTACATTTACATGTTCTTGTTCTTTTGTGTGGTTATTTATATGGTGCCAAACTGACATGATCCATTGAGGCCACACATAAAACATCTTGCCATCTGCACTACAAGCATGGTTTTGGGCAGCATTCCCCCATTTTTTCCTACCCGTGCAGCCTGACCCCTCTCTTTCCTTTTCCAGGCTACAGTGGCCCAATGCAAAGAAGCTTTCAAAGGCACTGTCTGCTCAAATCAAGTCAGGGGCCCTTTTTAGACTCGGCTCAAAGATCATAGCAAGTTGAAGTCAGTGAGGAGGATGACCCTTCCCTTCAGGCTTGATCGGATCGTGGCCGAGTCAAAGCCGGCAGGGTTGTATCTTTGTGTGGCCACGTCTCTTTGGAACCGGGTTGTGTGATGGTAGGAATGAAAGCAGGCACCAGGCTGAGTTGCAGTATTGCTGTATCAGGCCCTGTGTCCCTGTGGTCTCTCAGAGCAAACGGGGGGAGGCAGAGGACACAGCCAGAGGGACTGCGGGCCTGCAGCCAGACCTACAGAATGTCATATCATGGCTGTCCTAGTGCTTTTAATCCTGATCTTTGGGATCAGGTCAGGCCAGTGATGAAGGGCAGGCAAAGAGGGGAGGAAACAAAGGAGGTTGTGAAAAGTCAACATATTTAAGCCAGACATAAAGCAGTAAAGACATTTAATGCCTCTATAAAACTGAAGTACTGAAGTAAAGGTGCTCTTGAAGGTACAATTATATGGATACAAATTTTTATAATTTTCCTCAAAACAATATATATATAATTATAAGTTCGTTTATATATATATATATATATATATATATATATATATATATATATATATATATATATATATATATATATATATATATATATATATAATCAAACTCTTTCATTAATGAATTCCTTTTTCATACATTCATCAAATTAAAATAATGATTCCGTAATTGAAAGTTTTTTTTTGCTGTAACAAGTGAAATACAAAGGAATACACCTTCTTTTCAGGTAATTCCTCATCCATTAATCCTTTATTGTTGTCTGGATAAATAGTTGAGCATCAAGCACTCCTGATTCCCTCTCGCTCCCTCAGGCTCGTAGCGGTTGCTGTCACTGGTACTTCATGGTTAAGTGATGGTTTCTGTCTTCGTGAGATTTGTGAAAGCTAGGACAACATTTGACTGATATACAGCGCATATGCGTGACTCTTTGTAGATGCCATTTAAGGATGAAGTTAACTGTTAAGCTGTGTTTCGAGGCACAGTTTGTATTGGGTGCATGTTGAGGCACTATATGTGTTATTCTGCGCGAGCCGAAATGGGTTTTATAACAATCAGAGTTTTGTTAATAAAATACTATATTTTATAACTTATAGAAGATCACTATGATATAATTAATAAATGAAATGATGACATAAATTCACCCAGGCAGTGGGTAGCACGGTCGTCTCAAAGCAAGAAGGCCGTTGGTTCGCGCCTCGGCTGGGTCGGTTGGCATTTATGTGTGGAGTTTGCATGTTCTCCCCGTGATCGCGTGGGTTTTCTCCGGGTGCTCCGGTTTCCCCACAAGTCCAAAAACATGTGGTATAAGTGAATTGAGTTAGAACGATTGTCCATGTCAATGAACGTGAATGAGTGTGTGAATGTTTCCCTGCGATGGGTTGCGGCTGGAAGGGCATCCGCTGCGTAAAACATATGCCAGAGAGTTGGCGGTTCATTCCGCTGTGGCGACCCCGAAAGTGAAAAACCCGACATGAAGATGAATGAATGAATGAAATTCACCCAGCAACATTAACTTTGATTTTCAATGTGAATATTCAGGACTACTTTTGTCAGAGATATCAGTTCTTGAATCAAACACCATTCCTTAATGATCAATGTACTATTTCTTGTTGTCATTTTTTATATACCTACAACTTTGATTATAACCATGCTTGAGTATTTCTTATTGTATATCTAAAGTCATATAATCATAATAGCCAAACAAATTTCACTCTCTTGAATGGGATCACCTGCAGCAGAGTGAAAGCAAAACTACATGCTTTCAGAATCTGATTTCGCTTTGACTGAGAGGGCAGCTGGTTTGAACGGCGAAACCGAATTGAGTGAAATAGCTTGAAAAACAGAATTGGAGAGGTCAAACTATGAGCTTAGCAATAACTGTATAAAGCAAGTTTTAATTTTTTAAGACTTGAGTATTGACAAAAAGTAAATTATACTGTACCCGGTTACCACTTGCAGGATTTATATTGGTGTTTTAAATGAAAAATAAATTACTTGAGTGTGATGTTTAATACATAGGCATGCAGTGACGGTAATGTCTCTCAAGAGCAAATATGAATGTCCTTTTTCACATTATACCATAGACTTTGCCAATTGATTTCATCAAATTTAATGTCAACTTTGATTACTATTTTGCCACACTCCATGGATTTATCTGGAGGGCGAGGCAAGCTTTGGATAGATGCAGTGAGACAGTGTAGGACAAAGTTGGCTCACACAAGTTTCACTGCTGAGTGTCAGCGTTAGTGCATGGTTTCTAACGTCACTCCTGCATATATTAAGACCATCAAAGCTGACCGCCATGCCAGGCTTCTCTCCACTGTAAATTTAGCTGCAGGTTGTGATGGTGGGAGCTAACAGTCCTCATGTTGACACATAGGATTACTCCCTCTGTGATTTTGACCCTGTCCCTGCTTGACTGCTTCAAAACACACAATCCCGTGTGGAACCGCTACCAGACACACACTCACACACAAACATAGCCCTGCTCTCACCCGGGATCAGTCCATTCATTAAAGCTAACATATTGGCTTAAAGACTGCCTCTTTACATAACGGCTTGCCGGTTTTGTGCCAGACCCAGTATGTGAGGTAAAGGGATGAATTTTAAATGTGACAGTGCTTCGCCTTTACACTGACCCTCCTGAAAAAGCTCAGTGATCTCATTCTGTGCTAGACTACAATGATGGTGATTCCCTCCGTTGCAATGTTACCCTTCCTTTAAAGAAAGCCTCTGTGGCAGATGACAATAGCATTTTCACTGCAGGCTACTTTTCTCTGTGTTGCATTAAAATAAAAGGAGAGGGAACATAACTTAATTCATATATGCCTTTGATATGGAGATTTATACTGACCTCCTGTTTAAGCACTTCAAAGAAAGAAATTAACTGCCAGAAAACATAATCTATCAGAATATGAGCAAATGTCTGACAAGCAGGATGTATGGTGAGAGTTGGTTCACAGCACTCTATGTCTAGTTGAAAAATGTATAGGATTTATAGCGAAACTTATTAGAGTCTTAAAATTGGTCAAAATCTATCCATTCATTCATACTTTGCTTACTGAGGTCTTGACTACTATTGCAGGGTTCTTCTGCCTCTCATCATCAGCTCACACTTGTCATGGATAGATCCTGGACAGTTCGCCAGTGCATCATCCCCAATCACATTCACATAAATTTGTCAATGCAATTTGCAGACTTCATTTACAGCTATACATTTCCCTATTTTAAAATGACTGCATGGAATCTGTACAAAAAGTTAGTGTAGGAGCCAATTCTTATGTTAAAATATTTTTTTAATACATATTACTTCTTTCTTTTTCAATATAATATTTTTATGAACTTGTTACATTACCAAAAAAAAAAATTTTCTTGTGTTTTATATAAACAAAAAAAATAAAGCATTGGTGGGTGTTGCTGTCTGTGAGCGCTCATCCTTCTGTTGGCAATGGATTGCTTTATAGGTCTACTCTACCAATTATTTAAATAATCTAGTCGATCTGTAAAAAAAAAAAAAAGTAGTTAAATAGCAGTAAACCCCCAACTTTGTTCTCCTTGCAAAAAACCAATCGGTTATGACAGAGGCAAACTTTTTTTTGACACCACTTGTACGTTCAGATGTGTGAACTATTATTAGTGCCCTTGATTCTTGCACGAAACTTGTGATTGGAAATTTAAATAATGGTGTACAGACCTTTAGATTCCCCAATTTGCACCTCTGTGCCAAACAAAGGAAGACAAACAAAGAAAAGTTGCCCGAGCAGTCATAAAACAAAATTTGGTCAAAAAAGTATAGATGGCGCTACGTTTGCTTCGTTAATCATACAACCACATATGTATGGCTGCTTTCTTTTCCAAATCATTTTATCCAAATATAGTCAAATGTATGCAAATGAGCTAATGAATAAACAGTCATCCACTGCTCTTCTTATGCAGTCATGAGTAGCCAAAAAACTGTTGACACAATGCTATTTCTGAATATACAGTATAATTAATTATAATACATAAATTAAAATACATAAAACAGATTGCTGTGTCTTTTCTTTTTATTATTTCAACACAACAATGTACGGATGAAGGTAGAGCAACGTAAGAAAAAAACTGTTCCTTATGACTCATTGATATAGACATCTATGCAATGTTTGACATTATTTTGTTTGACAAAGTATGACTATTTTGTTGCTATTCTTCATAATGTTTGTTTTGAAACAAAAAAAAGTTTTTATTGTGATTGTTGCCATTACACCTCTGTGAGATCATCATGATGGGTCGCATGTATCTGAATTAAATCCAGCACTGTTGTGATTACCCTGCAGTCATTGCTACAGTAGGGAAGGGCTTTGATGAGATCTCTTGGCTTCAGAGTATGTAAACAGACTCTGAATTGTCCCCAGGAACGGAGGCCCTGGGTCAGGAAAGGTTAAGGAGGTAACTGTTATGTATGAAGGATGCTTTACACTGTTGAGTCATATGGATCAAAGGCTCAGTTCTGATATACTTGAACTGTTATAGAGCCTTGTGTGTAAGGTTGCACTTTGGGGTCTCTAAGACAGAGGATGTGAACATCCTGGTCCATCCACTTCCATTCTATCTCCTGTTTTGAGACAAACAGAGTTAATAGGGTGTGTCTGACACAATTGACAACAGTTCTCCAGAAGAATCAGGCAGTCCAGGAAAGATGATACTTTCAGCTACCGAAGTAGCCATATACATTACAGCTCAACAATGGAGAGTGTTTGACTTTGGCAGGAATTTGCCTGGTTTCCTGCAATAAACGCAAAGAAGATTTAGAACCATCACTTGAATTTCAGTCATGGGAATTTACTTTCATGCAGCACTTTGTGATGCATCGCATGCTTATCCCATAAGCAAAGCTTATCCCTGCAGTTAAAAGACATAATTATTTAGACCTTGCAGTTATTTCAATGAACATACAATGTTAACAACATTAAAATTCTGAAAGCTTTTAAAGAAGAGTGTAGAAAAAAGGTTGTTAGTATTATTTTAATGATCTAGAACTTTGTATAACTAGATAAACTCTCACTCAAAATCTTAATACACTCATGAACACAGATATGTCACAGATACTCCTGAAGTGTAAAAGCATTGCAGGTTTAAAACCAAAACATCTAAATGATACACATTACCAAATACAATATTGACTTTATATTTCTCAAAATTGGTAATATGTGAATAATATTCTTGTGGACTTAACTTTTCTTGCTATGTTAGTTTGTTTTGGAATTAATTACATTTTAGTAGATAAACTGACAGAGTATTATCATGTGAAGAGAAATGTAATAGTTAATCCAAACCTATTCTACAATATGCCATTTTATAGTTGTATATTCCACTTTTTTTACAGCACTAGAACAGTGAATTACATATGACCACTCTTCAATAATGAGACAGTAATACATGCTCAACTGTTCAATACAGAATAGCTAATTTAGGCATATGTTATTATGTATAATATTATATGTAATTTGCGCAACATGTTAGTGAGTGAAAAAAAAATTAAGATCTATGGCTGGGTGAATGATGAATTGAATAGAGATTGTTATATAGCAAAATCCAATCATAAAATACAAGTTGATATAGAGGGGTTTTTAGTGAGGAGATTAAGAGATAGTCAAAAGTCAAAATTTAGCTGAAAAATGCCTTTATTGAGCAAAACCACATTTAAAGAATATGTTTAAATCTATGATTAAAAAATATAAAATATTTTAGAAAAATCTTACTGCTTTTAGAAGTATCAGCCTCATTGTAAAACTGTCCCGGTTATACTTGCAGAATCCAAATGCACAGCAACCAGGGATTCAAATAAAATATGACTCTTTGGTCAGAATACTCAAAATAAACAAGAGTGGGGAATAAAAAAAAAACCTTTCTAATACCAAACAAAAACCCATGATAGGGAAAAGTTAGAAAGCAGAAGATTATATAAACTCTAAAATAAGGCTGAACAAACAGTTAACTAAAAGGCCACAGAATTCAAACCTAACTCTTACAGAACACGGAGGGTTAGATCAACTAAAGCAGCAACAAAGAAATTAAGGAAAAGAAGACATTGTAAAAGGAGTTAAAAACTCCTGATCAGCAACTAAATCTAACAAGACAGAAAAATAAATAAACTAAAGACACAGGCCTTATTGGAATGATTACTTTTAAATGATACATTGTCATTATTTGATAATGTTTGGAATTTCTTTTGCCTTGTCTTGACATTAGATCAAAACTACATATTGTTGGTACTTTCACTTGACAGTAAAGCCATTTTATTTGCGACAGAAATGTTTGCTGCACCTTTTCAGCAAAATCACTACAGGTTGAGGTTATCACCTCTGTTTTGTGTTTAGAAAACGCACATTTACCTATCAACCATAGTTGAGTTATTTTCAGTAGAATACCTTGAAATCTTGGAGTAGTCAAAATACAGACGTTATCTTGAAAGAGCCAGCCTTGGGTCAGAGGTGAAAAGTCAGCCCATTGTCTAGTCATGTTTGATTCCCCATCACAGTAATGACCTTTAGATGGAGACATCAGTAAATGGAGGACTTGTGATACCTCTTCATTGTCACTGGCAATATGGTGAGATGGTTATCAAAAAAGCCTCTTTTGGCCACCCTTGGCCTCTGACATGGCCCTTGTCATGTGAAGGGACAAACAGTTTCATTTTTGCCCTTTGCAAAATTTAGCTGGAGGACAGAATGATGAGACCTTCAAAGAATGAGGCCAATATGTCATTCAGAGGCATTTCCAATGTGGGGTTTCATTTTTAAAGCTGCAATTAGTGGTCTCTCAACTGCAAATATCATAAACTATTAATGATGAAAAACATTTAGTTAACAGCTGTTAGGAAAAATCCATAGACATTTTCTGAATACAAAATTACTTCAGTTGATAATCTTTTTTATCTGTTTGTTATTTTATATTCACGCAATTAAAACAAACAGTTGATGCTGAAGAAAATTAGCATTTGTTTTCTTTTTTTGAAGAAAATTGTCTCTCATTTAGTGAGCTATCACTAATCAAATGTAACGGAATGAAGCAGATGTAATAGACATTATTTATGTGTGTGCATAACATTAACCTATTAGTGATTAATTTCAACAACCAAAACACAATCTTTAGTAAAAGTTACATACATTTTTTTTTGTTTTTGTTCGCCCAGATAAATATTTACCAAAGCTTGTTTCATTTAATTTTTTCATTTGTTCATTTTGGTGCTTAAGCTGCATTTTTTTAAATCAGTGATTGATTTTTAAGATCTGTAATTTGAAAAGTTTAATTGTTTATATATATATAAAAGGGCTTCTTCAGACTCTGACACTGGAGCAACCAGCCATTTACTATGTCAAAGAAAGTGCCATCATCACTAGGCTAACCTCAAATCCCCCCTGAGTTAGTCTACATATGCGCACTGCTAAGCTTTCTGTTCCTCTGCACCGCTGTTCCTCTCAGCCATTAGCCACTATTACCAGCTCAGGCCATTTCATGGTCAAAGAGCATTTCAGTGCTAGTGTTTCTCGGGTTCCCCCCTGGGCTAGAAAAAAAACTAAGTCTCCAATGTGTCTCTAAAACATGTGCATGCTAAAACTACACTCTGATGTTTTGCACTCTGACACTGCATGATCAATACTGCCACTTCTATGTGAATTACACAAATTTGGCTTGTGAGCACTCACCTCTTCCAGTCTAAATTAGTTTTTTTAGGTTGATGTTGAGATGTGGTCTTGTTTAGAGTGAATGCAAACTTCAGCATAAGTTAGTCAGCTGATTTCATGGAAATGGCTGAAGTGGTTTAGTGTTAGCAGGTTGTTTGTAGTCTTATTCGTGTTTGTCTTGTGTGCGGAACATGAGTAGGACAGACTGCTTTGGTGTTCACACTGAGTGTACAAATACCCACAACTTTTTTTAGTCCTTTCTCATGATGTATGTTTGTTTCCAAGTTTAATATCCCTGATGATTTGTCAATAAGGTTTATGAAACGTCTTTTGGTATAATTGTTTTTGTCTGTGGTGTGATATGATTGTTGTGAAAAACTGTTATTATTTGCTTGCAGTTAGGTGTACACACATAGTTTCTGATACTTGTGTGAGTGGCTTTTAAAAACAGAAATAAATGTCCTCCTTTTAGTTTAATAGAAAAAAATTGTCAGTCTAGAAAAAAATTCACAATCAATAAGTAAAACATGAGATTGCAACTGACCAATTGATCATCATTGAGAAGAAAGCTAGTATTGTCACGTAATTTTATTTATTATTTTTTTGTCTTTTATTAATTAAGAAAACTTCTCTAATTCCTTTAGAATAGTCTGAACATTGAACTTAAATCTTTTCAGACTATGAGTTCTTTTGCATCTAAGTTAGATGATTAGTGCTCACAATGGTGATCAGTTTGGTTGGAAGTGCGTTGAAAATTAATTCTATGTTGAGTGGAAAGTCAATTCAGTTTTGCTCCTTTATGTTGCCTAGTGTGCAGAGAAAATTTAACAATGTAAATAACAATTTTGTTCCAATTGAGATTTTGGTGTCCTGCCGCAACGTTCAGGAAAAATCGTTGACTTCCAAATTCAGTAAATACAATTGAACATGAATTTTGGGTCTACTACCTTAAAACAACTTTGAACGAGTTTTAATTTTTCTTATGTGAAGGAGAATTACCTGCAGCAAATATTTCAAGTCCCTATTGTGACTCTTAAAAAAACCCAAAATAAACATGTGGCCATGAATTGGATATCTGAAATCATCTGAACAGTCCTTGAAAAATGCTTGGATTTGATCTGGCAAAAGGCCAGTTCGGTGCAATCTGGTTGGTTCACCAGGCGGTGGGTGGAGCTTACCTATGTGTGGACCTCTGGGTCTCTTGATGGGAGATTTGTATCAAGACTCAAGAGTCTTTTTATCGCTTCACAAACATGCAGAAAAAGATTCACAAATGGAGATGAAGAGATCAATAAATGCTAAACAGCTCCACAGAAAATAATCGAAAGGGACTTCTACTTGTGACTCCTGAAAATATATTTGTGGATTGTGTTTTAATTCATGAATGTGTATTTATTTGTTGGTGATTTATTTTGTTGTGTATCTGTTCAGAATTATTGGTAGATCATAAACTTATTTATTAATGAACTTGATTAAAAAAATACCCCTATAGTGCCATGTCTTTAAAAATGCTAAGTTGTAACAATTTTGATGAACAGTGAAAGCTGATATTTTTTTTATGTTACTGGTTCCAAATGGAAAGTTTGAGACTCTCTGGAATCCCGCTCTCGGTTCTCCAAAGCAGATCAGCTAATTTCAAATCAGAACATCTGGAATAACTCTGAAATAAAGCAATCAAAGTCAACGTCAAACCACACTGAAGTATATTCCCTAGAGTAAGCAAAGTATAGCTCAGCAGTTCTTTATGCTGTGTTCTGTTCTATGTAATATTTTTTCTGTTATCTGTTATCAGTGAATCACTTAAATCTAAAGTTATCCGAATGCAGACTGGCAGATCTATGACTGTTTTCTCACTGGGTTATCATTACCTAGGATGTATTCACTCTTTTTCTCTTGGAGCTGTTTTGTGCAGCTCTATATGTTGCAAGAATCCCGTTATCTCTGAGATTCTTACTGTTCCCTTCAGTCTAGTTCTCTTACTTTCTATATCGGTCCTGTCTAAGCTGTCCTCTTGTTCATGAAAAAGCAGCAAGATGATAGAGAGTGGCATGCTGTTGTAGATGTGTAGTTTTTCTGCATTGAGAAAGATCGAGGGTTATTGAGAGAGAGAGAGTTAGGGAGGCATCGGTGATGGTGGTAGCGGGTGGGGGTAAACCCACCTACTGTCAAAATGCACACAAACTTAACAGCCCATGGAGCACTGACAGTCACCACAGCTGTACATTTTACGGTATGTGAAGCCCAATAATTAGCACCCGCATTTAAGCAAGGGGTGGAGGGAGAGAGAAAAAAAGCAGTGCCAAATATGCTCAGATACAGTACATACCTCCAAGTATTTCAGCGCTCACCACAGGCAGTCTACCATAGTTGTACCCCATCCACAGTTCCCTCCTTCTCTTCATCTTTCTCTGTTTTTGCAAGAGAGAAGAGCCAGACACTGATTTCATATGATTTGTGTCACTGTTACAGTTGTCAGCTTGAAGCTGTCAGTAGAGAGCCGCATTCTTCCTGTGCGAAAGCAAACATGCCAGTCCTGCCTTATACGAGACACTTGGATGGCAGTCCAAGAATATCTCAGCATGTGCTCTTCTTCCTCTGTAACCAGACAGCTGTTTGGGTCTGGAAATATGTTATTCAAAGACAATAGTTGAATATTTGATGTGCTGAGCTGTGCCAAAACTATAAAAGCAGTCTGAAAAGGGTTCCTCGAAGCAATATTTGTAAGAGGCATCAAGACGAGCGTGAACAGTGTCAAATTTTTATTCATACTTGCATTGGATTTTGCTGATCATAAAGAACCATTTTATGAGAACATTTTACAAATAGTTTTGATGAGTTTATTTGCGGAGGCTGATTTTAGGATTAAATTGAGCCAATATATAATGGTGGTGGAGTTGTAGGTGTTAAGAGAAAATATTATTACTGTTTAATTATGGTTAGTTATGGATTGACTTTTACAGTTTTAAGAAACTGGTATGAGGATTAAGAACCCTTTTAAGCATTAAGTATAAATAAATTCATCCATCAAGCACATTCATATTTTAAGAGATGCTCCAGCACCTTTAGAGTGACATTGATTGAGCTTATATTGAGAAATAAACTGCTTGAATGTCTTCGATTTGGAATTAACTCCAGTATGGTTGTTAACCTATTTGGCAGTGAGGCTAGTACATTTTATTCCAATAAAGACATTTCCTAGTATGTTGTTATACTGCTATAAAGCTAGTTAGATAATGATTTATCTACTTTCTCTCATTGGCATTCAAGCAGAGGAGTTCAGCATCTGAACCACACTAACTGCTCAGAAAAAGCTGGCAAATGCACAGAGAAAGTCAAGTTGAAACAAAAAAAAACAGTCAATGAAACTAATGGGAAGAGTCTATTGTGTATTCTGTTTTATTTAAATTATTTATATTTATTTTTTATTTTAGAAATTGTATTATATAAAATTACTTTACAATGGATGAAGTACACAGCTGTGCAATTAATACTACTATTTTAATAACTTTGAAAATAAAATAATTATCAATTCAAGTTTTGTTTGAAGTAGTGCGGATTTTGCAACACATTTTTTATTTATAATCAAATTAAATAAAATTATTATTTTAATTAACTAATTTAAACAGTTTGAACATTGGTTAATGGTGTATTTAATACATTTTCTACACTTTCAAATCAGATTTAAATTTATAGTTTTACAAGTGATATTTTTTTTGTTTTGTTGTTAACAGGAAAATTGAAGGTACAAAGGTATTTTTGAGAAGGAAAATTAGTTTTTTGTAAGTACTTAGGTAGGTAAATACATTAGGTATCGGTACAAAGAAAGAAAAAAGGGAAAAAAACTAATCACATCATTCTTTTCCCTTGTATTGCTATTATTGGTACAATTCCCAGCGTAGCCTCTGACAGTTCAGTCTTTAAGTGAAGGTGACTGGTATTGCATGTTTCTCAAATAAAATGTCAGCCTACTCTAAGATCCATAGACTATTGATGTTGCGTAGGGGGGAACAGAGACTGCTGGTGTGTATTTTGTCCTAAAGGCATCTATGGCAGGACGAATCAGTAGGCCTCAGGACAAAACTCCCTGTCACAGGAGATGGAGAACCGGGCCAAGCACATTGACTGATTGTTAGCATTAGCGGCTGTGAGTGTGATTAATATGCTAGCTTCAGCTGGAAGTCTCCAGGAAAAAGAGAGTGAGTTAGATGGAGAGGTATAGCGAGGTGTGTGGTGCTTAAAAACTAAACAGAGGTGACCATATATCGGCCTCTATTTTAAAAGTCGGGCCGACTAGACTAGGCACGTGGGCTGCTTTGGCGGAGTAAATGGCTGTGGGATACCAGCTGGGAGTGCAGTAATTTTTCAAGCCTAAATAAGACTCGCTATGGAAACAGGTCTTAATGAGCTTGTTGGTTTGTTTTCTGACAACTGTGAGAGTGTCTGTTTCTGTGCTGCACTCATATAATTGCAAAATGATCATATTTTTTAAAGTTTAGAAGCAGCTAGCAGCTGCTTGATTGTAACAACTCCTAACGGCAATCCCTTGCTAACGCAGTGTGTTCAACAGAGTGATTGATGTGTTAAATTCCAAGAAGTTTTTTTTTTTATTCTACTGAAAAAAATTTAGATGGACATATTTTTAAGCAAGCTTCCTTAGAAATAAGAAAATGGTGAAGCATTATAGAAAATAAAGCATAAATGAAAAGCAAATTGTTGAAGTTACAGATTTTCTAAGTATATATTCTATATTATTTTATCTATAATTTTGTCTATAATTTTGGCCTTTAACTATTTTAACAAGAATGTCTCCCTTATTTAGTTCTGTGCTGGCCCCTTCAGTCTAATCAAACATTTAGTTTCTACATTTAAATGAGTCTTATGACATGGCTTAACAAATAGAATTCAGCTTTTAATTGATTTCTGCTCATTTTTGATCATACCTTGATTAACATTTACACAATACATGTGTAATTGTACATATGTAACTACATATACTCTTACATGAACATAAACTCCATATCGGATAAAATTTTTTGGAAGGAACTACTTATAAACATGTCACCTGACTTAACTTTTTGTATACGTTTCCTCAGCAATCTAGTCAGAATACGATCATAAATTTACTCAGCAATAAAAGCATGTATCTTCATTTATTTATAAAGTGAAATAAATGTTACACATAAAATGAATCAATTGTGTGTCCATATCCAAATTGCCCTGAATACAAATACATATTAAACATATTTTGTAATATGTTTTATATAGATTATTTTATCTAAGAATACATATATATCGATGAAACATTGATTCTTTGAAATGATTCATCTAGCCAGCGTGCGTTCTCAGCATCTGTGTTGGGTTCATCTGTGTGCCACCAATCCAAGGTTCAGCACCTCCCCAGTCAACCCTACAGAGGAAAGAGGCCTGCCAGAATGAGGAATGATGCACTGCTGCCGTGATTATTAGGATTAATTGTCTTTTAGTAGTGTGTCAAAGCATGTTTGCCATACCAGAGGCAGTCACAGATAATGAGAGCCATTGAGGGGGCTTATTGTTTTCTCTTAAACCACACTTCAACAGAGGCATGTTTTAAAAGCTCTGTCAGCGCTTCTCAAATTGCTGCATTTAGTGCCAAAGAAAAACAATCCTGTGAAGATAAGGACAGACCCTAGAACTGCACTGACTGCTCAATGTGATTGTATAAAGGAGTAGCTTAGGCATCACTGATAGTTTATGATTATGCCATATCTATAGTAAAATGTTGAAATTGCTTACTTTAAACCACCCACAACTTACCTTCCGGCCCCTTCCAAACACCTGGCACAGCCACGAGCAGCCGTGAGATAAGGTAACCTTTGCTCTTCATTACGTTCTTCTTGACCTCCTACACGTCATCATCTTTGATTGTCTTAGCAGCCTGAACCCCTCATGCACTATAGGCTTTGATCCTCCATGGAGTCGGAACCTGACAGAGATTCATGGGCAGAAGAGTGAACTATTTTCTCCATCTTTTGTCTGCAATAGCTCCAGAGGGATTATAGGGGTTTTACAGTCACGGCTCTTACTCCACATGACAGCATGCACCTGGACTGTTTAAACAAACAAAAATACAAAGATGTGCTCTTGAGTTGTGTTTCGTTTGATTTTTAGATCATGTTTTTTATGTGTGTAGCTTATGAGCTGTTAGTGTAGTTAGTATTTGAATTTAATGATAGATTAAAAAAATAGATTTGAATTTAAAGCAATGCTTGAAGTTTGATGTCATAAAAACTTTTTTTTTCTCGAATGTTCCTATCAATCACCACATACTAGATTAATCCAAAAATATACTACAGCTTTCCATCCAGTTTTATCCTGCATTAAAATAACTAAATTATTATTTACAATGGCAAAAACACCAAAGGAGTTTAAGTGTCTGGATCTGAATCCCACTGAGGCGTAATAGGAAAGATTTCCTATATCTGATATCCAAAAGGGTATAGAGTCTACCAAACTAGCAGGATATTTTGAAGAACGTGCAGTATTTTTGTTGGGGCGATCTCAATATATAATCAATTGGTTTTTAACTTTGAATACAGCACTATTTTCTTTTAATATTTATAGATATTTCAAAATTCTTAGATGCATCAACATATACAGTAGCTCAACTTTGGTGATGTAGTTTCAAAGTCAACTTGATTTTTTTGTGTGAAAGTTACAAATGGATACCTCTGCTAAACAAAGCATCCTAACAGCTGTCACTTTCAGGGCTGCTCGTTCATCATTATTAGATAATATGCTGGGAATAGCCCCTGAAAACCTCTATTACCTCTGCACTGCTGAACTGATAACAGATTAGTCCAACTCTGAAGTAAATTAACTTTTTTGTTGTTGTTTTTAATGATTTTAAACAAGACTTTGAACAAGCTATGATTGAACTTCTAATTTAATGTAAAGTGCAATTTGGTGCAGTGGAACAATCTAGTTAAAACTGCATCTTTTGGACATTAAAACTTAGAGTTATCACAAAGTTGAACAAACTGGTAACTTTAGACATAAAAGCCATGAAAATGTTCAGATATGTGTATGTGTTTCTTCCCTACAATCTGCTCTCAGGCTAACGGTCACTGTCAATCAATCAATCAACCAATCAAAATGTTTTTAAATACACATTTTTGTAGGTGCTTCAAAATAGTAAATATTAAATTAGAATAGGAATTGGATCGTTCTATGCAGCAGAAATAGAGCTACCTTATTTGGCCACTTTATGGATTGCAACGTTGATTTAAACTGGCCAGTAAGCTCTTACTTGTTGTTTTTTTGTGGTGGAATCAAGTAACCAATTCACTTATTTTGATTGATATAGAAATAAATCTCGAGGAGAAGTTGATGTAAAAAAAGTCAACAACAAACAGACATGCAGCAAAGAGATCAATAAAAATTACTTTGATGATGCCCCCTTGTATAGATTGTAAAAGATTGTTGTTCTGTATGTAACTTCACTTCATCTATTGCCCTCTGTTACTTTCTTCTTTTGCATATCTGGCAGTTCTTCTGGATTAGTTGTTGAGGTCTTTGGCAAAGAAAACTGCCATTAAATGTCTTGAAGGTCTGGCAACATGAGACTAAGTGGTTGCTGACTTGGCCACAAACCATGTTTAAAGGTCCCATGTTATGCCCTTGTTATAGCACTTAGAATTCATGTTTGAGCCCTCTACACTAGCGCTGTATTATTAATAATGTTCAAAAAGCAATATTTTTCTTGTATTTTTGGCCTGGTAAAAAAGCGCTGTTTACACTGGGCCCTCCCACAGACGAGCTTTTGGTACGCCCCTACTGACCAGTGCTCTCAAGCTGGTCTGGTTTGGGCAAAAACAGACACAACTAGGGACTCTTTAAACACGTGTTATTGTTGTAAAACTTTATAATCATCAGGCAACGCCTATGCGGGATGTAACAGCACCTTATATGTGTGAACCAGAACCAGAGTCTGAGTTTTAGTCCACAGAATGAAACAGAAACCGAGGAAAAAGGCTCCTCAGTAGTGTGTTTACAGGTACATCAGACGGGCTTACTCTACACTGTATGATTTCTAATGTCGGCATAGCGTTTTATGAATTATTTATTTTGTTTAAATACTTGTATAAAATGCCAATACAAGATCTAGTCACAATCTTTAACATTTTTATTTTTGTTGCTCGCAAGCCAAAGTGATCTTTCCAAGTTTTCTCTGATGGGCAATAAACTTATACTTTGGTAATCCAAACAAAAGGTTAGTCTCCGGACATCCGAAAGCCCACTTCTCTGGCATTGTTTATCCAGCACCTGACTGCTGCTGTCAAACTTCCGGGTCAACCCACATTTCCTGTTCGTCGTAGAGAGGGGCTGTACTAGCAATTCATATGATTGACATGTGGGTGGGGCTTGGGCAGGGATAAGGAAAACGAGCCATTTTCAGCTCAGAATAAAGGATTACTCAAACATGTGTGAACTAATCTGAATACTACTTCAGGCATGTTTTTAATGAGGGAACAACACTTCAAGATGCCAGGAATGCCAGAAATGTCAGAAAAGTCACGTTATCATGACATGGCACCTTTAATATTTTAATGCAGACTGAAACTATTACATTTTGACACATCTTAAGGCCTTTACATCAGACATAAAGCAGCTCCTGCAAAAAATGGTAAACTGTTTCACATTTCCCTCTATGTTTTAATAACTATATATAAAAAATAAAAACTTTTTATTTTTCCCCCTTTGTTTTGCAGAATTAAAAAAAATGTTGTCACCACTTAATGAATCTGTGACATATTCAACTTGTAATATGCATAATATGTGTGTATATATTGATGCACTAATTTTTGTATGAAATATTTTTCTTTTTGTATTGGTAATTCATTTAATTTATCATCTGCAAAGTATTTTTCACTCTAGCCAATAACATAAGGACATCTCTGTAATAATTAATGACAAATATTATACTATATTTACTATTTTTAAAATAAGTTGCCTCTTCACTGTAACAGAAAAGATAACTGCTTGAAAAAAACAACAAAAAACCCTGCTGTTAAAATGTTTTACTTTTATTAGAGTAGCTCTTTCAACTTTTTTGATCTTGAGTACATTTTAACTGAAGTAAGAGTCATTTTATTTAAGTACCACATTTTTGTACTCTCTTGGTCCTGTATTCCTGATTAATGTTTTTCTTACTTTGGTCATAAGTTACAACGACTAATGCTGTGTTGAAAAGTGAGACTAAAGTGTTCTAGATCATACAATTCAAGGCTGAAAGAAATCATCTTTTTACCTGTAGCTATGTCTGCACATATATCAGCATACAGTAAAAGAAATACACAGTTGAATCTCAACTGTTGTGTTCCCTCAGGTCAGTTGATCTAACATCGACACTTAATAAATGCAGCAATCATGAACAAAGCAAAGCGTTTTTCTCTCCCAGGCTCTTAAAAGAATGTCAAGGATAAGGTTTTCCCTGTCCGGCTCTGGCCTGCAGTGTACCTACTCTCTCCATGTTGTTAAGAGCAGTTCAAATGCCAAATTGTGCTTTTCTGAGACATATTGCCCACACCATGCGGTAACACCAATGTTTGTGTGTACTCTTGTTTGCGCTTATACAGTGGGCTGGTGTCAGCACAACAGATAGTCACGAGCCTTGAGGATTCAGTTTAACATTTCAAAGGCGCCTGTTTTTTCCTAAAGTTTACACACACACACTCGCTTAGATGCACACTCCCACATGCTGCTTCCTCGGCATATCAACGTGAAACGTGGGTTGCTGAAGCTGGCATGAACAGATGGGAGGAACAAACCAGCGCAAAATAAAGTTAAACTAGAACAAAAACACTGTAGTAGTGCAGTGGCCGCCCTTTGTTTGCCAGGAAGGTGATCCTCAGCATCTGGGGTTGATGGAACGCATGATTAAAATTACCAGAGGGAATGATTAATATCTTCTTAAAGCGCAAACTTCCAGCTTATCAATCATCTCATTACACCACAAAAGTTAATTGTCTATGGGGAGGGTAGTGGTCCCTGAACCATGACAAAGTGGCCCGCCCCTCGACATGTTTACTTACAAGACAGAACTGGGAACTCAACTTGTTTGTATGCAGGAGTCCTGAGGACAAACAGAGGGTTATTGCCCATTTGGTAAAACAAGGGGCTTGCCATCTTGAACTCATGTATTTAAATAATCTGTATTGACTCCCTTCTATGTCGTAGTCTAGTTTTCAAATTTGAATGGAATGGATGTGTTCTAACTTATTTGTATGCACTTCAGTTTAAGAATTTCATAAATTATGATTATTAGCCCTAATCCTTAGCCCTTACCCTGAGTGCTAAGGGGAAGGGCTTAAAATTGAGTTGGAACACCACTGTAAAGCCAAAAAAACAAAACATACAATTAGTTTTTGTTTCTTACATAATATATTTTCTCATAAGTGAATACAGGGCTCTCAAAATCGCTAGCCCAATGTCCCAGGGCTATCGTGTCTTCCAGTTGGGCTACCAAAATGTATCACTGTCTTGCCCGTTGGGCTTTCGTACAGGAAGGAACTATATACAGCGGTAGCTCGACATATGAATGCTTCATGTTATTAAAAACCCAAGATACGAAAGACCACTCAAAGAATATTTTTTAAAAAGATACGAAAAAGTTCCAAGATACAAAAAACATGCACAAAAATACATATTCAATATTTGTAATTCATGTTTAAGGCAACATTAAGGCAACACTGGGTATCACATGACTGCATTCAATTCTGAGATCTGCTCTTCTGTTGGTCAGAACAAACCCATTATGCCTTTCCAGAAACGCTCATCCTGTTTTAATGCAAACTTTCAGTTTTGGGTTGGTGTCCTAAATTCGTGAAAATTTTTGTGTTGTTTTTTATAACAAAGCATATTTTTATGGCCATGGCTCTGCTACCATCAGTTCTCCTTCCCTCCACCTCTGACACTTTGAAAGGTAAGGGTTATTATTTTCATTTCATCTTTTTTATTCTGTTTTCATTATTATTATTTATTAGATTTATAATGTGTACTTTTAAGTATTGAAGAATCGTAGTTTATTTTCCTCTGGTTTTCCATGTTATTTAACATTTTTAATATTGTTTCTATGTGGCTTGTATCGGATTAGGCACTTTACAAGTAAAACTTGCTTTGGCATATGAAAAATTCGACATATGAAGACCTCCCTGGAACAAATTAATTTCGTATCTCGAAATGAATGTTAATGCTTTGCATTCTCTTACAAATATAGTTGGATAATTGTGTTCTATGTAGTTTTCGGGCAACGGGAACATGTGGAATATTAAAATTGCATTTGCCTTCGCCCTCACTTTTTTAACCTACTTTTACTTTTGATTCACCATTGCACAAACAGCAAATAAGGAGCGGCAGTACTGATTGGTCAGGGACGTATTTGTTTGCGCACCAATGCCTACAAGATCCTCCTGTCAGTAATTACTATCCTCACTTGAGTCATGAAATCTCTCACAGCAGTCTTAAACGACATAGAAATGGTTTCCTCAGTGGAGAAAATTCAGAATATCACATACGTTTGAGTGTGTGCATGTGAAAATAAGTGCATGGATTATGGAGGTATTTTAGTTCTGCCGGGCCAAATAAGACAGATCAGGGTGAAGAAGGGACAACCAAAGAAATGCAGACTCACAAAGCTGAAAAGTTCAGAAAAATCAGACTATAAGGCGAAAGAAAGCGCAGTTGAAGTTTCATATTCAGAATCTGACCAATTCATGTTATACATTTTGCTTGCAAGTTCATAGAAATTTTTGTTTAGTTAGAACCAAATGTTTGAGTGGATTGTAATTTATACGGTTGTTGTAATTTGTTTTGAAAAAGTTTTTGAATAATGTTTCCTTTCCTTTACAAAATTGTGCATTAAAAAAATCTCTATTTTATTCAGGCTACCTACATTTATTTTGGGCTACCAAAAACTGAGGAATGCCTGCCTGAAGGGCTACCAGGAATTTAAAAAAAAACTTCAAGGCCTGGAGTATATTATGTAATGTTACTTTTTTATGACTTACATATGCATGTTTTCATGTGAAACTAGATGTAAAACTAAATGAAAGTTCTTGTATTACGCAAAGCATGCTGGGAAATCCTTCTATGGCATTCTTTTAGCATGATCATGCTGTACTATACAATACAACCAATGATATAAGAATTTTAAAGAAACTTTAAAGTTACAACAGACTGTATTGTTAGATTTTAGCATTAAGACACTACAATTCACAGAATGAAAAAAAAGTAAATAAATCTTTCTAACCTAATTTTTACTTTGTTCAGACACTCTGACATGCATATTGAGCAAACGCATGGGCCGTCTTCATTGGTCTTTCTATGTTTAAGCTTGACGTGATTTTATACTTGGGATAACTTCTGCTTTTTTTTCTGAGGCCTGTGTTTTATCCTCACTTCGCCTCTGCTGCATTTCAAAGACTTGAAACGTCTTGTAAACGATACAAGACAGAAGTGATAATTTCAATGTACTTTTTTTTTAAACAAAGCATACATTGGCAGGAGTTTTAATCAAACTTTTTTTTGCAATCCTTTAAAATACCTCTCTTGTACTGTTCGTCTCTGCTACGTCCTGCACTTCTGTCCCTGTTATGATGGCAGTGCCGCTTGTCTGTTGTTTTCTTACGGTCTTCTGCAAAAATAAAACCAATAAAAATAAAATTATTTTATGGTGACCTTTTAGTGTAGTTCTGTGAACGGAATTTCAGGAGGAGCGATCATATAGTTAGCAGTCTATCAAAAGGCAATTGCAATCCATCTTATCTGTTCTCTAAGATCTGAAACAGTAGGCATTTCATTGACAGCCTTCCATGGAGAGCTCACCCAGAACACCTATCCCAATCTTTGTAAATTTCCTTGCTTTTTCTGGGCTAATTCTAAGTAAGTGAACTTGTGAAATGACCAAATTATTCAAATCTGTTACTCCTGATAAAATCGACTTATTGAAAGGTCTGAACATTACGATAAAGGATGACATATTTGGAAAGTTTTTCCTAACATGCGTCTCTTGATGTGTTATGAGTGGATTTTTACATCAGACAGGATGGTTCTGGTGTCTCTTCCGGGGGAGTAGGGGGTCTCTCCTCTCTCTGTGGCCCGGCATGCCCTTGCCTAGCCTACCTCCCCCTAGATGCCGGTGTGTCCTCCTCTTTGCCCTCTCTGCTCCGCTGCGCTCGCTCCCGACTCTCTCCCCCACCTCTCCCTGCGTGCCTGCGCTGCTTGAGCCAGCTGCTCCCACTTCATCTTCTGCAGCGTCACTAGCTGGGGTATTAATCATGTTTTTCGAGGGGGACACTCTGCTATTTATCTCTCTGACACTTCCAGCATTCGAAGCCCCGTTGCTGGGCACAGCCCATTGAGTAGTAAGATTACACATTACCACACTCCATTGCCTCTCCCTGCCCTCTCCATTGACTGGCTGTTCAACAGTGGCATTGCACTCGCACCATTGGACATAATTTATGCCTTACATGTATGAAAAAGCTCATACTGGTCCTTTTTCTATTCAGTTTCCCATTTAAGCGATTTAAGTTGTGTTTAAACATAGCATGCGGGCTTGTAATTGTTGCTATCTGTCTGTGCCTGAACTACTGTACATCAGCAGGCATGCAGGCTAATATCACCATTACTGGGTGTTTACTCACAGGGATGGCAGAGAAGGATTGTGAGGCGCTGAGGTTGTTTGATGGCACTCTCTTTACTCCTAACACATAGTCAGCCTTTGAGTAAGCTTTTTCCTATTGTAGGTTTTGTTTATGTTTAACAAGCTATCATTTAAGGAACTGGGATCCAACAGTTCAGAAGTTTGTTTTGTGGGATTCTGTAGCTCAGCCGAAGTGATCTTCAGAAGGCCCTGTTTGATAAGCACCATCACCCTTTGTTCCACTGCATTGAATGTGCACTCGTGTATTTATGGGCTTGGTCTTTTTCAGAGCATTCAGGGAGGGGATAGTATAATTTCATTCCTCTTTTTCATCTTAATGAATCTATACTTGGAGAATGCTGTCCTTCTGGTGGCAATTGCAAATTAATGATTTAAACATGAGGGAATCTAAGGGAATTGAAGCATCTGTTAACTCCAATTATCTTGTGTTGACCTGCCTTCAGAGTTTGAGTCTTCACTGAACCAAACTGCTGTGAGAGTAAATAATTCAGAGTTTTGATATCTTTTAATTCTTCACTATGGTTTAAATTGTATAAAACGTACATTTACAAAACTTAATACATGTCAAGTGAAGTTTCCGTTTGCCTTTGCATTAGTTAACTATTTATGTTATATTTTTATGTATATCTTTTACTTTTTATGCATATCCTTTTATATTTATTTTGTGTTTTTTTGTCCATGCTTCTTAATGGACTAATTTTATATAGATACAATTTCATTGACTCACAGTACTGTATGTTTGTGTGCAATTATATTTGAAGTAGTTTTTAGTATGTGTATCTAACTTATTTTGTTAAGTAAAATGTTTCTTTGCATTTAAAATCTAATAATTTGTGGTAGCAAAAACAAATGAAAGGGAAAAAATGTAAACAATTCATCGATTTCAAATAAAATAACTAAAATATGTAAAAAAAAACAATCAATGAAACAACAAAAGTTTAAATAAAAGGCTAATGTGTGTTTGTTTTACTGTAGTAGTGTGTCTGTAAAAAGGTAAAAAAGGTCTTAAATAAATGTGAAAATTATAATTTTAAAACTGCTTTAATATGGCTTGAAATAAGATTTAACTGATTTTATTAAAAAAAAATGTGTTGTATGTAAACTATAATTAAACTCATTTCTGAAAACTTGTAATTACACTGGTTAAAAAGTAAATAGTATTGACTCTAGCAACTCAGGTTCTGTAGGAATGTTGTGCACGTAACAGATGGCTGTGGTGAGTCAACGAGGAAAGCACATGGACTTCTTTTCAGGGTTGAAGAAAAATGTCTGTTCTTTATATGTCTGAAAGAAATAATTTAAATTCCCAAGTCAGACGTGTTTTAAAGGCAGAAGTGCAGATTGTGTTCATAACATTGTTTCCTGCTTAATCTGCACTGACTCACAAATGCTTGAGATTTACTTACTATTCTTCAACTGCTAACAGTTTAATCTGTGTTGCTTTGTTATTGGTATAACGTGCAATTTTTTTTTTGGAACACAACTAATTTCATTATAATTTGTCCTTCAATTATCTTACAAGTTCGGGAAATGAGAAAGACTGTTGTCGGCGGTCTTTAACAAGTGAAAAAACCCTGGAATGTTCCTTTTAGTTAGTAAATACACTCTTGCCTCTTTTCGTCTAAACCTTCTTCTTTAAAACCAGAAGTTTGAGATCAAATGTTTCTAGAGAGTGCAATGAAGATCACAAGTCTGCAAAAGAACATTCTAGTCATCCTATCAGCATGTGAGCATGGTATATCACTTTCCAATCATAACTGTTTTCTTTGGCCCAGGGACTTCAATGGGCCTCCAGAGAAGTGATTATAGTCAAATAGAAAATCCAACCTATAAACTTTGTCTTTTTTTTTCTTCTGCCATCCCTTTTTCTTCTTCCCCCTTTTTCCCTCTCTGTTGCCTTTCTCTGAGGACTCATCGAAAGCACATATGGTTTAAATTCCTGGTGTGAAATAGGCCTAACTACCAATTATTTTATGGTACAAACACAGGGGAAAGATTTTCAGGCTTGTAACTTCTTAACATAGATTAGCCTTACGTTTTCCAGCACGTAAAATGAATGTTTTATTGCTTACTTTTATGTCTGAGTTATTTTAGCTACAGTTTGTCTTGCTGTCTCGGTGCAGACCCTCATCAGCCGTGCTTCTGCTAGTTTTGAATTACCGATGCTCTACAGGAAATAACTACGTTTGAAGTAGGAAGGGTGGTATGATGTTCAGTATGCAGAACGCAGCATGTAAAAATTGTAAAATAATTATATATAATTAACAAAATATATATAAACAGGGCTCTGAATCATAAGAAGTGATGGTGTTGCTGTAAGATTTTTCAAATTACATCGTATTGCAATAGAAACAACAGAAGCAGACTCTAAGCCAAATGATCTTTACTTAAACACTCGTGAATAATATGTTTTACAGATATTTTTGAGGGGCATTGCTCAAAACCAAACTCTGTCTCCACTGTGCAAGGGCACTAAAGAAAGAGGTCCTGTCTTCTGCCCTGGTCTTACAAAGATGTGAGTGTTGTGTTTAAGCAGGTTCTTGAAATAGAGGACTCTCTGATACCTCTGAATACCGATCAACAATTCACACAGTTTAACTAATTATATAAAACTCAGCATATTATAGAAATTAAGATAATGTAATTATAAATTAAACTATGGGGTATTAATTAAAGAAACACAACAATAGAAGTAAAACATAAACATAAAATGGCTTAAAACGAAACATAAATAATTAGATTGAAGTGCACTGGAACTAACATGATGCAATGAGTATTATTATTTATGACTACTTTTGCCATTCTGGCTGAAATGTTGTTAACATAAGAATAATGTCTAATTAGTGATGGTGCTTCTACAGTGATATTTAGGGATAATGTGAGATGACTTGATTAAATATAAAAAGAAAACAGTACATTTGTTTTAACCTAATTATATTACTGAGTTTTGATAACTTAACTATAAATTCAGTGTCTCTTTTCCATCCACTCTATTCACCACACACAATACCTGTGCGTCCTTTATCTAGAGAAGCTGTGCTCATCCTCAGCTGGCGCTGTTAGTGTGTCTCTCACATGAAAGCCGCTGACCTGCTCTCAAAAAGAGCCAAGAAATGGAGCCTAGAACAGCACTCTGATAACAAGGAGCTGGCTTCAAACATTGACAAAGGATAACATCAAATGCCCCTCTGTGTATGTGTGAGTGTGTGTTTGAGTGTGTTTGTGCATGTCCTTGGACATGCCCTATCTGTGGGCCCTCTGCATTTTACCCTTTAATGATACTGTACATGGCCGTGGCCACAGTCTAAGGACTTGAATTCACCTCTCTTTTGATGGACTGAAATTTTCTGCAGAAGAAAGGAGGCAACACTTTCTAGAGGAATTCTCTGAAGGCAGGAAGATGAAAAGGGCAGCGATGACTGTGTGATGAGAACAGTTTCATAGGTACCTGAACACGGATAGAAAGCTCCATTCTATTCAGCTGCAATTTAGGACATCAGCGGCCCACAGGATCACGGTTGTTTTGAGTACTTTCAAAGAGACCATTGTTTGTTTAAGACACCTGTACCCATTTCAAGCACTTTGAAGCCTTTTTGACACACAGAATTTGGTGAGTGTTCTTCACATTGGTGTGTAGTATCAGCACTGCTAAACATTAAAGGAGTTAAAAAAAAAGAAGAAAAAAACATTAAATCGGGGTTATTTGCTAACCCTAAAGTGGTTTTGAGAGATTCCTTCTTTTTTATACGAGTTTGAACCAAAGTTCCACAGCTATCCAAGTGCATATGCTAAAAATGCTATGTATGCTAAGAATTAAAATGAATTGTTTTTGTTTAATAGATTATTTAATATATGTGTTTGCCATTGTTAGCCTTGTATTGCACAGACTAAATAAAATGTATACTGTTTATATTAAGCTTGTGTGCCAGAACCCTTGGGATTGAACTTAAGTCAGGGCAGGGATCAAACTTTATCATTGGTGTACCGCTGCAATATTACAACAGCTTCCGGGAGGATGAAGGCTTGCTCTATTACTCGATCTCATGTTGATTCGGTGATGATGTGTATGGTTGACCTTTCTGAGTCTAAAATATGGAAGTTTGTGCTCACAGGCACTGGTTATATAATTAGAATATATCGAAAGATTGGTGTAATACTGTAATTCTATTCAAAAAGTCACATTTTTATATTCTATTAATTCTTTACGCACATAAAATTTAAATGTTTATATTTTTTATATCTGATTCAATTCTGATGATTATATCTCAGAAATAATATCCAAAAATATTGGTATCTCTGAAAATGTGAACATTATTTAAGACTAAATACAAAGAAAGATGTTAAGACCATTGAGCAGCAAAAAGTATGAGAATGAAAAGTATGAGTTTTTACACCACTCTGTACTTAGTTGGGCCTCCTTTAACTTGAATTACTGCAACAATGAGGTTTGGCATGTCTTCAGCCCTGATCAGGTTTTGTTGAGGCTTAGGTAGTCTAACAGTTCTGAATTGTTGAGTATGGCGTGTCACATATTCCTCTTCACAATAGCCCATAGAGTTTTCTAAGGGATTAAGTTCAGGTAGGTTTGCTGACCAATTAACAATCAGGTACTTGAAGGTTTTGCACTGTGTTGGTGCCAAGTCTTAGGGAAATTACATTTGCATCTCCAATTGGTCATCTGCATGAGTTTAACAATTGCCATATATCTAAAATGAACTTTCAATGACTACACAAATGCTGCTTTTAGAAATAACAGTAACTTTTATCAGATCAGATTTAAATAATGCATGCTTAACTTCAAGTAATTCAAAATCTGGCTTGGTAAATAAGCAATACATATTATCATAACACAATACATTTATTTGAGCTAGGTATGTCTGTCAGGCATGGTAACTTACAAATGCATACTCTCTCTTAGTCAAGGCAGAGAATGTTCTATGATAAATTGTAATTTATTTCCGAATCCAAACATAACAGCCTGGAAAGACTAGTTGTATTAGTATAAAAAAAACTTTTTTTTTTTGTTGTTCGTTTGTGTAGGTATTAATATGTCTTTATAGAAATGTTGTTGTAATGCTGTTTAAAGTGTTGCCATTTTTTTGCTGACCAATTGGAGCATATTTGTTTAACATAAATTCTACTAAACTGTTAAATGTGAAAATAAAATTAAACTGTTGTTAAGCCTCTTTCAATGTATATCTCTCTTTGGAAAGGGCCATTTTAACTTAACAAACTCCTCAATGTATACATATTATTTAAAAATAAAATAGAAGACAATAATAACTGTGCAAATTTTGAGCTGAATAAAAGCCCATCACTTTTGTTTCACATAGTCACTAATGGTGAAATCAGTTCCTTTAATGAGAGGAATTCTAGTTAAAAGGAGGAAGATGGAGTATTATTGATCACTAATCCCGAAGGAGTCCATCCTATAGAGAAAGTGCATCTTCCATCCCAAAGGTGCTGCATAGAAAGGTAAATTAAGCCCTTAAATGTGCAATTGGCAATAATGAGGTATCATTACTCAAATTACAGAAAGCACTGATTGGGTTTAAAGTAATGAAGGAAACAACATTATCAATCATCATCAGGTCCAGAGAGTGTCGCAGTGGTGGTCGAGCCCTGCTCCAACATTGCCATCTTCAGGAGCATAGGTAAGAGATTTTACCAGTCCAGCCTTGAAAGCTACATTTATGAAATTACAGTTTGAGGCACACACAAGATATCAGATCACACAGATGGCAGAAGCATCCATCAATAAAGTAAACTTGATCTTATTTGATGTTTTTAGCATTATGACTTTGCCCATCATCATGGCTGGACAACCAAGTTTGATTTAAAACAAGTTTCGATCCGATGTGGATTATTTTGTTTTAAAATCTGTCAATAGAGATTCTGAATGTAGGGGAAAGTAAGAAAAGCCTTGAAGTGCTCTGTCCAGAGGGTGTGTGCATGCTTTCACAGAGTCTTGACATCAGTTGACCTGTATTATGCAAATTGTCAGACATAGATACAATTCGGAGAGGTAATTTATTTAATTTTTAATGTTTGTTTTGTACCCTATTAGCCATCATTTAGATACAAAGCTCTATTTACTAACATCAAACTCCATTCATGAAATGTCTCACCTTTGCATAGTTTAGCCTCACCCCTGATTAAATACACCTGGTGGAGCTATTATTTTATTCATCTTTGGTTCTAAAGGAATTTAATTTATACTCATAGAGAAATAAAAAAGAGTTTCTTTTTCTATGTATTACATTTTTTTAAATACCAGCAAAGGAAAGTAGCATAATATAGTAATATATATATATATATATATATATATATATATATATATATATATATATATATTAATCATTGGTTTACAGAATGGCTGATATTGATTGAATGATTGCACTACCACCTTTCATATGCCAGCAACCTATTTAAATTTTGCAGCTGACAAAATTATGTTATTTTATACAAAGTATTTACAAAAAGATGGTTCATCTGCTTATAAAATCTCAATAATACATGAATAACAAAGTGAGTTTAAGTCACATTGAGTGAAATTTGAATAGTAAAGCTAAGTCTTTTAAAATAAAATCTAAACATCTAAAAGATGGAAAAAATACCTAGCTGTATATATTAATGGTTTGATTTGGGAAATCTGCACCACCTGCTTTCTGTTGATCATATTCTGAATGCGAGCTCTCTGATCATTTCACCTATACACTCTTTTGATGTTCTGGAACAAAGTTTTCTCCCCAATCCAATCCTGGCTAGGCATTAGTGTGCATGAAGGCTTCTGAAGTTGCCATCATCAATAATGAGGTCTCATTTACACAAATTACTCCGAACGCTGATTAGGTATTATCTAATGGCAAGGGCCACCTCGATCAATCATCATCAGTGCACTGAGCGTCGATGGACATCAAAAGGTTAACCCAGATCCAATGGGCCCCTGGCAGTGTCAGCACAAATCACTACGGCAGGGCCACCACACTGTCGATAGAGCAGCTAGACAATTAGGTAATGATTAAAATAGCTCCACACAGGAGTCAATAACAAAATGAGCCATTCCGGCATAATTTTAGAATGATTTGTTTACCGATTTATGTGAATGCAAGAAAATAGGCCCTCTAATGCCATTTTGCTTCTACAGTCAGACGTTGTTGGACTTTCAGAGTTGTACTTGGTGTCTAAGGATATTTAAATAAAAAAAATATAACCTCAAGTGCTGTTACACATTTGTTCAAGTTGTCCCTTTCTCCCAGACAGCGAGACAGGTTTATACTTGTCATTTTAAAATACATTTTAATGAAAAGCTAAACAATGTCTGTTGTGTTTAGAAATGCACATTTTAGTTTTACTAAATTGTATTCATTGATTAGATTTTGTGTGGATCAATGTACATCTATTTTTTTTTAGCTTTAGACTTTAGATTTTCCTATTACTAAATTGTTGTGATGGTCTGTAACCAAAACAAAAATCATCTGAATTTTCAAATACTTTTCAAAAATATAATGTTTTTTAAGACAGGAAATGTTAAATGTTTTCTTGTCATTCAAACACCCAAGGACCAACAACAACCTAATCCATTCAAAATCTACTACAGAGACAGATAAAAAAAACACTGGGTTTTAAAACTGTATTATTCAACGTTTTAGACAAACCTACAAGAGGGGTGCAAAGTCAGTTACATGGATGACAGTTAGAAGGTCACTAGTTTGAAACAGAGGGCCTTCCTGCATAAAGTTCTCTTGTATGGGTTTCCATAGAATACTTTGTTTTCCTCACAGTCAAAACATGGGTTGGTTTATGGAAAATTTGTCCTCTGTTTGTATTGTTATATAATTTTTTTTATTAGTATAAATGTATAGTTTTGCATTAGGATATATCTTTCTAAGTTGTCAGCTCCTTAGATTAGCTTTTTCCATTTTTTATTAGAAAAGATACATTTGAGCATAGCATTCAAAAGTACCTCCAAGCTCTTGCAATTATTACTCGCAACTCACTGTTGATTCCTTTAATGTGATCTTCTGCATAGCGCACTGAGGATTTAGGAGAGAGTTCAATTAAGAAGAAATCAGAACATATTGAGCACATTAGCTTATCCTTAAGTTTGTGTGAAGGGTTTAACCCTTGGGTTTAACTGGTTCAAAATGTAACCCTTGGTGGGCCATCATTTGTTGATCCTCAATGTTTTAATGTTTTAGGTAAGTGAATTGTTTAAGTACATTTGAGCTACTTTGTTTAATTGCTTAAGGTTAATTGCTTAAGGTTAATAATTTCTGTTTGACAAATAATTGTCATTTACAATAATAATTCCAAATCTACCATCCTTGCGAGGCAGAATTCACCAAGTATTGGATCAATCACCCATGAACAGGGAATGTCTGCTGGGGATAGACCCTCATGAGACATTTGGATTGATATTTTGTTATGCACATCTTCCAAAACAATTATAAAAAAATATATTTACAAATTGCAAATGGTGCAACACTGAGTTTTTACAATTTGTTTTCATTTGAAGACCACTGATGTGCACTGAGAAAACAACTCCAATATATTTGAACAATGATTCTGTGATAAACAACGTTTCAGAGATCAAGGCTCTGTTTAAGAATTAATTAATGTCTGCCATTTTTCTATGAAACCTCTCTTATGCAGAAAAAATAAATAACATCATCATTAGAAGTTTGTGCAAATTCAGAGAAGCAATAAATATTTTATTCTTTAAGTATTACATTTTTGTGAAAAGTATTTATTTGAAATTACAGAAAATAAATTCAGATTTTGTAAATAATTGTTTTGACATGAAGTAAAGCATTAGCATCATCCTTCTATTGTATCATTGAATTATTAGAGCAGAAGATTGTGTTTTAGATTATAGAACCTCACATTTCAAATAGTAGATTTTCCAGGAAAGGGCTTTTTTGGACAAATGCCTTTTATTTTATGCTTAGAGCTGCAGTTTGAATCTTGCAGAAGATAACAGTTGGCTGTCGACATAGTGAAACATAGAGGTGCTAATGATGACTCTAACAGGAAAGGATGGACATGATCAAGTCTAAAAATATGAGCTTGATTAGAGTAGAAGTGTTGTTTAGTTCTTGACTTGAAATGAAGAGAATGTCTGCTAGCTTTTCAATTCGCTACTACCTACACAACGGAAAGATCAGCGACTTGGCATCAGAAATATTTGCTTTCACATCACGGCACTTGTTCAAAAAAGTTTTTATTTACAGTATGGGGAGCAGATGCTGAAATGTCAGCCTATTTCAATTAAAACATTATAGGAAAATGTTGTCTGAGACCATATCCACTGATTTGAATAAGAAAATGAAAGACCATCTTGTGTTTGACTACTTTCTAATTTGCTAGGCAGGAGTACGGCATGTGTCACCTAATTTTGAGTATTATTTGCACTGCATTGTGGAAGATGTAATGGCAAATATGAGAGGGAAATGAGAGAATACGAGGTTCAGCTAGGGTCATATTGCATGTCTTCAATTCCTCACATAGCAAATCATGTATTTTTACATTGTGGCCTTGGTGGTAGTTCTTGACTGACAATAGTTAATCAAACCTTATTTTTCTAGTGAGCAAAGGGGAAGTCCTTGAGATTGTGATTTACTGCGATAATCTGTTATAATTTGTTTTGCCTTCAAAAATTAAAAAAATAATAATAACAATAAATAAATTAATTAATAAATATATAATTATGATACCTAAATTTGCATCCTAATAGTAAATGGCATAAAGAAGGAAACTACTTGCTTGATGGAGCAATAGCTTTCTCCTTTCGCTCTTGTAATACACTCAGTTGTTTCCAGGATATACAGAGTCTTACATTACTTGAAAGCAAGCTTTGCACTCTTCCTGCATGTTAACTGCTATCAAAAACGGAAGCTCCAAAGCCCTTTGGTAGAAATCCAATGGTGATAATTTCATTGAAAATATGTTGTGTGAGGAGAAAATAACATTATTACCTAGTTAGGGGGGATTATCTTGTCCAAAAGGCCTTTGATGTGTGCACAATCGCTGAAAAATAGCATCTGATCTTCAGGGGCCTGAATGAGTGGATCAGATAGAATTGGAGGAAAAAACCCTTCATTTCACAAATCACAATATGAGGTCTTGCATTTCAGCTGAATCATATGCTACGAATCCCTTGACATCAGAGAAAGAGAGCAAATATATCTTTTCATAAGATGATTTAATTCATATCAATTCCTTATATTTTTATATCATGTAAGATAAGTCGTTGCAGCAACTCTGTTATTGTGTAACTGCCAAGACCAATGCACTGTCAAATACGATTGTACTGTAATTATTGCATTGGCTCAAAACACTGAAAAATACCTCACAACATTTAAAACAAGTGGACACGATACCTTTTTATGTAAAAAAGTATTGCTGCATGTTCAGACCAAAATTGTAAGTTATACTGTTTGTGAGTGATTTACATGTTAAGTCAATTGGTAAACACTGTATTGAATCCATGTGGAGAAGACATTGTGGGTACTGTGGTGGAAATAGTGTGGTGTAGTTTTGTGTAGAGTGCATAATTTGTCATGACGAAGTGGAAATTAACTTTTTAAAATATTTTGTTTTCATGTTTTTCTTCTTTTTACTACATTTTGTATACTGCAACAGTGATGAAGGCATCGGCGAGTGACATTAGCTGCCCAAGTGCAATTTTAAACAAGAAATCTCATCATCTTAACAGCATGGATCTCCGTCTTTCTCTTGTTCAGGGACTTTTCAACAAATAATCACTGTTTAATCTTCTCAGTCTAAGATTATCTGACCCCTCACCATTCTCATTATAGCCGAGTCTATAGACAGTGTAAGCTGTTCTGTGAAAGCTGTTAGCCATGTCAGCTGGTGGTCTCTTGTCCTTTACGCCTGGATCAGAGCAAGGGTGGGCCCACCTCTCTGTGTGTTTCCTCATCTCCAAACATACTCCTCACCGTAGGGTCTTCTAAATGGAGAAGGTCTAATAGGCTGGAACAAACACTCTGGTCACCTTCTCTAATTGATGCCAGTGGGGTACTACAATATTTCAGTATGATTTAAAGGAGATAGCCAATGAGAAGATGTTCTCTTTCTACTTTTAGATTGTGATTAAAATCCTGTGTGTCTCAAATGCCAAACATCGTGCTGTTCTGTGCTTCAGCGCTCAAATATGGTTACAAGTGTTTATACACCCACCGTTTAAGAGGGCCTGATCTAGAGAGGTTATTACATTAACCACAGGGCACTACTTTTCTATCAGGAAGGGAAGTTTTCACTCTAGGGGTCGTGCCCTTGGTGTCAAAAGAGGTCTCCCCTGCTTTTTTAAAGGCAAGTCACTTCCACAGGTTGGACCTCCTGCTTGGCTGATCTAAAAGCAGTGATCCTTTACTGTTATTGTTCCTGTATTTATTTTCTATTTTACTGTACCATTTATTTAAAATATTTTTTTTTACATGCAACTGTTACATGCAAATAGGTTAATATTTAATTTACAGTATATTAAGGTTTTGCACACAAACCATTTTTTTTGCTGGAATTTTTTTTTATACAATTCTCAAAGTCCTAATTACATTTGCAAAAACATTTATGCATTAAATTTGCTCCATATTTATTGTGCATATTTAATACCAGTATTTAATTGTCTAATTCCCTAATGCACTCACTCAGGTTTGCGCAAATAAATCAAAGACTGCCATTTCCTTTAGTTTTAAAATGTCATTTCCATTAATGCATTTGGCATACGCTTTTGTCCAAAGCGACTTACAGAACGGGAGAAACAATGTGCAATCTGTTGCACAGTCAAAGTCTATCTCAGCTCACTCATAATAGAAGATGTATCAACTGATCAATAAATAAGAAAATAAAGACAGAGTTCCCTGAAGAGAAGAGTTTTCAGTTGCTTTTTGAAAGCTGTTAGTGTTGCTAAATGTAAGTCCTTACAAGATTTAATCATAAGTACTTACTAAGTGTCTACAAGCATTAAACAGTTACTCCTACTGAGTTACTGACAACTTCATTTTTTGTCATTCTAAGCTAACTATATGCTGCAGTGTTCTATCTTTCAACCTATTGTCAGCCTAAATATAATCCACACCAGACGACTGCATTTTCAGTACTTTCAGTACATTTTCAGTACACATTTGCTAACTTTACTGACTGCTCGCTGACATTCTCCTTTCATATTTGCACATGTATTCTGACCATGCTTAGACAACTGTAGACAAGATATTTTCTTTGTCACATGAAGACTTGGTTTGACTTTTTTTTAATTTCATATTTGATGGAGATCTGCAATGCTTGCTATACAATAATTAGACTAAATCTACAAAATTCTAATGCAAGTCTAATTCAAAGTCCTAATATAAAATCGAATCCTAAATTCCCAGATAAATACGAAAAAATAATAACAATAATTTGTGATACATTGTGTAAAACACCTGTATCTGTAATTACAGAAAGCACACTACAAAGTTCCTATGCTCAAACTTCGCACTATAGAGCATATTTGACCATAAGCCGCACAGAGTAAATTAAAAAGAAAAATGTTCATTCTTCATATATTGTCCGCATCTTTCTGCATAATAGATATTCACACAAAATATGCTAAACAAACATATTTTAAAATTTTTATTAAGTTATTGATTTTTTCTAAACAATGCCTTTAAATACGGAGAGGAAGGGGCCATGACATGATCGTTGTTTCTTTTTCTGAAGCTCTCAGTTTCAGCGAACTGCAAATATGCTAATGTAAATTATCCTGAGAAAGTAGCTCAAATATAGGTTAAACAAGTTTTTTTTTTCATATTATTCCCCAGTTTATTTAGCCTTCTCAATAGCATTCATCCATTAAGGACACTCCTGTGTCATACAACTCTTATGGGTCCTCAACTGCCTATGAGATTATGCTAGCAGCTAGAAATCATGACTTTATCTCCACTATGTAAATATGCTCTGCTTTGTATGTGGAGCAAGCTCCTGGTTGGTTGGCAAGAGTGAGTGACAAGTGAGCACAAGAGTTAGCAGAGAAAGTGGAATTGTAGTGACTGGGTTTTAAGAGGAATGCAAAATAACATTGTTACCACAGCAGTGTGCTATGGACATTGACTGAACACCTACATGGAGTAAGGAGAATACCCAAATATATTCATATTTTAATTATAGATATTAAGCAGGTGAGCATCACGGTGGCGCAGTGGGTAGCACGGTCGTCTCACAGCAAGAAGGTCGCTGGTTCGAGCCTCGGCTGGGTCGGTTGGCATTTCTGTGTGGAGTTTGCATGTTCTCCCCGTGATCGCGTGGGTTTTCTCCGAGTGCTCCGGTTTCCCCACAAGTCCAAAGACATGGGGTATAAGTGAATTGAGTAAGAACAATTGTCCATAGTGTTAAAGTTTGAATGAGTGTGTGTGTGTGAATGTTTCCCAGCGATGGGTTGCGGCTGGAAGGGCATCCGCCGCGTAAAACATATGCCAGAGAGTTGGCGGTTCATTCCGCTGTGGCGACCCCGAAAGGGAAGAAAGCCGACATGAAAATGAATGAATGAATATTAAGCAGGTATCACCCACACTAAAAAGATAAATTCGCTATAACATACTACCTCTCAGTCTCTCTTTTATTTTTGTCTGATTTATTTTAGCGACAGCCGGATCCATTTCCTTTTGAAAAGTTTTAAGCTTTATATTAATTTCTATGTGTTTTTCATTATGACTGTGAGTGCATGTTGTGCATAACAACTGTAATGAACTCAAACTTGCAACTTCACCTGAGCATTACCACTCATCCCAGAGAGAGACCGTCTTAGGATAGCTGTCAGCACAGAAAAAATAAATAAACTAGCCACTTCCTATTATAAGATGCAGGGGTAAAAACATGTGAACATGTGACTGTAGATAAACATAAATATATGCTGCTGATATTGCGTACCTAAGAAGAACAATAGTTACACCTCTGTAAAAAATGCCTGAAATTTCAGTCTTATAGGAATTCCCAAACATTCTAAGGTGAAAAAAAATAGTTTTTTTTTTAGAATACTTTAATTTTAGTTTTCCTTTTACTTAAAAAGAATAAATAAAAAATTTGGCTGATTCTGTGTTGTTTATGATATAAAAACATATGAATAATGATAATGGCCATTACATACTATATTTGCTCTAACACAAAATTATGGTTTTCATCACTTTAGAGTCGTTATGGATAAAACGTATACACTTGTGGAATTCTACTCATGAGTGCTGCCATGTTTATGTACAGCTGTCTTGCAGACTTCTTTTTCAGGGCAATGGACATCTCGGACCTTACTGTGAGTTTGACCATTTTCTATTCTGGTTGGATTTTTTTGTAACAAACATTACTTATTTGTAAATATTAGTTTAGTAATTAGTATTACATGAATAACAGCAAATTTGCTGACATGCAATCAATGTATATTTGTCCATTTGTGTGGCATATCTGAATGTGTACATTTTTATTTTTAGTCCTGAATGCTATCCGAAAATCTATTTCTTGATGAATGTTAAAGTGCAGTGTCTATATTTTATAACATTGGGTTATTTTACCCACATCACTCACAAATGCATAATGTCGAGTTGGAAGGTGTCAGTAATCTCAGAGTGTTTCCAGTGACAAGCTAATAACAGCGATCAGTGTTCTTCAAAGCTTATCTAGTACTGTAATCTGTTCAGACACTTTTGGACCATAATAGCTCTCAAGTTTCACCCCATGGACCAACACATCTCCCACCGAAGGAGGGCTGCCTTGCTTCAAGGCAGATCAATTAAAATGACTTTAGCATTTGCCGGCCTATCGATAAGTGCTCCCCTCTGGCTCAACACAACTTGCCTACATACTTCTGGAGGCATTTGGTCTTCCTGCATGGAGTCGTTTGTTTGCAATCAATGAGCTTCAATGTCATAAACAAACCAAATTTACAGCCAACAATCAATGTGGAGAGAGCTAAATGTTGATTTACTTTCACAGCGCCTCCGTTTGCACCTCTGAGACAGTTGCAGGGCTTATCTCGTCAAGAATAGATGCAAATAGGTTAGTTTTAGAGAAATATGACTACCTATCTATGCACTTCAATTATAACCTCAGGGTTTTAAGAGAACGGTCTGTACAGGATGTTGGCTGTTTGTTTTCTGATTTTCAACTTTATACTGTAGATTGTCTGAAAATCCTACTGCGCTTGTAAAGATGCATCGTTTCTTCACTCTTTAAGGAAAAATTGTCACTGAGATGAATGTAAATTTAAAACCACTCACAGATTAAAAATGACACTCTGTCAAGCTCCCTGTGGACTGTTATGATTTATGACTCACACTTTTATGGATTTACACTGATGCTGTCAATGGCTTAATAAGTTTTACTGCTTTGGTGTAAGCTATATTGAGTACGCGATGGAGAAGAATGTGCTACAAGAACAGGCTATAAATGGGATAAGGTGCTCCCCAAAGGGAACCTCACTAGACATGTGTTACTAAATCTTTCAGAGATGCCATCTGCTAGTGAGCAAGCTGTTCAAAGCTCTGACCTCTGCTGGCATTAAGGTCACCCAGAGCTAATATTGACCTTGTGTTGGATTCTGCCATGGAAGGAACAGATCTGCCTTCTGACAGTTAGTATTCCATCTAATACATTTTGCTTGTTTATACAATCTTAATAAATACCCTTTGTTTGCTGGATTTTGTTTACAGGTTATTCATTAATATATTTGATTCACAAACAATAAAATAGGAGTTTTTACATTTTATGTTGGTACAGTTTCTATTTTCTTAGTACTTTTTTGGATTTGTACAGTTTTACCCCATCAACACTGTTGATCTCCAGTCATCCTGATTAGTACAAGCAGAAAGTATATAAATAATAAAATATACCTTTTTACATTTTCAAATATCCTGACGTGAAGTAAAACATATTGACTAGCAATATTTACTTATACTGGCCATGGTAGTACCTAGATAAATTATTGATATGTAGTCATTTTTTTAAACAAACTTCTGTAAAATGCTTTTTGCATGTGCTCAAATTTGAAATTGTAGCAATGTGCAGTTGGATTTGTATAAAGTAAATTTCACTTCTGATGAAGATAAAGGTAGCTGAAGTATTCTTGTGGAAAGTTAAACCAGTCATATACAACTGATATACTACATGAAGATAAGACGCTGACTAATGCTTGCCAAATGACCCCAGGTCAGCGGCTGCAATATCACAAATGATTATGTCAGTGTCAATATGTGTCAACCTATTTTGTTCCCCATTATTTTTGTGTTTTTATTTTAGTTTTGTAAGTCATATCAGTTAATAGATTGTGAAAATAATTTGTTAGTAAAAACTTAAGTCAATTGTTATATCGTTATATAATCAGTCAGACACTTAAAGTGAAATAATATGAAGACAACCCTCAATTTTGATTGGAACATTTCAAGGGATGAGAACATTCCATAATTTAATTCCATAATAAGTTCAACGATTCCTTGTTTTAAGAGCATCTTGTGTAAGTGATGTTTTATGGATAGAACAGAATCACAACACTTTCCCTGTAGGTCATGACTTTTACATACCAATTGCTCCAACAAATGACTGATGGGGAGGAAACTCACTCAAACCATTTCATGTGGGAATCACAGCTTGCAGCAATTTTAAAACTAAACCGTCTTTCAGATATCTTTTTTTTTTGGTGGGAAAATATAATTGTGTGGATCCCTTTTGGCTTAATTCTCCTGTTTCTCTTAAGAGACCCATAGGTCTATAGTTTGTTAGTTTACATACCATTCATAGTTAAACCAAAGTCACAGCTGTGTTTTCTGTTCTCCCCTTAAGGTCAGTTATAAATATTTTGAAATGAAATAACTTCTCTTTGAATCCCTTCTAATGTTCTGCATAAAGATGCATGGTGAATCAGTCATTTCATAAAAACTATTTGTACTTTTCATCCTCAGTTTTCTTTTACTTTGCATATGGGCTTCAATTAGCTGCAACTTGCTCAAACCAGTGCCAGACTTTTATTAATGAAGGGTGCCAAAGCCATGAAGCTAATGCACCTCAAAGACGTCTTGTCTTCTGGGAGAATCGCAAGCTGGGGGCTCTTCTTTACATTCTTGAGGAGGACTTCTGGAAGTTAAGTTAGTCAGTGGAGGGGGTCCCCATTGTGCTTTTTCCTGCTCGTCCCATGGGTGTCTTTTCCAGCAGTAATGAGGCCTCCAGGACTTGAGAATTTTGCTTTTAAACTGGGAGTAATGAGAGAGTTCTGGCAGAAGGAACAAGAATTTCTGCTCTTCAGTGAAATGAGAAGGTCGCAAAGACATTCTTAAATATATTTTTTGATCAAAATGGCAAACAAGAACATTAAACATTATAGTTCTATTTTTAGATTGTTTTAGGTATTAAAGGTATTTCAAAGTGGTGTTAATTTGGTGAATTTTAGTTGAGGAATTGAATAAGCTTAGTTGAGACAAATAAACTGGCTTTTGCAATACAGAACAATATTTTGCAATAAACTCAATATTTTCTTCTCATTTCAAGCTAAACACTTCTCCAGATAACCTATTTTTTTCACTAACGTGGCCTCGCTTTCTTACCTTAGAAATACTTTTAGAACCTTGCCTCTGCTAAAAGTGGTTACTCTTGTGATTCTTTTCTTGTAGGAACAGTTACTGGGACTTCAAGCCCCACTGAATTCAGCTATAATTGCCCATGACAGCAGGGCAAATCATCAACACGGGGATCTGATAAGCATTACAGCTAGATGACAGCCTACAGAAGTGTATTAGCAACTCGGGTGACATATTGCATTACCACTGTGAATAAAATAAAGCCAATATGGAACACGGCAGTCAAGTGAAGCTTTTTTTTTTCTCCTGAGGGACCATTATGGTCCATTTGCTGATGCTGATAAGTTCTCGGCCCTCTCCACCCGCTCAACTGTCACCTTGGAGTGTAACTATGCCCTATACAATGTTACACACATGCACATAGACATTATTGTTCGCAGAAGTGACATTGCAGGAGTCCTGGGTAGGTGGAGACCTCCTCAGAATACTAATCTGAGATTGTATAACATATTTGTAAAATGAGTTTGAAGGTCTGTGACAGTTGTCTATTAAGTCTTGTTAACAAGGTAACTTTAACTTTATGTAGTGTATCCTATGTTATATGTATTATTTAATTATTTATAATATTATTATATGTAAGTATTTTTTTATTTAAGTTTAAGGAGATATGTGTAATTTATGTGTAGTTTATTTCAGATTTTTTACAGATTTATATTTTTGCATTTTTGATCTCCTAATAATGATCTGAATAAAAAAAATTTACTTAAAATTGGAGAAAAATAGTAAGCCAAGGTTTTGTCATTTCTGACATACATCATTATTTAATTACTGCAGTAGGCTGCTGGCTTCTTGATAAAACATAAGAACATAAGTGAATGTTTTTGTGTAAAGTTTTTTTTTGGCTGTTCCATAGGTAATCTTCAGCGTTCTAGATATTACCAGTGGCTGAACTAGAAGTTGAAGGGGTGTTTTTATTTTTATTTTTGTAGACTTTTGACTTTGAGACAAGCAAACTTGCAAATGTGATCCTGGAATGTCAGCTGTTTATATACAATCATATATCAAAAGTTTCCTGATAATTGGCAACTAGTGAAAGCGGGATCAGCAAGAATAACCACCAACTCAGTTTTTCTCTTTTTCATCCACCCTGAGATGTCATTTAGGCAGTCGTATTAGTGTTTTGGAGTCACCTGGGGAAATGACAATGTTTTAAGTATTTTCATTATTTGTGAATGGACCCAAGGAAATGCTATTATCCAAGAAGTAAAATGTCTTGAGATACCCCATTGAACTACGGTTTTAAAAGACCAACCCATTATCCAATAGTAATAATAATAAAACAGTAATAGTAATGTGTTGGTAACCCATACATTCTCTTATCCATACTTTATTATAACAATAGTTTTGGTAATTTGGCAATTTCATAGTTCTTCTCGAAATAAAATCTTGACAATTTTTTTGCTTTTTTGTTTTTAGAAGTGTGTATAAGTACATGTACAAATTCACAGCAATTCTTAATTTTTAGCTAAAAAAATTTTGTAAAATTTTTTTTTTTCATGGTTATTTTTCTCTCTCTCACTTTTCTTGCACAAACACATCTAAAGATCTTTAGCTACTTGTTTGATTGCTGTAGCATCAGAAAAGTTTTCCACTGCCTCCAGGTATTTGAGATTGCGCATTGTGTAAATATTATATAATGCTATTTACATTTTCGTCTTTATCAGAGAAATGTACACACCTCCTTGGAAAATACTTGGCTATGATATTATCACGATCAGATGGCTATTAAGTGTATTGAAGCAGTGATAAAAATCCAGTTTAGAAACTGTCGAGACAGTTTCAACATTTCCTGTTGCAGCTAAAATAAGATCTGGAACAACAGGAAATAATGGGTGTTTTTTAGGAAACACAAATGAATTATATATTTTTTTCTTTCATGACTTCATTTGCAGTGGATAAATCTCTCATTAGCCCTGTTAAACTTCCTCTACATCTGATATGAAACTCTGGCCTTCATTACCGGTGCTTAAAGAAGGCTACCATACACTTGAGTTAAAAATTTGCATGAGGCTTCAGGCTTCATATATATATATATATTTTGTCTTGTGCTATACGCTTAAAAAGAACTAACAATACTAAAAATCTTTTTTTTTCTGTCTCTTTAAATTAATAAAGCATGGTGATCATTAATCTCATAATAAAGTTGCAGGTAAATATATATGCTGTCGTTCTAACCTACTCTGCTAGATATGCTGCACTTTAATTTTACACTCGGGACTCTGCAAACTGAATAGAATTACCTGAGGGAGTTGTGCAAGCCCTGTAACTCAAGCCAAAAAGGCTTCAAATACAGCCGTAGTTTCATCAGAATGCTGTCTGTTCTAGGTAATCGAAAGTGATTTCTGTAAAGAAGCAGAGCGATGCAGTATATCTGTAATTGCTGAACATCAAAAGCAGCTGTTCATTTTGATATCCAACAAGCTGAAAAGGCATAATTACTATAGCTGGCTGCCACTTACACACTGGTGTACTCTCAAGGTCTGCGGGACATTCTGTGATGAAAAGACTGATAAGTACATGGCCGGTGTCTGTGATGCTAATAAGAACGTACATGGAATAAGGGGCTGCCACAAATGATTCACTGGTACCATCCGGACGTGTCCCGCTTCTGTGGCCACAGCAGACATGACACATTTTAATTTCATCAGGGGAAAGAATGGCAAAACCCATTTCACCCACAGACAGGGAAGAGGGATTTGTCGTTGGTAATGGACTTCAATGATTGCAGCTTGTCGGATTACTAATAACCATAAGGAGTGCATGTGACGGAATGTGCTGAGCGACAGGACGAATGAGGCTGTTAAACCTAGATAGAAGGAATACACTTTTTTTTGTGGGCAGTGGGGTTGGCACCTCACTGGCACTCTCTCATCATAGTGCTGAGAAATATCTAAAAGGCTTGACAGAGGAGATAAGGAAGCATTGGCAAAAACCTTCTTAAAACCAGACCTAGGGCCACCATAAGTACTGTCACCACAGACAGCTATTTATGGGAGATGACAGTTTGCAAATATCTCAATCTGTGGAAAGGCACTTGGGGTGACACTAAGGAGTGCTGTGAAATTGAAGGAGTCAGCAGCCAGCGTTTATTTCATCAGGCTCTCCAATGAGCTTTGGGCTCCTGACAGGGAATGATTGGTGCTGGATACGTCATGGTTGCCCTCTGGCTCTTTAATCCATTCATCACAAATCAGAATTAAACCATTTAAAAAAGTAAAGGAACAAGATGACAAAAGAGAAACTTTAATGAGCGCAAAACTGCAGTAGAGTAAGCTAATGTTCTATTGACTTTGCGATGATTGTTATTAGATTTTTAATAGTAACTTTGAATGGTTTTAATTACCGAATACTTTAAACTTAATGTGTTTTTACAAACAGATGGAGTCTATTTGACTACATGAGCTTCAGAGTGGTAGAGTGGATTTGACAAGAGAATCAATGAAAACCAAAGCAATATAATTATGTCCTGGGATTCACTGCCCTAGTCTTATTTGCTCAAATATGTTACAAAAAGTGTAAAAACTGTAGAAAGATACACTAAACAACAAACATACCTTTGATGTAGTTAGTAGGTGAGTTTACATGCACATGGGTTCCCTCAGCAGACCAATTTCTGATTTATTTACGAGTGAACACAGGTTTCAGTTATCAGTTTACTGCTTTTCTTTGTGTGTCAATGTCCGTCACTGGACCAATGATCAAAACCACAGACTGTAAGTTTTAAGTATGACATTTTCTTGCATTTATTATTATTCCTTGCATTTATTGAAAAATGAAGTGATTTGAAATTCAAAGCTCTTTCAGTATACAACCCAATATTGTACCCAAAGAGCGAAGGTGGTATTCCATGTACTCTGACAATTTTTTACTTTTAAAATGTGCATAGTTGATTCATGTAGTCGATGCATTTGTTAGCATTTCTGCATTTGCTGGCCTAGTAGATAACTACTATGTACAGCAGGAATACTTTTCTAAGAATTAGCCTCTGTGCTCTCAACACTTTTTTTAAATTTTCAGATTTTTGAGAGCAGTTGTTTATTGCAAGGCAATACAAAGAGAATTTTTGACATTGAGGTGGGCTAAAATCAAGGCATCTATATCACTAACGACAATATTTTTTAATAGAGCATCTTCAGAGCTCTAATAAAAACCTATATATTATAAAATAGATAACCTTCCCAGTTATGAAACTTTGAGGAAATTTTATTTAATTTAATTTTTTATTTTTTATTTCAGCCTGTGTGCCAATAAATCAACATGTTTGGTTTCTCAGTTTACAACCATGTCTTTGAAGTTTGAAAATGCAACACTCGGTAATATGTGTATTATATTTTTATTTTTTTCTTATACATGACAACAATTAATTTAAGATACTCTTGAACTGTATGAGGACATCTAAAACTATAATTATTTGAAGATTTATGTCATCGTTTGCCCAGAATCCTCTCTTCCACATTTGTAAAATGATCATGTCATTACTGAAGTGGGTTAGATATGTGAAAATATAGATGATTTCTTTTGAAGATTTTTTGCTGTGTTTTGTGTAAGTATCTCAGAGCTCAGATCAAAGCTTATTTTACGTGCTTGGCTTCCAGGGTCCCGCAGATCAGGCTGGATATGGAAGAATGGGTCGGTCAGCCAGTGTGCACAGCTTAAACGCACAGCTGTACAAACATTATTAAATAAATTTGGCCAATATTTTGAAAAGGAAGCTAATAATTCAGTGAAATAATGGAGGGTGGAAAGGGTTTGAAGGGAAGACACAGGTCATGAATGACCTTCCCGAGATTACTTCCAGAATACTGTTTAAGGCAGGTATTTAAATGCTTTTTTATGCCTTGCAGTCATCAAGCTCTTTCAGACACAAACATGGATACAGTGAAATGAACATTAAGTCTAATTACCATAAGTGTAGGCATGTGTTGAGTTTTGCGTCTGTTTAATAGAACTACCATAGCAGTGAACTTTGAACTGTTACTGAAGTCAGGAACAAAGTGAGACCGTCACCTCAACAATTACTCACGACTTGCTCTAGTCTCGTTTTTGGTATGTTGCCTTTATTTGTAACGCAAATATTTCCATCACTGTTTCTGGTGGTTTTGGGTTCAGCTGAATTCAAATGAAAAAGAAAAACTTAGTTTCGCCTCTCATATGTTAGTATTTAACTTGTGATGTCAGAGCATATGTCAGTAGGCCACCCCCAATGAATTTGAATGAAAGCGAACCCAACAAATCCATTGGCCGAGGATGACCCTCACTGATGTATTTACTTGTTTTAGTTGCTTACATCAGATGCTATTTTTCAAGTTGCCTGCAATACTAGTTTACTGCAAGAATGTTTTTTTAGAAATCAAATTAGTACAATACACAAGTGAGAACACTGGCAGGCCTTCTGATTTCTAGTTCATTGTATCATTTGTGCAAAAACCATCTGTTAGGACTATAAGAGGTTGCATTTTCTAAAGTGTGCTTTATGAGAGCTTGTATCATATAGTGATATTTCTAATTGCTTCACACAAATTTGTTTTGAGGTAGGCTGCTATATTGATGTGCATTTCAGCAGATGAGCACGTAAAAGGTGTGTCCTTGGGGAGACGTGCTGTTCCCCGTAATGAGTGAAGGTAATGAAAGACTTCACACAGACAGATGTATCCATTCAAAACAGTAATAACTACAGTTAAGATGGCAAAGAGCAAATTACACCCAACTTTCATTAGAGCACATGTTTACCCAGGCACTACTGGGACCTGTAATTTTTATTCTACTCCCAGGAAACTAAGAGGGGGTACTGGCACTATCATTGCCTCACATGCAAGGTCAGGGGAGAGACAGACACATGAGTTACTTGTGACTGGTTATCCCCAGAGAACCGTGCAAATTCAGCCTACTGGTGAGAACGGGATGCTTTATATGCTTTCCAAAGTGCAGAGCACTGAGGAAAGCCAGATTATTCTGTCTCTGATTACATAGCAAACATAGCAACTCAATTTGTGGGTGGAGATTCGGTGCCTTAATTTATGTGGCTAGTCACTTCCCTTCACAGGGCCTTGACGGGTCATTGATTGTACCTTTTTGATTATTATATTTCTCTTAAGGACTGTAGCATCAGTTAGGAAACATATGTATGTATAATAATGTTTACGATTAAAATCTTAAGAAATATATGTTTGATAATTATTAAATGCTGAAAGTTTGTACAGTTCAGTTCTTGTTCTTTTTCATTTCTCCCATTTGTAGATCTTTTTTCTATTTATTGTAGTAAACAAATAATTCTCCCCAAAAGTGCACTTGATTGTCTGTTTTGGTGATACAATTTGCCTGATAAATGGTGATAAAATACATATTAAATGCAAAATAAAACACACTCTTAAATAACGAATGTTAAGAAAACGAGGTCATCTCCATTTGTTTCAAAATGTATTCACATTGTTTAAACTTTTTTTTTTTTTTTTAAACAAAATTTGTTTGGTCAAGTGGTGACCTGATTTTGTCATTGACATGTTTTGTTACTAAACACTTCCAGTGGCTTGAAATGTCTTTGTGGAGCCCTTTGGATCAATCTGCACTTTGTGGTTTTCTAGAAAACAAAACAAGATATTAATCATGATCATAGTTTCCATATTTTGACAAAAATTAAGTTGAGCCTTTTCATAGTGGTTTGTCTTGGTCATCAGATTGCGTTCAGATCTGGAATGTTTTCGTCACCGACGACATGGGGAGGCAGCATGGTTGATTGACTTGACCATGGGAACATTCTTACATGCAAACAGGGAATTAAACCCTTAAAACAATATCCAATTTTCTCATAGTCTGGATTAAATTCATGTCTCAAAATGACATGAAACATCACATTTTTATGACTATTTTGTGTACTCAAATGTAGATTCAACAGCAGTTTCTGCAACATGTTTTTTTGTATAAACATAGATACAATTATCTTGTCATGAGGGATGTTATAGAAAAAAAATAAGGATGCCTGGAACAACTCTTCAGAATAGCCAGATTTGAAGTTTAAAATAATCAAATATGCATTAAATATACTCATCAACTCTGCATGTCAGTTAACATAACACATTTTTCAAATGGCCATATGTTGTGCTCTTGAACCTCACAAATGTTCTTTTAACTCTGGTCGTTAACTGTGTTCTGACTCCAAGATGAGATGAATGGTCTCACACTCTGTGGTAGATGATTTTACATAACTCCATTCTGTGCATGTAAGGTAATGGCCCAGGTTGGAAAATGACTGGCAGGGGGGTATGTAGGCCGGGGTAATGTGTTAATTGAAAGTTAGGATCACTTTGTGGCCATTAAAGGGAGAAACCTGAGACATGTTAACGTGGCAGAGGCAGGCAGCACCTGCTGTCGCCAGGCTAATTGTGTTGGATTTGCCCGTGTCTGTCAGGAGCTGGCACTCATCATGCTGCAGCCTCTAGTTACAGCTGTATTATTACCCTAGTTTGACATTACAGCAGGAGTCACTTGGGGGTACTGAGATGCCTTACGACCCTGTCCACCACCTTTCCAGACAGATATGTTTCCTAAAAGCTAGCGGCGGAAGATTAAGGAAGATGTTAATATCCCCTGTAAATAGTGAAATAATTAAACCTGGTAAAGTGTGTTATTGTGAAATATTGGATAAATTAGTATTTTACTAACTAACAGGATCCCTGCAGGGTCTTAAAATGTCTAAAAAAAAGTCTACAATATAAAAGCCCAAATTGTAGGCGTTAAAAAGTCTTACATTCACTGATTTGTGTGTTGTGATATATGTTTTGTTGTGTATTAAGGTTGCTAGAAATTGACAAATGCTCCTTAATTATAAAAAAACTAGAACAAAACAATGATTAGGGTTGCCATCATTGAGAAATTTTTGTTAATGCTCAAAAACATAAAAGTCTTGGTTAGGGTTGCCAGAGTTTTGGAAAAGGTTTGTAAATCCTCAAAAACATAAAAGTGATGTTTAACACTGCCATAGTTAAGAAAAGGATCATATACACTTAAAAGAGTGAAAGAGATTAAGGTTGCCAGATTTATAGAAAAAAATATGAAAATCTAAGACACTGATAATAACACTGATAATAACTCAAAATCTTATAAAGTAATTTTTGGGTTGCCAGATATTGTCAGAAGAGATTGAGAAATAGGGCACGAAAGCATAAAGTGATAGTTAGGGTCTCAAACAATGTGAAAATGTAAAATGTGAACATGTTTCAAAACTCCATGAGTAATATTACACACACACAAAAAAGCAACAAAAATATATAAAAATCAGGTTAACTTTAATGCAACAGACAACACAACAAAGGACATTCTTTGATTTGAATGACGTCTAAAGTAAAGCTTTGAAAAGCTTTTGCACTCATTTCTGATTGATCAACTAAAAACAACAATATCATATTTCATTATTATTTTCCTTAAATATAAATAAACCTACAGAATTAAATTAACTTCAAATACACAATTTTTGATGAATCGCAGCATAACAACAAAAAACAAGCAGTTCTTCTAATAAAAGAAAAGTAGTATACATAAAAAAATTTATGACATTGCTTTCTTTGCACCCATCTAAAGGGAAATGTTTCCTACCCCAAGGTCCAGATTTTTCATCATAGAAACACATAACACACACAGAAACCATCAGTCATGTTTGTAGACAGAGTTACAGAGTTGTACGGATTAAGTGACAACGATTCATCTCAGATGGTACATCTAGGCCTTGCCTTCTTACAGCTAAATTAGGCAAAAGGAAACAGAGCGTTTTATTTTGGAAGCTAATGAAGATGCCTTAACTGATCCGTTAGTAACAGAAGTTGACAGTGACTGATCCCCTGAGTTTTTTTTTTCTACATATATGCCAAAAAGCATGTAAGTTGAGCTCCATGAAGTAAAAATCAGATAAGTGTAACATGTGTTTAAAAAAAAAAAAGTTACAGATTCACAACCACATATGGCAGCCAACAACATTCTGATTTCAGCTCCTCAGACTGTCATGTGATGCAGGTCAATTTTTGAGCAAAACATAGGATTCGTGTCTTTTTGTGTTGTAGTCTGAAGGTAGCCTTAAAGCAGTATGGCCAGACCTATCTCCAAAATAAATTCTTAACATTTTTAGACAGGCCTACAGTGTGTAGTTTTATGTTCTTTGATGTTTGACTTGCTAGGTTTTATCACCGGTGTTTCTTACTAATGTTATTACTGTTGTTTTATTACTCTTTTTCCTTGTTCGGAAACCCTGGGTACCAAAAAAGGCGCCTCCAAATAAAATGTATTATTTAGTATTAAAATAACAACCAACATCAATTGTAAGAGACACTTGGATAGTAAAGTTATGGTGTGTAACTGTTTCTTTTCAGTTAACAAGTAAATTGATGAAGACTTACCTTTAAGTGTCTTAATTTGTTTCCAACCTTTTGGAGGATGCTCAGTTCACAGTGTTTTTTATCTTATATTTTGTTGCATCCTAATCAGATAAGTAACAATAATCTAACTAGAATATATGTAAAATTTAAAAATGTAAACTGTGTGTATTCAAATATATAAGAATGAACTGATCTCATGGGTAACATTTTAGTGATAAAATTGTGCACTCAAAAAGCAGTCTAGTCAATCAAGTCACTCGAACTCAATGGCTCTAGACTGAAGGTTTGAGTCAGTAAACCCCCTTTAAATGGGAGGGCAAGTCACATGAGGCATCTGAGAGCTCTTAAAGGCAAGCTTATGCATGTGCAGAACACAAACTAGGAGTGCTGTGCGGGTGACTGGTGATGAAACCATACTGTGCTTTTGAGGGCCAGCTAGGGGCAATGGAGTCTAATCTGATTCCAACTCCTGCAACCCCCCTTTTCTTTTTAATTGTCCCTCTGTAGCATTTAAGAGCTATTGATCCCCGGAAAAGCATTAAGTTAAAGAATCACTATTACTGTTCATATTCCCTGCTTAGAGAAGGCACATCAAAGGACATTTTAATGTCACCGACTTTCTGAGGGAATTTGAAGCCCAGGTTTGAACAGGCCAGCCTATGAGCGAAAAGGACACGCAATAGACAAATGCGAGGGCAATTTGCAGCTAATCAAATTGTGTCCGAGCATTGATTTCTCTATATGTAAAAGTTTACCATGCATGGATTTCAAAAGCTGCCGGCATTTAAAAGTCAAATGTTAAGTTCACCATGGTTAATCCTGTAAACTGGTGGGAGAAGGGTGGGCTGCTATTCTTGACTCTTGGAGTGTACCTATTGCAGCTTGCTTGGTTAGTTTCATTTAGCATTGTATGAAGTCGATAACTTTGGTTTGAGCTTGCATTTGTTTCCTTTACCAGAGCAGTTTGTTATTCTTGAGGTGTGAATACCTCTATTTGTTTTTTTTTTTGGTGAATATCAAGAATAATTTTTTAAAGAATGTCAAGTACTAGATTTTTAACCCTTTCAAAAACTTGTTTGTCAGTATTGGGTCCCATAAAGGATTTCTTTGGAGTAGCTGCGCATGTTGGCACTGTGAATCTGTAGGTATACCTGTAGGCCTTTTTATGAAACCAATATTAGGGATGTCTAATTACTAACAGGATTTCTACTTTCTATATCACACATGAGTAAAGGTTCTTGCACAGTGGACCTTGTACAAAGGGAACTCTAGGTTTACAATGGAAAACACAATTTCAGTTGAGTTGTTTGCCGTGAAAAACAACACTACAAGTTAACCTGTGAAAAAAAACTACCAAAAATTGTTAGGTCGTTACTTGGAAGGACACCCATTCTGTTGTTCACCCCCCCCCCCCACACACACACATACATACACACGAAATGATACTCCGCCATTCACAGTTTTTCATTCGTTTTCACCAATAATTTGTGTGTGATGTGACCAAACCCTCTACCCCTCCTCTTCCAAGAATGCTACAAAACGGTTTTAGTCAAAATGCGCTTACCTAAACATTGTGCAAAAACATCCATCTCTGTGAGCAAATGGCTGAAGATTGCAAGGGAGCGTTTGGAAAGTGCCACACCAAAAATTTTATTGCATTTAACGGCATATAGCTTTACTCTAAAACACTCAACTGAGACTGAATGCAGGTCATTCATCCCTGTTATTTATACCATACAACCAACTTCTTGAAAATGATTAAATATCTGTTCTTTTATCTTTAATGTAAAAGGATCATATTGTCAATATATTCTGTCAGTTATACTCTACAATCATCACAATTTAGTCAGAAATCTTTGTCTACCTGCTAATTCTACTTTAAAACCAATTTTAAGAAAATTATGACACATTTATTTTTCCATATTTAGCATAGAATGGGCATATTTACATATGTGTATAATGGTATGAACATCTGTAAATACATATTTAACATTGATGTTACATGTACAAATGTACTATCTTTTGTTTATGTGTCTGTTTTTATGAAATGTTATGAGAAAAAATTCTGGCAGAAGCCCTTAATGTAGTTTTAGTTGCAGTTATTGTAAATCATTGTTGAAACCACACTCACTTTCCCCCTCACACATGTGACTCACAGTTTTGGGGAAAAGTGCCCACCTTTTATATTTCTAAGCTCTTTTGTTTGAGCAGTTGTAATACATTCCCCATCGGCTGCAAAATATAGCTCTTTCAAAAAAAGACATCCCCCTTCTTTTGCCTCCACCCCCAGATGTTTTGATTAGTACCAACTTGTATGCTGGTCAGATCCTGGGATTAATGATGGATAATTTGCCTATGGTTGGCACGGCACTCTGCCTCTTTGCCAGCCTTTGGATGCCATATGGGCAGAAGCAGCTGTTTTCATTACTCTCCCTTGGCCAGATGTGTCAAACAGGATGCCTGCTTCAATCGGCTGTCTTGCTGGCACTTGGCAGGGGTGCTTTGGACTTGCTTGGCAGCTAATTACTTTAATGTAGCTGAGGACGAAGGCCTCTGTGTGTTTTTAAAGGATTTTTTTTCTGCAAACAACTGAATACCAGCTGTCACCCCTATGAACAATAGGGGAAGACAGATAGGGTGCATGCAGCCATTGATGAGAGAGTGTAGATGCTAATATGTTCTAGAGGAGGATCAAATTGGCCAGCTAATGCAGGGAGGGTTTACCTGTCCAACTTCCAAAAGCAATGCAAGTCAGCAGCTTCAGAACAGGTTCACAGCAGTAAACAGCTTGTGATGCAGTCAGGGCTTCTTCCTCTCTGGGCTTGTGCAGTAATCTGAATACATGCTGGATGAATAACACGCCAAGTCTCATTATGGATGATACATGCTGCCAGCAACAAACCACTCTTTTTCATTTATAGTTCTTTGATTAAACTTTTTTTAATCTATAGATCAACTTGTGTGTTCACTATTCATTCAAAGCCCTGGTCTGCTTGTCATGTATGTAAAGATTATTTTACCTATCAGTTAATCTACCACTGTAATCAATTTAGTGGGAAAATGTTTAATGTTTTCTTCTGACTGAAACAAAACAAAACAGTACAATGACAATCAATAATGCACATGTATGGAAATAAACTCAATTTGCAGGTTGCCATGATCACATGGCATGCAACGCAACAAGACACAATGTCTTCCGATTAAACTTTTATTTGATCAAACTTTACATTGTCACAAAATAAATCATATGTGAATGTATTTAGTTCCCCCTGATTTCAGGCATTCTTGTTATCTATGTCTTAAAATAATTGTATGAAAAAGCTAAGCTGACTTGCTACAACTAAGCTAATTGTATTAAAGCTAAGCTGACTAGTGAATTTATTATCAGAGGAGGTGTGCAAGAAGAAATAAAAGTGTTGTGTAACACAAATTTAAAGTAGAGGAGAAAGGAATTGGTGTGGAAGAGGTGGACGTAAGCTCTCTTCTGTCATTCCTTGATCCATTCTTCCCCTGGCAAGCTCACGCCTAGATCTATGTCGATCTGGTAAGTGAAGGGAGAGGATGTCTTCATGCGAGTGACACAAGTGAATATCAGGATTGAAAGTGTTCAGATAGATGCAGAAAACATGTTCTCTCTTCTAGTTTGACGCTTGGGGTGAATGCCCAGTCAGAGATTCTAGGGAAGTCAGAACTCCTGCTGACCCTCTACTGTATATGTTTGAGAGCATTGTTAGGTCATTAAACAGAGAAATTGCTATTGCATGGCAGTGTGATTGGTAGTATACTAATATGAATAAACACCTGCAAGATATCAGGTTTTCCAACATGATAATGTACAACACATTCATATGTCGATTACATTTTTAGACAACGATTAATGACTGCAATTATTAAATATAGGATCAAAACATTACTTTCTAATAAAATAAATTGAAATAGGCCTAATTTCATTTCATGTCAAGGACTCTGCTGCAATCCATAATTAGTAAGTGATATGTTAATATTTTCATAAAAATATTATAATAACACTAATAACTGCTGGGGCAGTCCAGTCTGATTTAACCATGGATTGACTTGAACCAAACACCCACTCTTATCATACAGGAACTTAATCTGCAATTGATATTATTGTGTTTATATTTTACCTTAGCTTATTAGATTACACCCATATTTATTTATTTAAATAATTTATTTAAAGGGAATTTTAACTTATACACTTAAGTATAAATCAGTATTTTTTCAGCATTTAACAATATGTTTAATATGTTAAATAAGTTGTTAAGTCTTTTATAATAAATTAATTTCATTCCATTTTAGATCACTTATACTAAGAGATAATATATTAAAGATGAGAATTTCCTTTTAAATATTTCTCGCTATTTGACAGATGCTTGTTGCATGTGTTCACATCTAAGCTAACACTGTGTTCTTCAAATGACATTTTTCAAAGTGAGATTCCACTTGTTAAACTTGGATGATAATTAATTTCACCATGCTTAGAGTGTAAATTGAATCAATGTGTTAACTATATTTGAATTAATGTTAATAAAGACGGTTACTTGTGAACAGTATGTTAGCACACACAATTTGACTATCCTAAAATATAAGTATCTGTGAAGTACCCCACTGTGATTCCTGGTAGACTAATGATTGACAGATGTCGAGATAACTCTTCATTTCATATTCCACCTACAGCTGTTGAAGGAATACAAATAATAGGTGCGTACATTTAGTCAATAGCATCATTACAAGAGCAGAGACTATCAATAAGTCTTCATTATGATGCACTACTCTGTCTATACTTGATCTAATGTGGTGCCCAGCAGCAGCATTGCGACGCAGTACTATTTAAAGGCTTTTTGCTGCTGTCTCATATTTTTGACATCCATCAATACAGACTTTTCCACTTGTGTAAGTATAGCACCTCGAGTGCTGCCTTGACGGGTAGAGTTCATATAGGGTAATGATCAGCTATGGCCAATGACTAACTGGCATCCATCTGGGGCCATTCTTGCTGTTTTTCTGCCAGTTTTTCTTTGTTTGTCTTAATGACATTAGTTGATCTTAATGTTTCTGATGAGGGTTTCCTCTCACAAATAAAAACTATGCTAGGCTGATTGAATACTCTGTACTGTTCTTGATTTGCACCCTTTTTTATTTTTCCATATTATATTATTTCCATATTATTTTCATATATATCCGAACCCTACTTTATCATTTGTGTTTAAAGGTGAGGAAATACTCCTCTCATTTCACAAAAGGTCAATTCAATTTGTAAAAAAAACAAACAAGAAAAAAAACATTTTAAGATTAAATGTATCAGTAAAAATATACAATCTCAATAAAGAAAAGGACAAACATATCAGATTACAAACTCAAAGAGTGTGACATTAGTCCTCAGATCTATCCCTAAAGATCAGATGCGGAAGTCATGTCTTATTGCTCTACTTTTTTTATTAAATACAGGTTTAAGTAAAAACAGCCTTTGTATGTTGGTTGGCATACGCACATCACATAAACTGAAATGTGCTCCTCTGACAAACATATTTGTCTTACAATGAACTCTTGTCTTTATTTTCATGTTTCCAACAGAAAACTGACATGAAGCAATGTATCGGAAAACACAAAAAAATAATTGATGGTTGTTTTTCTCTTTAAACAATTTCTGTATTTAATTGAAACACAAATTGGCTTTGACCAATGTTTTTGTATTGTTATTGGCATATTTTTTTCTGTTTTACAGTTTGCAGCTGAGCTGAATCAGTTATGCAAGACAACTTATGGGTTTAGTTACTTATTGTATCATCATGAAAACAAACTTAGTATAGCTCTGGTATGTTAGAAAAATGTGTGTGTCAAATGCATAAATGTAAATGTAAAACAATATGATAATATAATGTAGAAATATTAGTTTGATTAAATTGGTAATATATATGACCATACAGGTACAATGAAGTTGATATATATATTTTTTAATAATTAGGTTTTTTGGTTTTAATCTTTTTCTTTTTTTCAGACATGACATTTGAATGTATAATTTACTCTCAGCTTCAGCCTCTTGTCTATGTTTCCCATAGGACCCCATTTGAATATGTTCTACAAGTGTAAGAACAGCACATTTCACTGTGTAATCTATTCACAACCAGGCATACATTTGTTCAACAGCCCACTTCTTTTCAATCTATTTACATGCTAACCAGCATGCACTGTGTTAGAGTGCTGCGTACTTTCAAAGTTTTCTCTGCAACGAGTTACATTAAAAGTCATTTACATTTTGAAGAGTAGTCTCATGAGAAGAGGAAAACATATTGTGAGTTTACAATACAGTTCATTTAATGCACAGTCTGAGTTAAAACTTTCCTGAGGTGTAAAATAAAGTTGAATTTATATCCAGAAAAAAATCCTAAATTTAATCTAACAGATATCATCAGATGATAATGAACAGTTAATAATGTGATGGTTTCATTATCTGAGGCGAATGCATTTATGTATGACTCAGTGTGGTTAGGCTTATATTCAATAAACCAGCAGAAACTAGCCGGGGGCTCTCCAGAGTTTTGAATATATATGATGAAAGAAGAGCCAGCAAAAAAATTGCTTGGTTTCAGGTTAGGTTTTTTTTTTTTTTTTTTTTTAGATGAAGGGACTTCAACATTGCTTTGATATTTTCCAAATGAAATTATAAATCGAGATTGGGCTAGAAGAGCAGGAACATATTGCACCCATTCAAATCTAACTTTGTTCCCAAACTGGAAGATTGGATTTTCCTTATTAAATTATGGCTCTTGTTCACACACTCAAGGGGGCCACTGGCTCTAGGCGCTGAAAGAAGATGAGGTGAGGAGGGGGGAAGAATATCGTCTGAGTTTGGGATGCGAGCCGGGCATAATGCTGCTTTGGGGAGGAGAATGAGATGTTTTGTTGTGCTGATGCCCTTCTCTGAGAAGGGGTGAGTTTGGACTGCTTTTTTCCCAAACTGTCCGTCTCTGCTCCTCTCTTGTGAGAGACTTTGTTGTGTGCCAGCATCATGCCTTGAGCCTCTCAGAGCTCTGGGCCTTTGATGTAGCCCCGCTGTGCCGCCACCTCTTTGCAATCCGATTGGCTGACAGCAAGCAGGGTGGCCGGGCAGTGTGGGAGTGGAGGATGGATGAAAGTGAGTGGGGCAGAGAGAGGGCACCTGCTCACAGAGCCTGGCCTGTGCCTCCAGCCTCTACCCTGACCGCACTGTGAACTTGCGTGTCAGCCACCATCACACATTCGACATGACCCCTCACTCTCTCCCTTTGTTTTCCTTCTCTCTGTTTAGTGTGAGTTCATTCACTGTCACTTTCTTCTTGCTTGTTTTTTTTTTGTGTTTGTACATTTCGAGAAAAAAAAAATGGGGTAGATCTCACAACTCACATAGAAATTTTGGAAAAATTTGTACACAGTGTTTATTTGGTCTGGAGCAAAATAAAAGTTGTAATTATGGCTAGAGTTTACCACAAATTTAATCAGTACCTCTCGATTAAAAAATAGAACTTCCTTTAATCTGTCAGTCAGCTGATTTTACTTATTTTAATGGAAACAGCTGAAGTGGCAGTTGTATCCTCGACTCTATAAAGCCAAATAGCGACGGGACCTTTTTTCACATGGTTTCAGAGGGGTCTTAAAAAATCTAAAAATTTAAATTCAAATTAAAAGTCATAGTTAGACTTGCCAGAGTTTAAGAAAACATTTGTAAATTCTCAAAAACATAAAAGTGACTTTTAGAGGTGACAGAGTTTTAGAAAGGCTCATACACACTCTAAATGATAAAAGTGATTATTAGGGTTGGCAGAGTCTAAGAAAACACTTGTGATCACTCAAAATCTTTCAAACGATTGTTAGGGTTACTAGATATTGATGTAAGACTCATAAATGTTAAAAAATGTATATGTGATTATAAGAGTTGCCAGAGATTGACAACCTAATGTTAAAAAATGTAAAATTATGGTTATGGTTAGGGTTAGAAGTTTGTGACACAAAAACACAAAAGTGGTTGCAATAATGAATTTGATGTGAGATATAGGTCTTAAAATTGATTAAAAAAAAACATAAAAAAAACTTTATCAAACCTGCAGAAACCCTGTTTCATTTTCATTTTTACATACTTCTATTATTGATGATTTATGTCTTTCAAAAGCAAAAAGCAGTGACGTGATATCCAAAATACTGCTTGGAATGCTGCGTCATGTAAAGTATTCTCTAAAATTTTTATAACTGGAATTTGCTCAACCTTTAGAGCTAAATTATGTACAAAGACGTCTTTCAGATATAAGCCAAACTTGATCTAAAGAAGAGGTCTCAAACTCAATTCCTGGAGGGCTGCAGCCCTGCACAGTTTTACTCCAAACTTAACCAAACATTTCCACTGATCGTCCTCTGGGTTAGTTTGAAGCCATTGGTTTGTCTCTTGAAACAGGGTTGGAACAAAAAGCTGCAGGAGCTGTGGCCTTCCTGGAATTGAGATTGAGACCCCTGGTCTAAAGTGTTGTTTAAAACGTCATACTCCATTCTAAACCCCTCTGAACTGAAAAAAATTTACTAATGTTATCATGTCTTTGGTAGTATTGTAGAACTTTATATTAATTAAATATTAATGGTTGACAGTAAATAAGGTGCTATTGCTACACTTCTCCACTTACTGTTATATTAACATTTGCTAACATTGCTCAGGAATATTTTCGGAAATAATAATCTGAGGATTTATTTAAAGCCATATTGTACTCAATTGCCCACACAAACTTATATATTTTTAATTTTTTAGTATTAATTTTAAATTCATGTTGCTGTTTCTCTGTTAAAGATGTTGACAAAAAGAATGGTGAAGTGAGCGTTCAGATTCTTTAGCTAAATGACTTCATAACTGTATAATATGAGCAAATGAAAACTGCCCAACATCTGTTAGGTTCTAACTGCAGACTGATTTGCAGCTCTTGAGCGCAGTGGGAATTTGATTAACTATAAAGCGATACATTATTTCTATCAAGGCCAGTTAGTGTTATCTGGAGGTCAGAGAATAAAAAGACCTCAAGTTCACTTGTACTTAGACATCTCTGCAAAAAAATGCTGTGTGTGGCTTCCTTACAATGAACCTCTATGCTTCCTCTTTCATCTCTCCAGCACATCTCGTTCAGAAGAGCCTGTGATGTACCCCTGCTCAGGAAACAAGGAATGTTGGACACACCAAAAAGCATGTACTTTGTTGTGGAGAACTTTGATTTGTGTTAGACTACACATGTTTTGGTTGCATTTTTTAGCATGAGTCATAGTTAACCGTGCAAATGAGAACAGACAGATTGTGTTTGACTGTCTAATTTGTTTGATTTTAAAATGTTTTTCTGTTGCACCTGTGTTTTCCTCCTCCTTAAAAAAATGTAAAAATCAAAATAATGCCAGGGAAATACTAAATTTTCAGCTATCACCAAGGCCAATAGGTGTGTTCTGTCAAATTAGAATATTACAAACTAATTTATATGACATCAATGGAAGGTCTGTACTAATAGCTCAATGAGTTGCAAAAGCACCCTCAGGTTGCTTAAGTTGAACTCCTCGTAAATTACTATGATTTTACCTTAGCCAGGGTCATGCACAAGCTCTCTCAAAGTGCCCATATGCAGACCAGGTCTCTCTCTCAGGGAGCCCTCCATAATTAAGATCTCTCCCATGGTCAGGCTTCTTTTGAGGACACAAATCTTAAGCTGACCCTCCGCAAATGCAGTTGTAGCAAAGGTGACCCACTTGTAAATGAGGGTCGTGCTTCAGGTGGCGAGAGGTCAGAGGGGTTGTTGCAGTTGGCTCCCTTTGTGCTCTGGGTCTTGGCCTCTTCTTCCACCCCCTCAGCAGAAATCTGTATTCGATTGGGTTAGTGCCGATAACTTATGGAGCTTGAGGGCATGCTGAGGGTCACCTCCGTAAGCACAGAGAAGTGAAAGAGGACATGCTGCAAGAGCAGAGCCAATAAAGACCACTGAGCATCTGTCACATCAGGCAGGCGAGAGTGTTTGCTCAGCAATCAAAGAGTAGATCATGCCTTAAAGACACTTGGTTGCAGGTTACAGGGACTGGATCACACTGTGACCTTTAGGTTATTGCTGGATATGTGTTTGTAAATGTATGCACAACATGTTTACGATATATTGTACATGGTGTAAACTTCAGTCATGCATTTTTTAACCCTTACAAGTACATGGCAACTTATTTTATTAAAATATGATAATAAAATTAATAATAAAAACATATACAGTAAACCCTGTTATTTGTGAGAGTTACAGGAGTTAAGTACAGGGGGAAAGGGGTGTGGCCTAAAATAATGTGTGATGTAAATGTAGACTTTTTTAATAAAAAAGTGCTGCACTGTCATAATTTGTCACAGTTTAATTTATTATTTAGATCCATACGTTTCTTCAAGATAAGGACAAAAGGGTAACATTCCATTGCAATCGCATCTATTAAAGTAAAAAAAAAAAAAACTTGAACCAGTAGTTGACAAACAACTGACATAAAAAACAGAAGTAGGCAGGCATAGAGTCTTTTCTCACAAATATATTAAGAAATGTTTAACAGTTATATAATCTGTCTTACCGCTCATATAAGATAATATATGTTTTTATTATTATTATTATTATTATTATTATTCATTTTTATCATACAGATATTCTTGCACAAAAACCATAATCTTTTTTTTTTTTACTTTTTAATTGGGTCCAATGAGTGTTCAAGTTCTGTTCATTTGTTAATCCATCCATCCATCCATCTTCATGTCAGCTTTATTCCCTTTCGGGGTCGCCACAGCAGAGTGAACCGCCAACTCACTGGCATATGTTTTACGCAGCGGATGCCCTTCCCTGCCGCAACCCATCACTGGGAAACATTCACACACACATTCACAACTTTAACACTATGGGCAATTGTTCTTATTCAATTCACTTATTCTGCATGTCTTTGGACTTGTGGGGAAACCGGAGCACCCGGAGAAAACCCACGCGATCACGGGGAGAACATGCAAACTCCACACAGAAATGCCACCTGCCCCAGCCGAGCCTAGAACCAGCGACCTTCTTGCTGTGAGACGACCGTGCTACCCACTGCGCCACCGTGACGCTTCATTTGTTAATGTTTTTGTTAAATATTATGAAAATTATGTCATTTTGATTTGCTCTGTTGACTGAGTGCAGCCTTCTTAAAGACTGAAGGAGGCCAGGGGGAAGTCTGAAATTACTGCTTACCAGCCGCTCAGACTCTCATAGCAAGTGTTAGAGCAAACAGCACTTATGCCGAATCCCAAAGGCCGTGCCTACTGTTGCCCAGCCCACATTAGCTCTTGCACAGCTCTCTGAAATATACTCGGCTGAGCGGAATGAACCACATGAAGCAGCGTGCACACCATGCAGAGGGCTTTATCAGGCACATATCAATGGAAGGCAGCATTCTCCTAGAGATCCTGGGCTGCCAGGGCCAACACCAGCTCTTCTGGGAGAGGGTAGGGAATAGTCGGGGACTGTAGAATCTATTGATGGGTTTAGTTCATGTTTGTGTGTTGTCAGAGGTGTGTGTGGATGTTCATTGGTGTGTGTTTCTTGTCTACTTTAATCAGGTTTTTCCACCGGCAAACACATAGTGGTTAGTGAAGCATTGAGGGGCGGAGAAGCTTTTCTCAGGAGAACAAAAGATAGAGAGAGACAGCGTAGGAAGGCGAGTGCGGCTTCCCCTTGCTACTGGGTTCAGCTGGCCAGCTCTAGAGGCCCATGCCCTTCCAGCTGTAAAATTGGCTGACAGCGAGACTCTAAAGGCGCTCACTCTTAGAATGGTACACACTCAACTGCAGCATTTTCAAGGCCTGATTGCCCCCTAAAGCAAGCAAGACTGTTCCCCAAATATCAACAGCTATTACACATATGGAGATTACACATGAATAAACAGCCCGTGGTTGTGTTTTTCAAGTGAACGTATTGCTTCACTGTAATTTCATTCAGTGTAATGGATCTCTTGTACTTGTAGAGCTTTTCACCCATTTAAAGATGACATCTAACTTTTGAAGAAGCAGATTCTGTTGATGTAATATGTATAACTTTAAAATGACTTATCTGGACTTATCTGAGTGCATTTGGGCTTAAGTGAGAAACTCACTCAATTGATCAACAACATGAGGAAACCAATTCACTGAATTTGTAAAGTATTACAGGTATTAAATTTGCATGTGTTCCCCTTGCAAAACTGTATTTAGATCACAACAGATAGTATATTCTGTTTTTAAAATGTAAGTAGTTGAAGCCGGTAAAAATGTATCATCAAAACAAACCTTTTTGTCTTTCCTTGTCCTGAATCATCTGCTTGTTTAGGAGTAAGCACAAGTAGGATCAGTTTATGTTGGAACACCTTTAAGCTCAGGCTTACTATCATTTGAATTAAATATCTGTGAATTTGAAGTTAAACAATCTTTCAGCAAAGTTGATTAAATAGCTAACTAAATGAATAGTATATTGTTTTGTGTACAATGTACATTTTATAGTAGTCTAGTCAAATTGCACTTGCAACGTGTTTTGTTGACCAAACGTAATGTAGTTTTTGTCAATTACAATTTTTAAATTTGTCTCTATTATTCTTTTTCAAGAATCTCTCTATGGGTTTTGTCGATTGTTTGACACCTAAAACTGAGACGAAGAAAAACTCATGACTTAAATGTGACTAAAAGCAACAATTATTTTCCATCAAAAGATTTTTTGTTAAACAAAATCTGTTGTTAAAATCAACAGGGTTCCAAAAAAGCTAAGTTAACTTACTTTAGGTGTATTTCATGAGGGTTCCAGCTCAAAGACCTTAAAACTAAGGACTGGCTTTAATATGAATAAATTAAATGTAACTTTTAAAGTATCAAAATCTATATTATTTAAATAATGATTCCAGTTTGTCCAGATGATTGTCCAGTTTTTTGTCACTCCATCTGAATCATCTATCTCTTAGTCAGAAGTTTAATCAAATATCTTTAGTTGCATTTACATTAGCCTTGAGATCTAGCAGCACAAATGAAAAATTTGCTATAAAAGAAAAAAAAACTGAATCGAGATGTGATGCAGCCCTACAAATCATCCTAAATGTATGAAATTGACTTATGTCAAGGCCGTGGCATTGGTATCCGGAAGCATGGCGCTGGCATATGCGCAGGTGGCATCGAGGACAACTGTCAAGGCCCCGCCATCTTGTTTACATGATTTTCAGGTCTCTCTTCTCATCACAGTGACTGGTGCGCTCCTCCTCCAGGAGCACAGAGAGATGGAGCTAGTGAGAGAGACTGCAACTTTGGCCCTATTGTTTAACAGCAGAGGACACTGAAAATTATTCTGAAGAGCAGAAGACACACGGCGGCTCTGTGACCTTTAACTGCACTTCCTTAGCTGAATCTCATCCAATTAGACCACTGTATATTTTCCCTAATAGTGGCTGATGAGGCAGGGCGTATGAGCTAGCACGCCCGGCTCCACGTTGCTATGCAGCAAGATGGCTGCTTAGCAGCAGAGGAGCGCTGGGGGATAAGTGAGCAGAGAGCTTTAATTTGATAGGGTTAGAATCCTGCAGGCTCCAGGGTCGCAGGTCGTCAGGAGCTCGTCTCACACTGAATATGAAGAAATCAGAAGTAAATTGCTTACATCTGCTGCTGGTGGCTGGGGCCGGCTATGATTGGCTCCTGGAGGTGGATGCCATCTCGCAAGGGCTAGGCGAGTGGGCCTGGGTGTAAAGAAAGCTTGTAATTGGAGTAATTCAGCATTAATAGATGTTAAAAACATCCTCTGAGCAGCTGCTTGGAAAAGCCAAGCCTGTTTGAATTACATCAACATCTAAAGCGCATCTCACTTTCATTTTATTTCTCTCGTGTTTTTCTTTTGAGCTATGACTACAGATGATGGCAAGCTTGTGGCAATGCTGTGAAGTGAAGGTCACTTTCCCTTCTCAGCATCAAAGCTGCAAATGTCCAAATGATTATTCATATCTTTGAATTTATACCAAAATGTGCATTTCTATATTGTTTTTGCTGTCTGTCTGCAAAATAAAATACAGTTTACATAATGCCAAAGATGAAAATAAATGAAAATATTGTGGTTTGTGAGAAACACATTTCTGACCAGGTGGAAGTATATATATTGTTTATAATTTCATTTTGAACTCTCAGTCTCAGTTTTAATGGACTGTATGAAAAACACAGCATCCTGTTTTGTGAACCTGTAGCAAACTTTGAGCAACGTCACATCAACTTGCTTGTTGGCCTACAAAACCTGCATCCATTTTAACAAGTACATTTTAAAAAATCAAAAACAAGTCATATAAAATCATAATGGCTAAAACTGAAAATTAAGACATAGATTAAGATATTGAAAGAGCTCAGTCGACAAAAGTGCAACTTAACAGATGAGTCTTTAGGCTCGAAATAAACGTGACTAAAGTGTTAGCTCCCTTAATCTTCTCTAGAAGCTGTTTCCATCTGTGGGCCGCAAGGTAACTAAAGAAGTATTTACCCTGTGTGGAATTAACTTACTTGACCAGTGGAATCTCAGTTCCCTGTTTGGTATGTATTCACTGAGCATTCACCGTTAGGTATTTAGGTACCATGTTATGTTAGGACTTATATATGAGCAGCAGAACTTTAAAATCTATTCTGAAGGAGACCGGTGAACTATGTTTTGACTTTTTAGTTTTGGTTTAAATTCGAGCTGCTGCATTCTAGTCTTAGAGTGCTTTAAAGAGCACTCATACCTTCAGAATCGCAAAACATCACACTTACAGCCAAAACAAATTACATTAATCTCAATAGAGGCACTAACAAGCATTCAAACACATTGCATTTAACAATTTATTCAAATGCTAATTTTATAATCAGATGAGAAAGATTATTCACATCTAGCTCCATGCATCCTATCTGTCATTTGGTCAAAATATATATTTTTATTTATTACGACAGCTAAACCTATAAAAAAAGTTTAGTTTAAAAAAGTTAACTCCATAAACAACTTAAAATTAGAAATACATTTAAATAAATACCATTCAATTTCTCTTGAAGCATACTACATTCCAGCTTCATCATTTCCCTTACTGCAGTCTTGTCAATTGGGACTGTGTCTGATGAAAAACGAGGCTGACTGTAAACTATCACAAATATTCTGTCAACTGACACTCCATTTAAAGCTTGTTGTAACCCAATTGTGTGTTTATTAAAAAAAATTTAAAAAACAGTCAATATGTAAACAGGGCTCACTCACTGACAGGATGCTGTCAGTAATTTTTTTTTCTTCTCTCTGATATACTCAAACCGAAACTAGACTCTATTACCATCACATCAAAAAAAAAAAAAAAAAAAACGTGAGTGTGTCCTCAGCTCCGTGTGAAGACTTACCAAGGTCTGTAATGGTCCCTGTACCTAAATCATTCAGACCCCTCGTGCTTTGCTCTTGCCACCTTTTCCCTGTCAGGCGTTAAGTGTCTGAAGTTTTCGTAACCCCAAAAGCTGGGTTTAGAGGGTAGAGCCCCTCTCACCACACCCCTGAACAGTCTACTGAGCAACTTCGACATGTAACTAAACAAAAACACTAATTGGATGTCTGGCTGACTAATTTGATTTCCGAAAGAGCTGAAACCGGAACCCTGTTAGCTCTTTTCGATGACAGACGCTAATATTATGTTCTCACGCTGTAGCGGCAGCTTTAGTGGGTATCCTTTCCCCAATCAAAACAAGAGCTGCTTACCATTATTGCATTATGTGACCATTTTGAAATAAATGACTGCATTCTGGTTGAGACAAGTTTCTTGTTGCTTGGACGAACCCATTAGGAGTCATCGTTCCCATGTCATCGTGCTTGTCCGTCTCAGGTGTCTCAGTCACTCGGGATAATTAGCTCAATTAGGTTTGTATCTTTGGAGAAGTCACATGATAGCGGTGTGTTACAGTAGATTTGTTTTTATGGCCACATCAGATTGGATAATTCCCTGTCATAATGTGCTCAGTTAGATATGATGGAGCCTATTTATACATGCAGGTGATTATTTGCTGTATTTTTAGCATAATGTACATCCTTCTTCCAGCTGTCAACAGTTTCAAGGAGGGTGGATGTGAAGTGTGAATAAAGATGTGAAACATTTTTTTTTTTCGAATAGAAGCTTTCAAGTACCCCCTGGAATGGAGACTTCAGGTTTCACTGTCATCTTCCAAATGCACAAATGAAAATAAGCTGCAGATTCCATCCTGGCTTTTCACAAGCAGTGCGAAACACATTTACACAGGCAACGATCAAGATAAAAGATCCTTAGAACCGTTTTTGTTTGTTTCAGTTGCTAATGGCTCATTTTAAATGTTTGATTTTGGTGAAACAAATCAAGAATTACAGCCTCTTATCAGATGCAAATTGGCATCAATTTATAAGAAAAGATTATTTCCAAGATGCAAGCCCTACACCTTCTGTATTGACAGGTGGACATAAATATTCCCTCAGGATGTCTTTCTTAACAAAACAGATTAAAGAACAAGTTGCCTTCCTCAAAGCAAATCTACCTTTTTGACACTACTTTGTAAGCATCATCTGCACCAAAGATTCCTCTTGAATCAGATCACACAATCCCTCAGAAGATAAGCACTTTCCTCAAAACTCTGCTTAAAGGGTTTTACTAATGCTTTGGTTCTTCCCATCTGTTTGGATGAAATTCTCAGACTCAGAAGATTCTTTGCCCAATTAGTAATTATATGATGCCTGATGCTGAGGTTCCGTTGACCTCCTTGCTATTTCTCAAGAAAAAAAATGTCTTGGAGCTGTAACTCTGAACACGGTAATAGGAATATCTAGGGGTCAGGCAGGGTTAGTCAGGCTTCCTTCACAGGAAATGAGCTTTTGGTGTGCTGTGTTCCCAACTTAATGAGCAACACCCCTGTGTTTAATCTTTGCTAATATTGTTATAATAACTGAATGAATTATTAAAAACAAGCAAATATATTACTACATAATCCTAAGACCACCAGTGTGAAGAAGGCTTGGAGATTGTGCTGTTCTCAGGTGCTGTCTGTGAGTGTGTGGAGCGAGGGGAAAAAAAGCAGTGCAGAGTTATTGTTCTGTGTTAGAAATTTTGTGTAAATATGCCTTTTGTTAGTTATTCAATAGATAGATAGATAGATAGATAGATAGATGGATAGATGGATGATATATATATTATATATATAGCTTTCATAGTAGAACACAGTTCATCTATCTCTTTGGATTGAATGTCTTTTTTTTTTTTTAAAAAAACCTCTGACTATCTCTCTGTGTGTTTAAAGTCTGGCAAGACCGGTGATCTAATAGGCATATCAACACTATGGTCGCTAAAAAAGTTTTGGTATTTTTGGCAGTGTGTCCAGGTGCTAATGCCTGGTAAAAAATGAAAGCAGCATCTACAGAAAGCTACTGATCAGTATATAACCCTTTTCTTTAGCAATGTCCTTTGTGGCTCACCCTCCTTGTGAATGATGCCAATAATCATCACATGGACTTCTGTGAAGTCAGCTGTCTTCACCATGATGTTATATTATTCTTGCTCAGACTGACACATTTAGGAAGCCTATTTACACAAGAGTTAAACTGACTTTTATCTGAGGCTCTTTAATGCTTTTCTTTTTATAGAGTTAAACTCAACTTTTACCTTATTTTTTAAATGCACTAGAGCAAGCAACAAAAAATAGCTGTGAATTTCATAGCAAAATAAAAATAAAAATTCAATGCCAAATATCACCTTTTCTGATGATAACAAAGCATTTTAGATATGTTAACTAGTATGAGTGGATTTGTTGACAGTGTAGTCTGGTGGTGGTCTGTGTAGGTAAAAAAAAAATTCCTGAGACATTGCCTTGAAACATCAGTTTCAAGAAATAAAACTTTGACTTATTTATCTCTGTGTTTTATCTGGATAATGTTTTAGATTTCATTTGATTACCTTTTTCCAGATATTCTAATTTTATGAAATGCTCATGCATAACTTGAGTGTATATTTTATCTGAGATTCTATTTAAAACGTGTTTGAAAAGTGAGAAACTTTTGTTCTGTTTTTTTCTTTTTTGTATATTGTTACAATGGTTGTATATACGCCATCAATATGAAATCAATCTCAAATCCATATCTATAACTGGTCACAGTTAATTGTGAATCATCTCCTAGTACCAAAAAAAATCTTTTTGATGTCACACTTTATTGTTTAAATCACAAATGAGCAAATGCATGTGTTTTGTCAATAGCTTGTAAATAGTTATTCATATGATGCTAATTTTACCCAGTCATTTCCATCACATCATTCTACTCCGGAAAATTGCAATTAAGTTTGAATAGATAAAAAAGGAACGAAACACCACACATGCCAACTACTCTGCATTTCAAGGCTTGATTGCTTTAGCAGCGAGTCGGTATGATGTGGTGGATTTCATCGCTGTTAATTGATCCCTTTTTTAATTAATGTGAAAAGAAGAAGGCCGTATCTCAGTCTTGTCCTCCATGTCTGTCATAACAGTATCAAACTCCAGTTCGCCGAGTTATACGCTTTCTGTCTGCCTTGTAGGCAGGTGGACTATTTACGGGTGCTTGTGTGTGCTGGAGTTTCTCTGGGTTCATTTACCAGGTCCTTTTCTCTTGCTCTAGCTTTTTTCTCCCTCAAGCTCATGCTGTATGATTCAGAGAAGGAGATTTCTTTTCTTTCACTCTGAACCTGAATACTGAATTTTGCTGTTCTTTCCTTTTAAAATATAGGAAATTACATTTAAATTGAAATCTTTAGAATTCACTGGGTAGAGCTGAAGTTATGGAGAAGTTATTGAATAAGGGCTGTGACATTTATATGAATTCCAATTTCTATTTAATTTACCTGTCCAAATCTGTTTTTTCTTCAATCAACTGTGTATATGATGATCCGTTAATTTGTTTGCCTCTGTTGGTGGAATTCATTTCAATGAAATCTCTTTCAAGGGAAAAAAAATGGTTTTAATTGAATCTTTTGCTTTTAGGTGCCTTTTTTGACCACAATCATCTTGATCATTCAGAGGTGTGAGGCAACTTTTTAACTCTTGACTTTTTGCCGGAAGAGCTCCAACTTCGTTTTTTACAATTGCTGTAAAAGTTAGTAAAGAGGATTAGCTTGCCCCCCCAGCATTCCCCCTCACACCACTTCTCAGCAGACGATGAAAAAATAATGAGGAATGGCAGCTGAAGAGTGAACATGTACATATCTGTTTCTGTCTAATTAAATCTGTGAAGGAGCCTCGACATGCTTCTGCCATGTGGTGCAGTTTTCTCACAGCTCTTTTTGTGGGGGCGCACTGCCACCTATGGACACAAAGAGAAAAATTGCTTAAGTCACAGAAGAATCGTTCTTCACATATACTTACAGACTCATCTATTTAATTCACACAGGATACAAGCAGAAATTTTTTATTTTATAGGGTATTTATGCTATATTATTGTGGGTTCATAAAATGGGATAGTAATGTAGACCTTTTTACAGATCCTCAGTGTATGTATGTTTTATGATGAGCCTCTCCTTATCTATGGAATAAAGGATCTTATGAGGAGAGCAGCTGCAGAAGTTTGCAGTTTTTGAGGCTTCATTTGTCTTCCCTGAATGTTGCAGACAAATCAGGCCTAAAACCGCAGACACAGTAAAGAAGCATGGAGTTAGAGAGAGAGGGAGGCTGAAGAAGAAAGAAGATGAAGATGATAAAATAGAAAAAAAAAGCTAAAGTATGTTTCCAGATTTTTATCCTCCCACGGTCAGAAGAGTGACTGTGAGGAAGTCTTGGCCAGGCCACCTACGCTCTTCACATCCTCTCATCTCTGCCGCTGTTGCTCCATTATTTGTTTATTCATTCCTCTGTTTTTCAGACATCCCGTTGCTGCTATCCCACTCTCCAGGTGTGTAAGGAGCTGTCAACTTTTTGATGCTTTTATTAAAAAGTGAAACTGAATTTTTTTATGCTTTTCTGCATAAGTCTTTAGGAACGGATTCAGAAAAAAGAAACTAAACCAAGAATCAATGCTTAACCTTAGTGTTTACGCATCTGATGGGTGAAGTTGGGCATACATAATTATTAAGTTGACTTTTATTGACATATTAGCACATTTTGAAAATGTTTTAATAGAACCTAAAAATAGTTTTGTAATTCTCCAAGTTGTCTCCTTTATGTTAAAGAGAATGTATGTATCAAAATTTAAGATTTAAGGGTGTGCAATAATCTATTCTGTACTGCAATACGATCTTTACATGAATCCTGTTGAAAAAATATAGTATTTGTTTTTTTTGGAACACACTTATCCAAAATAAATTTGAGCAGTAAAAAGGTTTAATTTCGTTTAGCTTTGAGATAATGCCATCCAAGACAACATTTATAAAAAAAATTGTCTGTTCTTTTTTTGTTGCATAATGCTTCGTTTTTTTTTTAACTATTAACCAGAAGCATGTGTGAAAGTTTGATGCATACTGTGAAAACCCTATATATATATATATATATATATATATATATATATATTCCAAAAGTACCAAAAAGTCCTTGTGCAATTTCCAAAGTTATCTGCTATCTTCTTTGGAAATATATTTTGAGGAGAACTTACATTACCGATTTCTGAAAAGAGACTTTTTCTTCTGTAAATGCAATAATCCTAAGAGCCCTGTGTCATTGTGCTGAGGTGCTACGTATGTTAACACTATTAAATCACCTCAGATGTCTAAGTGATTCAATCTTATTCACCACGGACGAGTGAATTGAATTCCCTTAAAGTGTCTGTGTAGATCCTGTCTGTGTGACTGGTTGCTAGGTTTCCCAGAGACTTCAGAATCTCTCCAGGACCGATGTTTCACAAATGGCTTTTTGTAAATTGGTGAATTGTGATGGTTAAATGATATTGATATCAGTCTTACAAATCACATGGATGATGCCGAAACTCCTTTAATAAGAGAACGATTTATAAGATTTGGTAAGCATATGGTGCCCATACGGGCTGGAAAGTCTTGCTGTTTTTTTCCCTAATTGTACATCAAAATTTTATGAGTTAAATTACATTTTTAACAAATTTAGGAAGTTAACTGAACTGTTTTAAGTTAACAGATGGACTGGCGAATGTTGAAACATATTGTGGCATCTGTTTTTTACTTTGTACACACTAAAGCCGATATTCGCCACCATACATATAATATTACTGCTACACAAGAAACTTGGATCCTTCTGCTCTCCCTTCGCTAAACCTTGTGCTGTTCCCTTGTCTTTGGCCCTGTCCTGTCAGAGACACTCTATAGCTCAGTGGGGCTTAGCGACCCTGACTCTCTGACCTGTTTTGCTGCTCCGCCTCACCCGCTTCTGCACAAACGGCCTCAGGCTCTCTATCTCTCCGGCTCGTCGAACTGATCAAGGACTGGTGTTAGCAGTGCCAGGCCGAGCCAGTGTGCCCATCTTTGATTTGGTTCGTTTATTATGCTCTCCTGAGAGGCCGGCTGTTTCTGCTCAGCGTGACAGTGCCCTGCAGGTCAGGTAGAAGAATAACAATAGGGGTGCCTCTCTCTATCCTCCTCAAAGGCGGAGTCTGGAGTCTTCTATTAGCATACCTAATTGTGGTCATGCAAATTGTCCTTATGGATGAAAATAAGATGTTTTTTTTTAAGTTATAACAGTTTACAAATTGATTATACTGTGAGCTGTACTCTGTGATGATTTTGGTTTCAGAACTAAAAATGCACTTTATTTTTAGGCAATCTAGATTGATTCTTGAATGTTTTTTTTTCTACGTTTGTGGAATTTAAACTAAATGCTATTTCTTACTAATAGAAAAATAAAATAATTTTAATAAAATTATTCACATTTTAAAATGCATGTTAAACATAACTAAACTTTTTAACATGTGCAATCTATTGCCTACTGAAATGTATTTCCTGATGTATTTTATCCATAATGGAATTTTTAGGCCTACTTTTATTTAAATTAGTTTTTTTAAGTACATACCATTGCATGACAACACTCAAAGACTGTAGCATAACCACCTTTTGTTTTTAAACAGAAGAAAACCATGCATTGTACATCACGTGAAGTTTCTTACATGAGGTTTCATTTTGGCCTGAACAACCTCCTTAAACACTCTTATCCTATCTGGTTTAGGAAAAAAAACTGAAAAGATGTCAGTAATTTTATTGAGCATTGTTAGAGCAGCACAGAGAAAAGGCTTTTTTTACCCAGGGACTCTTAATCACGGCCGGTCCCATAAGTAATAGCCCTTATCATGTGCGAGGACTTGTGCTCATAGATAGAGTGGAAGGAGCAGACATGCTTGCTCTAATTCCCTTTGACAGTCTGGGGCCTGGCTGCTACCTGGTTAAGCCCAGGCTTTTTCATTTCGTGTTTGCTATAAACTGACAAAAGGGAATATCGGCGCACGCAGCTGAAGGAAAGTGGAGAGCTCTTTACGCGTGACTGACAGCTCTTGTCAGTCAGTAAGAGGCACCTGCTTAGGCCCTAGCGGAGTGCGTCCTTCAAGCTGAGGCACAGAGGTGTTGTCGTAATTATCTGGGAAAAAAGAAACACAATTAACACCGAGCGTTTAGAGGCTCAGGATTATTTACTGCGGCCTGTCCAATAGAAGCAGACACAGTGCATTGCATTGGTCTAGAGAGATCTGAGCTGTCTATCAGGGCGTCCAACTGAACCAATCCAATTAAATCCAAGATGATTCCACAAAACAGCAATTTCTTAGCAAAAATGTAAGTCCTTCACCTGATAATAACTGTAACATCTTCAGACCGTGAGTGAGTAGAAATTCTGCAGAAGTATTTCTTATTAAATTTGCTGAAAAGAATGCACTCTTATTGTTTACATATGTGTTTGTGGGGCTGCTAGAATCCTTGGTCCTAAGCCATCAACATGGGAGACGGGTTATTCAGAGGCCACATGCATGGAGCTTCTGATTGAGTCGTTGAAAGAACAAAAGCCATGAAGGCTTGCGATTGAGAAGGGGGTCTGCCAGCTCTTCTCATCTCCAACACTGAACACAGACCCTCCAGTCAGCACTGGCCAAACCGAAAAAAGGACAGGAATGAGCTCTCTCACTCCAGAAAAGGGGAATCAAATGAGAGACTGGCTGTGGGGTCTGCAGGTCAGCGAGCAGGTGGGCAAGTGTGGGAGAGAAGAAGAATGGCCAGTAGAGCGGCCCGTCACATCTGGGCTGTATTAAAAAGGTAAAACAACAGAGGCTGGAAGCAGAAAACGGGAAGGCGTAAGAGGATATGAACGACAGATCTGCTTTCTTAAGTAAGGCCGGGATAGCAAGCCAGTAGGGGGCCCAGATGAAAGTGATTAAGCGGCTCAGTTTTGAGAAGCAGGTGCCCCTCTGCTGGAGAGAGCTTCCCTTACACGTCTATCCACAGAAGAACGGTGTTTATACTACCTACCATCTTGCTTCTCCATGACATGCTGAATATTTTTCAACGTCAAAGCTTCTGCCTTGCTTTAAATCATCTGCCTTGAAGAGCACTGCTAGCAGGCTACTTAAATATTAATGGCTTAATATCACAATGAAAATGAAGGATGGAATAACAAGGGTTGATAATAGACTATTGAATTATTAGAAAGCTGTATGCCAAATCAGGGTCATTACATGGGTTACGGTCTCGAACCACTTCTGTGAGCTGGAGAATTTATGGGAGATGCTATACTGGAATGTTACTGGTGCAACAGGATTAGACTAAATAGGCATGTATTCTGTTTATTACCCACTCTAAAAAGAAAGAGACTGTGATAAATAAGCAATTTAGTTGTAAGTAATTTTTTAAAAATGTCTCATAATGACGCATGTTTATTCACTACAACTTTCCTAATCATTTCTGTCATGCAGCTTCTGGTTTCCACAGCTTCAATGATTTAGCTTAAATAGCCTTAACTAGTCTTGGTTTGAATGCTTTAAGAGATACATTTATATAGGCTCTACAAGTGCTAATAAGATTGACACAATCCTCATTGTTACCATGTTGTGTACTTCGCCAGAAAAGTATGCTGAAACTTGTTGAATGAGAGCCAGCTCCTGATTTGTTGGTGGAAATGTGAATGTCACACAGAATTCAGTTTGAATTATTTTACCAAATTCACCCAAGGCCTTTGCACATGACACATGATGCATTCCATTGATTCCATTGATTTAACATGTAAATCACTCTCGCCTCCTTGATCATCCTTGCCCAGTGTGAATGTAGCTTGGTGATGGGTACAGAAAAATGGTGCAGTGGTGGAGTTGGTTGTCTTGTAACCGAATGGTTGGCGGTTCGATCCCTGCCAGGTTCATTCTGCCATTGTGGCCTTGGGCAAGCTTCTTCACACACATTGCCCTTTATGGATGTGTGGGACTTGGTATGTGTTTGGTGGTGGTCACGATGCTGTCACGGTGCCCCAGGGCAGCCAAGGGCTACCAGGGTGGCTAATCACCACCAGAGCATGAATATGGAGTATGAATAATGCTCTAAACATTGTAAAATGTCTTTGAACTCTGGAAAAGCGCTATATAAATATAACATTATTATAATAATAATAATTATTATTATTATTACTATTATGAGCACATTTTTCTCCTCATATATGTATGGGTTTCCTTCAGGTTCCACATTCCTGCCCTATTTTTTTTAACACTAACTTTCAAAGGCATGGAGTTGAATGGTAAATGTGTCTGGCCATACGAACACTTTAACCCAGTCCGAGACTGGTCAGAAACTACACAAATCTTATATTTTTTTTTCAAAGTCATTGTTCAGTTTTAATCCTTATGGAATCCAACAAACTTTTAAAGAACAAAAAAAGTTTCTCTTTTTTAGAATGAGCAGCTACAAAGCATTTACTTTATGAGGAATGTTAAGAAGTTCATGTAGATGTTGATGACTAATGCTTCTACTCTTAATCAATTTCCTTCAAAGCAATCATGATTGGGTTTAGGTCAAGTGATGGAGGCTAGGTAATTTGGTGCAGCACTCACCAAAATGGTTCTTATACAGGCTACAGGTATGTTTGTTTTGAGAGCTTGAATTTTAGACCTAATTTGTTCAATATCCTGTAATTGTTTAACATTGAAATGCTGGAAATATCTATGGAATTTATTTGTTCTTAAATTTGAGGTCCTGTTACCTTTGATTTTCTCTGGAATAAATTGGCTAGGTTACAGGCATGAATTGAGGTTGCTTGGACAAACTCGCTTTCAACAGAAGAGGTGAGCCTTGGTCTTCTTTTCTTGAGTTGATCTACATGTTAGCTAGCTTTGCTGTAGAGCAGGATTCCCCAGACCTGGTCCCGGATGTCCTGGTCCCTATCTTTTTTTTCTCTTCTCAGTGATAAACTCTCCAAACATGGCATTGTGCAATAGGTTATGGCACGATTCTATAGTTCACAAATACAAGGTGAGTTTCTTATATTCTACACTAAATAATTCACCTTTGGTTGTTCAAAGCAAAGCACTGTTCATATAAATTACTTTGACTGAAAAGAAAGGTTAATGTTTTTTTTTCTGTAATACGTAAAATCTCCAGTCACCAGATATCTTTATTATAATTCTTATTTAATTTTTAATTAACATGATCTAATGTAATATGTATGTATGTATGTATGTATGTATGTATGTATGTATGTATGTATGTATGTATGTATGTATGTATGTATGTATGTATGTATGTATGTATGTATGTATGTGTGTGTGTGTGTGTGTATGTATGTATGTATGTTGAAAGCTTACATGCAGCTTAGAGTTTGTCAACTGCAATTTATGCTTTCTCCCAACACAGTCATTTCAAAGTTTAATAAAACAGAAAACATCTGAAACAATACAGTTTTTAATTTGTGTACAAGTGAGAGATTTGTATATAAGTTACATTGTAAAAATTTTGACTTGTAGACTGTAATCAAACATTATGGTCAACAGGACAGAAGGAAAGATTTATCAAATGACTTCTTTTATAAATGTTTGACATTGTGTGAAATAAAAACAACAGTTGCAAACACAGCATATAAATGTAAATTTCATCAATAAGGCACTGTTCATTTACAGTTACTTGCTGGTAACTGTGCTCTCAGTTATTTAGAGGTATTTTTTCCTAAAAACAGTATACAACCGTAATAATAATTAACAGCAAAACACGCTGGCCAATCAATTCATTAAAGTGGATTATCTCACCTCCTTTTACCTCATTGGTTAATAATTGGAGAGTTATTTGAAAATAATGGAGCTCTGGATTTTTTTTACCATTGATTTAAAGTCCTCAGTTTGGCCTTTCTCAACCAAAGCACAAAGAGAGTTTTTTAGCAGCCAAAGAAAACAGGGTTGTGAGTACTCGCTTAATTCCCCATGGCTCTATAACATTCACTGTCTACCATCTTCTCGTGCTCTCTTGTTTTCCCAGCAAGGACTGGCATGTTTGATAATTGATTCATCGCTACATTAAACAACGCAATAATCAATTATTCCTGCTCTTTTTGGGAGGATACAGAAGCATATTAAAAAGGCATTTATGTCAGTTGCTTGGTTCTAAAATGTTTTGGGTGCAATGCGAGCTTTGTCTGATGATAAGCGCTTCCAGCATCTTTTTCACTTTTAGTTCTCCTCTTTGCTGGCTCAGCTGCTAACTTAGTCAGGCAGCACAATGAAGTGGAAAGTTTCCCTGGTTCTCTTTTCACAGAATTCTATCGCACCGTTTGTTCCAGCATGTCAAGAGCTGCTCTGTGGGGTGGGTGATTGGTTTCTATGCATCTGATGACTGAGTAGGATGAGCCCTGGCTAGGCATGAAGGCTAGTGTGTAGGAGTTAACTGCTATGCTAACTTCCATATTGTGAAAATGCACCCCCTCCCACAATTATTCAGCTATAAGAGGCTGACGGCACAAAACTCAATACAGCTGTAAGTACAACAAACCACCATGTTTAGTTTATTCATTAAAATATCTGGCATTATTTCAAAGTGCGCATGTCACAAAAAGAGCCTCTTTGTATCCAACCTGCTGGCAATAATATTATATAGGTAACACTGGTTTGTTGCCTATGATTCACACTGTCCAAGCCAACAGAGAAGGGAGAAAAATTGGTCCAAATAAAAATTGCAAAGTCTGACTACGACAAAGAGGAAAATTATTGGTAAATTGTTGGTGTAAAAAAAAGCCTCTGTGTGGAAACATTATTTTAATGCTTGTGCTGGTGTAGAAAGTGCTACAGACCTCACATACATCTCTTGATCACCTTATGTCATTAATAGACATTTAAGTTGGGAAAGATCTTCATAATCACTCTCTAATAATCTACATTAAATTACTTGAGATATAGCAGCTTGTCTTGCAGTCAATTGTCCATCTTACAGAGGTTTAAACTGTAGCTGACTATTGGAAACAAACTTAATTAAGTTTACTTAATTGAATTCACTTGGTAAATTTAGTATACATTTTGAATAAACATGTTTTGTTTATATTAGTCCATTAGCTAATGATAATCTGAGAGGAATAACAACAACATTAACACTAAGATACTTCAGCAGAATACAACAACCAGCATATAATATGTGAGAGATGTGAAAACATGACAATGGTCATGAAAGGGATCATATACAAGGAGAGAAAGAGTGAATCATAAAAACAAATCATATTGTAAAACAAGTCTTGAAGAGATGAATTTAACTTGGGATTTAAAGAGAAGCAATGTTTGCAACCCAGAAACAATTATTTCAAGATGTGTCGATGTTTGGCATAGTAAAAAAAACAATTGATAAAAAAAACAGCAACCAAAAAATTTAATGACAATGAAACTAATAGTATAACTTTTGGCTGACCAAAAGGCAATCCAAATGTAGATTGCTCTATATTCAATGGTTTGGGGATTTTTATCAGCAAATTTCCATTGTTTTAAATTCACGGCACCTTTACCCATACATGCTGCGGACCTAGTAAGGCAATCTTCTGTTTTAAATAGTTGTGTGTGATATAATGCCATAAATCAGCTCTTAACTGTTTCAAGCTACATCTACTATTTCCTCAGTCTTAACAGGGAAATTTGCCTTTCAGCATTCCATCAACTCATCAGGACTCATTCCTTTAAGTCCCTTTGATAAGGAAAACTAAAAAGAAAGAACAGTAAGACTTTACCAAATCGTGAACATTTGAAAACCTTTGAAAAAACAAGCAATCGTCTTAATCTCAAAGCTGTCTTTTGATTGGTTATGTGATGCCACTGGCCAATGAGGAGCTGATAAACATTGATGAAACTTATTGTTTTCGTCTGTATTTTAGAAACATTTCAATAATTTTTTCATAAATGTGTCTTTCTAGACCAATCTGTGTATATTGAAGAAGCTTTTGAATGAAAGGAGGACAAAAAAACAAGTGAAACATAAAAATGCCCTCAAAGTCCCAGATGTTCTAATGTCTCTTTGTGGCAACAAACAAAAAGTGTGTTTTACTAACTTGTTTTCCTCATCAAAATTCTTTCATTTTGTGATGACTTCGCTAAAAGTACTAGCCTCTGCCTAAAAGATGTATTAGCTGAGAACATTTATAAAGATAATAAAGAATGTATTAATCATTCTCATTGGGATTTCTGAAGAACAAGTAGATCACTTCTTGAGATTTGGGAAATTAAATTACAATTCTTCCGCCACGTAGCCGTCATTCAAACCAAATCCTTCAAAAGCTTCAATAATTAATGTAACTCATTCTCATTACTGGATAATCATCAGCCTGGACCTCCTCCATTCCATATACAACAGATTAGAGTTCATTATGTATTGCTAATGACTCTACCTGTAGATACCAATACAGCTCTAGCCCAAGCCTTGCCATGGAGGGCTCATAAATAAGTAACTTAATTACTATTTCACACAAATCAAATGAAAGAACAAAGAAATCAATAAATCAGTAGTTCTCAGCATGGCTAGGTGTCTGCTCAGATCGAATTCCTTTATTTGTTTTTGCTCTTTCCCACTCTTCCTCTCCTCGTCAGTTGGGAGTAGGAGTCCCAAATTATCCACAGGGTTACGGGGCACGCTGCCCCTCGCTGCCCTGGAGCCCATCACCCCATAGCAGAGGTAACGTATTCAATGGCCTGGGGCGAATGGAGCTGTGAACGAGCTCTGCTGCATACTGATGGCGGAGCAGGAGAGCCAGTAATTGGTGCAGCGGAGGAGAGGGGCGAGGAGGGCAAGCACAGAGCGATGATGGCTTTGTTTCCCCCTGTCTGTCTCATGCCTGACTCCTCCCTGTGCTGCACTTCTGTCCATCAAATTAGTTGATCCAAACATCGGTGTTTTCTTCCAAATCATATATATATATATATATATATATATATATATATATATATATATATATATATATATATATATATATATATATATATAAATTTGAACAATTAGTAACAAGAATCCACTTTGCCCAGTGTACATATAATTGAAGGTGGAAAAAGTTATGTCATTGGGTTTGTTGTAATGATTGTCTTATTTTGATGGGGAGCTGCAGTTTTGCGATTTACTTGAGTTTGCCTGCATAACATTGCCCAGTTGTACGTGTTTTTGGCGAGCAACAAAAAACCTACTGAGGGAGCTATCAGAGGAAGGGCCCCGGAGCCAGACTGATACCTAAATCGATAAACCTGCTACATCATCTGTCCCAAATTTCACAAAATTGCATTCCCCACAATTCTATTTATCAGCATATTGTTCACCCACTTTTTGAAAAGAGGACAGAATCAGTAGTATCTTTCTTACTACTTAGTTACTACTGATCTTTTCTCAGTACTGGTCTATGGCTGCCACTCAAATGTGACCTCTAGTGGTAAAATATCACCCTGTGTATTCTTAATTGGGAAATAATTTTGTCTTCATCTGATTGATAAAATGGAAGTCTTGTATGATGCACCTTTTATAACAGTATTTTCCTACTAGGAGTTGCATTTGCCTTCATGTTCCGATCGCGCCTGTCTGAGCAGTGTAAAAGAGCACCGTGTGACTGTAACACAGGGGTAAGCAGAGAAATCTAACCACAAGGGCCTCTGCTGCTTGTCAAAGCTAAAGAGGAGAAACTAACAGAGGCTTCAGTTTGCTGGCTAATTGGGCCCTGGTGGCTGACACCGTCGACTCATGAGCAAAACAAACATCATTTCAATATCTCCACAACTGCACCCTTTAAACCATGATCATAGAGTAAAGTGGTTCCAATGCAAGACCACATCTAATTAATCTGAGTCGGGAGCTATAAATGAAGTTAAATTCTCTCTTCCTCTCTCTCTTTCATCACTGGTGTGTTCAATTACAATGCGCACAGTAGCAGGCTTTAGATCTGGAGGACAGTTCATATGGCTGCAATTAGCAGGACTTGTTAATGAAAGAGGAGGCAAAGCGTGCCCGCCGATTGACTGTACCATCAGTGGCAGTGGGCAGCAACCTCTGTAAAACCTCAGGCCCCAATTAAAATTGATATGTAGGGTTATTTATTAAGTCTAAGATGATTTAGGTGTAAAACAGGGAAATTGTTAAATGGTAAGTAAATGCAATGTTTTTTTTTTCTTAAGAAGCTATACAAAGAAAAAAAAACCCAGCACAGCAGAGAATAGTTTTCCAATTACACCCCACCCACCACCCCTATCCTTGCGGTCAGTGTCACATCTCAATTTCTTAAATGAGTTGTTTGTTTGTTTTTTTTACTTACCCTTATGTTTATTCCATGAGTAGGAGTAGTGTTCTTGTTTATCAAGAGAGGAAGCTAATGCGGCTAACACAAATGCAGAAAAATCATTCAAAAGATGACTTCCAGGACAATCAGGAGAGGCTCTTATGCAGTTATGCTACTTAGACAATTGAGTTGAACTATTTTGAATACAAAACCTTTAACTAATGTTTTAAATGTATTTTTTTTTTGGCTCATGATGGTGACTGGCTATTAGATGAGTTCCCAATATACTCTCCAAGTGCATGAAGCATACATTTCTTCCAAGCTGTGGTCAGATTCTACAGGATACAAGCCGGGTTAAGCCACACTAGTTTTGTCTCTTATGACAATTTCTGCTTGTGCTGATAATTAATGTTAGAATATCATTTCAGTGAATAGAAGATAGAAAAAAAAACTTTTTTGGCTGCAATACATAAGGAAAGGACTTGTGATCAGTTTGTTCCAGAGCTCCAGCTGGAGTTGAAGTGGATGAGTGATAAAATCATCTTCCAAACCACACTTGACAGCCAGATCGTGTTGTGTTTGCGACTGGGTAGGCAAAATGCAAAGAACAAATGAATAGTAAAGGCAACTTAATTACTGACCGTCATGTTCCTTTTATTAAATTGTGATTTAAATAATGCAGACAATCCTGAAATGATTCACATACCATGCTTTGTTTAGGGAGTTTAAGACATAAACTGATTTATGTCTGCACTTACAGCAACAACTAAAAAAAGCTGCACAATAGAATTCACTCAAACTTAACACAAGATATGATTGTTATTTTTGAGTGGTACCCAACATTAACCCAATTTATTTGTGAGTTGTCCCTTATTGTAACTAAAACTTTTTTTTTAAATTTTTTTTTTACTGTGCAACAGTCATATTCTCAATTGGACACCTATCCCATATTCACGTTTGTGTTGTCATGTGAACCATACGGAGCTGTTAAAAACAATCAACCTTCATCTTCATTAGTTCATCCTGTGATTTCACACCATTGCTTATGAGGAAAAGCTCACTCCAGAACAGCTGAAATACATATTCATCTGACTCCTATGGAATGTGTCAAATAGAGGTGTCCTAATTGTGTCCTTGATGAAAGGCTATTAATATTGAACACTTCTGCTCTCACCCATGTGTCTGCACTTTTTTTTTTCCTGCGGTGAGACAAAAAGCAGATCTCTGCTTATCTCTAATGATACCTGAATCCCACGAGGTGAGAAGAGAAACTGTGAGCAGCTCTAGTAGATTCATCAAGCCAAATATTGTGTTCTTTCCTCAGGAGGCAGAGAGTCACATTGCATTATATCACTGTTAATTAAAATGAAATATGCGGTTAAATTATTCTGTGTATTGTTGCCTGACGGGGTGTATGGACGCTAAACGGGATCTATTGAGGCGACAACAGATAGCTAACAAAGGTGCGTTTCTCTTTTTTATTCAACCTGATATCAGCCGTTCTATCACTTCACCAATTCCCACTGCCTTGACTCTTCGTTCTCGAGGTCCAACCTCAAGGGTGCCCACTGCAACTCAGTCTAAGATAGAAAAGACTGATTTCCTGAATGTTTAATAAGCAACATTTTCTCTTGATTATTGTTCTACTGTGCCACCAAGAGGGCTGTCCTTTTCTGTTAACTTTGTTTAACATTTCCCTGCTTTGATGATAAAAAGGAAAGAAAAGCATAGAGGAAGTAAACAAGCGCAGCATATCATGTTCACTGCCGGGAGCTTGTTTCGAAGGCAGTCGTCAGCCTCTACCTCATCCTTTCATTTAAGCATGCCCTTTCTGATCTCGCAGGCCAAGCTGTCAGGACGGCACCTGTAATAAAGGGACCTCGGACACCCGGCTGCCCCCAGACTCACTCTCTGTATCAATGCCCCTGAGACTGGCCGCCACCCCAGCTGTTAGCCTCGTTCAAATGCACTCTGAATAATATTAAAGCCAAATCAGCTGAATTTATTAATCTAGACAAGCCCCTAAGAGAGTTGCTTTTAAAGGCCAGCGACTTAATTTAAGCTCTTAGAGGCTACCCCTCTGCACTTGATGTATTGCGTGGAATTATGACTCTGTGTCAGTGAGCGCAGTACACATACTGTGTATATATATAACATTCGAACTAGGAGTTTTCAGAACAGCCACTAGCAGCCTCAGGCAGCGCTACAGCCAAGATTTTACAATGGAATAAATATTACCCCGGACTACCTGCAACTTAGACTTGTTCATCTGGACTTTCCTTCAACGTGCGAATGTCCTTAGCAAGCTATGATAGAAGGTTAAGCTCTATGGTTTGTGTGGTCCACCCTTGGATGGGTAAAAACAATCAGTTGTGTCGTTTGGATCTCATTAGTGTGTGATTCGAGAAAAGCCCCTTATGTTTTTGGTGTCAAGACTGAGGCCGGACCTTGAAAATCTTTATACTGATATTCAGGGCCTCTTCTAGGACTCTGATGTAATGTTATCTTGACTTACCACTTAGATAAAATAACTATCTTGAGACATCTTTAAGCTAACAAGACATATGTGTTAATAGCTGTAATTGCAGGGCTGCATGGTGAGATGAACATGACTCCAGGAATGCGGCATTGTTATTTCAACCGGGACTCTGTTGGCATTGCTTTTGAAAGAGAGTGGCACACCTGAAAAAAAAAAATGTATCGCAGTCCTCTTGCTACTCAGTGGTTAGTTTGATGCCCGCTTTGGGGCTGCATATCAGGGAGAAAAAATAAAACAGGTTGTAGGGGTCCTTGCACACAGGCTGCCCATGGTGCTGCCTGAAGGACTACCATGGAAACGAGGAGTGCGACAGGCTCTTGGGGACCTGCCACAGCTGCAGGCGCTTTTTTTTCTGACAAGCTGATGAAGACATCAGCTTTATACCCAGCAAAACAACAACTACTGAAGCATAGAGAGTGAGGGAGAGGGAGAATGATGCAAGCAGTGTTAAGCGCTGCGTGGATGAGATGTTCATTAGTGAGTTTGGGGAATGTACAAGAAGTATTCAGGGACCATATTGGCTGTTAAGTAATCTACAGAGATTTGAGGTTTCAATCCCAGGAGACTGAAACAAACTGATCCTTTTTAAAACATGATTTTGTTTATTAGACAACACAGAAGGAGTGGGTGGGACGTTAGTCTGTTAATTGTCTTCGTTGTCCTTCATGTGTTATTATACAAGGTTTGAAAACTTTATATGTGCTTTAAGTATTGTAAAAACAGAGCATTAAAAATACTTTTAGATGATGGTATTTTGTTTATATGTAAAATGTTTATCTCTGTCACATTTGTTTTTTACCACAATTTTGTGTTTCATATGTGCAGTTTTGACAGTCTATTTGATTGCATAAGACTTGTAAAACTGTGCTTCAAAATCAACATTTATTTTATAATGTATCTTCATATTTAATATATCTGGTCAAATTTTTTAAAACTTACTGGTAACATAAAGAACAAAACTGGTAGTTATCAAAACACTATTTTTAATAAGTCTTTTATGAAGTGTTACTGTATATTCACACCAAAAAATTGATGATTTGTGAGTGATTTAGTCAATGGGTAGACATGATCTTGAATCATGAATAAAGCTGAGCAGATATTACAGGTTCCAGGGAAAGTTCCAGGGGTTTTACCTTGGGTTCTCAATTTTTTCACACGTCAATAAAAAAACAAGCATCTTTGTTGCCTTATTTTGTCACAAAATCGGTATAAACCATGCTTTATTAATGAGTCAGATATTACTGGTTTAAATCAACAATTTCCTCATGCTAATAAACTTTGTATGTCTATACCATAGAATTACACAATAGCGCTATAAATGAAAACATTTTGATTGATGGATTGGTTGATGCAGCAATTCGAGAGATGTAGTTTTGTGTTTAACGCCAATAGCGCTATACTAAAGTTAAAATATTTGAAATTCCTCTAATAGTCATACTCCGAAAAAAAACAAGCAACAACAATAGCAGATGATGTTGTAGCATTCTTTGCTTGTGTAAGAAGTGAGTTAATTGAGATGTTCAAGTGTTCAATCAGATATGTTCTGAAATCTTCTAAAAGGTAACCTGTCATTTCATATGCATTTAGAAGACCTTCACTTTAGGAAGATCGTTGCTATCTCAGCAAAATACTTTTATAAAGGCCCTCTCAAAACTCAGTTTTGTATTTGGTGTACACCTCTTTCCTTCAAGCAGTTTAATTGGTTTCACCCCTTGCAGAAAATCTGATGGGGTCCCATTTACTGAGCTAAGGTACACTGGCCCTCCTTCACTGTGGTTCCCCAATCGTGCGAGTGCAGTAGCGAGGGTGTTTGTGTGTGTGGGATTTCTCTCGTCAGAGCATCGTGGGTAACCTCCACTCCCCCTTGCTTTGAATTGGACCCCCGTTGGCAGCTCCTGGGAGAGCGCCGTGATGTCTCTATCAGACTGTCAAAAGAGATTGCCCGGGGCTCCAGCAGGTCCCTGAGAGCCAATCAAACCCTTCATGCTGCACCAGCCCAAGCCCTTTAAGCAGCAACAAACTGCAGAGGAGTGGAAGCGGAGGTTTGCACTCCAGTCACTCTGAGCAAACTCAATGAGCCAGCATGTACACCTCATCTCTATAACTCTGGCTATTTTACCAAATATAGTATTACCCATTAAGTGAACTAATTCAAAGTAATCATTTAATGTCTGAAAGAAACTTTTCTTGGCTGTCTAAAACACATGAAACAACTGCAAGAAATTAGCACTGTAAAAAGGTGCAAATGAACTCGGAGCTCACCGTTACATTAATGAATATGTTAATGATTGGTTGATGCATGCTTTATATTAACACTCTTAATGCCCACATTTAAGATGCACCACTTTTAAAACACTGCTTTCTATTAAAAATGACTGATAGTGGAGAGCTTGAATATGTCTGTAATATGAATAAATAAGTCGATGAAGCAGGAAATCTCCATTTGCTGAACATGAAGCCCCATCATTGATGCTAACAGTACAGAGTGATGGGTCTAGTAGAGAGCCATTAGGAACTGGAGGTGATTTTAATGAAAATAGGAGACGCTAAGTGCGGGTGTAGAGTGTACGGACTCACTCACTCTCTCAATCTCCCTCCCTCTATGAGAGATGAGCTCTCTCATCTGGACCTTGTTATTGTCAGCAAACTACAAAAGCGGTGCATTAGCTGACTGCTCTGGACACACTGAGACTTTGATGTTTTCCTCCAGCAGTGTCCAGCATGCTCTTCTGAAGTGTGCGGTGGGTAATAATCCTCTGTATCTTTCACAAACAAGGCAGAGTTAAGGATGCGAGAGAAGAAAAACATGTTTAAGAAGTCAATCTTCTGGTTACTTTTTCTTATTCACGGCTTAAACAAATCACGCAGGGAAAAATCACAGAGAGAATGAAAAGCTTCAATTACAGAGCAAACATTTTGATCACTATAGAGAGCAGTGTGAAAGAATGACATGATACATATATTACATATTTAAATTATCAGATTTTTTTGGGTTCTACTTCCAAATGCTCTGACCATGAGAGAACCCACACACACACAAAAATGCAGCAATGAATAAAACAGTGGAAATATGGACGATTTGGCACAAAAGAGCTCCTCCTCAACTTCTGCGGGGCATTATGACTTAAACAGACACCGTCTTGAAACGCTGTCCATCCCTTTCATCCGACAGGTCCGTCAGGTTTCAGCGCACTCGTTTCTTCTTTCCGTGGGCCTGGTTGCCAAGCTCGGCTCTCAGCTCGCTGTACTGCACCTGTAAAAACAAACAGCTCTTTGGTCAGATGCAGGTAATCGGAGCTGAGGCCGCTCACGGTAATGGCTCCCCTGAGGAGAGCCGGTGCAGGGGGAAAGCCAGGCGGGCACGGCTGTAATGAATCATTTTTTAAACACAGGAGCAGAGGGGATTAATCACAAGGAGGAAAGATTTGAAAAGTCAAGGGTTCCGTACCGACACAGCAGTGACTGCACCACCCCCACCTATGAGGGAACTACTTTGCTTGAATAGAGCCGCTGTCTTAAGTCTTCACAAACAGAGGGGTTGCGAGTTGTGTCCTTCCTAAGAAAAGTTTGTTGGAGACTAATTATAGAAGCTTGTAGGCAGGAGTAAGTGCCTGTATGGCTCCGGCTGGGGTTTTGTGGTTACAGATGATCACACGCGCACCCCCCCATTTCAGATGAACATGCTGTTTACTTTACTTAAAGCAGAGAGTGAACTTCGATCAGAGGTGAAGGTCACCGTGACGAAAGTAATCTCTGAGAATCAGAGTTTTTTGCATTCTAGTGTTAATCTAAAACACCTAGACTTCCATAACATAGTAAAAGTACAAGATGTAATGTTTTGTTCAACACCTGAATTACATTCATTGAAAGATTTCAATCGAAATTTTAAATGTTTCAAATGGCATTTTTTTTAACAATAAATTATTTTTCAAAACACAATATATATATATATATATATATATATATATATATATATATATATATATATATATATATATATATATATATACCCTAACCACTTATGTGTCTCAAAACATTCCTCATGATTTGAATCAAAAGCTAAGAGTACTGTCTGTCTCTGTAAATAATCTATCTTTTCATTCGAGAGTAGTGGAACATTGACAAACAATTAAAAATAGAAAGATGGGACTCGAAAGCATGATGAATGTGTCCAAATGTTTTCCCTGTTAGTTTCTTCTCAAAACAATAACCTGACGGTAGATCTGTAAGGTAGGGACAGCACGCTAATTACCAGACCCTGATTACGAGAATGTAAAATTGAGCACCGGGGAACAAAGACATGCGGCTGCCTCAGAACATGAAACTGTGCTCAGAACTGACAGATGCTGCTTATTTTAGGACAGAGGGCTGCCGTATGAAGTCCAGTTTTGAGGGTGTGCGTTTGAAGAACTCCACAGACTCTAATTGCGAAGTCATTTTCAGAACTGTGAGACAGGAGTCAATTTGAGCTTGTATAATGTTCAGTTTATTTGGTCAGTCCATTTTTAGCATTAAGGTTTGGATTTTGTAAACTTAACTGGGACGACATTGATGTACATAGCTTGTAGGTCTTTAGTGATACGGTTAATGATCAGTGTTCTGTTTAATTGCCATCTTTTTCATGTTTCATAAAAGATTATTCTGTCTTCCCATTTTTGGTGTGTTCCAATTAAATGAACAGCCGGCAGTTCATCAAACCATGAAAACATACTTCAAAAGGCTTAAAACTCAGCAATGGTTTCCATCTTGTTTTGCCAACTTGCTGCTTCCACATGCCAAAACCAGTGTGTCATGCTGGCTTCATCCAAACACATAGACATATGTTAACGTAAAGTTGCAGAGGTTCATCCCAGGAGGCCCGTCTGAGCCAATCACTCAAGCTCTCCAGCTCTGAGCAGGACAGGCAGCTCTGACAACAGTTAAATAGGCTTCTTGATGGAGAGAAGAATCCTGTGCAAAATGCTTTGTGACAGCAGGACCCCCTTTGTATCCCGACTTCAGAATCTCACTCAGGGTCTGAAAGATGGAGCAAGACTCTCAGCACTTGGCTCCACATCCATGGGCTTATGATGTAACCCTGAATGGCATATCAGCCATGGATAATGTTTCATCACATATGGTGCCCAGCAGGATGGCGTTGGCTCAACACTTTATTAATCGAGTCCTCCAACCTGATGTGACGGGGGCCGCCACACTGCCAGTGAGCAGACAACGACCCCTTAGCCAATCTATGAACTCACTACAGCACCCTTCTTTTATCACAGACTGACAAAACTGATAATCAGGGACAAGGCTGAAGCGTTACGTCCGAGGAGAGATCAGAGCAGACCACATCCAGGCAGTCGGGTAACTCCATCAAGACATGCTGGGAAATAATTGGACCAGGGGCCGTCTTTAAAGCCGCGAATCCATTAATAATCAAACACAGCCAGAGGAAATATCCGCGCAAACACTTGGGAATACTGCTTGAGCAAATAATGCAGGCATCTTCAGGGAATTCCCTCCTTGTCTTCATCCCTCTTTCCCTCCCTCTTAATGTAAAACTGGACCCTTACCTTTTGAACATCAGAAGGCACCCTCTTGAGGAAATCCAGTATTTCATTATTGTCAATGGCATATGGGTTGAGAAGCTTCTTGGTGAATTTGTTAACACCTGCGAAAACAAGCAGGCGTTAAGAAATAGATGTTTCCTGTGCCTCTGGGTATCCACCAACAAAACTGACCTTCACCCAATAAACAGTTTTCATTGTGTCCACATGTACATGTTGGGTTTACGTATGCATACCGCTGTTACTGTATTTATTTAATCTAATCAAAATAGCAGTCATTGTCTCCATTCAGTGGCTTTGTTCAATCAACAATACATTTTTTTTCAGAGTAATAAGTCATACATAGAGGGTTTCCGCAGGGTCTTAAAACATTATAATTTAAAAGCTCAACTTGCAGGCTTTACAAAAGTCTTAAATTCACTGCTTTAGGTCATAAATCTTTTCAAACAGGTCTTAACTTTTCATGTCCATTTAAAGCTCATTTAAAGTTTTTTGTTTTTGTTGTTGTTGCTTTGAGGAGAAAATGCTCCTGAAGGCTGAAACAAAATAATGTAAAAATGATGGTTAGGGTTGCTATAGTCCGAGAAAGTATGTATAATGCAAAAAAAAAAGGATCAAATCGCAAATATATAAAAAATAAGTGATTGTAAGGGTGGCAGGAGATCGCAGAAATGCTACCAAAATTGAAAGTCAGCATTGCCAGCGTTTGAGAAAATCTTTGTAAATCCTTGAAAACAAAAGTAACTATTATGGTTTCAAACAAAATATATGAAACTTATTATTCATTAATCAAAAAGGTTTTGTGTATATGTTTTTGATCGTATGATATAGGTCTTAAATTTGATTATTAATGTTCTAAAAGTCGGCATCCAACTTGCACAAATGTTGTAAATAATGAACTCAAAACCAGGATGAATCAATTTTGCAAAAACAATTATAAAGCCATTAAATAAATTTTAATGCAAAAAAAAAAAAAACCCAACAACAATAACATGGTTATTGCACACTGTTCCGAGTATGTAAAAGAACAAATGAGCTAAGGTAAATCAAGTATGTAGTGCTGTCACATGGTCAGACAGCAGAGTTTAAATTTTGTTGCAGTGGTGCATCTAATACATTTACGAAACACAATTAATCCTTGATTTAATACAGACTGTACTAATAAATAATCCTAAGACATTAATTAGGGGATTAGGGAATTAATTGGGGAAAAAAATCACTAGTTCGAAATGTGAATATTTGTTTTAAACTTTGTTGTAACAATAATACATAATATACTTCCCAACGATACTTGTGAAAATAACCCAGTCCATATTAAATTAAGATGCTTTTAGAGTCAACAAGTGAATTTGATAACTTGATAGCTGAAGAATGATTCACTTGCTTCGTTTCTCTACCCAGCTGTACATATAATATCACAAATTCTCAGCCAGAAGAGTTGCAGCTGGCCTGGAGCAAACCACCAGCGGATTGAGTTCATGATTCTGATCAGCTGTCACAGCTAGAGTTATGGAAATGAATCACTTTTTAAATAGCTTTCGTCAGGTGTCAGTAAAGGAGCTCAGAGACAGTAAAGTGTGACACTTTCAGAAACACCCCGGCATATCTTCCATCTAAAGGAACATGTAGACAGCTTAACAGGAGTTCAGGAGTATCACGTGCGATTTGGTGAAAGGCTACACATGGCGTCTCGCTTACTTACCCCACAGTAAAACTATGTACCGCAATGGGATGAAGTATAGGGCCACAGTAGACAGAAACAGAACCAGAAAGGCCATCAAGGACATGAATGGGACTGACCAGTTGAATGTGCTGTGATGGGAAACAAGTCAACAGGTTTATATAAAAAAAAAAAAACAAGTTCTTGTTATTAACAGTTCACGTTAACTTGTCTATGGGGCTATTGTTGCAGCTATATTATTTGAACACTTGTGTGTGGAGATTTTCCTTAAAAATATTATTGTGTCTTGATATATAAATCTGTATCTTGATTTGTATACAATGTAATCATAAAACAAAATATGCTCTGCTGTAGCTACAGGTACAGAAATAAATTATTTAAATGTATTTGTTTTTGCGCAAGGCCAAAAACCCAGAGCATGCCCTTTATAGCGTATGATGGAAATCTATTAAACTATGTAACTCATACCATTTGTTTTTTTTTTTGAGTAACTAATTTACTGATTTTCCCAGCGATGGGTTGCGGCTGGAAGGGCATCCGCTGCGTAAAAACACCAGAGAGTTGGCGGTTCATTCCGCTGTGGCGACCCCGAAAGGGAAGAAAGTCGACATGAAGATGAATGAATGAATGAATGATTTACTGCTTTTATTTTATTTATTTATTTATTTATTTATTTATTGATTGAGCGCTCTTGATGAAAGTTAAACAAACTACTTAAAAATACACGTATGCATGCGCTTCAGGGCACAATTGCATGTGTTCTTTAGGAAAAGGTATATGTATGAGTGCTGTATTCTTACTTTTTCACTTGTTCTCCAATGCAAGCCACTTCGTCTAAAGTGCTCTGAACTGTAAGCACAATTTCTTGAACCATGTGGATTTTTTCCATCAGCCCTCTTTTCTCTGATTCCTGAATAGAAAGGGAGAAAAGACAGAGACTGATGAGGGAAGTCAGCTGCTAGAAGTCGACAAAGGAAAAGTAGTTTATTTCCAGAGTGCCATCATCAGTATTTCATCTAGTCAATGGCCTGTAATGAGCTTCTGTAACATCTCCTCAGACGTGAAAATGTGTCAGCCGCTCAACCAAAGCTGTCACTGATCTAGAAGTATTTCAGCACTCGTCAGGCGCAAACAATAAAGGTGCATCACAATCAAAGATTAAACGAGAGAGGAAAGAGATGTAAAAATGGCAATCAGAAATCATACAGAGAGAGAGAGGGACTTGAGAGCTATGAGAACACAGACGGCATCTTCTGAGGTCGTCTAATCCACGAGTCGCTAGCAGGGGAGACTTGGCTCATTTCCTGGGGTACCCGCTTTTTCGAGTACCAGTTTGTAGCATAACTAAGACTTACCCACCTTATGGTGAGATTGAGTGCAGGGTTGAATTTATTGGGTTTAGCGTTTCTGAATCTGTACTCAGGGGAGAAAGATTGCAGTGTCTGAGCGTAATCCTGTTATACAAAGCAATATTTTTACTTCTAGTAAGAGGGATGGGAAATCTCATTGTCTTTTTGTATTTGATGCATCACATAGTATTGGGTTGCTGCGTAATTCAGAGACATGGGGTAAATGGACTTTCAGTGGGAGAAAAAAGGGAAAATTCTACTCCATTTTACTTAAAGAAGATTGCCAGGGTAATCTAACGTCTAAAGCTTCATGATCACATCAGAGATTCCTTCAGCGTAAGAGCCCATGAGCAGAGTCCTCCAAAGGGGGGAGAGAAGATGGAGAAGCCCTTACACATCAAAAGGAGGATATAATGACAGGAGAAAAGAAAGGAGGGGGAGCTAGCCATACAAGTGATCAAGCACTGTATATGTTTGTGTAAGTGAGTGTCCTTTCCCAGTGGCCCCAGACTCCCCACTGTCACTCTGCGTTTGGCCCCGGACACATGAAACCATAGGAAGTCAGTCATGCTAGCTCTCAGCACAAGCCGTCCACTGCAGCGGCACACAGCATGTCCAAACATAGAGCCCAGCAAATCAATCAGGAGAAAATCAACATGCCTCCTGTCAGGAGTCCTTTCAAATCCCTGCTTTGTGAGGAAAGTGTCAGAGGAGGATAACGTGTGGAAGATTTATTCCTTCAGTGTATCAACTGTGTTTGATATCGGATCAAATGTCTTTACTGTCTCTTTACTTAACGAACAGCACTTTTCTCAGCAAACCTCAAGATAAAAATGAACTTTCAGTGCTCCCAGAAATATTTAATCTGACTTCAAAATCAAAACATGCCAGTTATTCAAAACACACTTTGAGTATCAGACCATGTACCAATGTTTTCTAGTTTTATAAAAACTTAACATTTATCCATCCTTACTTTGTCAAACAAGTTGTTTTTAACAGAAGTTTCACATTTCTTTTTTTAATTTTTATTTTATGGAAGAATATTGTTAATCAGTTACTTTGTAGCTTTATTGTAACATTTTGCAGTTATTGCATTCAGACTGCAGCCCAAACTGAGCAAAATCCAATTTTTGAACAGCTCAATAACATTTTTTTTTTCAAATCCCAATGCCCAAAGACACTTTTGAAGCTTAATGAAGTCACTGTTGTTATCTGAGCACTTCTTAATATGCTTCCACGATTATACCGTAATATGTGTTCTTTTCTGTCTCAATCTTTTTCTTTTTGTCGATTAGTGTTAATAACATTTCTCTGATCAGATATTTACACCTACAAAACCTGAAGAGTGCCCGAGAGCAGGCGCATCAGCGTTTACGTCTGATAGCATTCTTGGGGATGTAATTAGCTCTTCTGCACATGCGTGTCACATTGGAGCAGCATTCCATTCGCACAAAAGATGGACAACAGGCAATGTTATTTGTAACGTCACCGAAAAAAAAAAATGGAATTAATAAAAAAAATAAAAATAAATAAAAAAAACTGAATTAAGACCTGCAGTTTCTAAGATTACAAAAGGCATTCTTTTTCTACTTTAATGATCATTGTCTTCTACATTTTTTGGTAGTTATTGTGGCTATCTTTTTGTTATCCTTTAATTAGTTTTAATCATTTTATGTACTCAATTTTTAAGTCTATGACTGTAACCTGTAAAAGTCTTTGTTGATTTCCATAGTAGTTTTGAACTGCAGCATAGGGTCTTCATCCCTGAACTTGATACTCTGTCCTTGTGCTTAGTGCTGAAGGTGATGCAGTATGTTCTATGTAAAGGGGAGTGCACTAGTGGGTTTGAGGACCAGCGATACTAGTGCCCTGGGGTTTCTTGGAGTCATATCTTTCCCTGTCTAGCCAAAGCATGGTACTCTTTGCTGACCTTGTGACCGATCTGGGCCTCGGGGTGGCTTGGGACAGAAATACATAGGGTTGTTTTCCTATATCTTCATGTTTTCTGATGTGATTAAACAATCGCTTGTATTCTCAACACAATTGGTACAGAAAGCCAAGGGTACACAACATTATGCCACAAAGTTTGTACATGTTCTATCTTCCCCCGGGTCAAATTTGAGCTCACAGCAGAGATCTGTTGTGTATTATTTATGCAGTATCGTGGCCTCTCCTATCAGCTTTCTTTAGCCTCATTCCATCGCGTCCATTCCACTCAGCTGCAGGTTTACATATTTTCTTCCTCCAGGGTAAAACACACAGAGGAATGGCTGGTAATCATAACCTTCTCAAAGGGGACAGCCTCTACTCCTATGTTAACAAAGAGTAGGGAAACATGCAGCCTTTGAAGTGATCGGATTTAACACCGATCGCTCTTCAACCCCAAAACATTAGCCACGATGACTTTGATATGAAGTGTAAGCTACAGTATTTGATCCGTTTGCATAGTCAAAGTGAAAACATATCAGGACTTTGAAACAAGCCCCCTTAAATTAGAGCTGACAACTTAAAATAAACATGGACATCTGGATAATGAAGTAAATAAAACACTATATCCTTTACAAAGGGTTTGAAACCTTAAAATTAATCCATCATATTTTAAAAATACGAATATTTTTTATAATATTTTACAATAAATATCATTATGTCCAAGCATTCAATGAGAATGTTTTGTATTAAAAAATACTGATCATTATACATCTGAACGGATTTAATTTGAATTAACACAATTTAATACCATCAGTTGGATTTGAACAGAATCCACACATTTATAAAATGTCATATGACTTTTTTTTTGTCCCCCTCCACAAACTCGCTTTCCTTTTCTAGATTTATTACAATTGTTTAGCTTCCGGGCGTAAGATAATGTGCTTGTACACACACACACATACACACATCACACATTTCATCCGTGAATTATCTGCTTGGCGTGGATAAGATTTGGACGAGGGAGCTGTTTTTAACAGAGGGGTTCCTCTCACCAGATGAAGCTAGCCTGCAGTCATCATAGCAGAATATATTGAGCACATTATGGATATGAATCCTATGCCTTAGTCGTACAGTCTAAGGGTCAGAGCTTGGAGGCTCAGAGCTGCACACTTCCACGCAGCCAAGTCAGAAAGCAATAATGCATTATCTTCCTGTTAACTCATTCTTCTCCAGACCAGACAGTGAGAAGGACTAATGGTATTATGAGGCTGTGCTCATCAATTAGGAATGCATTCATTCAGATTTTGATAATACACTATACTCTAGCCTCTCATAGAAACAAACAGATTAGATGTGCTTCAAAACAATAAATAAAGATCCACTCTTTCTTTCCTAGGAGTAATTGGATCCAAGCAGCACTGAGACACTTTGTAATTAGTATAATGACTCATCTTAAACATAAAAATAAAATGCTGAAAGGATAGTTCAACTGCAGACCAGCCTCTCGATTTAGCCGAGTCTGCCTCTAAATCCCTATAATGCCTCTATTCCCCAGCGGAAGGCAAACTTCAATTAATGATGCTGTTCTGTGCTTATTTTTGTGTTTCAAAGGACCTCAGATCAGCAACCAAATCCATTTGTCGTAAGAGTGAGAATTCCCATAAGACTTCTGTGAAACTACTGGAGGGAAATAAGCTCGCTGAAATGTCTGTCCTGGTTTTTGAACACATTTAAGAAGGAGTTCTGAGTTAAACGCTGTATTAAAGGTACAGCAAACAGTCTATCTATCCAACACCCCAAGGACAGTCTAGAGAGCCTCAATAAAAGTCAGCAGTTAATCAAAAAGCACCCATAACACCCACAGAATACCTTTTCATCCTCGTCTTCGTCCTCCGCTACAGACATGTTCTCCTGAAAAAGAAGGAGAACGAGATGAGACTGAGACGCATGTGGGCAATGGAGCATTTTCTTAACAAACACCCTGTAATGAAACCTTCGCTTGTATATACACCCCCATTGGGAGAGGCCTAGTTACCGTAGCAACTGCCTCTTGGGTGACCTCACACAAAAGGAGAAGGTGAATAGAAGGGGCCTTCCTTAAAAGAGAGATGTCACAACCAAGCTATCGAATTTCTTCACAACATAAACACACATACTTGCTTACATACACCTGAAACCAAAAGAAAAGTATTTAATCTTGGCTATTTAGGTGCTTTGATCACTCTTTATGAAGCCATCCATGACCCTTTCCAGCTACTGAATGTAGCCATGGTTCTCTGTTCCTGTTAGGGCACAGGGTAAGCTTGAGGTGAGCAGTGTGTGGATCCCTGCATCCAGCCTTTAATAAAGCTCAGAGAAAGGCAGGTGCTGCACAAAGACTCACACGTTTCTTATATAACCTATTGGACATCAAGGCCAGACTAAGTTTGACTGCTGTGTTATAACACACAACCAACTGTTATAGGAGCTGTTTAAACATCTTAACCCTTTTACATATTGAATTTAGATTAAATGGATCTAATTAACTTAATGAATGAAATGAATACCTTAAGAAATGTTCAGAAGACTCTCAAAAGACTGATTTATAAAGAGTAAAATGTATCCCACCTAATGGGCAATAAGTATCTCTTAGAACATGTGCACAAGCTAAAACAGGATACTGTATCCACTAGTTTTTAAGACTGGAGTTTGACACTTTAAGACTTTTTGAATATTACACAGATTTAAAGTTAAGAACAATTCATGTGTGTTAAATAGAGGAAAGGTTCATAACAGAGGACTGGTTCACTATTTTTATGTGGGGGAACAGCAAGACTGAACTTAAATATGTATATTTTTTTAAGGAATGCATCAGTATGAGGTACGATACCAAGCTCAAGTAATAGCACTCATAAATACATGTCGATACCACTGACTGATACCTTGTGGCGTCATGAACAGGAACAGCAGGATAGCAGGAGCAGAATGCCCAGAATGTCAAAATACTTTAATGGTCATTCAAAATATCTATATTGTTTACACTTCTTGTGCATCGGTACTAGTACTCTGCCTTTAAAAATTGGTGTCAGTGCAACTCTAATGTTTTTGAAAAGATCTCAAGGCTTACTCAAAGTAGTTTAACCTCAAAAACAAGAGTGTATGTTGTATCCACCAGTACATTAACAGTCAATTCAAAATATCCTGAGCCAGTGTAGCTTCCTTAAATAATCAATAAAGGAATAGCCTTCTTGCCCACAAAATAGCATTAATTGGTAGGACTGCCACCTGACTCCAATTGATTGAGTGTTGTGGGGGTCTGGAAAGTGGATATGTTGAAGAAAACCTATAGTGTGTTGCAGAAGATGGTATGGAACCTTCAAAAATCAAACCTGCACACATTCTTTTTTTTAATATGCTGTTGTTTGGATGTCAGTTTCTAGACAAAAATACCTCTTCAAATCTAAATATTTCATTTAATCAATATATATTTTAAAAGATTTTGGGGGAAAAATTGCCAACAATAATAAAAATTACAGAGATCTAACCACGGGTATATTTCCACTGTTATATGTTCCCACATAAATATATTCGATTGATTTGTTGCTGGTGTTTTTTTGCTCCATTCCCGCATTACTTCAGTAAAGTCAATGAAGTTAAAAGTTCTATTTTTCATCTTTTTTAATTTAAAATCATATGACACATTGTATTAATATTTAGCTGTGATTTATCAAATACAGTCAGTTTTTTGTTTTTGAAATTGTAGAAACCTTTTTGACAAATGCATCATTTTAATAAGATTAATTCTAAGCCAACAGTTATGATTTAAAAAATTGTAGAGAACAATTCACAAAAATGTATATGAAATGGATGATTGCAACATAACAATGGAATTATTGGCCAAATGATAACTGCTCAAATGTAGTTGTCATTCACTTAGCAGAAGAAGAACAGATCTAGACACCAGGCCAGTATAACCTTTAAATATCTGTCCTTTTAAATAATTGTTTAAAATGCTTTTACTCTCCATTTTCAGCCACCTGTACATTTCCATCAAAATGAAAAAAAAAAGCCATAAGTCAGTATTTATATTTCATAATGAATAATACACTTTTTAGATTAAAGCCTGAAATAAAATGTGAAGTCATCATGATTGTTTTTCCTCTAATCTTTTTATGTTACAAATTAAGCATCATATTTAATTATAAAAACTACTTTAAGAATTATTTAAAATACTCAATTATAAAATATATGCATTTTGTTCAAAAACATTTAATTCAGTTATGTCATACATTTAAAACAGTATTTTATTGTTTTTTAACAGTATTTTATTTTATTGTTTTTACAATTTCGAGAGGTAGGTTTTTGTTTATTTTAGACATTACTTTTCATCTAAAAATACTGTAGAATAAGTCACAGCATTAGTATTTTAATGAAAGGTTTTCAATGCTGGACTTACCAAATCCTGACTGCAGTTGGTCATGCCTGGGGTATTGTGGAAGTAGTTCCAGCCAATCAGTAGAAGGAGGAAAAGTGGCAGCATGAACAGCTCCCAAAGCCACACAGTCACCACAAATATCTAGGAAAGAAAGACATTAAGATGATGTAAACCAGCCTATGAACATCTTGCAAATAAACACCCATTAAAAGAGTTAGCACAGGAACTGTGACCCTTGTCGTTACAAAGCAAGCTATGCAGCAATCTATCCCACAAGATCTTCTGGCACCTCATAAAGCTGTCTGTTCCAGCAACAGTGTGATGAGGTAAAGCAGATTCTCAAATCCCTTTTGCACTGATTAACACTGTTCTGGGAATTTATTATTTGAAAGTGACATAACCAATCATCGGACTGGAGCAAGCCCTGATGCACTGCTTTTCAAATCCTTCCTGACTGCATTGAGTACCTGCTGCCAAACCATTAGCTCACGCATACAGTAACGGCATGTTTCCCCCCTCATTCTACTACCAAGGGAGACTCTGGCCACTCCAGACCCCTGCTAAAACCTAGATGAATTTGTCTTCAAAATTCCAGAAGAGAAATAGTGCACAGCACTCACAACACTGCTCAGCAGGCTGTTAATTGGGCGGCTGGATTTAAACCCAGCTAGTGGTAACTTAATGAGCCTGAGATGGAATAAGATGGCATACACAGAATCCTCTGTGAAACATTCCAAACGATCTGTACAAACACTTCAACTTTTGTATTTGGTGTTGGTGGTAGTATTATAATAATAATAATAATTATTATTATTAATATTATTATTTTTAAAAGTATTTAATATAATCTTTAAATATTCATTGTTAGTTTGATCCAAATTTTATAACTAACATTAAATTCAAAATATTTTACAGTATAGGTGTAGGTGTGATACAAAAACAAAACTACACAATCAGGCATTTACAGTATGCATCGGGTTTAAATGCAGTGTGCCAGAAGTAAGCAAAAAGTGGTTAAGGACTGTGTATTTTAAATATATACTTTTCTAAATGGATTCCTTTCAGATTATAATTTATATAACAATTATTTTGTGATTATATTGTGTCAATGTTTAAAAATGTTTTAGAAATAGTACCTTTATAGATAAATTTGATCAGTGGTAGGGTTGGGCAATGTCATCAGGGTTGTTATCGTCAACGATGACGATAAACATTTTTGTTAAATAATTATTTCACTTTTTGACAAGCTAAATATGTCTGTTTTGACAAAAACTTGACGAAACGCGTGTGACATTTCTACTTTTCCTGATTCGTGGCTATAATCTGTCATTCACAATATAAAGTATACATTGCCACTTGATATCCTAGTCCACTCACGCTCACCACCTGCTGTGCACCTATTGAGCAGAGCATGAGGCATCTGCAGTAATCCGCGGTATTGTCTTCATGCTTTCAAATATGTAAATGAGAGTTCTTTACTACATCGATCATATTTTGGGCATACATATATTTTTGCCACAGTTGCCAAATTAAGAAGTTTTTGTTCTTGGCTTTTTCACCTTTCTGTAATACATACTTTAGACCGAATGAAAGAGGAAAGCAATGAGACATGCTTGAAGAGGTGTGGAAAGCTCAGAGCAAGATGTGAAACTCACAGCCGACCTGAAGCGTGTCATCTCGAAGCAGCAAATGTAACAGTAATGCCACAGTGAGTATGATGCCCAAAGCAGCCTTGCTTGACCCAAGATACAGAGGGATCACATGAAACTAAGCGGCAGAAAAGCAATACACACTGATGAATCAATCTTTGATAAAATAGGTCCATAGACCTTTATGGTACTGTGGTGTTAACCCAGAAGCTTTGTCGTTATTGTGCATCCTGTGAACACATAATGACAGTTTGAACTATATTTTAACATTACCATATTTGTTGCAGAAAAATATAATCACCAACTTTTCAACAAACTCTAGCCTCATTGGAAAAGGCCCGAACGTTCCTGAATAGCAATGTAAATTGTCTACTTCAGGGTTTTAGCTGAGTCTTAAAAAGTCACACAGTTTAAAAGCAAAAATTGTTGGCCTTAAATTCAATGTTCTAGGTCTTAAAAAATGTTTTACAGCTCTAATTGTTCTGATTTCCATGTAAAGCTCATTTGAAAGTTTTTTTTTTTTTTAGTTTGCCAGAGTTTGATAAAATGTTTTTTAATGATAAAATCTTACTATGGGCTGCCATAGTCGAAAAAATGTGCATAAATGCTTAAAAGCATAAACGTTGTGGTTAGGGTTGCTAGAATTTGAGAAAATGCTCCTAAATGTTAAAACTAAAGTGAAAGTGAAGTGAAAAATGAAAACGACCAGTTGGCCAGATATGGAGTGACTCATACCCGGAATTTGTACTTTGCGTTTATCAATGCCAGTGAACAAACACATAACGTCAACACACACCCGGAGCAGTGGGCAGCCAAAGAGGAGAGCAAATGAATGCTAAAATTCAGTTGAGCTCATAATAATCAAACGATACTAATTCAGACCAATTTTGACATCTGATATGATTCTGAGGGGTTCATTTATAGTTGTAATTCCATCGCCCTGAAGAAATCAGAAGATGAGTTTGTTTTTGTTTTTCATGCTATTATATGTTCTGACAAATAGGAGGATAAACAGTACAATCTGTATGACTCATTTATATACATAAATTCTTACACAATGCTGTTTTAGGACATGTTTAATGTACTCAAGGCCTTTTAGTTCCAACTGACCTCCACTAGAGCAATTCATTCTATCCCTTCCATCTTTCTATTGTATAAAACATAAAAAGAGCACAAAAATGTGTACAAAATATTTGTAAAAAAACTAAATATGTGTAAATATGTGAAAAAACTAAAAACTAATTGAGCATACCCAAGTAATAGATATAAAGTATAAAAGCATAAGTATAAAAGCAAAAAAAAAAAAAAACAGTCTGTCCAGGCTGAACAGAAATATCTCACTAAAAGCATGAAGGCCGCACAGCAGTTACTATTTTCATTAGTCACAACATATAGCTTGTTCAGTTACACCGACAGAGAACAAGCATTATTGCGTACACACTGCATGCTAGAGGCTAGCTAGAGACAATATGTTGAACTTAAGTCAGACAGGGCCTAAAGGCCTTAGTTTAGCTTCAGTTCAATTCCAGCATGTTCCTGTCATATCAGCCAGTGGCCAGACATGGTGCTTTGGGGGCTGTCTACCTACTACCTTTCCCGTGAGTACTTCTTTTTCACACATGTCTGCACACTCTCGTAGACATCAGGGACATGAGAATCATGCTTAATGTACAGAGCACTTGGAAAACAACCCCTGCAGGCACAACAACAGCAGTGCAAACATCTGGGTGTTCCTTCAATAATTCATTACACATTTAGCCACTGTTTACAATCATAAGCACTGAATCTTTTTCTACCTATTCACACAGCACTAAAACATTGACTAAAAATGAAAACTTCTTAATAGCTTGTAATGGTTGACATTAAAACTAAAATGAGAGGATTGTGTTAATTCCAATCATACAGACCTCACCAACAAGTTAGAAGTCATAAATGATACCTTTTAAAGAAATCAAAGTATCGACTCAGCCTTATAACCAGCAACCAAAGACAGGCTGCTAACCGAATCTAAGCAGGGATTAATCTGTGTAGTACTTGGTTCACTTGCTGTTGGAAGTTGTTCTTGGGAGGCTTGTCTGGGGTGCTTGTCCTAGTGCCTCAAGATAATTTTGGGATTGCTTGAAGCACCATTTTTCTGATGGGACACTTATGCAGAGACTGCACTGTAGCGGGTATTGATTGACTTGATTGATTGATTGATTGACTGATTGATTGATTGAATGAGTGCACAGACTCTCTCTTAAACACCAGATGGTGCTGTGGTGAACTGCAAATCAACCCAGGCCAAATGGTGGCACAGCAGCACCTATAGCCTCTTTCAAATAATAGAAGAGGAAGATGAGCGTTCTCTCATCTGTAAACCAAACTACTAGTTATCTGGCAAACAAACCATGTACAGCAGCAGCTCTAGCTCTCTCAGCTCTATTTCTATAGTTTTTTTATTCAATCTTTTGTGTTTTTTTGTTTTATCTGTGGGTGAAGAGAAGAGTCAGTTTCACTCCACGACGCTAGATGGAGCACATCATAACTTCACTGAAAATTACATTTACGATGATAATTCAAGGTAACATATAATCGCGCAGAACGAGAAAGATGAGCACAGATGCACTTCTTGACTTTTTTCTCTCTATTTTCATCTCAAGTGTGCATTTTGTGGGGTTCGTGCCATCAAGTGGCAAGTCAGGTAACTTCAGTGTCTTCAATTAAGAAACCAATCACAGCAGTTTGATGCACTGCATGCTGCGGTCCGGCATAATGCGTTTTTTCCAGCTAGTATGTAAGGTCACATTAGTGCTAATGTACTTCAAATTAAAGATCCACTGTGTACTGCCCCTGGTATAAGGCATAGGTGTGTAAAGGCCTTAAAAATAGATGTGTGATGGCAAATTTAACCATTATTCACTCTATAGGCATGGTCTTCTAACAATCCTTACACCGCTGTGTTCCTTTTAAAGAGAGGCAGGAGTCATTCAGATATCATCCCACATTTTTTGTAATCGTTTTTATTTCCCAACACTTAACGGCTTGATAAATGTAATTGAGTTCTTATTAGCATTAACTAGCAAAGATGGAAAAACCCTGCAGTAGCACAAGGGGAATGTTGAACTCATTGCCCTCCATGGAGAACCTTCTGTCTAATTGCCTTGAAACTCTTTTCCAGTATTTGTCAGCTGCAATGGGCCGTTCATTTTCTGCCTGTGAGGTGCACGGATGCCACAGGTATGAGAATGAAAAGTATGTGTACAACATGAAGGTCTGGATAAAACAACAAAAAAAGTTGAATGTGTTAACTCAACCAACAAGGATTAATATTGAAGCATGGTGGATTTACAAGCCTTATAATCGGAACAGAACGCTAAACATCTGGAAGTCAGAAGAGCGTTTCAGTACGAAGGCGGTGTCTGGTTAGAAGTTTAATAAGCGGAGTTACTCTAGGCTTTTACTGAAACACGGTAGTACTACAGCTAAATTCTCTTGACTAATTCACCGCTTGTAAGTGTTTTATTAGAGCAGTGATTAAAGCAAACGAGGACAAGGTAACACCTGACAGACTTAAGAGGCAATTTATTGCATACCAAAGAGCGTTATATACAGCTGCACACTGGTTTTTCTTTCAGCCGCACTGTTTTATTACTCGTTAAGTGTGGCAAGTGCTAATAGAATTAGGTAATATTTCTTAAAGTCATATAAATTGTTCTGCAAAAATACACAAGTATGACACTTAAAACATTGTTCTTCACACAGCTTGCAGCCACACTATCGATCTGATTCAATGCTCAAATACATTAACATTTTCTGTGAACTTTTTTGATAACTATAGTCTGAATCTTTGTAATCTTTGGGTTGAGCTTAATAGATACTAAAAGAAACATACTGTAAAACTAGGGTGGAAAAATTTCAGACCTTTTCTACTCACTGAAAATGTTATCACCACATGCTATTTTTTTTTTGTATTTGTGGGTACCCTGTGTGTGGCTAGGTTTTTTTTTTTTAATAATTTTTAAGGCCCTGAAAAAAAGTTATACAAGCTTTTACAAAACTACTCGAGACAAAAAATAAAAAAGGAGGCACAGAAAAATCTACTCTAAGTACTTGAGAACTTTGTAACAGGTCTTAGAATAGATAAAATGTTGACATAAGTAAATGTTCTTTTAGTTACAAAATAGAATAGAACTTTATCTTGAAGACTTGCAATGTACTCTTGGAATTCTGCAATGTACTATTTTCTTTCGATCAGTTTAGAATAATCTAGTTTAGCCCATCTGAAGAGTTTTGGGTTCCCAATAAATGTTGGTCACATTTTATTATTACGGTCATGTTTTGGTCTGATCAGTTAGGGGGAAAAACCTGCATCATCTGATGTTTTTCATTAATACGAAAAATATAAAATGTTCTTTATATGTTTGAGTGTGTTGGTGAAAAGAGTAGTTAATGATTAAAGTAATAACAGACAAGATGTCCAGATTCGAGAGTTTTCTGATTTACTGAGCATTCAGATTTGGAACAAGAGTTGATACAGGCCTGAACGAACCTGTACAATTAGTCACAGTCACAAGATGGTATATATACTGCATCTTATCACCCTTTAGATAACCTTTCTTGGTCAGCATCTCACATGTTTCATTCCTCTAGCCACTACAAATGATGGCAAATTGTTAAAAAAATAAACTTTACTACATATGTTTTTGTCTTTCTTTTTTTACAGTATATGTCTATGTGAGAAGACTTCAGAAGACCTATCAAAAAAATGATGGTTGTCCCTTTTCCCCCACTGGATTATTATTACCAAAATAATTATTATTTCACCAAACAAAATCTTCTTAAGCAAAAGCCAACATTTTAAATGCCACTTGAAAAATGAAACCACAAAAACTACTTGATTACAGTAGTGTTAGTGAATAATCCGTTTTCCACCTCTGTTGTAAACCCTCTGAAGGCACACACTCATTTCTGACTCCATGAGGAACACACTGAGGAATAAGCTATGCAGAAGAGAAGTGTCAGATTCAGAGAGGCTAAAAAAACACCCGACAGTTTTGTTTAAGAGTGTTGGTAACATGATGGCACTGAATGCATTTCCAGGGCCTCTCTAGATGATGCCCTGGCCAGAGGAATTCCTGCACCTAATAATAAAGCACTCAGCGATTGAGAGTGTGAATCAAATGAGTGCTGGAGCTGTTGGCAGCCTGGCAGCCGAGCGCCACCCACACTCTCCAGGGAGGAGGAGAGCAGAGCCATGGCAGGAACAAAAGGACAAAGACGCCCTCACTCAGAGTTTATACAATCCTGCAAATTGATTAAACGGCAGAGGGGAGGAGAGAGGCTACCAAATCAGACTACTTACTGACAGACTAAACACAAGTGCTGTGAAGGGCTGGAAAAAAACACTCCAGAGCTACTTCCAAATGTAAACATGAAACACTGTGGGAGGACAATAACCTCCATCCATCTGAATTTCAAAGTCAGAATATGGAGGGTAGAAAATGTATACATCCCTATATACAGTCTTTACATCGAGGTCACACAGCTAAGGGAAAAGTTCCATGTTTGAATAATGCTAGCGAATAATGCTTTGAAAACAAGTTTTTGAAAAATACAGACAGCTGCACTTGAGTGGCATCAGCTTTGAGTTAATCCGAAGATGAATGCTAGTAAACGCAATATTATTTTAAAATAGATTTTATGTCAAACTGAATAAATACAAGAACTTGTTATGTACAGTATTTATGACCAAAACCAGAAAATAAAGTATGCTTTTTATTAATTTTTTAAATACTTTTTTTTTACAGAATTAAGTCTTTAAATAAAAAACTCAACAATGTTTTGACATCCAATACACCTTGGTTTTGTATTCCTGTCATAGGATCTAAAATACTGTTAGTGGGGGGATAAGCACTTACTATACAGTATAAATACAGGTAGTGCATGTTGTGTTCTAAAAACATTATTGCGTAATATGCATAATCATGCAGCCAACCAAAATCATCTCATCTCTATGATTCAGAATTTCCTCATGCCACTTCATTGGTTTAAAAATGATGTATCATATAAACACATTAGATTCTCGTCTGATGTAGACAACCATGTGGTAACTCACTAACTGTTGTTGACACTTTATATTCCAACATATAATGCTCGACTTATGCACTGCTTTCCAGTACATACAAATCAGTACATATATCAGTAGATACAGATCTAGCTTTTAATCTGTCCATTGAGGTATCCATTAATCCTTTCAGACCCTTCATCCATTTAAATGGACGTCACATGTAGGATGGCAGGATTTTTTTGCTTTAAAGCCTGCTATTCATTAAGTTGGACTTTGTCCTCCAATCAAATGGCAGCAAAACATTGTATGATGCAATCTGAAGAAATTTCACTTCTCTAAACAGAAGCATGATAGCACATCACACCAGGTGGAGAAGTAAGCAAAATTTTCTGTTGTCTTATTCATATTACATGATTTATTTGTAATTACTTTTTAGATTGTTTGTGAAATAGAGAGAACACAGTTTTAAAATATACTTTAAGATAGCAACCTAAACATCAGGATGTAAAAAATTTAAGATAAAAAAGTAAAAAAAAAAAAATTGTTAAGATTATATATAATAAAGGTTATAATAAATAAAAGTTATTCATCAGATAGCTGACAGATTTTTCTCAGATACTGGCAACTTTTGCTTTTTTCTGTAATATGCAGGTCAGTGGTTAAGATTCAGGTTTTTTAGTCCTTTCAAATGTTTACATCCTGGTCCTCTAGCAATAAGACCTGCATAATAAAAACATTAACTTCCAAAAAGGAACAAATAGCCCAGAATCTTTTGAGCTAAAACCAATCTCATAAGAGCAACAAACATTTGCTCCATGGTTTACAATAAACAAAAAGACAAACTGAGAAGGCTGTTAAGTAAATCTCAAAACCCAAGAGAGTCCATAAACACATCCAAACCAGATAGTAGCATGGAGCAAAATTACAGACTATATTTATCCGCATGTGAAAAAGCCTATTCGGAATAAAGGAGATGCACCAATCTGGAAGGAAATGAGTAAGAACAGATCTCATTTCAGGATGCTCTTTACATGGTTAACTTTGTTATGCTACTTGCGCTATTAGCATTTCAAATATGTGCATTTTGACAGCAGGAAATCTATTATGTGTGTCTAGTCTTCGAGCAAGTGAGCACTAACTAAACCAGGAGGAGAGGTGCGAGTCTCTCTGGTGTCCCTCTCATGCATTTATCTTGTGCTGCTGTGAGATGGAGGATGCCTGATGAGGGTCAGACATAGGGCTGTGGATAGATGCCAGATTACATGAACGTATCTGTGCAAATGTAACAAGGCTGACTATTGGCTGCAGGCTTAATGCGCTCTGTGTGTGCATTTTTGAAGCCAGATGACCAAAGTAACTTTAATTCGAATAGAGACTACTCTCAGCGTTGCCGCACTTTTCCCCCTTTTTTTCCCCAAGGTGAAATAGAAGGTGATGTAAGTAACCTACATTGTGTCTTAATTAAAATACAGGAAATGGATAAACTCGCACTGAATCCAGCACCCCAGTTGCAAGAGTAACAAAAAAAGAGAACATGTGGTACACAAAAAAAAACATAATCTCAAAAAGAAGTGATTATAAAGCATCTTTAAGACACCCGGGACACAAAACTATGAATATCAAAGTTTAGTATGAATATAGGTAAACCGGGAACCAATACTTATCAGTTATCTGTCAGATAATAGTTGGGCATCTGTGTACTAATCCACTGAAATCTTTGAAAATTGTAATTAATAGGGGCTTGTTTTAAAAATTATATTTGTAAAATTGTTTTCCACTTGAAAAAGGTCAATTGTTTATGTTATTTAACACAGGACATTTTCCATTGCAATCGTTATTCATGAGCTGAATCGATCAGTCTTGAGAACAAGTGAACTCTATTATATCACTATTTTGAAAAAATAAAATAAAATAATAATAATATGGACATAATATTTCCAAAAGTATGATGGTGATGTTTTTGTTAACAGCTGCATTTATATAAGTATATTTTGCCAGCTATTTTGTTAAGTTGCACAAGGAAAATATGTGAATGCGAAATTGCAATGAAGAATGCTTTAATTCAATTATTCCAAAGCAATCCCATCTGGCATTTGTGGACAACATTTATAATGTATTATCATAATAATCTATTTACTAAATAGACATCACCGCTACACCTGCAGCGTATAATTTCTGTTAGGTTTTGATCTGGCTATTCCCCCAAGCTGCCTGTGTATGATATTGTACTTTTTTTGTGATTTGCTGAATTGCGCCTCACATACTTATCATGGTAGCACTGGAGTCTATGAGCACCCAGAGCTAGGAAGAGAGATAAAGTCTGTGTGTCAGAGCCCTGTGGTGCCTGTCATCAGCTGGCATGGCCATCTCTCCCTGCGCACTGGCCACCAGTGTTTAATCCATGTTTGGAGAGTTAACGTTCAGCTAGCTCTCGGGTGACCGATCTGCCATGCGAGCCTCTCCGGCCCTGGGGCAAGAGGCACCCAGAGTGTCATCCCAAACTCTCATCGGAGCAGGCTGCCCAGAGAGAGCTGTCCTTTATGACCGCAGAGCTGCCCAGTGTGTTAGTGCCGGTCATTACAGCATGGAAACTCACTCAGACATGAGCATCAGGGTTAAAGATGTGCAGCAGGGTTCAAGGCACTGATGACTGCATGCAAGATAATATATTCTGCTGTTTTTTTTTCTAATCCTACTACACTAGACGTAACATGTATCACGTAACGGTTTGTGCTCTACAAGTGAACAGAGAAAGATCCGGTCATTTATAAAATCCCTTTCAGGCACTTTCACCTACTAGTTTCGCAAGAGTCTCACTTTTTTTTAAATAAGACAAGACATTGGCTCTGGATGAAAAAAAAAATATCAACTGCACTAGTTCTAAATTGAAAGAACCTAGACCAGTAACTTTTTTGTTGTTTCTGTATTGAGTTGGTGTCTTATCAGTTTTTTAACTCCAAAAACCGAGCCTGATTTTATTTATCATGCTGCCCGCAGGTGGAACCAGCTTCCAGAAGTTATGAGGGTACTAAAAGTTTTCAAATTTTTAAGTGAAGATTTCTGCAGGGTCTTAAAAAGTACAACATTTAAAGGCCCAAATTTTACACCTTAAAAAGTCTTAAATTAATTGTTCTATTGTAATTGTAATAGTTTAAAAAATGGTTCATACACTAAATATAATAAAAGTGATGGTTAGCATTGCCAGAGTTTCAGAAAACGCACGTGAACACTCATAAGAGCGCAGAATCATAAATATGATTGTTAGGGTTGCCAGATATTGGCATAAGACTCATGTGTTAAAAACAAATGTAAATGTGATAGTGAGGGGTTGCCAGATTTTCAGAAAATACTCATAAACTCTCAACTTTGTAAAAGGCATGGCTAGGATTATATGGAGCTCTGACAAAACAATCTGCATTTGAATTGTGTTGATTTGAATTATTGAAATTTGTAATTTAATAAACCAGAATATTATATATGCCATGAAAAAAAGATTTTGAATTTGAATTTCTTTCTTTGAATGTGAATTTCTTAGTATGAATTTGAATTTTGTAACTTGAATATTGAACTTCTGAAATTTAAAACCACTGATTTTTTTAAAGACATAATCTTTTATAGATCTAATTTCAAACTTCACTGTTTTCTTCTGTAAAGCACTGCAAAGAATCCAAGTCTAGATAAGGTTTATTGCGACACTTCCTTAGCTTACCCTATTTTACATCAATTGATCTGCTTAACAACGCTAAATGCAAAGATGCATTCTGTTTGTGGTAAGACTGCAAAGAAAAAAACAAGAATAAAGCCAGCTTCTGCAAATTCCTTTTCATGCACAGATGGAAAGACAATTTTTTAAAATAACTACAAATTATGCAAAGCAAATATTGAATGCATAAACACACAAAGCCTATTTAAACGAAGGAATCCTAAAAAGTACACTTGTGTGTGAAAGGAATAAACAGTAGTTGAAGAGAGGAGCTGTCAGCAGCGTTTCTGTCACTGTGAAGGATAAGAGCTATGTGCACGGGGTCACGGCAGCCGCAGTGCTGAGCCCCAGGAGCCACACGATGACACGCAGCATACACATCTCAATAACAACACTGACACTGTCAAATCTGCAGCCATCACGGCACTGTTAGCGGCCGCTCAAATGCAGCTCTTTAATTATTAATCCTTTCTCTGCAGTTTCAGGAGGAGCCCGTGCACATATATCACTATCAAGGATTCGGCCTCCTGTCATCCTCGCGCCACAAACTCCCTGACAGTTTCTTTAAGCCCACAAGGCAAGCAGCAGGACACAAATACATCCTCATACAAGCAAGATGCTTTCAATGGACTGCAGCTGTCTGGGAAACTTGGTGAAGGAAGTGAAAAGGTGAGAGCAGAGAAAAGGCGGATCTAACACAAATGCTAAATTGCTCTGTGGATTTAAATATTTTAGGAAATGAAGTGCATAATAAGTAGTTTAAGTAGACTATTCAAGAACTTTAAATGTTTAATCACACTATTGTTTTTATTCACTGAAACAATCATCTAGTTTAAAGGTTCTATATATAAAAAAGAAATCATATGTAAGACCTAAATCATAACATAAAACATATACAAAACTTTTTTAGCATAATAAACAGCTTTAAATACATTCTTTGAAACCCTGACCATCACTAATATATTGTTGTAGCTTTTACAAATGTTTCTCAAACTCTGGCAAGCCTAGCCATGCCTTTTACAAAGTTGAGCGTTTAAGGGCATTTTATTCAAACTCTGGCAACTCTAACCCTAAACATAACTTTTTTTGTATTGTGTTTTGTTTAGGAGTCTCAATCTCTAGCAACCCAGTAAATCACATTTACATGTTTTTTTTTTTTTTTTTTACAATTTTGAGACATGTCAATATCAGGCAATCCTAATAATCACTTTTAAGATTGAGTCTTTTCCCAAACTATTCAATATATTGAATAGTGAATTTAAGACTTATTTAATGCCTAAAATTTGAGCTTTTAGACTTTTTAAGATCCTGCGGAAAACTGTTATAAAGTTTGCCTGTGTTTTGTGTATGTGAAAAGCAGCAAAAACTATACCAATTCACCAAAACTATAAAATTTTGTGTTGTTGTCTTGAACTCGCTATTATTGTCATGTCTAATTTTTTTTGTGTGAAGCAAAATTATTATATTTTTAAGTATAACGTAATGTACCACTGAAATCTCTCAGTTACTGAGTTGATGGTGAGTCAAAGAAAGAAAAAAGATAAAGGGTGTTAAACGAGTTAACTGAAATAACTAATCAGGTCATGGAAATGCTGATAATCAGTCTAATCCTAGCTGTCTGTTAAGCCAGTTAATAGCTTAGACAGTGGCCATCACTAGCGTTCCCTGAGGAACCATCGCAGACCTCGCCCTGCTATCATGTGGTGCTGGCCATTCTGCTTAGAGAAACGGCAAGTGATAGAATGAGAGAGAGAGAGAAAGCGGCCCGTCACAGCTGCCAACTGTGTTTACAGCTGCACGCCATCAAACATTCATCAGATGCCATCTTTACAGTCTGTGATGTGAAGCAATCAGCATTTCACAGCCTGTCAAATGATGTCCAAACCGCTTGCTACCTGGCACTGTCAAAAGAGGAAAAGAATCTCAAAAACACTCACACTCGCAAGCAAACTTGCCGGTTACCTTTCTAGTCCTGGCTACTGACAGATGAATCAAAATATTGATTCTACTTAAATACTTAAAACACTCTAATGACAGCAAAGTCACAAATCAGATTCTAGGGGTAAACAATCTAACTTTTCCTTTATCCTTTTCTTTCTCATCTCCTCTGAAAAAAAGTGTTGAACCGCAGGGTTTAAGGCATTGGGCCTGGCTACAATTTATAACATTTGTATTATCCGGAGGTGTAAAAGTTATTATTGTCTGTTTGCTTAATTGAATTGCTTTACTTTATATACATTAAAACTGGCACCCCCGTGCTCTCACCAGATACATGCTCTCCTAATCAGTCCTAAAAGTGTGTTTTGTTTTCTACACTTTTCACAGTGCTCTAGCTCCATCTACAGTTGAGAGAGAGTCTTGCAGTAGAGAACTCTGATTGACCCCTCTGCAGTCCCTCCAATGATGTATGGCATATTCATCTTTCTCAGTCTGAGTACAAACCACATCTACTGTATCAAGAGTTTTTATAAAGATTTTATCTGTCACATCCCTCTTGCAAACCCTGTCAGATTTGTAAGTGCTGTTTCCAGGCTCATTAAAGCTACATAAACAAGCAATGAAATACCGATGCATGCAAGCAGTTGGTCTAGAGCTTTTGGGAGAACCATCAAGAGTTTTTTTACCCTCAAATTCATATGAAGATGCTTCTAATGAGACTATCCAAGTTCATAAAGTGACTTGGAGGTTTGTGAACTAAAGTATGCGCAGTTAGATCCAAGCATCGGATTATTCAGCCAGAAGGAAAAGGATAACGACTTTGAGATGAAATATTCACAAAATGTTCACATAAAGAAACTAGGTAAAAAACTGTTAAAGCAACAGAAATTAGCATTATATCCATTATTTTTATATTCAGTTTGTTATTATTCAATTTGTTTGTTTCCTTATTATTATTATTAGTATTATTATTATGAAATGTATAATGTTTTAATCAACGTTCTGAAATAGGGGCTTTTTAAAATTTATTTTATCTGATCATTACTACGAAACAAGCCAACTACATTTTGTCCTAGAGGTACCTTATCGAGCGGTAAATCTACTTCATTGATATTATTGTTAAATGAAGCATACATTTGAAATATAACTCTTACAATATAACTCTATTTAATGCAACATTTCTATAGCTTTTCTATCACATTTTTATTTCTATAGCACTACATTTTTACTTTTTTAAGTGTATTAAAAAAAAGCAATGCAATAATTCAAAGACCTAATTGAGTTTTTTTTCCTTTTATTTTATTAATTGCGTAAAAATATGTATTCTATTTTTTGTAAATTCAGCAGTTTTTTTTCACTCCTTTTAAAATATTTAATATGCAGTTTAATCCTCATTAGGGCTTTTATTAGTGAAGTTGCTTTTAACCAATTAAAAAAAATGTTTCATGTAAACACGTAAAGCTCATATACTTACTCTTATCTTAGTAAGTATTATTTTCTAGTATGTAGTTTTAATGTTTTTTGGCATTCTGGTATATAAACTTGTGTTCGATTTTTTTCAATACTACATTGTATAGTACACTGTATAGTATATATACTATATTTCTTACACTATATTACTACTTTTATAATAAATGTTAACTTGTATATATATATATAAATGTTAGATATGTTAAATGTGACCTTGTGCAGGGCTTTTTTTCAGAAATCAGACTGAACCATTATAAACCACAGGACAGATTGTCCATTTACTGTATATACCCATGCTCAAAGCAGAAGCACCCACACAGCTATTTCCCACTCTCAGAACATGAAAGCAGAGTAGTGCTGGAGCGAGTTTGTATCCAGGCGGCGTGCTGCTGTGTGCAGGTCAGGGTAATGGTGACCTCAGTGATTTCCAGCACTGAGGTAGGAGTGTGTTCCAGGAAGAGCAATGTCTTAGCAGGCTACAGACCAGGACACGGAAACCACAGCACCACAAATGCATTAGAAGTTTTGCATAGTGTAAAAGCTGTCGAACAGAGTCTCCAATGCCTCTATGAATAATACAAAGCACTGTTTTGTTTTTTAACTATACGTCTGTAAAGTAAATCATAACCTGGCCCGTCTAAGTACTTTGTGTACTTAATTTAAAGTTTAAAGGCCTACATTATGAAATAAACTGTCTTTGAGGAACTTTATGAAAAAAACTGCTAGAGGCCAAGCATCAAAGGTTTCCACATTAAAATGCATAGGCAGAACACAAGAGTGTTTTATGTGTTTGTTCACAACCTCTCTTAAATACACAACCATCAATATAATATCACATTATCACAGAAAAAGTACAAGAAGGGTCCTTGAAGCCATAAAAGCTGTTCAAATTCAACCCTTTAGACTGTTTACACGGGTGCCCTATTTTCATTCTGTCATATCCATACTCTGAATGTAAATGCAGTGGTGTGGAAACAGGGCACAAGCTAGTGGAGATGAAAAGATAGACTTTCTGTACTCAACACAATATGCAGATAATGGTGGTTGCAAGCCTCTTACAGACCTGTCTCTTCAGGTGGAAAGGTGCACGCTACTGCAGTGACTACACTTTAGGGGGCCCCGACAATTCAAGAGAGCTTAGGTTCAACCAAAAATAACTGCCACATAAGCATGCCGATCTTAATCTCAGACGTCATGCCAGAGGAACGCTAGCTAAATGCCTCGGAACGGAAAGTTGAAAACACAACTCTGAAGTTAGGGTTTGATTGGTTAAATGTATCCTGATTTCCAGTAGTAGCAAGTTTGTTTTCGTTCTGCTCTGAAACAACTTTGAAGATGTACAATCGAATATACATTGTATGTTTTGAAAATGATGATTGGTAAACATTAGATTAAGCCTAGTATCTCTCATCTCGGTGACTCAATTGCATGTCGGTCAGATATTGTGGTAACATTTCCGCACCCTGAAACATGATGCAATCTGAAACTGCATGGGATTGGTTGTTTGTCATGTCAGTCAAATGGCCTTATGAGCTAGTATAGCAATTAAAATCTTTGAGTCACCATTATCACAATAGACCAAATTGCGCCAAGTGCACAAAAGGTCGATTGCTGTCTTGAAATTTAAAAAATTGAAAGCAGTGCACACTAAACTGCACACCATCTGCTTGGTGACTAAACGCTGAACAGTTAGAATTTAGTAATAATACATCAAGAGAAAACATAAATAATAAAACATTATAGAACACTCATGTGCACTATGACAGGCCAGGGTCAAATAAACACAGTCTGTTTTCCAGCTTAAGAAAAGTTGCTATTAAAGTGCAGATCTTTTTCTATTTTCTAAAGAGAAATTGCACAGCTGCGTTCCCTGACCTCAGGTTACTAAAAGGGCCAACTTGTTGATGTGTTGTAAACATTAGTATGAAATCTTACCAGAAAGGCAATAATGCTCCTCTGTGTGTTCTCCCAATGGAAGCAGCTTTGAATATACTGCAATGTACAGAGAACGGCCATGCTGATCTTCCTCACTCGATAGATATTACGTGCTAAAAGCTAATGGGGACAAAGCACTAGTTAGCAAGATGTGCCTGAGGACGTAATGCTCACAACATGGCATTCACTCAGGTGTAAAGAGGCTTTTAAACTGCAGGATCACTTGTGATAAATATTAATAAGTCAAGTCATCTTTGGTGTCTAAAGAGCTTCAGGCAGTGCTGGAGGAAAACTGAAAGATAATGAGACTCTAAAGCTGCCAACAACAAACCTAATAATAAGAGAAAGGGAATAATATGCTGACAAATTATTCTGTAATTGCTTCTGATACAACTCACCTTTTTGTTAAACTTGGGGTTGTCCTCTGCAAAGTTTGTTTCTTTTGGTTGTAATGTTTTGATACCGGCTTTGATCTAAAAAATACAAATACAACTTTCTTACCTCATAAATAATCCATATACACGCTTCCTTTTTTGTAGATCGATACGAAAATTGCATTCATGTTTGCATTAATTAACTACTGATTTAATGTGATGTACTTACAGGATTGTAGAGGAGAGTCATCTCCAGTGTGATGTTTCCTTTGCTTGCTCTTGATAGATTATTATCCTTCAGAATTCTGGTTATTTGTTGGCCATTAGACGTCTAAAGTTAAAGTGTATAACGTTAACCTTTGTACAGCAACAATTAAGAACACTGTTCTGTGTTTTGCTTACAGTCAACAAGGGAATGGCTACTTTTCCCAGGAATTCTGGTGCTTTGTCTCCATCCTCATGATAGACTGTCAGTACTAACACATCATGGATGTCCTTAATGGGACTGAAAAGATGCCCGAGAGAAATAATTATTATCTATCATTACCACCATCTTGAAAACACATGACATCTCAAGTAAAACTTACAAAGTCAGTGCTGTTCTCCATTCAGGATTCAGGGTTTTGGATATAGTGTGGGTTTGGAGTTTGCTGTTACCTAGCTCCAGCATGCAGAATGGATCACTTTTCCCTGAGGAATTCAGGTTTGCATTGTTAAGGTTCAATGCATAAATAAGAGACACAGCACACAATATCTGTCAGAATACACACTGTTAAGAGAATTTAAGTACCGCTTATGTCCATTGAGGGAAGATCTGCTGCCTTTATTAACTTGACTTGAAGAAAACCAACATCTTTTAAGTCGCCAAGTATGTTTGTTGGTTTCTAAAAGTCCCGTTTGAAACAACAGCCACATGTTATTTTTTTCCCAAACGTTTATGAAACAAAAATAAAACAATTTTAATTTATATAAAGGTTGAATATACGATTTGAAAGAAAACCATGCTCACATATTGTTCCCGCATCTTCTCGAAGGTTTTTGGACTCTCTAGAGGAGCTGACTGGATGTCTGATATTGATGCACCCGAACATGGGTTCAAGGTGACCAGAAACACCAAACGACCCTTGTTTGGGTCCAGTTCATGAGTATATAACTGTTTCTGATTCACAGGAAGTCGGCTCAGGTCGATATCCAGCCTGAACAGAAAAAAAACAATAGAGTGGAGTATGATCATTTTGGGCTATAGGAGAAAGTATTTACTTTAATGTTATGTGAAAGTCATGGGGAAGCCACAGAGGTATCACAGGGGTAGAGTTGATATCACACAAATATTGTGATTAAAAAAATAAATGGTTGGCTTGTAGTCATCATTAAGGTATTTTTGTGCATATTAAATTTGGGTCCGATCGTGAGATTTTCAAATGATTGGAATTGGAAATAATGTACTGGGCCAAAAATAACATCAATAATCATCATTAACTACCTCTTTTTATTTATTCTTTTTACCTATCCTGTCCTACTTCAAAGCAGCCCCATGACAAGGGAGGTGCTTCGTATGAGTTGGTCAGTTTTGCTCTTTCCAGGGAATTGAAGATATTATATATTGAGTATTCCTCTGGATAGAAGCTCTTAATTTATTTTATTGAATATTTATTTATTTCACAATCATCACAATAATTACATTAATCAATCATATAAACATACCACATTAACTACCTCTTTTAAAGATACACAACATACATATACAATAAATATATTGTAAGTTTTGAGTTTGCAATTAATTTGTTTTAGTTACACAATTTATACTGTATATTTTTGTATACCTTTATTTTGATTTAATATGGCAGTTAACCAGAAATATATAGTCGTCTATCCATGAATGGATAATAAAACGTGATGAGTTTTAGTCTTTAATTTCTTAGTGCATTGACTAAATGTATCTGATCTAGAAACATGATCGAGATTGTCTTGAGAGAAAAACAACTGATAGAATCATGAAATAGCGGGATCGGCAGATACCAGACACAAATGATGAGCTCGGATTAGGAAAAAAAAACAAAAACCTGATTGGGACATCCCTAGTACATATACTATTCCACCATATTTCTGTATAGTCTAAAGTTAGGGTTCACCACAACCTGTAAATAATAATGTTGGAATGGATTTTAAATGCAGATGTATATGTAATGTCATATTGAATATTATTATAAATATGTTATATGTTATTTAATTAATATAATGTAATATTTACATTTTACATTGTTATTTTATGTGTCATGTGCCAACGCTTTACGCAGAAAAGACAGAACACTGAAAAATCTGTCTCTCCAGTGTCCACTGTGTTTCTGAAGTTCACTCCAATTTCCAATGTAAAATCATGAAGCTACATATACTTTATCAATAAAGTTATCAGAAAGTGCATTTGTGACTCAAGTTAACAATGTAATTATTTTTTCTTATGCATTGTAGCCATAAGCAAAATAAAAAATATTTTCAAAAACAAAACACCCATTGACTCTATGAACCAATGTATTTGCAACACTCATAATTGGAGCTAACAGGCTTTACCATTATACTGTATACTGACACAGTAAACACACACAAAAAAAAAATCATAAAATAGAGACCATTTTACATTATATTTTATCTTTGCCATGGCACACAAAGTAGTCAAATTTTATTACATGCAGTTGGCTTAGGTGTTGCATATTTTAGAGCACCCAGTGCATCTTTGTCCATGTTGGGTATCTTTACCTCTGACTCTTTTTGCTTGAGCTCCCAGAAAAGCAAAATAAGATTATGCAAAAAAAAGCTAGCACATGTATGTATTTGATGAGCAAACAACACTGAACATGGTAGAAATCTCAGAAAAGTGTGTTTAAATAATATGGCCCCTTTAAAGAAGAAAATGTACTTAAGGTCCAAGGATAGACCTCTGATATGTAAACTTAAAATTCAGAGAATTTAACATGCTGATAGTTGTTGTAAAGGACTGTACTAGCTACATATTTTATATATGTAAAAGTTTTCTCTCCTAATTTCTAAACCAATCAAACCTATTATCCAGCTTACACTCCCAAGCACTCCTCTGACTTTCTTCCCCTCTTGCAGCAAACCTCCACCATTAGAGAGTCTTGTGCATCCTGAAACTGGTTAAAGTCAAAGGCTTCTCTCCACTGTGGGTTTGCCTTCAGACACAGATTCTGGGAGAGAGAGAGAGAGAGAGAGAGAGAGAGAGAGAGAGAGAGAGAGTTGTGTCAGTTTTACAGCACTCTAGCGCACAGACAGCTAACATGACAGGTGTATTAGCTTTATTCAGTAAGACTTCAGGAAGACATGTGGTGGAGGAGGGGTATCCATCTCAATCACCTCTTTTCTATTTTGCAGGGATTATAAAACTGACAGCATCCAATTAGAACAAGTTTTGTTCAACAAGCAAACATTGCCAAAAGGGGTCTATAAAATGTCATGAAAATATAAGTCTAGCTAGTTGGCACCATTGAGGGGAGAGGAGAGGAGATGAGAGGGAAGGGGGGGTTTAGATCAGCAAGGCATTCTGGGTATGCAAATGAGTTGAATGAGACACAGTAAGAGAAGCATCAGGAGAGACGCCCTGCCAGACACGGCCGTTATAATGAGTGGCCTCCTCTGTCAGCGGAGCAGTGAAGCCTGGAAGAAGCATCCGGAAGAGGGGGAAGAGGAGGAGGAAGGTGTGTGTGTGTGAGAGATAGAGGATGTGAATATCTAAAGTGAGGTGTGTGCATGTGAACTGCTAAGAAAGGGGGAGGGTGGTTTTAATGAGCGATTGAGACAATATAAAGGTTTGGAAACAAAGAGAGATGGGCTGAGCCGTGATGATGTAATGAACATAGAGAGAAGAGAAAGAGCTTGAAGATGAAAAACTCACCTTGCTCCTGACCCTCTGCTCACCCAGTCTGAAGCGCACGTACACATCTCCTTGGCCACAGTCTGGCATGCTCTGACCTTCCACCAGCACGACCGTGTACACACCAGTCCAAACCTGGTTCTTCATCAGACGCCCAACCTGAGCTTGGCTTATCGGCTGACCCTTGAACAGAAAGCAACCCACTTTTTTTCAGTCATCCACAAAACATTCCCATTCATTATCTATGTAGCGTGTTTCTCACTTATGCAAATGTATTTATTTTATTACTATTAGGTAGTAAGATATCATTCCCTAAAATTCAATCATATGAGAAAAGTTGAAAAGTGTTTTTTTCCACAAATTCACACAGCAACAGAAAGTTGCCATAAAAAAATTATAAAATAAAATGTAACTTTTAAAAGTAAAAAAACTGTTGACACTTAATGTATGGTTTTTGTTATTGTAATTGTAACTAGGTTATTATATCTATGTAACTATGTATATATCGATCATAATTGTGAAAATGTATTTTTCACAAACAACAGTCAAATAGAAACAACAACATTAAAATAGAAAAGTACACAGTCAAATCCCTGCTAAAACTTAAATAGTTCTTGCTGCATTGATTAAATAAAAGATTGTGGTATCTGTACAATTCAAAAACTCTCATATGAATAGTTTATGATGTTTGTCAAGTTTTCGTTGCTGGATGGCAACACCACAAAAAAATAACTGCTTAACATGGGTAAAAACCACGATACATCCTTAGTCTGACTGTCACAGAAGATAACTATAATAAAATCAGCAGAGCGATAGCCGTTGTAGCCTCGGAGCTGTAGCCTGATCTCGCAGCCTTTTCAAAAACCTGCAGCTTCAGGATGAGGCTGTTCACTTGTACCAGCAAATCACAAAGCAGATATCAGTTCTACACACTGTCACATTGCAATCACACATACACACAAACCAGCTTTAACACTTCAAGTAATAGCCACATCTCCATAAAACAAGGCTCTTTAAAGAGTGTGAGAGGGGGCAGAGAAGAAGAGGAAGCTGAGAGAGAAATATAATTTCCATCCAAGTTCCCAAGTGTTTATTTTGGACAAATTTGTGATTGGTGCAGCCAATAAAACACTTCAGCTTAAGAGTAAGTGGCCCCTGAAGAGAAGCTATTCCTGGTGCTAAAAGAGCTGGGGGATTGCCTCCATATGCTGGGGCAGCATGGGGACAATGGGACAGGCCCAAAGCCATCCCCGCTTGGCTGGAACTACACTGCTGTCCCGCCACAGCTGTGATATTATATCAAAACATCTGGGTTATAGCAAGCCATAGCTGGGAATGAGCCATCACACGTATCCTCTGCATCTTGCACTGGCGGAGTGCCTCAGAGATAACACTAACACACAATCAGGAAGAACCACATGCTATGTGCCAATACTGCTCAGAGATGGTGAGGCATGGCTGTGAAGGAGGAAGTGTGATAGAGTAGGAGAGGTAAAAATTGAGAGACATGTTCTTCCTGAATGTAGAGGTGTCAAATAGATCTGGATCTCAGTTGTTTTGTTTGAGCAGCAGACTGAGCTGTACCTGATCACATAATCTAGCAGGTGTCCACAAAAAGGGTCCTCACAAGGTATTTTTTATACTAGGGACGAGTGGAATGATTCAACAGTTTTATTTCAAAAGTCAAAAGGTTAGGCATAAGATTAGGTATAGTATGAACAGCTTTGGGGCTTCCATAGTCTCAGACCTGACATCAATGGATAAAAAAAGCAAAGTTGTTGCTTTACATTTAGACTCACTATTTCCTATTTCTATCTCTTCACATTAATTTCAAATAGAGCTGGCTTTATATATATATATATATATATATATATATATATATATATATATATATATATATATATATATATATATATATATATATATATATATATATATACACACACACACGCACACACATCAACAGTGTGAATTGACAATACAGTTTAGTCCACAATGCATGAGTCGACACGAAATAGTTTCCGATGATGCCGGGCTCTTGAAGATCTAACATGAGATTTTGATTCATTTTTTTGCAGTGGGATTAACAATACACTGCAGCTAAAATATATCACTTTGCAATGATCACACCTTACTGAAGCAGAATTGTGATACATTTCAGAGCTTTTAGACAGTGGCAATGGTAAAAGCATTCCAATATGTTGTTGTTTCATGAACTCGGTTGATTCTTCATCATCTAAATGAAACTAAATACAACTGGTTTTACATTTATATCCTTTATGGACTTCAATCCCTGATGAAGGGGGCTTTTCCCTACCTTTTTAAAATGACCAAACTTATCCCTCATGTGAATGTGGATTATGAGAAGCATTTTTAATTAACTAAATGTCTAAAAACATTTAAAAAAAAATTGCACTCTGATTTTTGAGATTTATCTTGACCATGCATCCACTGAGTTGTGTGTGCTGCTTTGAGCATTTTTTATGCTCCTATCACAGTGTCAGGCAGTCTAATCTCAGTTTCAGCTTCTTACAACTCAGCGTTGTTCTTGCTATTTTGCTTTACTAAATTTACAAAGAATAGAAATTTAAACCACTCTATTTTGAGTGTGTTCACAAAGTTTATGCACAAATGTCCAAATATCTTCCACAGGTTGAATTTACGTTAAAGGAGCCCTTTAACTTAGTTTGATTAAATAATGTAACATAATGACAAACTAAAACTTTTTACATGTATTTTTTGGAATTATTACATTGAGATTAAACACAATTTAATGAACCTATATCCTTGTTTAAAGCTAAAATATTCCTTTACCAAACTTAAACTTTTTTCTAAATATCACAAATTTGAACAAATGATTGAACTACCTCACCAGAGTTTGGAAGCAAAACCGTATTTTAAGCTTTCTAGGCTTCAAGAAATAAAAGCAATTTAGTGATGAAACTGATGAAACGTCAATAGAACATCAGCGTAATGTCTTATGGGAAAACAGTGAAGATTTACTGCCCTCCAGAGGAAAAAAGTCCCACATGAACCATTTTGATTGTGGTTTAAGTATAGACATGTAGAGAAATAATAAATTTATCATTATATCAATACTTCATGTTGTAGAAAAAGTATGTTTGTATAAAATATATAAAACATGCATAACAGCTTACCTTATTGAAAGACCCTTTCCTTCTAAGTAGCCACTTCTGGGAAAAATAAATAAATAAAACATTACAGACCTTTCAGCTGTTTGTAGATAAATGAAAATAAATAAGAATAAATACGTAAAGAATAAATAAGAAAGAAGTCATACATTTCTTTTGGCGGGTTCCTCTCGGATGGACAGACAAGCCTCTAAAATGACGACACCCATGTCACTCTCCTCACTGTTAGGGTCCTTCAGAGACAGTGTCATCACAGTTGTCCTGAAGACAGAGTCAGAAAATCTGAGCAGAATATTCGAGAAGAATCTGCATGCTGTGAATAGGAGCGCTACACAGTTTAAAGAGTCAGTGAAGTTAGAAAACTTCCACACCTGTCCAGCTCCAGTTTATTAAGAGGGAAGCCACTTGAACCCATGAAGTCATTGGAGCGTAGGTCTCGATCATACACCTGCAATACATGCCACAAGTAACAAGAAATACCTCTTAATATAAACACTAATATTAACAACATATAAGAAAAGCAAAATTAAAAAAATATTAATAATGTAATTGGGGGAACTAAAATCAAATGCAGTGATGGTAAAAACCAGACATGCATTTCTAATAAGTTTCAATGTTTTTCTTGGTTATGTGATATGTAAAGTATGAACACAATGCAAACTGTAAAGGATAATTTGAGAACAATTAATTGCATGACCAACATTTTTTTAAGATGATTAGAAAGTCCAGAAAATATAACAATACAGTATATGTAAATGACTTAAATCAGCACTAAATACATGTGTATTTTATAAATTGGCAGCTAATATTTTTGTATTACATAGTAGGGATCCTCAACAAATTTGTTAAGACTTTAATTAAATATTCCAAAATTTCAAATATTGTCTGACATATTCAAACTAAGATCTATATAATAAATAAATAATTAATGCATTCAAGAACACATATTTACAAATTCATAAGGTAAACATTTCAAGTAAAGGGCACAAAAAGAAAAAAAGAACATTAATAAAAACATCTCAAACCTTGATATAGAGCATCTGGTCGAGGTCTCTGATTGGAAGGGAAAAGCTCTCGTTCCAAGTGGGATTCAAGTTCTTGCTCACAACTTTACTTTTGTAGATGTGTTTGCCATCTAGTTTAAATTTGACAAATGGATCACTTGTACCTGTTGAAACCAATAAACGGTTTAGACATGGAAAACACACAAAATTACATTTTAAGTTAATCAGTATAATCTCAACCAGTAGCTTTAAATGTAATTTTATTATAAAAAAAAGTCTTCTGATCAAACACACAATGCATCAAACATTCTTTAAAAACTACCAATATTTGCTGAACTCTACAGAATATGGGAAATATTAAGGATTATACAGACAATTATACAGATGACACATCTTTTTTTTGGCTTTGGTGGGGATAGAAAAAAACCAAGACGAATCAGTTAATTTAATGCTGGTGCATTAAAACCATAGAATCTGAGAGAAGCAGAGTTAATCTCCAAAGCCTGTTAAGAAAGTCTGTCTGTGAAAAGTGAGGGAGAACCAATCTTTGTCTATGCTTTGGTATGCAGATTCATCGGTAAGAAAAAGAAAATTTGAGAAAAAGTGTCCATCGCTTCATTTGAATGGATGGATAAAGGAGTGCTTGAGAGAGGCTGCGGGGAGCTTGGAATCACATGACAAAAGGCCTGTGGGGACGTGCTGTCAGGCCTGTCAGCTCAGCCTCACCAAATGAACATCTCCAGGCGGAGCTTCGGGCAGCCTGACAAGAAGAGAGGAGAGAGCAGATACACTGACGGAGGAAATTAACTAGGGGAAAATGGAGGACGTCAAGGGAGGGGGGAATGGGACTCTCACTGGCCGTTCTTCTCATGTATTGTCAGTCGGGAAGCGGATGGGCAGTAATTGATAGGCAAATGTGAAACCTAGCGAATTGCGACAAGGCCACACCTCATCATCTCCATCCCACCGGACTGGCAAATTAAGTCAGTTAGGGCTCAGTTAGAGATACTAGTTCTGAAGGACTAATGAAACGTAAAAATACAACCGAAAAGAAACAACTTTAATATTACGCCAGTCATTTCAACTTTTGAACATATTTTAAATTGCTGACAAAAATGATGAAAACACTATGAGTCATGTGTGAAAGCATTTTTATATAAATGCAACTCGTTCACGTTTTGTTTGCTCCATGTGTCATATTGAAAAAACTCCACTTGAGGTATGTTGTTCTCAAAGACAACCACAAGAGGTCCCTGTTTCTCTCTTTTATATCATTCACGTACGTATATACTATGGTTTAATAACCTATGTCAGCATTCGAGATTATTATTATTTTTTACCTACGTTTTGTACCATAACCACTTTCAAATATGTAATTACAAGATTTAGAAATGCCTAAAATTACATATGATTATAATATAGAGGCAAATATTACATTTTGTAATATTTATTTTAATTGACAATATTTTTGGGATCCATGCTATGTATTACCAATAGTAACTGCACATTTATTTTAAAATGTATATAAGAAAAATGTTTTCATGTATTTGATTATGGTTTAGTTCTCAAATCTCATTGTTTTATATTTAGCGTTGTAATGCATACATATATATATACATTTTTGCATACATTTTTCTTTTTTCATAAAATTCTGATTAAATAGTGCATAAAACATATTCTCCTAACAAACTATAACAAATCCATTACTGTCAACTACCAACAAGCACTGTAAAAGCAATTTCCTCATATCTTTATGCACATCTAACCAAAAGTAGCTACAATTTTCCTCCAGGCGTCAGGGACTGAAAACTATAAACCATACAAGTGCCACATTTCATACCTCATTTTGGTCACATGTCCCCAACCAATCAGCTTAAAGTCAACTTTCACATGGGAGTAATCTCTAAATGTTGCTTTGTCTACAGGGCTTTTTTTTTTACTTTTATTGTAATTAAATTATAAATTAGATGTGCCCAAAACACTAGAACATTTCAGAAAAAAATATGAAAAAATAATGACTAACAGTAACAGTCCAATAGTAGTTCAGCATCAATACAAAGCACACTTCAATGCTACGCAACATTTACTGACATGGACATTGTCATACTACAAAAAAAAAAACAACAGCAGCATTGAAGAGATACTTAGAAAAATTAGACAACTACACCCACTGACCATGCACTAAAACTACATAATATCTACATAATTTTATAAACTCAAACATGCATATATATATATATTCTTACAATTATTTTAATTCTTGTTATCACTGATTAAGTAATCTAAATTTCAGAAAGCAACACACATTGTATTCTCTGAATTTTTATTTGATGATGAGTGAGAAGATAATGGAACAGAAAATATATGTGTTGTTTTTATTATTTGTTTTTTTAATATAGGGAAAGATAAATAATGAATAAATAACTTTCTACTAATTTCATCGCTATCATAACAGTAAAGGTGCACAAAACATCAGTAATCAAATATCAGTGTATATATATATACTGATGTTTTGCCTCCATCATGGCAACATAAAGAATGCAATTTTGGCTGTAAAATAACAACATTTAATAGCAAGAATCACAAGAAACAAATGCCTCTAAGGGTGGAAAGTGAGGATGTCTGTTCATGGGTACACTGGTGACTTTAGCACAGAACTTCTGGCATGCCAGATCCTCTAATAACCACACTCGGTCAGAATTGTGCATGACCATATCATTACATTCAGCTGGCAGAGAACAGTATCTCAAATACATCCTAATTATGAAAAAATAATGAGGTAGAGATGTTAATTAACAGCCTGTGGGCATACACCTGTGACTTTGAACATGAGAAATAGCTGCCCAATCAGCTTGCTCAGGCCTGCCTGCCAAACACTGGCATTGTTTCTGCAAAGCCACTCTGGGTATCAAACATAGAATAATCATTTCCTGTAGGCTTTAGATGACTAAATAAACCCTTCTTTTCTTTCTTACCTTCACTCTCTCCTCTATATCAATCATTCTCAAACAGTTAAGAGATTTAGCAGACAAGCATTTTGTATTAGGGCACACGGGATTTGTACAGCCTCCGGGAAACAACAGCTCAACAGGACTCCAGTTGTAATGGCTCCAAAAACAAGGCCAGCACATTTGCAAGTTTGATTAAAGGGATGTCACATCTGTGCAATCAAAATCCAACATTTGAATGAAAAAAAAAAAAAAAAAAAAAAAAAACGTAAATGCAGACTGTTAGAACAAAACAATGTTTCTAAAAATTGCTGCTTGTTTTGTCATGCAACTATTTCAACAACAAAAGTAAAGTGTCAGAAGAAAAATCATCTGGTAGGACAACATTCCTGGTCTGGGGAAGCCAAAACCAACAGGAGACATTCCATCTTTAACAAAAGCAGCATTTCCTGTAGCAGCAACAGTCACAAACAAAGGAGGTCAACACCTAGGCAAATAAGTATTGCAGTAAATCTGACTATTGAAATAATTGGGTTCTTGTTTTATGTTATACCTTTTGAAAGATCTCTGTGATTTGTCTGGCCATATGTGTGTCTCTTCATCATGTGTTATGGAATACAACTGATGTGGGTGCATGATGAGGGATTTTTGATACAACTTTCACTATATACTTTGAATGTAAGCTGGGAATCTTGCAGATCTAGTTTTCTTTATTATTCAAACCCTATGGAGATTAACCTTTCGCAGATTAAATCTTTGTTTAGCCGTAAGTGAATGCGATAAAAGATTTTGAATGAGCATTGATTGAGCACAGCCAAAAAGAACAATATACAATTCAAAAACAGTGAGACTGCATGCTGAACCCAGTGTAAAAGAATAAGAGTAAAGGTCTGCTATATGTTAACTAAGTTTCCCTAGTTTACAATACATAGAATAAATAAAGTGATGCAAATATATTTGATTAGTGTGGAGATGCGGACTGGGAAATCTCTCACCAATAAAGGGCTCTAGTCCACGTATTGTTTTGGCATCTTTTATTCTAGGACATAAATTGAGCTAAAATATGATTAATTGAGATTGTTGGCTAATTACAAGAGTTGGTCATATAATTAGAATATATGCTTTGTAAAAGGTAAACTTTCTATATTAATCTGAATTATATTTTTCAAATGTTAAAAAAAATATTTTATTTAATACTGATTTTTATAATGGACAACAAAACAAATGAAATATCAGTTTCTCTGAAAATTATAATATTATGAAAGTTTTTTCCCTGAAATGTACTTCGGTCTTTTCAACAACATGATATTCAGAAAATAGAACCAGTTAAATGTCGCAGTTCAGAGCACCAAGCTAACTTTATATTAACTATACACTCCAAACTTCTTTAACAATTACAATCCAAATTGTTGCAGCCGTCCATGTAATCCCAGCCCCAGACCTCACGCCCACAGAAGTTGGCTAAAGGTCTGACAGGTTTGGTGCTTTTTATGGCAGGAACTTCAAGAATCAATAATTAGTGATCTGATTGGTTGAATCCAGATTTCCAAGAAAAGTGAGTGTCGTATTTGTTTCCTTTTCATTTTAGTTTTATTCCTTTTGTTTCCGTTGGCTGTTTGCTTAGTCAGTCAAATGGCCTTATGGGCAGACCTTGACCAAAAAAATTTCAATGACATTCTGGTTAAATGAGACTACAGTCAATAAGATTCCCAGCATAAGAGTTTGTGGAAGAGTTGTTTGACTCCCAAAATCATCACTAATTTTCACAAAAGCTTGATTTCTCACTCCAACAACCTGCAAAAGTACCAAGCTTGGAAGACCCCCAAACAAGTGTCTGTGACTTGTGTGCACCAGAGAAAAATTCAGACGAGAACTGCCAACGAGCTCTCATCGCAGGCGCATCACAAGAAGGCGGGATAATTCCAAGGCAGCCAGCTTAGAGGGAACGTTCTCGTAACATTCACTAACGTTCTTTAAAAGTCTAAATGTTAGCTCATATTGTTCCAGAAGAACGTTTTAGTAACAATAACGTTAATAACGTTAAACCAAAATGTTATCTAAACAACATTATCAGTACATTTCTAGAACGTTTTTTTTTTTCTGAGTGACGAATGTTCTAAAATCCTTTCAAAAACCTTGAGAGAATGTTCACGTAACATAAAAAAACTGGACAAATTAATGTTTTAGTAACGTTATCGTTAACGTTCCCAGAATGTTCTTGTAACATAAATCTGTTAGCTTGGCAGTCTGAAAGTGGACATAAGTCCTCTTCAAGAAAGGCCCCACTCTAACTCGTGTTGACTCCAAAAGTGTATTCTGATCTCATCTTTACCCCCAAACTCCTGGCCTTTGTCCTAGACATAAAGTCAAATTGTGTAACCTTAAAGAACACGAAATTGAAACTGATTCCAAAACTAAAATTCACTATTAATCAAAAGATTGTATGCAAACAAGTCAAAACTCAATCAGCAGAGGTAACATTCTCTTCATCATGTAAAAATATTATTGTTTAGGTTTAGAATGGTCTATAATGATATTCTTCAAACCAAAAATTACATGCAGACAGCAGACAGCCTACTGTTTGAGTGGTTGTTTGAGGGGTCCTTACCTGAGCGGTCTCTAACAACCAGGTTTTTGCCTTCCTTCAAGTTTATAGTGAGAAGGTATTGAAGCTTCTGAAGTCCAGCAGCACTCTGACTCTCATTTAACCCCCCAGAGATCTAAAGAGTACACCAAATAAACATGAATAAAGAAGACAAGGTGATCTGTAGCGCAACACTAGTATTGAATAAGACATGTCTTAACAAAATTATATATGTTTTTAAATACTCACGTTTCTTTCTTGCTCTGTTAGAGAAAGATTGTCAAAGTCACTGGTTTCATTAGGAGTGAAACCCTAATGTGGGAGAGATAAATCAAATGCTGGCTTGCAATCATAAATATACATGTAGAGGACATTTATGGATTTTCACAACATAGTGTTATGTAATAGATGACTGGGTATTCTGTGAGCCAGGATGACTCTATAGTTTTTAAATACTATTTTGCCTTGAAAACCAAATACGAGTTGTTATTCATTTGATTATGATCAAAGCAATCAAATTAAAACTATATGTAATTAAAGAAGTTTTAAAATTAAAACCATAGTTTGACCAATGCAAATAGATGGCAGGCAAGTTATAAGAAACCAATATGGCTCAAGTCGATATGTTTAAATCAAATCAATGATTAAAAAAATGTATTCTCACTAACACAACAGAATTGATAAAGGCACTAAACAAAACAATCTCTTGTCCTCCTTACAGGCTCAGGCAATCATAAACAAGTTTTAAGTGTCTTTTTTTAACTTGAAACCAAAATATCTCAACTAATGTCTGCATGTAAGGTTCTCTGGAAAGCAACCTCAACCATTTGTCTACTAGCAAAAACTGCAACATTTGATGGTAGCTTTGGTTTAACCTGCCTAAGGTAGTTTGCTCTTATCATGTAAATAGCGTACACAGAACACTTTTATACAAATATTAAAAAGGTTTCCTTTAAACTCACTATGTTCTCAGCTGACCCAGCAATGAACATATCGAGAGGGGAGGAAGGCTCGTTTCCATTAAACCAGGATAAGTAGGCTTTCTCCTCAATAGAACCAATACTCAGTTCATCTAAAGCTCTGGCTCTGCTCAAGGCTGCAGACAATTTCTCAGAGGGCTCTTTCGCTCTCCTCTCCGCAGGTACTGGAGCAGTCTGTGTTTCGGAATATGGTTGAAATCCCCCAGTTCCTCCATCAGAGTCACCTATGTACCATGTGGATTTTGGGTGACTTTCGGTTTCAGCTGAAGCTGGAAAGTCAACAGGAGCAGAGATTTCTGAAGGTCCTGGACTGAGGGCAAAAGGCATATCGAAAACACTTAACTGCTCTGACAAAACCATGCTGGAGGTTTCACTCGATGTATCGTCCACATCTCCTTGACCATCAGAGTGATCTAAAAAAGCTGCATGTCGACTGTGGATATTGGAATCCTCTTGCAATGCGAGCATAGCACGAGGATTGAACCGGAGGTCTGGAACAGACATGCTCCTCCTGTATTTCAGAGGAGTCTTCTTTTTCTTTTTTCCAATCTTCAGGTTTATCACGGGCTTTGCTCGCTCCCGAAAGTTGGACCACACTTTCTTTTTTGGCTCCATTGAGAAAGAGATGAAACTACACTTCTGTTGAACTCAAAACAGTGATCTGAGAAAAAAAAAAATCAACAACAAGAATAAAAACAAATGTCAGGAATTATGTACTATAAAAATTATATGATTTTTTCATTATTTAGATTTTGATAGTAAAGGTCTGTTCTATTCGGGGGGTTTTTTTATCATTATTATAAGATCTTTATGACAGCTTTTCATATTTGTTGCGTCAGAGAATGAATTGAGATCCACCCTGTTGAATTTCTGGCCTAAACCCAACACACCTTCAGCTTTCTTTTATAATCTGCCGCAATCATGCAAATTAATCACTCCATACAAGAATTTAGCAGCATTGAGAAGAAAAAACAAAATCAACAGTTCCAACTGTTATCTGGAAAATGAAGAAACGTGAATTTTATTTGAATCAAGATTGCAACATTTCCTTTTATAAGGATTCATCCAATTATTGATCGTTAAATTATTGGTGAATACTACTCCTATATTTTTTCCAAAATAGTTCACAATACCTGGGCGATTACCAATTAAATTCAGAAGTGTATATATAGTGGTAAGCAATATCGCAATATCATATTTTTGGTAAAGGTTATCATATCAGCAATACTCTAATTGGACAACAGTTTATAGAATTATAAATACTAGTTTGTTTCATAATGTGAGTTTGCTCTGAGTATAATTTGACTGTAAGTTGTGTGCAGTTGCTTGTAGTTTCACCTCAGCACAAGTGACTCAGGAATCGAAAAAGGGCTGGGCGCTCAGGCCTGAGGTGTACGTTGGGCCTCCACATCTCCACCTTCATATTACTCCAAATCACCGGTAGTATCATGACTTTTAGTCTACTCATCACTGTGTAGCACGACGTTTTAATTTCATCACTCACCTGCTCATCTCATTAGTGAAGATTGGGAGGAACTTGAATGTTAAAGTGTCTTTGAATCTGAATGATTTAATGATCTTTAGACTCTGATATGTATTGTTACAACCTTTGTTTACTTAAGTTATGTTATAGATTAAACACCTATGAATACTGTGCTTTATGAGTCATAAGTGTAAACTGCAATTTTAGAACGTATTCACATTTCACATTATTATATGAATTCGATGCATGTACCAACCTCTACACAGCTTATTGGATATCTGTAACGGTCACAGTGAGCAAAAGACAAGGACACTAAACTCATGACAAGTCATCAGTCCATCATAGGCAATGTAAGGATATAAATATTTCATATATTTTGGGATTTCAGTATAGCCATGGCAATCCTGCAGACCAGTATAACAAGAATGGGAGACGTTAGTAGATGTTAGCTACTCTCCACTACCTGAACAGGACACTCAAGCTGTTTTGAATCTTCATGAATGAAAATGTGTGTAAAATGGAACAGTGAATGACAACTGTAAATTAAGAAAAACTAAGCCTGTTTTGATGATGTGATCATGAAAATCCTAACAGTTAAATCTAAAAGGCTTATCATCGACATACTCACACATGACTCTTAGTCAAAAGTCTGGACACACCTAGCACTACATAAATGTTGTCTTTATTCAAGAAAACACTACTTAAACTAATCCAAATAGTGCAAAGCAGAAGAATAGACATGTTAAAACTTTTTCACTAACACTCAATTTTGTATATATGTTTTTGCTCCCCCCTCCTAAAAAAGATGGTCAAAGTTAATTTTCTCCTTCTACTTAACCTAATCTGCTCAATTTCCGACAGTATTTTCCTGAACATCTTTGACAAATAAACAGGTCAACTGTGTTCACATCCAAAGACTGGCCCTGGTTGAAATCTTTTGGATCTGCGCAGTCCTTATCCTATTTTAGGACGAAAAGTTATTTCTATATGACTGCTACTGAACACAAACTATCTACACGACTACACTACACAACTACGCGAAGTGTCGATGCAAATTTCAACATAAAAAAAGGACACTTTGTAAATATCTTTAACTTTAACAATCTAAAGTGTCACATTTACCAGATTTCCAAGTGTTAGATAAAAGTGGAGTTTTGTTAAATTTAACAAATTGTAAATCAAGAGTCAAATTTTAAGAGGGTGACTAGGAAAACTGAACAATATACTGCTAATACACAATAATGTTTAAACCGTATAGAGTATACAATTTTTCACATTTTATTTGTCTTAATCAAGAAGTGTGCCTTTAAGTGGTCCAGAGACGTGTTGGACTGGATTCTGTGACATATGTGAATGTGGACGCTAACATTACCAGGTGAACGTGATTAAACTCTGAGGGCCTCGTCATTATTCATAGTTTCCTGACCCCAAACTATATAATTAATTGCTTGTAATGAATTTATAGCTCATAACACGTCTCGTTCGGCTATCTATATAACTGCTATTCAGTTATATAGATAGCCGAACGAGACGTGTTATGAGCTATAAACGAATATAATTGACTGAAAATAAATGTAAAGGTTATTCTTACCTGTTTCCAGAAAACGAAATATTCCCCGCGTGCCCCACTGAAAGGATCCACAGAGTAAAGAAGTGTCTCTCTAGCTAGCACTCTTGAACAGTGGCTTGATTGAAATGATTAAAGAGATATTTCAGCTTAAACCGGTTTTTCTGTGGAGGGCGAGGTTGCATCTCAAATTTAAGTTTGGTAAATTTTAATATTTTGTGTTCGACGCCAAAAGTTGTATTAATTCGAGGCTTCAGATATGTTCAGAATTATTCAGAAAATTCGGTTGTCTGCGTAAAAATAATTACAAAAAATGATTCAACAGACTCCTCGAGTACCTACAGTGTGGTGATATGTAGTGCCCTCTGCTGCCGCATTTGCAGATAGCACCCATTAGTCAAAGATGCGAGGGTTAGAAAGTAAGACTTTCTAAATAGTATTAAAAATGTCAAATTGACCTCGGTGTGTTTATCGAATAATTAGTAAAAGGTTTTAGAAAAAAATATGAGAAGAGCAGAATTTCGCAATGCAATGTCAACCAAGGGTATGACTAATTATAACCAAACAAATTGATACATGGTGGCTTTTAATTAACTTTTTTTTCTCTTTACTGTTTGTGTGTTTTCATTATCAATCAGCTACTTTAGTTTGCCAAAAGGTTATAACAATTGTACATTTTATCAACTTTTTTACAAATAAAAATAGTAACTAATGGTGAAAAACAATTTTAAGTGACTTAAAAATGACAATATTTTCAGCTTAATTTTTCTGATATACTGAGCAGTTGGAGTTGGAACAGCATTAGATACAGGACAAAACGAACCTGCACCCTTAGTCAAAGTCACAAGTTTATAAACATACATCTTATTAGCACTTTACATAGTATGTCTTGGTCAGCATCTCACAGATTTAAGCCGTACTTGTTTTCAATAATTTTAGTCAAGTATTTTGATGACTTAGTATCAGCTTCTGTCTGTTTGCTCTAGTTGACAAGTCAAAATGACCTCCTTTTTTCTGAAACATGCAGCAAAAGGGTTATTAGACAGAGTTAGGTGAGGGTCTATCATAAATCAAAGCATTATTAATAAAAGAAAGCAATTTGTTGTCAATTAATTGTCAAACTCAACAGAACATGAGTCTTGTTATTATTCATGTTAAAATGCAGATCTATATGGATATATCAATTGTGTCTTATTTGTCGCCATTCAAAACCAGTCAATAAAAAGGCAATTGTATCTCAACATGTTTGCAAAAAAAGGTTGTGTAATAACTTACACATCAACATTAAAATGATATTAATATACTAATTGTTAATGGCTTCATGTTCCGAAAGATCTAAAACCAAATGATGTCCAATGTTTTGTGCTGATGATTATTTGCTAGAATGACACTATTGTCAGCATCAAAGCAAAATGCTTATTTCTATTTTATTTTTTTTTATAAAAAAATGTGAATTGTGTACGTGTTTCACAGAAATGCACTTAGACAGAGGACTTGAGGGTACAATGAGCTTTTTAATAAAGCGGACAGATTCTAATGTTTGGGACTTCACATGTGGACAAAGGCTACTCAAATTCTGAAATCTCTTCACTTCATTTTGCACAGAATAAGCCAGAGAACCTATGTTACACAATAAAAGCCAATATCTTTACTTTAGTGAATGCAGAATACAAATTTTTACAACAATCTCTAGCATTATATCTTAAGTCATCCATAAAAAGTTCACTAGAATATGTATTGTATAATGAAGATAAAACAACACATTCAAGGGAAATATAATGTTGATAAACTTAAAAGTTCTCTCTCATGTTTTACTTTTTTTTTTACGTTTTACTTTTTTGAAACATCCGGTTTCAGTTATGGCAACAAAGTCCAGCTTGTGCCGCCAGACGGTTTGAGCATCCAAACCGCAAACAGCTTCTTGAAGTGAACTATTAACTACAAACAATTACCAAATACGTAATTCTGGTTTAAAAAAGCCACAAAGCAAAGCAGTGAACTCTTGCACGGCAAAGTGAAGAAAGTACACAACAAACAATATCCGTTTCCTCTTCATCCATTCCTTCCACATTCAACAGTTTGTGACGCTGCACTCCAAAGCATAGGATCAGCCTCCTCTTGAAGATCTCTCATGTATGTCTCCGGTGCACTTGCTGGGACCCCTGAAGTGAGGGTGATTTTGTTTTGATGAGGTTTGAAAGCAATGAGAGACCTCGTATTTGAATCTGAACACCTGCAACTCTTTGGAATAAGGCTCTAATTGTGCATGTAAGCAGAGAAACTCCCTGATTCCTAATCAAGCATTAATTTTGAGCGTGCACGTGGTCAAACTTCTGCATGTGTTTGACCCGCAGTGCTAAAGAACACTGAGCTGGCATTATTGCTTGTCTACCCTGAAGAGCTCTGATTGCCATTAGCTCTGAAACATTTCCACGGAGAAATGATTTACAGACGCTGAGGCGACAAAACTTGTTTAAGTGATAATCTAAAGCTATACTAGTCCTAAAAAGGGTTTGCATGGATAATAGTCATCTTATTACAATAATCTGTGTTTTACAATATTTAAAAGAGATAGTTCATCCCAAAATATGAGAATTCACCTGCCTTGACCAAGAGTGACCATTACGACATTATTAGTATAAAATGAAGCAAATAATTTGAAATCTACCATTAAATGTGTTAAAATAATCAATCTGAAATGCAATACCAACTAAAACAAAGAATGCAATAATATCCGCTGTTATTTTTTTAATTGATAAAAGAGGACAGTTCAATAAAATCAATTATTATTTATAAATTTTTTCAATACGAATATAAATTAATAAAACCTGTACAATGCCTGATGATTATGTTGCTGAAACAAAAACATGTACTATCAAATGCGAATGTTACCACAATGTTGTAAATAAATTGAAAAGAACATTTGCAAAAACTACACTTTGAACTAAATTAATAAATGTAATATTTTACCTGTAATTGAGCATATTTTAAAATTCAGATAGCTTGCATTTTATAAATGGTATATGTTTATGAAACAAAGTAAAGTTAAATATATAATTACTTATTTAAAAAATAAAACAATAAACAAAAAATGTATCTTAATAAGTGTGTGTTTGTAAAATGAAGACAAAGTTTATTGTCAATTTCTAAAAAAGGCAAAGAAAAATAAAAGTATACAGAAAAAAAAACAATCTGTACTCGTCTATGTAAAAACTCCATATTTCAAAAGTTTATAGGATATTCAAATATACCTACGTATGCATTGTAGTGCATCTGTGTGCAGAATACACTTATAAGTTCAGTACAATACTTTAGAGTGCTTCAGCAGGGCCAAATGACCATGAACATTTAAAATAATACCAGACAAAAAATTAAAACAGACAGTAGGCAAAACTCCTACTTTGGAATCTGATTGAAAACCATTGGTGAAAAAAGGTGGCCTTCAGGTCTGAGACCTAATTAGAGCTATTTGTTCTACGAATATTGGATGAAATTACTGCTATAAACTAAGTGCAGCAAGTTAATTATATTTTGTAAACGATTCTCTCTATGTTTTCTCTATCTGTGTTAAAGATAAGATAAATAAATATATACCAAAACATTTGCAACAATTTTTTTTCCATTTGGATATTTTTTTTTAACAATTGATATTCGTCTTTTATCTTGGTCTGAACTATCCCTGTATTATGCAAGCACTTAAGGACAAAAGCATTAACAGTCATTTTCTCACCGGCTCATAAAATAAATGAGCAACTGTAATATACCAGGCAGCATCGGGTGAGTAATGGGCATGTTTGAATAAAATATGCATGACTCTGAATTTTAGATAGAAGTGTGAGAATGTGGCTTTCTGTCTATGTGTGGGTTGGGGACTGCATAGATTCAATTCAGCTTATTGCCAGTTGCAGCGGTGCTCAAGAGGAGGGCATGTGCACGCAGAGAATACAGAAGAGATCTCGAGATGGAAGCCTGCAATGGCAAACTCCAACATACAAACTTTTTGTGCAATCCAGTAGAGCGATCAAGTCCAAGTGTGTTTGCATTGTCTAGTAATTCCATGTTAGCTGCTGAATCCCCTGAGGGACACTGAGGTGTGATGCAAGCTGAGGCCAAACACATGTGAGCGCAGAGAGTCACAAGACTCCAGAGAGAGCTACAGCACCCCCTCTTGTCCAGCAAATATAGATCTTGCCTTCTTTATGTGTCTCTTTTACATCTGCAGATGAGCCAATTCACAAAATAACTGCAAAGGTGTTCTGTACACAGTTCGCGTCATGGTGAATCAAAGCTGAGTTCTGTACAGTATTCAGGAAAATTGTGTGTCTAGTACTGAGTGCGGATGGATGGTGCATCTAAGCGGCGATGAGTTAAAGAAGGCAGTGTATTCAGCAGCTGCAAGCTCAGAGTTGAGCACGATGACTTTCCAAAACTAAATAAAGACTGCTGAGCTCCAATCAGACAGCTCAGATGTCTTCTGGACAGACATTCACCACTATTAAAGGGTAAACGACCCGAAAGATGACCTTCTCCAAATGTAAAACCACTTTGATGATTACCGCTAAGAGCCTGAATTGAAGAAAGTACAGTATAGTTAACAAAATAGTAAATATTAACCAGTGAATACTCTACTTGAACAGGATCTCGCCTTGTAAACTTGGCAGTAATCCACAAAAATATACCTTTATCTTGAATCTGGTGAAGGTACAATACATACGTACGCACACCGAAGTGATATATATTAAAGTCGCTATGTACATAAACGAAAAAACGAGGTTTGGCTCAAATCTAATTTACAAACAGAACAGCAAGTGTTCATGGCTTTAGATATCATTTCAAGATCTGCTTTGCATGTTAATTGTGTCCGCTGCTTGTAACCACGAACAAAGTGACAGAATTAGTATTAAACAATGCTGAGAATTCTCACCCTACAGTACGAAACACGGAGGCTTTGGCTTGTGTTACCGTTGAGTTGTTGGAGCTGCATGAATGTACATTGACTTTCGTCTCTAAATTGGCTGCTCTACTGTTTTGTCTTGCCTTTAAAAAAAAAAAAAACGAGAATCCTAAAATGATTTGAAATTGTATTAGATGAATTTAGAGACATTTTCCTTTCACTTAATGTCTTAAAAAGGGCATTCCCTCATAAATTGAAGCCAAATCAAATCATTAAATAGCTTTAAATAAATTAATATGTGACTTCATATAAGGGCAAGTGCAGAAAAGGATTGTTTAACACACGAGCCTGACAGGCAAAAGCCTTCAGACAGAAAGCTGCCCCTAAACTTTCTTTGATTGCAAATTCAACAGCAAAAACAGCTAAAAAGTGTCAAACGGCACCAGTGAGGATGAAAAATTGACCAAAATCTTGTCTTCATACATTAGGCCTATACACAACGCAGTACCTGATAACACCTGCTTTATTTCTTTTTTGTGAGTACACCCTTGATTCTGACTGCCCGACTCTACAATTCTCTCTTCCCTCGTCTGCAGAATTTTGATATGTCTCTTCTTTCCCTGTTCATATACTTACAAAAAAGTGAAATGAGGTTAATTTAACAATAGAATAATAACCATGAGCCTCCCTGCTCGACACCTCTCTTGAGCTCTGGCTGTGCTGTTTGGGAAAGCTCTATGTGACCCATGATTCCATGCGCATGCGCTTGACCGAGGGGCTTTCTCTCTCTTCGACCCCAGAGCCTGGGGGTCGAGCCAGCCCCAGCGGGGAGTGGAAATCAGGCCGATGATCCTCTCGGTCGCTCCCGTCGTATGAGGAGCAGGAGGAGCTGAGGCTGTCGACGGGCGAGCGGCCCATGTCGGGACGGCCAGAGGGCGGCTGCTGTTGCTGGTGCTGCTGCTGATGGGACGGGAAGCCAGAGGGGGTGACTCGCTCACGTGGTGGAGAAATGGGCTCTGATTTAATGTTGACATTCTGGCTGGTGTTGATGGAGAGAGTCGAGCCCTGAGGTAAGTGACCGCCACCACTGAAAAAGAAAGATAAATATTGTAAAGTCACAAGAATGAGAACAGCAATGTTGTCACTATAACGGGAAACAAACAAACAAACTTGTGTTTTTACCCACTAACAATAATAATTTCAAGATTAAAAAACAAAGTTTTACTTTAAGATCACTTTTAGAAGGATATTCATGTTTATAAACTTTAGATTTGATTAGTTTATTGCTGTGAACGCTATTCAAGTTGATGATCTCTTGATGTTAGTTAGTCATGAGACTGTAAGCTGGCAAAATGCAGCATTTTTCAATGAAACCATTTTATATATATTTTCCAAACTTTTCTGTACCTCATAGCAATACTTTTTTTTTAATAAATCCTGATATCTTTGAATGAAGTTGGAAATGGAGCAGTCAATCATCCTAAGACATCCTGTTTGTAGTTGATTAGTCAATTGCTAAGCTCACTGATTAGCCATAAAGCAACACAACCATCTCAACTACTTTCTGGTCATTTTTCTTTTAAACAAAATCATTTCAAAGTTGACAAGCCACCACACATTCAGCATAACGACTGGCTCTCTATCAATGGTCTAAATTGTTCTATGTGGGATTATTTCTGTTTCCTTTGTTATGGAGAGTTTGGTCTTTATTACGTACCACTTCTCGTTTATTGAAATAAATGGTGAAGTGAACTATAACTAACTATTGTTAAGTGAAAAAGACTTAAATCTTTTATAATTCTTATAATCCCCAAACTGTTGTGTAGATTACCAGTCGTGTGGCGAAATGAAAACTTTCCCACATGACTGGTAATCAACACTTAATATTGCATGTTGAACTAAAAATTATTTCAATTGTTTTAGACTTAAAAGTATTCAAAGCTAAACGTCCCTTTCTGTTTGATTTCAAGAGTGAGACTTTCAAAAAAGCGCTCATCACAACTAAACATCTGCATTCACTAAGCAGAAATAAAATGAAATAAATAAAATGGTTTTATTTGTTGAATGCACACAGTCACTTAGGTCAGCTGACAAGGGCATGTCAGCTGCTTCTAAACTAAAATCCCAAAGTGACAGGGCTGTGGAAGTTATAGCAGCACCTAATTTTTGTCCGACACATCAATTATGATCTATGATCAATACATTTCAAGTATTGTTGAGCTGAGTGTATGTTTTGCCATCTGTACGCCCTTTTTTAAATATTGCTCTTTAAAATAGCTCGCTGTGTGAAATGCTTTGCTTTAAATGCTTTAAATATAAATTATTTGTTTCTTTCCTTTAAATCAGTCAACAGAGCCCAGAGCGAGATGCTAGCAACACCGACCACTGTGGGCTCAAAACCATAGCAAAACATTACTATAAATTATACACACAGAAATGCTGTAAGCTGAAATCATTGCTAAGCTCAGTTCATCACCATAGATAACATGTGATGTTAAACTAGAGGTCCATTAACGTTATCTCAGCCTCCATCTGTTTACGTAGTGGTGCTTACAGCAATAGCAGCACTTGAATCATTTCAGAGGCTGGATTCTAATCAGATCAGGCCTGGCAGAACGTGACACAAACCGTTTACTAATGCTTTCATTACCACAAACTCTCCACTTTCATGAAAGCTTTCATTCACTGGCTCTCAAAACAAATACTTTTAGATCCTTTTTTGGATGCTTTTACTGTCTATGAATCAAAGCTCGTGTTAATGCAGTAAAATGTTATAGATCTTTAAGAATATGAATGAGCAACATAGTGGTCGAGCTTCGCAGTACTTCAATGTTATCAATTAATTCATGTTTCTGCCACATTTCCATGGCAGTAGAGTTTATATATTTTCAAATGAAAACACAGGACTTCAACAGAAAAGAAAATATTATGGGATAGGCCTAAAAAACAACAACTCTCTAATTGCTTTAAACAGGTTTACAACACAGCTGTAGTCTGCAGTTTCTTTGAGCCAATGTTAGCAATTATGACACTGATGAACACTGAGGTTTTAGTGTGCAAGATAAAGATATCGATCAATTAATAAGAGAAAAGGAAAATGACAAAGAAACAAAGTTATAAAGCTTTTTTAAAGATTTGTTTTGTTCTTGTTCTCATTGCAGGCTGTAGCTTAGCAAAGTTGTAGAACTGATGTTAGTTTAATGAGTGAGTCTCTGAACAATTTTAACCATAGTATCTATTGGGGTAAAAGTAACGTATAGAACAAATGGACAGTTTAATAGGGCCTCCCACTAGTGACCGGAAATGAAGTGGATTTAACATTCAATGTCATCTGCCATTCAAAGTATATTCAATGCTACCTGCCATTCAAAGGACCTGATTTCATTTGAAAAGAGATAAACAGATACTCTGAAGTGTTTGCTTTTGGAACATCAGCAAAGGAAAACAGCAGCATGCATGGGTAAAACAAACAAACTCTACTGAGAAAGGTGTCCAACCAGGAATCAATCAATCGAGAAACCTATTAGTTATCGCTCTATTAATCCAAATACTTTTTATTTAATTATTAACAAAACACGTAAACCTGTATGTTAGGGTTATATGTCATGAAGCTTAAAATAGTCAACTTTCCACATGGCTTTACACATCCACCCATTACTTAGCAAGCCTAATGTATGTGTTCAAGTGAGTGAGAGAGAGATGGCACAGATCCATGTTACTCACACTAGAGAGCTGAGAGCTGCCTGGCCCAGTTGATGCTGTTGCCATGCCGACACTGAGCCTATGGAGAGCCCTGGAGAGCCAAAACCTTGCAGAGAGGAGAGCTCAGCGCTGCTCAGGGAGTATTCTACAGCAATACAACATGACAACAATCAACCAGAGAGCTTGGGGTCATCCTATGCACTCACACAGCCAAGACTTTCCTATATTCTCCTCAAATGTTCTTATCGAGTCATGATTTGCTGTGTTTTGTTCATGTTTTACTAGCGTCAATAACTTAAAATAAATCAAAGATACAAGAAATAAAGATATATTTTTAAGATATTAAATATATTGTGTTTTTGTACTCACCAGAGTTGTAGGCAGTAGGCATGCCTGAGTACACCAGACCTTGAGATGGCAAACTCGGGGTGGTGACCGAGACGACTGGGGTGGCCAGAGGCTGAGTTGACTGCGAACTGCTTATCCTCTGGGTGTTCTGTATGCGGAGAAAGATGCACTGATTAATGCAGCAAACAATCAGGTGTATTCCGCCCATCCATTAGAACCAAAAACATCACAAGTGTGTTGTTTGTAGATTGATTTTTCTGTTACACCACTGTGTTCCACTAAGAGGCGCTGCAGGTTTATTTTAGATAAAATGTTTCAGTTTCATTGCTTTATTTCAAAGGCTCTTCGACAACACAATAAAGGATCATATAAACTACAATACACTTTGAAGTGCCTTGTAAACATGGCATTATTGGCTATAAATTTTGCCTGTTCAGAAAGCTCACACTAACCTTTATTACTGGAATTTGGAGAAATTACACCCAAACACTTAAACAAAACTACAAAACTAAATGAATAAAGGTTTTAATTGGATACTTTCATTTGCTATGAACAGTAACTTTCCTGTATGAAGGCCTCTTAAAAGAAAAGCTTTTCTTTTGATTTTTTTTTCATCAACCAAGGATGTGAAATATCTTCATCAATATGAGCAGCAGAAACCTTTTTTTTTTTTTGCGTGTTCTTGTAAAGAAACTACCTTGACATCATAAGCATGAGTCTTAAAAGACTCCCATTTAAAGATAGACTGTGTATCATTTTGTATTATCTCTCCCAGTAATAATAGAAACCATTGTTTGTGTAACCACCATTCCAAGGTTGAGAATGTACTTGTGATGTAAAAGCTAGTTATTAATGCTTTAGGTGCTAGGTGACACCATATGACATGATATACAATGACACAATCAAAAGTAACCAGACATAGGAAATGTGTTAGCGTAAAACTCAAAGTGTACTTATCACTGAAAATGTCTACATACATAAAAAAATGTTACTTAATATGCTTAAAACTGCTCATTAGTTTCACAAACCCCAAGCATATGTCAGATAAAATATAACAATAAATTATATTTTGTGTTTGAAAGTTTTAGGTGTCTATGAACACAAAGCCATGGATTAACTGTTACTTTACAAGTTTACTTTAAAGTAATGAAAAATGTAATAAAAACAAGGAAACCTAATCTTTAAATCTTAAAAATTCCTGAAAATAAACACAAAAAATTATGAGAAAACCAGAAGCAAGAAAAAAACAACTCCCACAATTTCACAGTTGTTTGTATTTGAACCAAAGATTTTCTGATGGGGATTCAATTCAAACTCTGCTCTCCTCCTTCAACTTGTAAAGTATTAGAGCATTGCACTATTTGTACATATGATCCAAGTGTTTATCCGACATTTACAGGTGAATAAGTGTGGCATGCAAACATGCACATACACACAGAAGCACACTCAATGCATTCTGCCGCAAAAAATAACATTCGTTTGTTTAATTAAATAGCAGGCAATGAATTTTTAAACCACTCTGGCTACATTTTGAAAATAAATACCTAGAAGTAATATTACTATCAGATGCAGAATTGCATTTTTACTAATTATAGCACTATGGTAGATTGATAAGTTGAAAAAACTTCTGCTAGCAAACTGAGTTAGACTTTGTCTGAGTAACAAATTGCAAATTGTCTCTCCCCTTCTGAAAATTGCTTTGTACAAAAGCGTCTGCTAAATGCATAAATGTAATGTAAATGTAAATACAGTGGGGTAGGGGTTTAGGCCTACAATTAAACAGTAGATGAAACCCCTATGTATACAATTTCTTATATTTAGCAGTTTTTTTAATGGAAATATATTTAATATTTAATCAGCAAAAACAATGAATAGAAATTATCCATTAAGTTTAGCAGCTTCTTGATCCTTGATTATATAGGCCGTTATTTAAAGTAAGCATGCTCCTAAGCATATCTAATAAAAGCTTTTTTAAAACGAAGATATGTGTGATTTGTAGTTAGTTCAATATTTATTGGAAGTTTCTTGTTAATCTGTTGCAAAATCAAAAAAATGTTTCTTAATCAAAAAGTGTCTTCATTCAAGTAAAAAGGAGGTATAACTCTAATATTGTTTTCTCAAAATAGACAAAAAACTAAAACATTTTTTGATCAAATGCTACAAAACGAAGGTTAAGTTTTGCTAGCAAAAAGCATGCTCTGTGAGAGTTTAGCTTTCCTCTCAAAATGACGACATCATTTTGGACTCCGCTCCATTGTAACAACACATCACATGTAACAGTATCCAAAAAGCACACAAGAGGATAAGAATTTGGTTATTATTCAAAAGCGTAGACAGCAATAACCTGTTTTATGTGTTTTGTGTTTCCAACGCTCTGCTTTGATTATTCCAAGCTTTTATGTTGTTTCAAAGTGAAAAAGAACACTGGGTTTATTGGGGAAGTGAATAATTGCCTTTCTGTGGATCCATTTTTTTCTTTGAAACACCCACATCACTTCTTTTAGCACATACATAATCATTTCTGAACATTCTGTGATTCGTTTAAACTTCCTTAAAAAGGCCCAAACATGCAAGGTGAGTCACACACAGACACAATGCAGACCAGTCCTGCAAACGGCTTTGGTGAGTTCTGCCTGTTTATGTTGGGCTTTGTAAATCTCCATTTCAAGCAGTGAAAGCATTATGTTAACTTAAATGTGAATCTGATGGTTAAGAAAAAACGAATAACTATCACTAGGGCTGGGCGATATCACCAAATAATATTTCACGATATATAAATATATAAATGTTTTCATATCTGTCAGTACCGATAATTGTCACAATATGGTCCCGTTTTTAGTTCTTGTACAAATAAAAGCACGTTTTTCACTTAAATGATAGTGAAACACGACAGTTTCAGATAAATTGTAAAAAAAAATTTACATTACATTATTTATTAAGTTAACGACATCCATTAATCCTCATATATTGAAACATTTTGAACAATTTCACTTTTTTAAGCAATTAATTTTTACTTCACGCTGAACTTTCTCTCTCCTCTGTTTTCTAAGTTTTAATGAGAAAGAATTATATCTGAGCTCAACAGAGTATGCTGCTGTTCTAAAGAAACTTAAAGAACAAAAATGTTTACACTTCAAATAAATCTCTTTTAAAGATTTATATATTTTTAAAATCAGCCCCAGAGTGGTAGATATACAGAGTGGTGTCAGTGCTTCCAACAGTGTTTCCAACAATGATCTCTGGAGCAGACATCACTCTGTAAATTAATCACTCCGACCACCATGAGTTTTTCTTCTGACATGAGCACAAGTCTAGATTGGCTAAAAACAACAACGGTCAACAAACTAAACCAATCAGAAGCATCAGTTGTCGCCTTCTCAAAGAATGGCTTCTGATTGGTCTTCCCAATGATTACATCATATAGCCGAGAATTTCCCCAGACAGGTAAAAACAACAAATGGACAAAAGAAATATTTAATTTTACCACAAAACAAGCTATAATCACTGAGCAAGAATAGTATAAGTGTTTTATCTCACGCGACTATTTAGATCCTATTAACACAATCGAACGCACAGGACACTGAAGTTCCGTTAGCAACATGCTGTTCCCATATCTACTCTATACTGCTGTATTCTATATAGCCTTATTGAGAAAATGTATATTATAATTATCTATATCCAATTATCGCCCAGCCCTATCACACAGAGAATATCGGTTTTCCGAAGCAATCAGTCAACTCACCAGCACAAACTCTTCCTCCTCTGACTGTTCCAAACAGAAAATAGAAGATGAAGCCATTGTTACTAAGACAGGTGGCAAACCCTTGCTCAGCAGGGTCAAGCCACCCATCTCAACTTTTACACTAATGTATTCAAATCTACAGACTGAAGCGTGAAGAGAACGCTGCCTCAGGTTACTTGCAACACAACTGGAAATTCAAATTCAGAGTCATATTCAAATGTAAAGTCAAATTTGTTGGCACTACATACACAACGATTTCAGTCCCTTTGGCCATGTGGTGTTTCCAACACAGCAATTAGGTAAATGCAAGACAAATTGCCATGGAAAATCCTAAACAAAAGAATTAATTGTGAAGTATTGGAGAAAAACAGACTCGTCTTCATCCTTAGAAGGGAACAATCATTGAGGAGCTTGACCTCACAGCTAAGATGTGCTTAACCTTTCACCTCAGACACTCATCTATACATGAGCCCATGTGTCCAATAACTCCATCAATCATCTTGCTTTCATTGACAAAGTCATCCACTTGCTCTAATTGATTGTCTTCAAGAGAGCCAAAGTAAACACTGCTTAAATTAGAGACAGAGCATTGAGCTGAAATGCTGTGGTAATATAAGAGCTCTTTTAAAAATGATCCCTATTAGACTCAACTTCAAAAAAGCATTATAAAGAAATGTATAAAGAATGAGCATTTTTGGCTGGCTCAATATTTTATTGCAAATGTTAAAGAATTGTAAAGTTGTCTGAATTCATTTTAAATCATTAGTTTCTAATAAGTTACAATTAAAGATGCATTTAAAATTGTCACAACATTTAATTACAAATAAATTAGCTTTAAACAAACAAAAAATGTAATTGTTTTTAATGAGTGCACTAATAGATAAAAATAATGATGCACTGATACAAATTTTCACTTTCCAATCCGATTCCTTTTCTAAAGATTGCCAGTCTCTTTAATTTTCAGTAATAACCCATTGTTAGTTATGATAGGTTCTTGTTATTATTTATTTCATCTTCATATTTTTTTATTAGTTTTTATATTTATCTTTTAAAGAAGTTTGTTAAATATTCCAGGTAAAAAATAAATAAATAAATAAATCTAGCACCTTGCAAGATGAAAAACCAGGTATGTTTCCCTGATACCAGATCCCTGAATAATGCTTGGATCAGACCATATACCAGTTCAAAATACCAGGTTGGTGCTTGAAAATATACACATCTTTATTGCATTTTACTGTGTATTATTTGAAATTGAATGTATTGATAGCTGTGAAAATGAACTCACCCAAACAATATCTGATCGTTCATTTCACAGAAAAGTTTATGATGACAAAAAGAATGTGTTATTTTCTGACAGAAAGCTCAATAATATTAATAATTTACTTACACGTATTTAAAAACTTGAGTTGTATTTTGAGGAACTGTGTGTACAAAGTAATAGAATATTAATCAGAAATAACTTAGAATATTGTCAAATAAATAGCAGTCAAGTTGTATTTCTATATCAGCCAAGTCCAAATTTTTCCACACTTGTTCTGAAACACACTTATTAATTCTTTGGAAAGAGTAAACTAGAATAGCAGTTTTTAATAATTTTTTTTAGTAAAAACAATGAAATGTAGAGCTTTTAAATAAATGAAAATACATTTGATAATACATTTACAATTTATTGATAATACATTTTGACTGTTACGGTGTTATGGTTGCTCTGAATTATCCTCAATTCTATATTCATGCTCTTAAAAATGGGGGAAAAAAATAATGACCATTATTTATGTGCAATATTATAATCTTTAGTGTAAATTTTCCAAGAACATTTAACACATGTCATCAACTTTACAGTTAATTTTGCATTCAATAAACCACACATTTGTATATGTGTGATGCCAAGTTAATAACTTACATATAACTTAATTAAGTATGGAAAGTAAAAAAACATCAAATAACACTTTTTAATAACAAATAACATTTTTATTACAATCTAGAATAATGTGAAAAGTTGTAAAGTACTAAAGTGTCTGAGCTTCCCTCTCAATTGTGCAGAGCCAATGCTGTCTTAATACCAGCACTCAATCAATAACTGTAGGAAGACACGACAAGGGCGACAAGATATTATCTGGCTCACACTCTGAGCTTCTGATTAAGCCTTCATCCCCACTCTGTCACACTGCGATGTGATTAATTTAATACCATTATGTTCTAATGACAGCCTGTCTGCAGCCACACTCAGAGGGTCTGCTTTGGTTTGTCTGTCTTCTGCATTTCGTGCACACACACTAACTAGAATGCAAATCTTCCTGCTGAATAATGCTCTGGGCATGGGTTCTTACTATTGAAGGCTTCACAAAAATGGCATGAGAAAATGGCTTTCATTAATGTTGTGTAACATACTCTACTGCTTCCAGATGTTTGGGGGCAATCCATACAACTGCATATATTCATAAAGTTATACAGAGCTAAAAATCCGTAAGGGAAACGGCATTGATGTCTCTCTTCGTATTGTTAGATGTTTTTGTACATTGAAGCCCTGTTCTACAAATATGACTATGGAGAAAGAAATGTTGTAAATTAAATTTAAAAAGTGGGGTTGAGCCAAGAACCGTGAACAACCGACCAGAGCTGGGGACGTGAGTGACAAATTAGTTATTTCATGAGTCTCAAATCTGCACTGAGTAGCTGTGACGGTTTAAAAAAGAAGAGATGGGATTGTAAAATGAGAGATTACTAGGCCTGGATTAATAGATGTATGTTCCTTATGTACTTATTTGTTACTGTTACATGAGAACCAGTTCCAGCTGTAACAAGGAATTCATAGCTTTTTGTTCAAAATTGTTTCAATAGTATAAAACGAGTTGCTGAGTTATTAAATTCAGTCATGTGTTGATTGAGACTTGTCAATTGGAAATGTATTATTTTAGGGGTGCAGTGATCTGATTTTTAGAAATTGGAAGTAATAACAAAAAAGTAATCCAATCTATTTTGTGGTTTTTATCTTTGTTTAAAATGTTATGTACTGCTTTGCAGCACCTGGCTGGCTGGGTTGTGAAGAGAGTGGTTTCCATGTAAACAGTACAGTGATAATCTATGCAGAAAGAATTGTAAAGCTACATTGTCGAGCCAAAAAAATAAAAAAATAAAATTGGCTGTTATCGTGTGCCAGAAACTTCTGTAAGTTTATGCAACTATAGGCATTGGGGAGTTCATCAAGTTAGATTTCAACGGTCATCATGACGTCTAGGTGATGTGGGAGAAAACGTATTCTCTGAGAAAAGTGATTTGTTTTTAAACGTGAAAAAAAAAAATGCTAAAGCTGCATTATACTTTGCAGAGACGGCTAAGGCTTTGTGTATCTTGACTTTAGTTGTACACTTCATATCAATACTTTATCTTTCACACAACACAGCATAAATCTGACATGTTAATTAATTTTTACTGCTCCCTGTGGAAATCTTTTGTGTTATTTATTATAATAAAATATATTTTAAAACACAGTATTAACAACATTGTATTTATTAAGTAAAGTAAAAATATGTGTTAATGTTTATCAACAATAAACCTATATGCTAATTTTAAATAGTTTTAAATAAAGCCGTAAAATGTGCAAACTAATATATGTTTAATTTGTACATAACTTATTGCAATGCTTTATTAGCATTTTCATGTAAATAACCATTCTCCGAAATAAGTATAAACAGTGTTTTAATTCATTAAACAATGACGTTCACTAGGTTATGCTCAGCAAATTTTATTTAATGTCTCTGGAAACATCAGAGTTAAATCCAATCCAATTAAAGTTGTTAATGTTGAAAATGAAAAAAATATTTAGTTTTAACAAAACAGCTCTAAATCATGTGTTATTTTAAATAGATCAGCTGGACTACAGTAGATAATTTATTATGAACACTACGAACATAGTTCTGATCAATGTGGCAGGAAATTACCGGATTGGGTGGATATCAGAAAATGTTGATATCAGATTGGACCATGAAAAAATTTTATCGGGCCACCCTTATTAAAGATACATATGGACTTAATTCTTTATATAAATTACTAATACAACAAAAATACAATATACCCCAAAACAACTATGGCTAAAAGAAACAACCTGAGGAAATTCAACATTAAAAATAATTATAGAGCATATTCAAATGTTATAATAATAATGTTCCTTTTCCTCCTGGTATTTTATAGTTTAGTGATGAATGAGGCTGACAGTCGAGTGTAGCCTCAGGGTCTGAATGTGGCCAGAGCTCCTTAATTATACTCATTTGAGAGGCCCTCTAATTTGAAAATTAATAATAGAAAGAGTGAAGTTACCTTGATATCTATGCTCTGATGGCTGGGTAACGGACCCTGTTATTTCGATGACTACTCAAACCCAAGCCTGAGCTCATCACAAACACTGATTCACAGCATCTTCTGGAACTACATTTTCTCAAACTCACCAGGGGTGGCATCATGCCTTTGCTGGATGGTGGGATGACAACTCTCAAGTCTGGCTTACGGCTTCCAATTGCCATGTTGCCCCCTGGTGGTGGCGGTGACTTTGCAGACATGACTTTACCCAGTCCATTCCCACTGTGGGTACCCAGAAGCCCCGGTGAGCCCCTTGGGTTAACAAAGCCATTTCCTGCAGACACACACAAGGGTACAAAGCATCATGGGATTGCGCTCTAATCGACCAATACACAATAGCTCTCAGTTGATTGGACGGCATGGCATTTCCCAGCTGCAACTGTCGCATCTAATAGCACGCAACGTTAAATGTTCCCAACCCTCTGGGAAAGTTCTAATAAGGCTGTGGTAATTATCCTGCACATTTACAAAAATAAAACAAGAGCTGAAATTGATGATCCTTTAGTCTGACTAGTGTACAATAGTGTCAAAGCTGTCTATGTGTCCCAGGATGAGGAAAGCAATTCAGTTTAACAAATGTAGTGTGACTTGAGCTCTTTAAGAAGGAATGGCTAAAGTCATTAAAACTGAATGCAGCCATTTGCAGCTATCAAAGGCAATTAAAGTGCCATTTTACTGAAGAAATTAGTAAAAACTTTAGTGGGGTGTCAATAAAATGGGTGCAACTGCTGTTCTTTCAAAAATTTCTCATTGAGCCTGCAAATAAAAACCCAAAAACACAAAAGCAAGGGGAGCAAAATCACCAAATGTCAGTATCAACGGAGTATCAACAAACTCTGAAAGTTTGTGAATGTTGTCATCACACAAGAACGAAACAAGATAATCCATCAAGTCTACACCAGACTGACCTCGCACCAGTATACTATATACATATGTAGTGGGTTTCTGTTTTCATGAGAATGGCAGCGCTGTACAAAGATGTCTTTCTACCATCTGCTGGCCCACATTGTTAGCAAGTTCCTTCACACAACCATCTCAAACATTTTATAACAATCAGGGGTCATCTACCCTCACAATGAGTAACCTCCAAAGACAAACACAGGAATTACGATTGGCCGTGGTTCAAACACACAAAAAAACACAATCACCTTGAGGTCTGTATTAGAATGTTTTCTCTGGTAAGTATCAAAATGCTGAGCAACTGCACAAAAAAAACACAAGACAAACAAGTGCAATGCCTTCTAGTTTGGAAGAAAAAAAGGCCTGTTTCATTTCTGTTTGCTGTAATAGAGAATACACCAAAGTGCAATCTCATTCTTGCATGTTTTTCATCCACATCAGCTTGATTAAATGTTAGTCATGGGGCTTTTTTCTGCCCCCACCCAAAGCTCATTTCCTTTGGAGGCTTTCTGTTGGGACAGTAGCAGAGAAGGCCATCGTTAGAGAGGAAGCAGAATAATGGCATTACAGAGTATCTCTCTGTCTTTTTAATTATAGTGGGATTTTTTTTTTTACTTTTTAAACTTAAGCCAACTCTCCTCAAATAAAATTGATGTGAACCATAAGTGAACTAAAATATAATTCTGTGTAGCAACAGATAATACACAACTTCCTAAGCATTTATGTGTCAAGTAATTCAATGTATTAACATGTTAAAATGTACCATTTCTTGTTGCTCTTTCCACATACATGAGCACATAAAAATAATAAACCTCTCAAAGCTTCAGAGTTGTTTAAGTTTTACCCATGTTAATGTAATCAATGCAAGACAAACCAGAGAGTGGTTGTGAATGAAGGGAGTTAGATTTTAAAAATAACCTGCGACAAATGCAATTAGAAGAATCAATTTTACTTTTTCACAATTGTTATGTATGTTTTAAGGTTGTAAAACTCCTCACTACACACAGGCATTAGTATTTTCACACACATGGACGATGAGTTACTTTTTTGTAAATTAGATTTTTTTGTACTTTCCCTAACCCCAACTAAACCAACCATCTCTTACACCCAAGTCAGTCGATATTCAAACAAGAGCTCTGTCTCCTCAAATTTGGCTCTGGAGCAAGTACCACTAGGTACACAATGCACTGTGCAAAAAATATATAATGCAAAATCAGAAACAAAACAACCCATTAAACAGTGAGGCCACAAAAGATTAACTGCAATATAGCAATGAATCCCTGTAGCTTGGTTTTCAGCCCCACCCACTCTGTGACAACCCCTAATAACTTTATTTGAAATTATGTGAAAGTTGGTAAGAGTTTGAAAGAACACAGTCATTTCCTATGTAAAATATGCAGCAGTATTTAAAAAAGGCACAATTCAGCATTGGATTTTTTTCAGAGGTTGATCAGAAGATTATGAAAATCCTTGAGTAACATGCTAAGGTATCATAGTGTAACAAAATTTACATAAATGTTACGACCTCTGTGTCGAGTTGTTTAATCGTTAATTTAGTCATATTTCACAACCAACCATTACATCATCTCAAAATGTTTTTTTTTAACCATCATCATGTGATCACTGATTGTTCTGAGAGTAGCGAATGAATACTTCTGAAGATCAACCTACAATCCCAATCTTTATCTTACAGTAAGATAAGTTGCTATTTTCTTCTATGTTTTTTTGGTGTCATTTTAAACTGTGTTTTCTAAATGCCTGGACCTCTGTACACAGTAAAATGTGTGAAAATACAGTTTACTACCCCATTAAATATACCATATCATTTTGTTGTCTTTTGCCCAATAATAATAATCCTACATATTGTAAAAAATCGTATTGTATCAAAACCCTCCTTCCGATTGTGAAAACACCACTGGTATTACCAGCTATGTCTTCCACTACAGTAAATCTAAAAAAAAAATACTGCAAACACAGTATATGATGAATGAACTTGAGTGTGTGGATCTAAACTGAGTGGGAATAACATATTTTGTAACTACAGTAAAAACCAGCAGCAGTAAATTACTCTGATAACCATCAAAAGGAGATGAAATCATTTAGCCGAAATGTACCCGTGAAAAGGAGCTTGTTCTCAAAAAGGCATAATGTGTAACTGAGGCCCAACTGAGACATAAGCTGCTCTGATTCTGAGCTGTAAGCAGCTCCCCATCCCCCTTGCTCTTGAAACGGCCATGTGCTAGACCCACATTGAATCCTCTCATAGGCAGCAGATTGAACCCAACAACACATAATTGCAAATGAACTAAGACTACAGAAGAGTAACGTCTTATTACAGCCCTGTCTTGTACAATGATGTGCACTCTCATGAAAATAAGTCCCTCGTTCAGCTCTGAGTAGTGCATGATCCTAAGGGAGCCTGGTTACACTATGACCCGCTTTTACAAAACAAATCATGCATTTCGTTTCAGAGAAAGGCTGTTTTGATAAAAGGAACAGATATATCCTCATAATTTACAAGTCATCATTACCTTGAGCAGTATGATGTCTTCAAAGTGGCAGAGAAGTGTATGCAAGAATGAGAAAAGGCTAATGGATTTCAGAATCAAAGCTTAACTTCCCTAATAGATTAAGAGGAGCAGAGTCCAAATTCTAATTATAGTCATAATTAATGAGGCTGAACAGTACCTCTATAGCAGCCGCAGCCATATTGTTTTGGCTCCGGAAATCGTGCACAGGAACAATGTGAGCTGGGAAAGCAGATCCAACTGATGGTGCCAAAGAGTCCAATTCATATTTTACTTGGAAAGCTCTTTTGTTCAAAAATAAACATCACAAAGCCTCCATGATCATGGATGACCTCAAAATATTTGACGAACCTGGAATACACCATGTATGATTTCTCCATAAACACTCTTTAAATACAAAAACAGACCTCGTAATTGTTCCTTAGCAGCTTACAAACCTTTACTATTAATGAATATAGCATCTTCTAGGAGCGTTCCATAATGAAAATGTTCCTGAACAGCAAAAAAAAAAAAAAAAGCACATCCATGCAGGCTGTGACATTCAATAAACAGATATTCGATCCCCACATCGACGGGCTCAGTCAACTGTTAATTGGTGCTCATCAAAGCACAACTGATATATTTCTGGAAGCATTATATTTGCATCGTTACCTCTTTGTGCTCAATCAGATAATATGAACTTCATCATAATCTGTAAAGCCGTGAGCTTGCTCTTGCCAGCATGAACAAGGTGTCTTTAACACATCGACTTGTAGTGTCAAATTTATTGCAGTGCACTAATTGAATGTGTGGGATCTGCTCCGCTAATGCATGAGCCCCACATCTGTGATCCCATGATAAAATCACATGTGAGTTTGCAGGTCTTCACATTGTTTCACTTTCAATTAAATTACGACAGTTGCAAAAGCAGCCACTTTGTTGCTGATTGATTGCACAGAAAATATGTCTGTTTAGCTATTTAAGACTTGACACGCCACTATTATTAGAAAACATAAGGTTTTAGAGTGTTGAGTACTTTACCAGTAATCCACATAAGAACGACTTCAGAAGTGGTGCCGTTAAGATGATGATCAAAGATCTTTAGCATCAAAGGCAACTCTGCACAAAGCATCAAGGAGTAGTTTACCTTTCGCATTTGCTGCCTCTTCAGTCCTAAGTGCTTCATCTCTAGCTGTTGTCTACATTCTTGCTCTTACAAACATACAGACACAGTGGAAGAGACCTAAAGCAGAGTTAAGCCTGATTTACAGTCCAGCATTAAGACTGTGAATCGCCCTCTGTGTACCCTAAAACTGTAACTACATGTAAAATTTCTTTGATATGTATTTGTAGGTGTCAGCTGACTTGAACAAAAATAACTGGATATTTGATTGGATAGGTTTAAAAATAAAACTATTTCTCTAACTTGATAAGATCTAACTCAACAAACTAGTCTCAGTTTCAGACAAAACCATGTTGCAGAGGTCTAAATGGCTGAGGTTTAAAAAGGTGAAATCTAACTGAGAAGATATGTGATCAGTTGCAAACAATTTTCAATGCACTTGCAGTGATGCAATTGTGTGAGGCTAAGTACGTAAGCTCTCACCTCGGCCTCTCAGCCTTCATGCTGCATTATAAATTAAGCAAAAGCAGAACTGATTGCTTCGTGTGGAAGCATTTTTTTTATCCATTAAAGGTCCTGTATACATAATTTTGGGATGCAAATATAGACTTTTGAAATCTTCAATGAAAACTAGCCAGTAGAACAATATTGAGTCACAATATATGGATGTTTTTTTAATTACACATTTGTTTTGGTGCCATCAACTTGTCATAGGTAAGCATTGCACTCTAAACTGGTGAGCATGGGATTTTGTGCATGGCCCACTGTTACAGAATTTACCAGCTAGAATAACTCTGCTTGACTTTAATTCCATACTTGAATACAATGCATCAAGCTGTCACTATTTAGAGAAAATATATATTATTTGTGGTGTTCCGGAGTAATGAGATCTGAATTTTTTTGAAAGTGTGGTAGTTATTACTATATGGTAAAAAGTTATTTTCTACCAGTACTTTCTCTTCTTTTTTTTATAAAGGAAAATTACGGAGAACACACAGTACAGGTATCATATGTTAAATTGTGCCCTACTTCACTCATAATAAATATTTTTCTTGTTGGCACATATAAAGCCCACCCATTTCCGATGAATACACCGAACTTTTGATCACTTTTGGTCTGTGACATCCAAAAACATTTTCATGTTTGTCTACCACGACACTACTAAAGTAACACTTACACATCAGTCTCCACATTCACTTTTCATTGAGATTAATTAGCAATTCATCTGATTGGTTGGTCGGCAGTGCTATGGCCAATGGGTATCGCTACATCCATCAAGCCATTCTGATTTCCCAGAAAAAGAAATTAGGATTACAAAAGCATACATGAAGCATTCTAAACATAACCCAAAGTATGTTTTTGATGAGGGAAGAATACTAGACCATGCTATAAATATCTGAAAAGTGATTGATTAAAACGTATATTAGAAACTATGTTACATTTGAATCTGATTGGTAAATCAAATCTGACCAAATTTGCTAATTAGCTGATGCCAAAGCTTATAACAGCCTAAAGCTGAGGTTATGTTATGTTGTTCATGCAATATGTTTAAAAAACAGACATTGATTTAGCGGTTTTGATTTAAGTTTTTACAGTGAACCTAAACATTATTAAGACATTGGACATGTTTTAGTCATTATGCATGCCTGCTATATTATAATTTAACCAGATAAAATAACAGGGCTGGTTTTGTGAGAAACTGGAAGAGATATTTTGCTTTTGTATCAACAGAAAAAGTGTGCCAATGATTTGTTAGTCAACAGAGAGATCCGGGAAATCTGACAAAAACTAGGCCTTCTGTTCCCCCACACAAAATCAACACCAAAATCAAATCTGAAACAAAGATGATCTGAAACCAAACAATCATCCGAAACCCTGCTGAGCCTCCATATCAGAGACTTCTGAGAGAAAACTAAGCCTTTTAGTACCTCAACGCTGATGATTCATTCTGACCTCCAGCAACTGTTATCTTCACTCTGAACTTCAACACAGTTAGGAAACACTGAATAACTCAAACATTTTAAGAATTGTTTTACAACAAAAGCATGAAAATTCAAAACAAAATGTGCATTTGCATTTAATATGGCAAGATCAACATGATGAAAAGCTTTATTTCCCTGAAGAGGAGGGTCTGCATATGTGCTTGGCTCAACGCTTAGAGCCCTTTTAGCCATACCAGGAGTTAAGACGGTGATCAGAGCATTCCGCTGAACGCATGGAGGCACTATGAGGTCGCCCTACACAGGGGAGAAAAGCAGAGGAAGCATTCCTGCAGGCTCTGCTCCGAGATGTCCCTGCTCCCTCTCTGGCTTCTTGCTTGTGAAAAATCAGAAGTATGCAAAGAATGGCCATCTGACAGGAGAACTGAAGGGCTTCCTCTCCAAAGCAACCACACTGGTTGAGACTGTTGGGAACAAACAACAGCTGCACTGTGTGATCAGAGAGCCAAAAGCTCTACTATGTGACCACAGAGCCAAAGAGCTGGGACCTCAGGGCACATACACCTTACCACACCCAACAATGCCACTCTCAAAAACACACTGGACATCCTTGTGGAAAATGGACCTAAATATACTTCAGAGATCAAGACCATTACCAAAGCTTTGGATCAGGAAATGAGAACTCAACCCAAACTAAAAGGCCATTTTCACTAGTTAAACTAGCAAATTTATACAAATACACATAACACAGCTTCCTTAAAGTTAAAACATGAAGTGAATTGTGCAGTAGTTATGGTGCCAAAGACAGCAGCATTCCAAGGGTGAAAAAGGGCACAGTCCCTGCATACATTCACACAATCCATTTCTCTATCACTCATCTGCGACAGTTTCACAGGACTGTGCCCACTCTTTCTGCGCTATACTTCTCCCCCCCTTGCACTTACGCTGTTATCTGTGGGCCTATGGGAAAAGTCGTGCATTGGCTTGAAGTCAAAAATGGAAAATACATTTTAACACTACACAGCATATGTCAATTGAACAATCAAATTATAATACTTTTTTTAAATAAAAAGCATTTTTGGTAAAGACTAGCAATTATCAAGTTACTCATGAGACTACACTCATTTGAACCACTACGTTATCTCAAACAGATAATTAATGAAAGTTCGTTTAGTTGATGGATGCAATCGTTTGTGCCTATTGTAAAGTATGAATGTCGAAAATGACACTGAAACGACTAACTATACCATATTTATATGTATGTTCCAAAATTTGATCCTGAATCAGAAGGCAAAATTAAACACAACTACCATGATTACAGCCTGACGTGTCTTTGGTAAGTAACGAAATTTTCTTTTTAGTGTTTATTGCTAAAATGTTGTAACGCTTGGTTACTTGTCTCGACATCGTTGTTCTTCATTTTCTTATTCAAGGGTGTTAAAATGTGTTTATTGAACAGGAGTTAGGTGATGGGGTTAATGTTCTTCTCGTGTTTGCACAATTAGGCTGCATACTTCTGTTAGAAATGCCAATATAAAGAGTTCCATTCTTATTACATCAAAGAGAGCCAGATTCAGAAAAAAGCAGTCTTCATCATAAGAACAAATCTGCTTTTTTAGACTTGAGCTGATAATAAGAATACCACCCTTTTGACAGAGTAAGTAACTTTAACTGAAATAACATTGCGCTGCCTCTTTAATTAACCTTTACATCATTAAAGGGCAAAAAAAAAAGTTTTTTTTTGTAAACCTCTAACCATGTATTTAAAGATGCATTGTTACCAAAACGTAAATGGAGTTCCTGACACTGGCTAAGGAGTGTTGGAGGATGGTGGTGATTTTGACTCCACATACTGAAAAGCAATACTGTGGTTTTCATGACTAAACACTCGGCATTAAACTGTATTTTATCACATTTATTTAAATTTAAATTTATTTGATTTAAAGGCTCGCTTCATTTCCCATTGTGTCCAAAACATCACCTTTCAATCAGATGTACTGGACACTTGGCCCTCTGTAGGTTCTTGTGTGTGTGGATAAATACATGTATAATAGCACCTGCCTTTGCCTCTCAGTTCAACAGAATGCTCCTGAAAGGTTGCCAGGTCACTGAGCACCACAATCTAAAAGGAATGACATGGTCCGAATGCTTGCAGGTTTCTGCTGGGTCAGGCATTTAGCAGGCTAACTAACACCAACCCTACAAGGACTGCCACGGAACAGGAAAACAGATGCACCTGTCAATAGGGGGAAGGAAACTCGAGGGGGCCCAGGAGGGAGAGAGACGGGCTGAGGCCTGAAAGGAAATGCTGAGTTTATTTACCTGCCTGTCTGAATCAGCTGCTGGAGCATAGTTAACCATTTCAGACACACAGACCAATAGGGACTGAGCTGAGCAGCCTCTGTTCTGCACCTGGCTTCGGTCTACTTTTGATGGTTTCTTTTAAAGGGTCTATGAATTGCATGTTCTTCCTTTGTTCCGTAAAAAAAACATAATAGGGACTTAACAATTTTAGAATTGCAACATTGTTGTTTTAAAGAAATATAGAAAAATTTTTAGTTTTTAGTAAAATCTTGACTGAATATTTAGCATGAAATGTTTGGCGCTCTGATTTGTGAATTCAATTCAATATAATACAACTTTATTTATATACCACTCTGTTACATTCAAACATTAACACAGAAATAATAAACAGTAAAACTATTAATAACATCAAGAAACAAATAATTAGGAATACTAGTAAAACCATAAAATATCAACAGTAAAAGCCAACACCTCAAACTCAGTTAAAAGCCAAAAAGTAAAAAAATTGAATGAATATTTTGTGCACAATACATGTTGATATGTTTTAAATGACGAAGGAGAATTAGATGGTCTAATGACCACACACACAACAGATTTTCATTAAAAGACACAGTTGTCCTCATTTATAGTAGGATCCAAATGAATTGGCTGTAATAATGTAAAATAAAGAAATAAGTAGGTAATTAAGTAAGTAGGTAAATAAAAAACAAAATAAAAATAATAATAATAAATAAAGAAGTCTAGGGAATGTACAACTCACAGAAGAGATAACTATGGCACAATGCTGAGAGAGGGAAGCGACAAAAAAACAGAAAACAAATCAGTTTTGCTGCAGATTATTAACAATTGAGTCTAAGAAGATTCTTTTACTTTTGTAGTTGCCTCTGAGCACAGATGGTTCTGGTAACCTGTGCCACAATAGCTGTTTCATTATTTTTCAAAGCAATAAAAGACATTACTTCCTATGTTTTTCCCTGGAACTTGCCAGGAGAAGCTGGTCATGGAGGGGGGAGGGCTGAATGTAAAGCATCATTTTATGCACTGTTTTGTTAACCGAGTGTGTCTCACAAGACCCGCAGCTTGATTCCCTGTAATCGTTCCTCTGAGTACGGCTGCATTACAATTTATTAACCCCTAATGTAAAGTGAATGAGAAAGGAAACCATCTTTATATTATTTTCTCTCAAATAAAGTTAAAGTTAAGTTTAAAATCACGGTTTTGATTATTTACGATAGATATCTATACAGTCGCTGTACTTTAAAGTGCATTTTTGTATGGCTCATTTCTCCTAAAAATGGAGGAGTGGTTATGTGATTGACCGCTAAACTGAACCAATCACTCTACAGTGCTTTACCCACAGAGTTCCAAGAGGTGTTTTTTTCTGTTTTTGTTCAATTTTGTTAATACCTAGCCATGCTGTGAAAAATAAAACACTCTTTAGCTTACAGTTGCTAGAGCAGTTAAGTTGTGATTTAATAGCTAGAAGGATCTGGGAAAATATGTTACCGCCTTTAAATCACTTTTGAGCATGTGTAGTCTCTGTCTGTCTAATGACGGCAACCAAATCCAGCGAGTCGTGGCTTCAAACAGTCAAATTGCAGGAGGCGGCATTGTGTCGTTCACATTTTTTTTACAGTGCTTGTTTTTTAAAGAGCTGGGTCTTGGAAAAGATTTTTTTTTTGTTCCTAAAAAAAAGTTTAAACTCCTTAAACTTTCAAGAAATTATTACCTCGATATTAGTACGTGTTGAGGTCACTACACCATTAAGGAGTTAATTCAGACACATGAAAAACAACTTTTTTGTGCATGCATATCACAACAATGATGTTTTTTATAATTTTATCCTAACCTTTAATTTAGATAATTGATCTATAAATGCTGGAACGTTTATGGTATTTCAACGAGTAAAATTTTACTGAAAAAAGGACAGAGGCAACTATCAATATCTCAAAAGATGCTCATGACTTGTTCCAGCAGTCATGCTCTTGTGCCCATGTGCTTTATAATGGTGAAAAAGTAGCTCTGGTCCACTACTGACATAGACAGAGCGGCCCACTGGAGAACAGAGGCAACCCTTGTATTTGTAACTGTCAGGAAAAAAACAGTCGGACAGCTGACCTTGCATGTGTCCTTGGTGATTTGACAGTGTGTGTACATACAAGCAGCAGGGCACAGACACTCGCAGCTGCCGCCATTTTCCATCATCACATGATTACTTACACCCACTCTATCAAACACCCGAGCCCACCAGCCAGCACCAGCACAACTTGTGCTCTTCGTCTGAGTGTAAAGTGCATCTTAGAAGACTGTAATAAAACCTCTGAGGTTTCTCTGAATGATTTGTGTAACATGCTAATAGTTTTTTCATGAGGAGGCATAGAAAAACCATTCTGATGTCCTCATGAAGGGCAGAATCACTTCCACATCCATCACAGGCTCATAACAGTTTGGCCTAGATTTCTAAATATCAAGGGGATGGTGTGCTCTACTGTTACATGCCAGTTATACTCAGAGTTGAAAAAAAAGCTACTGTGGGATGCTCGATTATGTGATCGCAGGGGTAAAGATGGTGCTACTCTTTTAGAATAATGAAAGAGGGTAATCAACCTCAACTAAAAGATAAACCCCTAATAAACAAGACCCTGAAACCCCTGCAAAGCAGAACATCTACTGTCACCCCAGAGAACTTGCCTGCAGGACCAGAGCAGACACAGCTCTTCACTGTGAGCTCTGTCAAGCTACGCAGCGTGTCACCTAATGAAATGCAGAAAATGAGATGATTAACCATCTGCATCTCTTATTTTGGAGAGTGTGAGTACATGTGCGTGACAGGAGAAACCTTCACAAGCAGCGCTCTCTTCCTTTATCATGTCAAAAACAAATTTCAATATAGTTTAAATGTAAAGAATAAAATGGTAATTTCCTCACAGTTGTCCTCTAGATTTTTCAATTGTTGGCTTAAAATTACTCTGAATGCCTCGGGCCTTATGTTCACGATCAGATTTACAAACAGTGAATTTGAAATCAATTTCTGCTTTCTGCAGAGTTTTATGGTCTTTTGGTGACTCTTATAGGCCATTAATAAAATCTGAATAGATTGATTTTACATTTGTCAAAAAGGGGGTTAAAAAAGGTTTAGGATAGGTTTTTGTTTTTATTTGTTGCTTAATCAAAGCATCATGAAAGTCTAATTTTATTTCTTCATCATTGATTTTTTTTATGAATTATTATTACTATATTGTTCTTAATATTTATTGGTTCATATTTTATTTCCAAAGTTGAATTCTTAAATTACAACCTTTTTATACAATATCATATTTAGTTTTTATCATTGTAGTTTATATATATATATATATATATATATATATATATATATATATATATATATATATATATATATATATATATATATATATATATATATATATATATATAAACTACAATGATTCTATATATATATGTGTGTGTGTGTGTGTGCGTGTGTGTGCGTGCGTGTTAATTTTTTATATAAATATATACACATCGTTGTTGTTTTATATATTGGAAATCAAACATAAACCAATAAATAACAACATTTTATTAATAATTAATTAATTTAAAAAAACAATGATGCAAGAAAAATATAATTTTGTGTATAATATGAAAATGTTGTAATTTCAGAATTCAACTTTGGTGATAAAGATTAAACCAATAAATAACAAAGTTGAAATCTTAAATGACAACATTTTAATATTATACACAAAATTGTATTCTCCTTGAATCATTGTTTTAGTTTTTCATTAATAATTATTGGCATATTGTTGTTACGTATTGGTTTAAATTTTATTTCTACGTATTTCTAACATTGGTACAGAAAAGACAGATGTCAAAAATCTCTAACAGGATTTTGTTCATTAATACAATCTTTATTTTTCTAAAAATATAATAAATACAAAATTTAAATTGATACTAAACTCTCTATAAAAATGTTTAGGTCTCAACTCCACCATCTTTTGCCGGTTTTTATCCCTCAGTGCTCTCATTAAAACATTGAAATGTATGTAATGTGTTCAGTTTCAGACAAAATGTACAAAAAAAAAAATCAGTGTGAAAACCGCCGCACAGAGTATAGTAAATCTGAATAATTTTGAGCTCATGTACAATCCCAGCTTTGATCATACACAAAGTTTTAGTAGGAAATCCACTCAAATGTTATTACATGAGGCACCGTGTGTTTTAATGGGACAGAACATTTTGCACTTTTTGGTGGTTTCAGACTATTTCTTAGACTTTAATTTGGACAGATATATTCAAATAGGGCACCAAATCACAGTTTTAAAACCCTAACTGGGTACACACCTAAACATGTTCAATATGTTTGCCTTCCTGTCCTTTTTTTGCATCTAGCTTCAGTATGTTCCTTTATGTCCTGTACTGAGTGGTCCTGCAAAATCACAGGACAAAAAGAGCTCAGTGCCTCCTCATCTGACCAAGTTACTTGCCAAAAACAACCAAATGAGCTATCATAACAAGTAACTGACCATCTGGAAATGATTTAGAACTGTATATCAACCATCTAACAGAACATTTTTCCAATCTCACAAGAAAGACATGAACTAAAGTGCAACTGAACTCCAGAAACGTAATGTTTTATTGTTTATGTTTTATATAAAGGAAAAAATGGTTTGAACTATGTATGAAAGATTATGAGATTATGAAATTATGAAACACATTTCTTAATGAACTATATTGTGTTATTTTTAATCAATTATCCAAATTGCCATCGTGCATGAGCGTAAATCAAGAACAATTTATTTGCTGATCATCCACCTTGCTACACCACAATATTAACGTCATGATTTATAATCATATTAACAACAATAAAGTCGAACAATTCCTTAAAAGATTATAACTTAAAAAAGGAATAATTTGTTTCCAAGTGCTGGATACCTTCACTTTAAAGAATCTTCGTGTTCAAAAGGGCCACATAACCGATCGAGGTGTAATTTAACCGTCTCGTTGTTTTACTGGACCCCAGGTACGAGACCATTGTCATGCTGGTTCTACACAAATCTCACAAGAGTTGTTTTTATTGTTATTTATTTCCCAAAGAAAAAAGTTTAACGTATACATATTACAAATGAAACTATATGGACCAAGTTAACTCAAAACATTAAATTCAACTCTCTAGACTTTACTGTGTACTGGTGACTAATCAGCTTTAAAAAGCCGATAAAGTGAACACTTTGGATTGACTTTTGAAAGACATCAAACATCTGCCTCACAACAATACTCTGAATTACATTGCTCTCTATGTGCAAGCAACTAAGAGAAACCCCCACAGGGCTCTCCACATTTTGCAATCAACAACAAAAAAAAAACCCTTACCTATAAATCTGTGTTTAAGCTACCGGTAAAAAGCACAATTTAATTACGCGTAATGTAAATACATATTTATTTCTAGATTTACATCTGAATTGACAAAGGAATAAAATCTAAAGAGCACTTTCTTTAAAAAAAACTTTTCAGAAACTAATCAGCATATGGTTTTGCTGTGCAATGATTTACATTTCTAAAAACCACTCATACATTTACTGTGTTTAATAACAAAACACAATCCTCGTTGAAGCTTGCCAGCATGATTTCAAGCAGTGATTTCCCTGCCGAATGCAGCCTCCAAAGATCATATGCTGGTCTGAGGAAGGTGAGAGCTTGGGTACTGTCGAGGTCAGTAAAGGTGTTGCTGAAAAATCAAGAACGACTTTGCAGTGATGCAACGAGGGAGTGTTTCTGCACTCCACTGTGATCGTACCTCCCTCCTACATACCAACATGGGATGACTAACATGTCCATTACAGAACATTTGAAAACAAAAATTGTGCAAGAGCCTAATGTATGCAGTTATTTACTGGATTAAGGCTAGGATAGAGTAAAAAGTGTCCCGCTGTCAAAGAAATTCTTCGTGAGGTGCAAATGCTTGTATTGACAGCCATTCTGTCTTCAATTTCTCAGTGTATCTATCTCTCTCCCATTATTCACACAAGGGCTGGTGCAGCCCAGTCACAGAGCCCACTGCTGTCAGACCAGCTTAGAGATCAGATGGTATTAAAGCCTGCTGTCGTCATGGAGACCACTTCCAGGAGACTACTAATTGATCTCACTTCCGTTCCTCTGGTGTTAGAACTAAGAAGGTGTGAAACACAAAGCATAACAAGAAACATATAGATGTCTGTGCATAGCAGCTGGGAAACGACATTACCGCCCCATTATTACACGTCTCTCAATGTGAGAAGTGGAAAAACAACATCTGTGTTGAATTTCCAAAGCAAACCAACAAGACAGAAAATATATTTCTGAAAATATGAGATATTTAAATGAGAGAATCCATCTGACGATGTGAATCCTGCCCCACTTTCTTTGTTAGAAATGAGAAAACAGCATTCACCTGCACTACCTGTGCTGGAAGGCCTCTGTGGGGGCCCGGCAGATCCCACGTTTCTGTGCATGGATCCCTGGTGAGGAGACAGCATGGAACCATCACTCAAAGAGGCAGTGGCAGCCGACAGGCTCTGGCTGCTCAGAGAGCCCCCGGGGTTGTAGGACATGGCATTGGGGTTCGTCACTGGGACAGCCACATGCATGGAGAAGTTCTGTGGGGGCAAGGCCGTCGGCTGGAAGAGACACACACAACCACCTTCATGTCGGAGGTATCATAGACTCTCTAACTTGACATTTCATCCAAATATCCCAGTATCAAAATTGACATTCACAGCCTCAAAAAAGTTATACAACCACAAAATGCTGAGGTGGTTTTGGAATATATTTATCATAGATATTCAGGCAGAGTGGCCCATAATGGTGAGCTGCCTGTATCTTCGAGCTTCTACCAAGAGTGAAAGATGACCCTTGAGCTTTGGTGCTTTTATTAAACAATGGAGGAAAACAGGAGATAGATTGCTGGATGGAAAAATGTAATCTCAGGAGGGAGATCTCTGGATCACCTTGGGCTGTCCAGAAAAGCCTGGTGCAAAGTGAGAAATACTTCTGGAAAAAAGATTCTCCTACTGGGAGTCCTTTTGCAATATGATCAGAACACCAATTTTGACCCAGGTTATGAGACATAAAACACAATTGTGAGATGAGGTAATCTACCAATCATGCAAATTTGAGAACTATCTTGAGACCTCTAGTCAGGTATGGTTATAGCCAGCATTGCACTAGGCCCCATTTAACAGAAGACACAGATGCAGAATTTGACATATATTTTGAGAGCTAAAACTTTGCTCTGGGGCAGAAACAGAAAATCACAAGCGGTAATCTGACAGCAACAGTGGCATATTCAATTACCAGGCAGTGCATTGCTGACTACCATCCATAGAGTTATGCAAAGTGAGTGTGAGCAGGGAGAGTGCGAGGCCACTTCATTCACTTATTAGTGCAGTGAACAAGTTAGTGTGGATATTACAGTGTTAAAGAAAACAAACTTTCTTCATGTTCAATCAGTGCAGTGAAAAAAAAAAACAAAAACAAAAAAACCAATGGCACCTGTTAAAGGTGTCAAATGTTAGAATCACCACCCAATAAGATCACTACTATAGCATTGAAAAAGGGAAAATATTAGATCTTATATTCAGAAATGAGAGTAATTAGAGTGTGTACACTACCACCTTATAAGAAAAAAAAGTTAATCCATGATCCACAGATCTTTTAAACCCTTCAAAACTTAATCAATCTTTTCAATCCCATGTTTGTGTCTCCATCTGAGCTGATTACACCTCCATCTCCAAGTACCCAGTTATTTTGAAAAATATTTCTTGTTCTCATTTACACTGTGCATCCATACAGAAACAAAACAGTGTTTAGGTGCATATAGGTACTTTTGAAAACAATTGGTGAAGGTGAAATTTTTAGCTTCTTTACTATGGAAACACACTTAGTTTTCCCAGTGTTGGGAGTTTTATGTCATTGCAGAGCTTCCTTTGCTTACAAAGCCCCAAATCTAATGGTGGATGTAGCTAAGATGATGTATTTTTCTATTAAATACAGCAAGAGGTTACTGCTTCTTAACCTGACTTATGACCTTGCAAATAATAATGCAAATAACTGGGTAAAACCTCTGTTTTGTGTGATTGTTGAAGTAAAATGCCTGGTAAGGACTGGCAGAAGGATCTTTTTATGTACTGCTTTGCTCACACATTGAAGGAAAAGAGGAGATAAAACTGAAACTAGTTTGGAAGCTTCTGATTGGGGTAGAGAACTGAGAGCCACCTATGGATTTGGCATACTCTGTACAGCGTGTAAGGATGATTTAAACTTTATTTCCAAACCCCTACTTATGTGGATGTAATTTGTTTAGGTATGTTTTATGGAATAAGAAAAAATATTTTTAATAATTCATATAAGTGTGGGTATAAACGTGTGGTCTAAGTCAGATTTGTTTTTCCCCTGAAGGGTCTATTCTGTCTGTTAGAGAAGCTATTGTACTGCTGTTGTGTGTTAAGATGCACTTAATAGTAGTTTCCTCACAAGAACTTTTTAAATTTAACTTTATAAGGAACAGATAGTGGATACATGAGAAAAGAGGATCTGATTTAGAGCTGTAATCAGGCTTGAAATGTTTGGTCTGTCCAGAGAAGGAAATTATTTAACAGATTTGATACAGCTTTATAAAAGCCTGAGATGATTTAAAGAGCACACAGAGCAGTGACGTCACCAACCTGCCACGACTTTACAAAAAATGTAGCTAGTCATATTAATCATAAACCTTGCTTTTAAACATGCTACAAAATTTGTTTTAAGACTAACTGTGAATGTTTACTTCAGTGACTGACTGGATAAAGTGGATACAGATACACCTGGTGGGTTACTTCCAGGGCTCTACTCTCCATTCAAAATTAATTAGGCACTTGCTCTTGGCTTTCGCAAGAAAGTAACTTTATTCAAACCTCTGTTCAACCTCCTCAGCATCTATTTACACATCTCTCTATCACAAATCACTCATTAGCATAGCAAGATAGAGTGCAAACAGAAGCCTCTTTAGAACTGGTGTAAAATGATAGAAATTGGGGGCCTGTTGGGGCAGAAATCTATTTCCTCCAATCAGGAAAAGAGGGAAACTAAATTAATTTGAAAAAGTGGAGTAGGAATGTTTAGAGAGTGTGTCTATCTTTATGAGATGCAAACCCTCTCCATCACATGACCTGGACAGAGCACAACTCAGAGAAAAGATTCAATTTCCAGATCTGTTGGAGAGAGTGCTGGGAAGAACACATCAATTATCTCAAGCCATGAATCTGTCACTGTTCTGGCTCGAACGAAGGTGGAGATCCAGGCTCTCAAATTTCAAGATAGAAAGACTAAACTAAATCATGCTCTTGTTTACATTGTTCTAAATTTCAGTGCAATTCAATTTTTTATTTAACATCACTAGTAAAATGATGAATCTGCATTGAGACTTCATTGGGGTATCATACTCTCACAATAGATTACAAATGATAAAACTATCAAGATTTTAAACGTTTAATTCAAACCACACCCCTAAAACAGTAGATACATGGTAGCATGTTTTTTTTCCTATGCAATGCCCAAGCTTAATTCAAACAAACTGTGATAAAAGTGTGCAACTCCTAACAATGTGATCTTATTGGGTGAATGAAAGGCTGCAAAATAAGAGGAGAAGAGGTGTGTTTCCAGCTGACAAAAAAGAGAATCCGTAACTGCTGACAGAGGTTGCAGGGTGAGGCATTAAAAAAAGTGGGTAAGGAGGGAGTATCCGTTCTGCCACAAAGCCAAGCAAAAACATTGCATTTACTTACGATTTTATGATTTCTCATCATATTATCAAACTCTTCATTAATTTTTTTATATTTTTCTTCTGTGTGAGGGGTGAGGACATATGAGGCATCAGGATCCGGGCTATCACAGCCTCTGTGTTCTTTCTTGTTAAGGGCCTGTAGTAAACATCAACATAAAAAGAGGGATCAACACAAAAAGGCAGGGAGGAAGCAGTACTTACACCACAGCGCTTGTACATTAAATCACTCTCTTCGTTTAGTTTGCCGAAACGATCGTCCATGAGGGGACTGTGACCGAAACAGTCATCTGGATCAGGACTGGGACAGTCATTATGGCCTTTGTTTCTTAATTTCTGAAAATGAAATTGAAAAATTCACACATTCATAGACAGGTAAACCCAACCAGCGATGGGCTCCTTTAAACAATAAAAGCAACTTGATTAGTAAATACTATTACAGTGCATTCAAATAAACGGCCCCTTTTCCAGCTAACGTGCTGAAAAATGTGCATGTGTTATGAGATATTCATATATATATATATATATATATATATATATATATATATATATATATATATATATATATATATATATATATATATATATATATATATATATATATATATATATATATATATATATATATATATATGTTTATTACTAGGGCGATATGGCCAAAAATATATCACAATAATTATCAAAAAATGGTCAAATCTTTATTTTTGGTAAAACTACAGTAAGTTTTTACAATATATTCATGATCTGATATAACTGTATCTGAGCTCAAGAGAATGAGCTTTTGCGATTAATTTAAACTATTTCCTCCTTCAAATAAACTAAGGAGCTGATTTCAATCTGCACATCTTCAATGTTAGTGTAAGCGTGTGACTCTATACGTTAAAATATGTAGTCAACGAGCTAAACCAATCAGAAGCCTGGCTATGCCATACTCATGCCATACAACACATCAATAGGAAATGTTTGGGATGCGGCATTACATCAAATGGACAGCGTATTGCTTTTGATTGTGGAAAAAAGATAAAAGTGTTTTTAATCTCTGAGCATGAATAGTGTAACTTCACACGACTCTGCAGCTAATATAAACACGGAAAAACGATCCCGTGTGCAGAACCCAGAACTGCTGTAGGATACGTGCTGGTCAGGAAGTTGTTGAGCGCACTATCGACCTACCTATATCATCTTATCGATGATATATCATCTTATAGACAATAACTATCGGTATTGAATTATAGCCAGCCCTATTTATTACATAACATTACATCATAGGATATAACATTAAACATTTGGAGAAACAGCAGCACTGTGAGATCTACTCCAGATGCACTGCATTTTCTACAACAGAATCTTTCTAAAACAATCATAACTCTGATAAAATGCATCTTTCACAGAATATCTAAACCCTGCTCCAGTTGCCTGCAGCTTAGAGAGCACACAAGAGCTGTTATCAGAGGGTTGAAATTGCACTAGTAACAGTTCAATGGATAATTTGGCAAATACATTAGGAGCTAATATGCTGATGGTTGCACCATGCCTACTGCATTAGCCCCTGAAGAGGAAATTGAATTGTCACCCTTTATCCTTTTTCTTAGAAATGTTATAACTTGTATTTCCTCTCTCTTCTCATATTTCTTTGCTCTCATTCTTAAGAACAAGCACATCCCTCAGCATGTGTGTTGCAATGCATATTTCATTATCATTCAGTTATCATAAGCCACCCAGCTGGAAGACACACACATAAGAGGATCCCACAGTGCCATGCTTTAGAGGCCCTCTCGCTGTAATTCAGGACACCTGCCACTCACAAGAAACTATCAGAGCGAAAGCAATGTACAAATTGAACGGATTACCATATTCACTCACTGATCTTTATTTAAGGGTGAGGGGAACTGATTATTTTAAGAGCAAGAGTCACAGCACCTAAGGTAATTTTACTAGTTTTACTCTGCGGAAGGATTTTAATAGTTTTTAATAAAGTCAGGTATTTGTTTTGTCTGAAGAGACTCATCAACGAAAGTATTGTGCATAATCATAACTGGTCTTAAAAGTGGTTTATAGCATTAAGTTCATTAGTAAAACAAACAGCTTATGATAAAAGTGACATATATTCTGTAAATGTTAAAGCATCACAGAATGGAGAAAAAAACAGACAAGTGGTCTATGTTTAACCTGATCAAAACAATGTTCAACTAAAAAAAAGTCATAAATAGTAATCTACATCTAGATTTTTTTCTTTATATTAGAAGGAATTAAAAAAAAAGTTTTTTACACAATTTATATACAGGTTTTGTCCTATGTTTATAAAAATATTTTCTTAAGTTTGCATCTAATTTAAATTTAAAAAATATATTTCCAAGTTGACTAAGCAAAACTTTATGAATTACAGCTATTGCTGTAATGCCAAATATAAAAATTTTTTGGTGTGATTTTGGTGACTATGGTGCTATATAAATCAGTAACAGTAAAATATGCAGATAAAGAGATGTAATGTTCTCTGTTTTTGAAAGCAGAGATCTGAACATATTGCCGACATGTTTGCTAGCTTAGATGATCAAAACACATCTTTAATCAAATCAAGCACTTGACAGTTTAAACATTTTAAACCTGGTTTCAATCTTCTTTCAATACATTTATGGAAGTCCTGTAAAGAGAATTCATCCTGTTGCTTTTCTGCTTTGTAGTTGAAAAATCATTGCTGTTCAATTTTAAAGTTGATCTATTATAATCAAAAATATTTGATATTGTATTCTATTATAATGAATTATGCATCTTAAAGTAGTTTATAATAGTCAGTATAGTTTCCTACAATACATTACCTTTTGTTTTCCAGGTTTTCAAACTGACAATTTCCTAACCGAACAGCTGTATTTCCAAGTTGACAGTGAAAGGTTCAGTCTTTCAAAAAGGGAAATGTTGATTTGCTATACAGCTCTGTTTCTTTTGACATGGCTCTCCTGTAACAAGACTGCCTCAGGAAGGTTTGGCAGCAGAGGTCACGTTTTCTTTCAAATGAAAAGTCATGTTTTGAAGGAAGTGAAGCCAAGTGCATATACACTAACAAGCCCCTCAGTCGCTATGTCTATCATGTTTTGTGTAGAGTGTAGGTAGGGTGTGTAGGTGTGAGCGAGAGGGCCTTTAGATCACAGCAGCTGTCCTCTGCTTCTTCTCTGACTATAGAGTTGTTAGATCGTTGTTGATCTTTATCAACTCAAACACGTGTAGCTCAGGGAACTCAAACATGTCAGACACATGCACATATACAATTGATATACAATATGTATACAACTTGAACTGCTGTAAGACTTCTATGTGAAATAGAAAAAAAGTGATATACTGCTTACAGCTACAGTTTCATGGCTTTTCAGGGACCATCTGTAACCATAAAGCTATTTACCATGGTGCTGAAGGTAGCTCTCAATCACTTATTTTGAGCAACGCCCCCCAGGGTCATTTCCTGTTTACAGGTCCCTATGTGGCTCTTTGAAACACTGTGTTTACTGGTGAAACTATGCACTTTCTCTCCCAGATGACCACAGATTCCATCAGGACCTGCAAATTATAGTCTTAACCTGCTCATTATGTGGCCAGCCCTGTGGCTGAAGCTGGGCAGCGAGGCCTGTGTGAGCAAGGCAGGGCTGCTGTAACCCACGGGACACACCCGTCCACTGAGGCCTGAGTTGGCAGGGAGGGGTCCCTGTGGAAACGGTGGCTGCCAGACATACCTCCTTAGGGACAACATTAACAACCAGGAAAAAGCGACAGAACTCCATTAAAAAGCTTAAAAGCTTAAAAAAGTTTTTGCATTATGATTTTATTTATTTGTTTTTTGCTTTTGTTGTCAGCAGTGAAACTGTGGTATTGGGAAATAAGTGGTACTAATATGACTGGGATAAATAGACTTACCATTCAGTTAATAACTGAGGAAAACATCTCAAAGCTTATTAACTTTCTTATTATTACTGTATGTTCAAACAAATTGTCTACTTTCTTTACTTAGAACACTTAAAAACTTAGTGGCAGTTTCCTTTACTTTTAAAAAGTTTGTTATACAATAAAGCTTACAAATGTATTTCAGCCTAGCGAAGTGATAAAGTGATGAATAATAATAGAAGTGTAAAAGAAAAAAGAAATGTAATTTGTCTGTAAAATTTATAATTAGCAATTACATCATTGCTTTTTTTACAGGGTCAACGCAATGGCATTAGTACATATTTATTGGAAGTAAAACTATCTAATAAAATATCCCAAAAAGGCATCAAAAAAGAAGGGTAACAAACTACTTAAGTTGTAAGTTTGAAAATGAAATAAAACAGATGTCATCAGGAAAAAATAAGCTCCAGAAAAAAAATTTCTGTGCATGATTAGGATATTCAAGCAGCGTGATCTATTCTTCCATCATTAAATTGCAGGTTAAAAAACTTACCTCTATCCTTAAATTGTTTAAGGGGATTTTTTTTTTAATTAGAAAAAAAATATTTACACAATGAATATTCTGACCGGGAGCTGCATAGAATGTTGTTGACTGTTTACGTTGTAAATTAGCAATAACTATCAACACATTAAAGGGTAGTGAGAGCCTGCAGCCAGGGCCTTCTGAGAGTAAAACATTGGTCTGATTTTTAAAACCATTGACATATCAGATACTCAACCTTTTCATGGTTTTAAGGCCTCTTTACTTTAAGTTTGTGTAGAATACTTATTTTATGTATGTACTGAAAAATCTGCAATAACTGATACTTTAAATGAATAATAATACAATTTTTTTGGAACACTAATTCTATTCAAACAAAAGTTGACTTAACTACTGTCACACTGGTTGATATTCCTTTCCAGTATTACAGACTATACATTGCGTTGCATTGTCAAGGCCCTAAAGTACATCCGTACATGAGGTAATCTCAAAATAAATACATTTCGCACTTCCTTTAATTCTAAAGCACTAGGTAAGCGCGCTGGTCAGCCCTTCTTAAAGGTTTTACATGTTTTGCGTATCATATAGACATTGCCACAGCTCTATTAAATGGATTGGTAAATGAGCGCAAGTACAAACAGGTGTCCCATTCATCAACACCTGTAAGGCTCTTCATCTTCACCCAATCAGCAGCCTTAGTTCATCAGCATGGCCCAAGTAGTGCATATTAATGAGAAATTCCAGGAGCATACTTTAAATATGAGCATAGAGGGTGATCATGAGATCATTTGCATTCATGATTACTCTTATAAGTGTATGGCAGCAATGATTTCTCAAAGATACACCAGAGTGGCAACATGACAAATCCTCTTCACAAGACTTCCACAAATGTATCTGTAGAGGCAACAGCAGATTGAAACCAGGTCTCAAAATGTTTTAACTGTTGGTTTAAAAGATGTGTTTTGAACATCTAATCTGGCAAACGCGTCAGCAAGATGGTCAGGTCTCTGCTTTCAAAAACAGACATCTATACCACTGCTTTTGCTCAGTGGGAAGAAGAAAATGTCTCAAACGTTGTTCAAGGAAAGAAGTGTTATTGCTATCTGAGAAACAAGCTGGCTTTTTGATGTGTATGAGAGTATGGATTGTGAGTGTGTGAAAGTGAGAGAATGAGCAGAGCTAGCGCTAGCGGTTCTGGAGCGAGAGCTGAAAACTCATATTGTGTAATCTGTTCAGCATGTCCCTTTTGGCTTGAAGACAGTACAGTGGGAAAGCTGCCAATAAGGTTCAACAGACCTGTGTTGATGAAACATAAAAGTAAAATGAGACTGACGTAAATATTTAGAGTGCTTTTGTGTGAGTATTGTAAGGCTGAAACAAAGGGAGAACAGCATAAGGAAATAGAAGGTGAACATAAAATAAGAAACATGATAGCTTTTCCACCCTCTTAATCTCTCCCTAGCCAGAAAGACATATTACTGGTAAGAACAATTCAAACATCTAGATCTCAATAAAAATTAAGGGGGAATGCATCATGTCTGTAAAAGTATGGATGGTCTACAATCTAGACCTAAGGTAGAATATTACAAAGTAACCCAAATGGAATAGATTGTGTATTGAATCAGTACTGTAATACAAACATTACAGTATTTCTTGTAAACGTATAGGAAGTTTGTCTTAATTTTTTTTTAATCAACAGCTTTACCCCTAGTTTCTCTTTAAATCAATCGAATTTTCCAATAAAAGTACAAAATATGCTCGAATTACTCATTATTGTGTTTGGCATATACAGAATTCCATTTGCTGGATTACTTGAGATTAATAAAGAAAAAAAGAACAAAAATAATCATTGAATTAGCTTTCTTCATTACTATTTGTGCTCTCCTTGTGCGTTTGTGTTTGTGTGCGTGTGTGTGCACGTGCATCTGTGTTTTACTCCAGTTGCTCTGTTTAGCTATTTTATTCTCATTCCACATGTAAATAGTTATTGTAATTTAAATAATGTTAATCCACATTGGACCTCTTGATTGGCCTCTTGAAAAGCTATTTACTTGACTTACATTTCACTTCTGGCTGCATACTCTAGATATAACTACAGTTGAACTACAGTTTACCTTGTAAATATTTGCAATCGTACTCCAATAACTTATTTATGTGAAATACACAGACAGAAAAGTAGATCTCAATAAACATGGACAATTTCAACCTAAATTCAACCATCAAAATTAAGATTGGGAAAACTGATACTGATAGATTAAGTGTTGTGTAACAGGTGCACTATTACTGTTGCTTCATAAAGTTCCCATTTTTCCCATGATGGCAGATGGAGTAGGTGGCCCATAATTTTATAAATTTCTGATATCTTGACAGATACAATTCAATGGATGCCAAAGGAGCTCCCTGCAGCACTGTTTTGATGTATAACATGTATATAATAACATATCCCATGAATGGTTAGTTTCTCCGTGGAATAAGAACAACATGGGGTAATTGAGTAAGTGACAAAACCTTTAACATTGCTAAATCAGTCACTCACACAATGACACACGCAAGCTTAATTCTTAGTGCTTTCTAGTGCTTTTTTAAATCACAATCAAACAATTATTGTCAAATTTAGGAAAATCTTGTTTTATTAAACATTCTCGTCTCAAACAAACATCATGGTAGACAAATGGTAATACATTTCTCAGTGTGCTTTTTTTTATTTTTTATAGGATGTGACCTCATGCATGTCCGTCCTGTCTCTGTACTATTGTGTGAGTTCTCAGAGGAAGCTGGACTGCGGGAAAAAGAGTGCAGTTGAACCTTTGATGAGTTCAGTTCTACTTTTTTTTTAATTCCCTCTAAAAGAGTAAAAAAGAACATTATCATCTGATTTACATCTCTATGTCCTTAAACCATTGTTTATCATTGTAGGCTGACCAAGAAGAACACTCCATTTATTTGATTATCATTTCACATTCGCTCATCACACTGTCTTACACTTCTAGGAGCAATAGTTTCCCACAAAGACAAGCAGCTGTTGGCAGCCAGTATGCTGGCGGGTTTGATCAAGCTATTAGCAGCCACAGTGAGGGAAGGAGCTTTTTCACAATCAAGGGTATTTTCAGACGAGAGCAGATTGGGAATTGAAACCAAAATTGAGGAGAAGGCATATCAAAGTCAATGCTCAAGTTTCCTTCCAACAACGTTACTCCCTAGTCCCACTGGCCTGAATAAATGTCCCCATCTATTTAACAGATCTACAGTAAAACTATTACAGTTGACAACGAACAAAGACAGGAAGTAGCAGCAGACTTCAATGAGACATATGGACCGCTTTCCCTCATGCTTCCATTTCGTCCTGTTCTCGTTAGTCTTGCTCTCGCTCACTACCTGTCTTTCATTTCCACCCGTCTTGACCCACGAGCTGGATCATTAGCCATCAGAGCCCTTGAAACAATAGCCCCCTCTCGTTGAACTCCTCCATTCCTGCTCTCCTCTAAAATATTCATAAGGACAATTAGGAGTTCCGATAAGGCAGAGGGGAGAAAGCAGAGAGGGTAGGTCGTGCCAGCAGGACGTCTGTTCTATAACACTCTACACCTCTACCACAGAGCAGGCCTCATCAATCTGAAACAGCGCACCTCTGCTTCTGCCCCTAGCCTCCTGAAAACCACCGGCCTTGACCGCGGCCTTGGTACTTTCAGTGTACTCTGGGTCAAAGACTAATCACAGAGGTGACAAAAATCAGGCAAACATCTTTAACAAACAACCCCTTAGGCTCCTGTTGTACACTTTCTACCTATTCAGGTCACCAGCATTAAATACTATAGTCTTATCTGCTAAAGAAGAGCCAAACTTTGTTCGATTCAAATGTCTACATAAGACATGTCTTTGAATAAAACCAATGCAATTAGTGTTTAGGTTCATCTTAAATACGCAAATAAAGCCTTCACGGGCTTCTCAGAAAGACCATGACAAACACTCCTACACATGTCTTAAAGAAAGAGAAAAACTCAGGTTTCCAGGAAAGGGGAGGACGTTTTGGGAGAGGTTATCACTTTACTCTTCAGCAAATTGCGTGTTCGGTGATGTGTTTGTGTTGTAAAACTAATTGGAGCAGAAAGGAATACACAGTGTAGGTGTGCGTCTTTGCTTCACCTGAATGGAAGCATTCTTGAAGTGTTTCTTGTTTTACAACTGCAAATTAGTTCTTTAACTTCAAATGCATCTCCCTTAAAGGGGTTCTATTATGTCTTTTTCAAAGTTTTAGAATACATTTAGGATTCCTCTAGTCTAGCACTGTACTTTTTTTGTATAAATTACAGAATGTAATAGCACTTCACACTTGTATATTTCTTAAGGAAACAACAGAAAAATATGGTAGGAGAAAAAAAGATAACACAACCCTTTTAACACATCTTAGACCTGAGAGGGTGTCATATTGAACACTCTAAAAAAAATAACAAAAAAAAGTGCTATGCTTGCAGGTTTTAACTTTTTGTCAGACAATTAAATTTGAACAATATGCAGTGCCAACAAATTTAAAATCCCACCCCAGGAAATCCTACCATTTGAAATCAGTTCAAAATGCATTTAGGAACAATAAATAAAACAAAAGAATATGTTGTAGGAATTTTAATTAAAACAATTGAAGTATAAAATACCATTTTACATAAGGATCCCTTAACACAATACTATCTTCCCCATACATTACTGTACATGTTAAATACATGTCCCTCTTAAGACAGATATTTACCAACTTAACAATCTGAACTAATGACAAAAAAAAAAACTTTAAATTTTACTGAACATTATTTGAAAAACAAGATTCATTTTTAATAGAAAAGCTTTTTAACTGAGAAAATAACACAAGTTTATTCTAAAAGGAGGATGAAAAATAAACATGTTTATATAATATTTTAGATTAAATGAAGTCAGGGAACATTTTTACTAGCATCACCAGAGAATCAGCTATTGCTGAAATCATTCAACACATGCTGTGTCACTGGGTTGAGAACTATGCAACAGTATCTGAGACAGAGAGCAAGTGAGAGCCAGCAAAATAGTAAAGGTCCCATTCTTGCTCTTATTGAATTACATTCAATCATGTTTGCCTCTGTTGAAGAGGCTTTTCCCCCTCCCAAGCAGAGTGTAATCAATAGCCAAAGAGGACACTTCCATTAGCTTTTGCGCCTGCTACCTAGGGACTGGTTCTGATGGTAACCACGAAGAAGGGAGGAAAGAGCTTTGTTAAGTTCAAATACCCCCTTTATTCTTTCCATTACACTGCCAAGATCTAAATTTAAGCTCTAAAAATGAACGAAAGCAATCGTTAGCTGCTGGAAATTGCCATGGAAAGCTGAAAAACTCCATTCCTGTCAAGAATTGTCAACGGTTATAAGGAAATGCGTGGCAATATCTTTGAACAGCAAAAATAAAAGTTTAGAGTTTGTCAATGAGTATTTTATATTTTTGCTAATCGCCCCAGAAAGCGACCGAGAGAACTTAGAGAGTGGAGGACAGTAATGGATCGGTCATGGGCACATCTTTGAGGACGTAACAGAACTGGGAGCAAAAAGGTGAAGACAGAAACCAGCTGGTGCTGCACTGATCCACTTTTCATTTACATTCACTGCTAGGTCACTAAAAAAAAAAACCCTAAATGTGATTTATAAAAAAGATAAGCCAATCAACACGAGTTATCCATTGCCTCAAAAGATGCATAAATTAAGAGACCAGTGTTTCAGATCCAAGTCCAAACCAACAACAAAATCTAACTCTGTTCTTTCCAATTTGATGTTGAAAAGATACCAAGTAAATTTTTAGGACGATTGTTGCTTAAAAGATACCCTGTAAGTCAAAAAAATCAGAATTTTGATTTTCTGATTCTGGACTGCATGGTTCTTAGTTTGCTCTCACCGGCTATGTGCTTAGTATTAAAGCACAAGGGTGGTTAAAGATCATTTGTATGCATGCGCTTTTAATAATTTGTGTCCTGTATGCAATTCTCTCGTTTTATTGAGAACATGGCTTTGTTCTGTTTCCATGTGCCAATTTTCTGTAAATGGGCCCCAGAAGTGCCATGTGACCTCAGACTTAACAAGCAGATAAATTTGTATTTAGGTTTTTTTTTTTTTCTTATGTTTTGTTTCTATTACAATAAAACAATGTTTAAACTTGTTTTCTCGGCTTAGCAAAATAACACCTCATAAGAGGTCTGGTAGTTGGCCAAGTTTTGTATAACATTAATGGGAAAAAATGGCTTACTATTCCTTTAAAATTTTGAAGGTAATTGTGTTGAAATAAAGTATTCCAATTTGAAAGACAAACAGCATACATATAATTACAGCTTAGCCCAATTAAAGGGTAGAACAAAGCAGTTTGCTTAAAAACAAAGAACAGATTAACTACACACTCTTAACAAGAAATGATATATGTAAGTAAAGGGAGAATACAATTTCAGAATTAGTCATTCATTTGCAGCGTGCTTCATCTCCCTCTTGTTTCCTTTGTGAATGAGAACCAGGGTTATTTGCTCAGAGTCAGCACGGCTATGTTCAAGCACTTGAGATTAGAGCGTGCCTCATTAGTCTCATTGGAGATGAATGTTTACGAAAGACCCACCTCGCTCTCGGCCTTTTGTTGTATTGTCTTCTTTTTATATCAACCTCTTGAAGAAGGCCTGGTTTTATATATGAAAAATATCAGTCTTTCTAGAAAACTAGATCGACAGGAAGAATGGGGGTGTGTTGGTGGGGGTTAAAACAGGTTCTGACGTCAAAGAGGCACGACATGTGCTGATAACAAGAATCTCTTGGCAGTAACCAGGTAACCAGCATCAAGCTCAAAGGGAGCCAGGATGTTCTCAGAAAGCATGGTGGTGGGCTACAGTAGAGCTTTATTTCAGTGTTATTTATTCATCATTATGTCCAGTAAATAAATGCCACCTCCACCCCTTACAGTGCCTGTCAAACTGAAGTGTCATAGATATTATGGACAAGTACAGTGCATTTTCTACTTATCTATTTGCTTGGAATGTTTACTTTTTTTAATGTTTTTTAATGCTGTACATCCTTTATCCTTGCTTCCAGGAGCCATGTTTTGAGTGAAGGAGCACTATTCAGCTGTCTCTGATACTTGCTGGTCTCTGTTGAGAGGTAAACACCAAACTGTGTTTCCACAGCAACCTGGTCACACTTTTACACATGAGAAGGAAAAGAAAAACAATTATCATGAATTCAAAGCTTCCATCTTCAGAGCTGTCCAATAAAAGAGTTCTTATACAGTATGGCTACGAGAAGAATGAGCCAAATGTAGCTCTTTTGTTTCAGAAAAAAATGGCACGTTCCAAAGAGGGGCTGTGCTCTTGTTCTAGACTTAAAGCCCAGAGGAAAGGGAGTCCTTGTCCTATAAAAAAGGACACTTTGAAAAGCTGCAGAAGGCTTGATTCAACACCATTTGTGTAACCCGTTTGCGCCTTTAGCATGTGATGTATGCTTCACTTCATTTTGCTTTAAAAATGTGCAGTTTTCAACAGCCATGTATGATCAAAGATTTTCATAACAACTTAAATTCATCTGAACGTAACTCATTTCATTAAAAAAGGGTTTACAGTTGCAGAGAGGGACCTAATGCAGGCAAATAAAAAAACAAAACAAATGCCAATAAACTACCAATGATTTCAGCTATTTAAAAAACATGAACAAGTCCCAAATTCCAAAAATGTGAAAGTGCTCCAAAATCCCTTTGTCAAAACAAAAATGTTTCAAGGGGTTTTACAGAGATTCTCTGCTTTTTAAGTTCTACAATAATTTTCAGCTTGTTTCCATTTTTAGTATTGTTGGGAAAAGATGAAGAATCTGTTGCACTATACTAATCTCTTTTAGCCTCAATATCAAAACAAAGTGATGGAAAATATTATTTTAATTATTTTGAGCCTATCTGAATTTTTTTTCTTACTGGAAAACACATCAGAACAGAAGCACTCTTAAAGGTATGACATGTGAAATTGATCTGTAAAACTCTTTACACTGATATAATTTTCAGCTGGTGAGATGAATGTGTAAATGAATACATGGTGATTGCGAAAGACTTCTTTTATAGGGGTCTTGTGCTAAAGTTTTACCAGACAGCGTAAGAACTCCAGGAGATTTTGTTCATATTTACTTTTAACAAACTGTTCACATGCACGCAGTAAAAAGGGATTAACTGTTCGACATTTACCCCATTTAATAATCAACTTCTCAGAACTTTCTACTAAAAATCTTTATGAGATGTAAAAATAGAATCAAGTGAAAGTGCACAAAGCTATAAAATGCAAAGTGAACAGATTTGCAGGATATACAATGTCTTCAATGTCAAATTCAGAAACATGGTTTTCTCAGTATTCCAGTGTTAAGGGTAATAATTATTTAAAATGTTATGTGCATTAGTACACTTGTAGAAATTATGATGGTAATAGAGATCTTGACACAGATTGGTCGCACGATAGTGACAGTTTTTAATTTCTATTTAAAAGTGCCAAAAAATCCTAATACATGGAGTAATTCTTCAACTTCCATTTTTGAAAGAAAATGTCAAACAAATCTACATGGCCGATGTAGAATGTCTCCATTTTTTCAAGACAACTTGACGTCACAAGGTTACTGTTAACATGCAAGACTAAAAAGTGTGAATAAATTCAGCAAGTTTCATGATTTGTTAAATATTAATAGATCAGCACATGATAGGCGTCTACCTGTACCTTCAACCAGAAGGTGATTTCTCCCTTCCTGTGAGAAGTTAGTAAGAGACACGAGTCTCTTAACAGAGTCTGTGCATAACAAACACTTAAATAAAAAAGTATTGTTTTGGTTGCACATCTATGGTTACAGGAAGCTGGTTTACTCAATCTAGCTTTAGCTTTGAATGAGGTGTGTAAGCAAATGAGCAGTGCTCATGCACTCTAACTACTCTTTTTATTCAAGTCCCGGTGCTTGGCATCTCAACAACTTCATGCTGACCATTCCTTATAAAATAAGTCACTTAACATCTGTAGGACCTGAACTACTACTCAATAATATTTCACATTGTAGACCAGGGAAAATAAAAAGTGTACATTTGTTTATAATTGTGAGTACTTTAAATGAGGCTCAAATGTATTAATTGCTCTGTAAATCTAAGGGATTGCTGTGAAAAAATGACTAATGAGCCTGACAGATCTGTTGATTCAATTATCACAAATGGAGACGTCATGAACGCATTCAGAAGAAAGCCTTGTTTAAAACAAGGACAATGATTAGCCTGAAGAATATACAGTATTAATAGATGAGAAATGCAAAACAGTGATTTGCCAAAAAGCGACTGAGTTGCAATGAGGCTAATTATTCTGCGATGAAACGAAACAGAGATTGAGCTTATTAACTAGAATCCAACATCTCACGTCTCCCACCTCAATAATAACACTGAAGTCTGACAGGGATTAAAACAGACTAAAATGTAAAAAAGGAAAATCTAACAAATGATAAACTGATTAGTCATTGACTAAAATAAACTAAAAAGTCATTCTTGCTGTACACAATATTTTAAATGAAGGGTTTGGGCTCATTATTAGGAACCATGCAGGATTTAGACAAATGTATAAATTGTCTAAAACAAAACAAGACAATCTTTTCTTTCATTTCAATACAGCTGACATTTTGGTGTAACAAAATTAGTACTTTAATATTAGGTTTGAAAGATCTTTTAGCGATCCAAGGGAGGGGGAAAAGCAGCAAAGGTGGTAAAAAATTGGTGGAGGGAATAAATTGTCAGTATATGAGTTGTTAAAGAGTGAGCAAAGGGAATTGAGAAAGTAAAAAAGGGAAATTGCTGAAATTAAATGATATGGTGCAGATCATGAGGGAAATTAAATCTGACTTAATAAGTAGTTTATCAAAACAGTGTGAGAATCAGGTGAAAACAGAACTGATGGGTGATAACATGAGACTTTAATGCTAACAAAAATTTCTTTATGAAAGAATATAAAAAGATATGTATAAAAATACAAAAAGCAGAGTTTGTACAAGTTCTACCCTAAATTAAATGGATATTTTTATAAGAATTACACACTATATATTATGTATTGTACATTTATCAATGAAAGAGGGATTCATTGATAGACAATTTTATATGAATGAATTCAATACAGCTACTGACCGATTTCAACCCTCATCAGCTTTTCAAATATCAACCACTCAGTCAAGCTGGCACCTGGTTAGCCCAGCCACCCCACAAAGTTAAGCACTGCCAGTCAAATCGTAACATTTTCCTTGTGTGCAGTTATCTGTGCATATCAAGCTCAAATTAAGCCCTGACCTCTTTTCGATGAATCCTGGTAGACTAGGTTAATAGTCCAGTACGGTAGGGACTGCTGACACGATAAACAGTCATTGTAAGAAATGTTATCCTTTCATGAATCATTAGCGAAAATAATTTGTTTACTTCTCTCCACTGTATATTTTACTCCTCCAAATGTGTTTGAAGTCAAAAACTTAAAATATTAATAATTTAAAAAGTCAAAGTAAATTGCATTTACAAGTGTTTCAGGAGAAAAGTTCAGAGAGCACAAGCTGAAGAACGATAAGTCTAGTCTCTCTGGAAAAAGCAGGACAAGAGTGTGATTGTAAAGACATGCAGGCATGAATATGGTGTCTGTAGGCAGGGTTCATTATCTCAGTATCTCACTGTTAAGATGCTTGCCGTCGAGGACTGATTTGTTTTTGAAACAGGCCAGACAGACACACTACAAGTAATGTTTGGAAAATTAGTTTAGTAGCAAAGTATTAATCAACACAAGCGTATAAATAATACTCCCATTAGACTGTCACCTAAGCTTGCTAAGATAGGTATGAATTTGTCATTTTCATCGTCTTAGCAACACATACTGAGAGACAGCTGACTGCTTTCTTTAATACAGAATAAAATGAGAACAAATATACAAAGCTTTCTACATTTTTAAAAATCAAATGAAAAGGTATAATAGCAACCTGGATTTTGTCGTTAATAAAGCAAAAAAAAAAAAAAAAGAAAGAAAAAAATCATAGGGGAATCTTTTTTTGTGCCTGTTTATTCGTTAGAGAAGGATACTAGGTGAGCTGGGCCCGGGGAACACCCACCCCTTAAAGTGACCAAGGGGTGGAAGGAGGGATAGCTAGTACAGCATTGATGTTATTCCTTAGGTCATATACATATACTTATATACTGGAAAATCTAAAGGTAAGTTGTACAATTAGCCAGGTTCCTCCCGAACTCATGTTAATTGACTGATTAACCTCATTTAAAACATCAATATGAAGAGTTTAAGCTTTTTTATTCAACTACACATTAATAACTGATAAAGAGCATCTATATTAGCAAAAAATACACATAATAATAATAATAATAATGAGGAGTAGGAGGAAGAGGTAAAAGAGAAGGAAAAAGAAGAAGAAGAGAAGACGAAGAAGAAGAAGAAAAAAGATGACAAAGAAGAAGAAGGAAAATGAAAAAGAAGAATGTCAAAAGTCCTCTAAAGTTACAGGACTTTGACAAAAATATGTAAATATATAATATTGGTTTTAATGTTTTTTTTTTCCTACGGATGTTACAAATAATAAAGTTTCTTGATTTTTATGTGACCCTTTGACCAAACGCTAAGAAAAAAAAAGAGAGAGTAAAAGTGCTATTGAACGGTTTTGGTCACTAATATATTTTCTGCTATTAAATCAAAGTTTCCAAAAATTAAATCTGTTTTAGCAAAGTAAGCATTTCAAACTGTTTTGAGCATGCATTATTATGACAAACACTGTATTATTCTGCTAATGCCTGTTGTGTTGCAGTTATAACTTGTTTAAATATTACAAGACGAAAACAGTAATCAGCAGTTAGATCCCAAAATGCTATCAAAAGAAAAACTACCATGAGTTCAGCTTAATCTGGTATGCTGTTTTACACATTAGGGGTTTTGACTAAAGTGTTTATCTGCCATCTATCACTTCTCACTGTTCCTTTCTTTTTTTTCCCTCCCTCTCTTCAATCATCACATCAGTAGGAAAAAGATAATTGATCAATCACGCTAATTGAACAGTCTGGCCAGCTAGCTCACAGAAGCAGATGCACCAATTTGCATTCATTAAGGCAGAGTCGGCTCGTAATCACTGCACGAGCTTTGATTGACAGAAAAAAACAATACCAACCAAATCTCACAACACAAAATTCCTTTGAGCAGATATAAAAATAAATCCAATTATCTCATAAAGTGAGTATATTTACAGCAAAACTTTGCAAGTCTTCTAGGGGTGCTTTAGGAATACAAGAGTGCTTGAGTAAAATGGTGATTGATTTAGCAGTTTTGACTATGTTAATGACATCACACAAAGTCATGTGTTGTGGTAAACGTCCCAGAAATCCCCAGACTCAATGACATCAACGACTCCAACCCCCCTCTCCTCAACTAGAACGATGAATAAAAGTCCCTTATCGAAAATATCTCCCTCCCCCAGTCCCGCAGTATAGCCTCATTTCCTTCCTCTCCTCCCTTGACACCAGCTCCTTACCACATCTCCATAGTGCACCAGCAGAAAGAGCTTGTTCCCAGCTTGTGCGCTTCCTCAAACATGAATATGCATGGCCGAGCCTGTACAGTTGCTAGACTCTATGGAGGCTCTCATATGCCGATTTCACCCTGAAAGGTTCAAATAAAAGGCTGGATGACTGCTTTTTGTTCCATGCTTTTGGTAAAACAATGTGGTTATTCATTTGGAGCAAAACTGGAAGAAGGGCTGACATTTGGGAATGGTCAAGATTTACATATCCAGCTTTTGCAGGTTATGGAGTTGCTGGGTAATAATTCTCAAAAGAATTTCCTGACAGAAACTTATGATATTTTTTTTAAAAGCTTATGTTAATCAACCAAGATGCTGTCCACATTTTGAGTTATTCTCAAAGCTACCTTTGTATAAATAAAAGTTTTATAATGGTTTTATACTTCATGCCCTTAACATATAACTCTTAAGAGATGCCATTAAATCTTTCATTAAAACTCTTCTAGACATCTCAAATTATTCATTTTCAGAAAGTTGGCTGTGTGTTGCGAATTGTGCTGTAACCGTAATCTAAGCAAATCAATAAAATGTACATACTGGACAACACAAAACTATAAAAATTACATTGCATCATTTACTTGAAAAACAGCTTAGTTTACTAAAAGTAGTGTGAGATTACATATTTATGAAATTACACAATTTTAATTGCATGTTTGTTTTTTATAACTATTACTTAATTCATTTATAAGTAGAACACATTTTATTATATTCACGACCAATGGGCTGTATTGTGGCGGGATGATTAGCACCAGACCAATTCAGCTGGACCCCTTTTGTGAGGTGACATCCATTTTTTTTTACTCTGGGCACTCAAATTTTTTCCTTTTCCTCAATTTCTTTTATAAATACTATTACTGACTCTATGTTTCTCACAAATTAAGCTTAGAAAATAAGCTATTAACAAATACACTGAATATCATTTTATCAATTCAACAGGAACTCTAAGTCTCCTAAATGAGTTGTTTGCTGAAATTTCCAAAGAAACTTTTTTTTAACAAGTTTTGACATTCATTTGAGCCACTATAAACCTAATATTTGTGAAGCTACTTTGAAGCATTACTTTAAAAAAAGCTATATCAATATCAACCTGATTGATTATCTGCCACTCTTTTTTTCCAGTAGTACCTAACATCAACAACACTAAACTACCTTTGAATATTCCTTGTCAATGATGCCTTTAAAACCACAAACAACAATGCAACTCTCTGATGGAGGAGTAAAAACATTTGCCTGAATCGTACGCTGATTTGCTTACCATTTCATGTCAGCTGGCCTTTCACCACACCACTGACACCATTAGTTTGGCTATTGAGAGTGTTGAAAAGGCCAAGCATGTAAATATAGGCAAAGCAAATACTGCAGGTGAAAGAAAGTAGCTAATCTAAACCATACCATGTATTCAGTGGAACGACAGTTGACTGGGATCAGTAATTTGTTCAAACCATGATAATGTGGTCTAATGAGAATGGACTGATAGCAGTGAGGCTGAGTAATGCTGTTGAGAGCATTTAGCAGAGGTGAGGGGGGTAAAAGGGACAAATGGACGTCATATATCTGCTGTGAAGTTGATATCTGATTTCAAGGAATCTTAGGAGCTCAGTGAGAGTTCTGTATTCTGAATACCAACCACTAAGATTTCATTACCTCCAGTTGGAGAGGAACAAGCGTAAGTATGATTGAATTATTTTAATTACCTGCAGCAGCTTTTTCATTTGGAGCACAAACAGAATTCAATTTGAAACACAACTAGAACTACAAGGACTTTCTTTAGAAAAAACGACTGTAAAGACTGTTTTCACTAGTTCATAGTATTCCTTTTGTCTGGCTACCTTTTATTAACTCTAACGGACATGCAGTTCTATGAGGAAATTCCATATCAGCTCTAGGAATTTGTTGAAAAAATGTTGACCTCTCAACTATAAAATAGAATAGTAATGTGTAATGTGAGATTTAAAGTCACAGAGCTACATTCAGGTCATTACCAACCTGAGCCAAGACGAGGTATGAAGATCCTGGTTACTGAAAATGGACATTTAACAAAAGACATATAATATTAATAATTATTAATATATTAATAATTTTATGAGTTTCTCATTTTAATTTAAGAATAAAAAAGGTCATATCAAATATATTTAATTCATAAAATACATACAATTTAAAATTAGAGACATAATACAGGAAAAAATATCCATTAACAAAATAATACAAAATTAACTGCATGTCCGTAATGCATTCAAAATCTTTTACAAAATAATTTTTTTTGTTCATTGGCGTTTAATGTGTCCTGAACTTGTGTGGTCCTTTCCGTGGTATTTTATAAAGTGGATTGGATAGAAAATAAAAAAAAAATGTATAATGCTCATCAGTCCCAAATCTTTCAATCACAAAATCTCAGAGAAGTTCGACGATCAATCAAAAGTGAAACAGGCTTTTGCTTTTATACTCAAGACAACGTTTCTAGAATGAGGTCCAACAAGCAGTGCATGAAAAGTCTTTTCAGCTCTACTTCCTTTCAATATATTTTAGCAGTGCAAAAGGTGAGAAGGACAAAGTATGCTAAAGAAGACCCAATATCATGTAGTACCAGTGGTCCTTAAAAATGACCCTGAACCATTGAATGAACACGTTGCAACCTCTGAGGAAACGCTCCATCAATCCAGCACTTCTACTCAGTAAATAAAAGGCCTTGCTGCAGACCCACAGCTTTTGTAAAGGGAGACACAGATGGGATCACGGCCACTTTTAATCAGACAGAGAAGTGGACAGGATCCACAAAGGGAGATTTCACGCCACGCTTCACCTGTCGCCTGGAGTGTTATTGAAGTTGAACCACAGTGGCAGACGCAGAGTACAGAAAACACACATGCGCAGACTTCTATTTGCTCTGCCATTATGATCACAGTCGAGCACTCTGGTGCCGATGGAAGGCCAAGCTTGAGACAAAGTCCATAGCCCTGAGCCTAGTGGTCACACTGTGCCCTGCTCATGCATCCATCTGTGGAAAGAACTGCATCTGTTCATCCAACTATGCAAGGCCAGGTCTACTGATGCATATGGAGCTACCAAGAAATAATGTTGATTTTGTTTATATAATAAAAAAACCTTCATTTAGGGTAATAGTTGAAAAAGAACCAACTGGTTAATTTGCTCTAGAGCTACTCACTCATGCTACGAGGGACTAGGGTTTCTTCATGCTCATGCTGTTTGATGAATAATACCACTGTATGGTATTGTCTTTCAGAAGGGGAAACTGTAGAATAGAGGCTAGTGTTTTTTTTTTTATTAATCGATACTGCAGGATACTGATATCCGGTGGATATATCAATGTACTGTATAATTTCAGAGAACATTATATGGGTCTTAAATAGAACCAAAGTTTCAGGACTCCAAAACTGTACAAAATATAACCAGGCAGGCAAAGTGAGTCGGTTTCAATAGTTTTTTTTTTTTTTTTAAATCCTGCTCCGTTTCTTTATGGCTGAATCATTGCAACATAAAGAGGAGAATATCTGCAGCCAAGAGTTTATGTTGCCCCACCAAGCAGGAACAAGACTGCTTTTGTTGAAACCTTTCATACATTGGTCATGCTCCCCTAAAGTGGCTGGAGGGCAGTCTTTGGAAAAGTGCCATCTAGCCATCAGCTTGAGTTCCACCGGTAAAAGACAGAGAACTGTGTCATTGTATATTTTGAAGTGTTTGTATTGTAGGTGTACAAACAGAGAGTAGAAAAAAACTTTACTTAAATGAGCTTTGAATGGTTTAGCTGCTAAAATTTACCTTTAAACGGTCCATCACAACTAAGTTTTCTATTCTCATTAATAAGTGCCGGTAAGCACCTCATTACTAAACTAAAGGCACCAATGTATGCATGTACTAGTGAGTATAATGTCCGATATATTAGGGCTCATCTGAAAATCTGGCGGACTAAAGACATTACATTACAAAAATACTCACTCAAACACAACATTCATTCATCTTCATGTCGGCTTTATTCCCTTTCGGGGTCGCCACAGCGGAATGAACCGCCAACTCACTGGCATATGTTTTACGCAGCGGATGCCCTTCCCTGCCGCAACCCATCGCTGGGAAACATTCACACACACATTCACACTTTAACACTATGGGCAATTGTTCTTAATCAATTCACTTATTCCGCATGTCTTTGGACTTGTGGGGAAACCGGAGCACCCGGAGAAAACCCACGCGATCACGGGGAGAACATGCAAACTCCACACAGAAATGCCACCTGCCCCAGCCAAGCCTAGAACCAGCGACCTTCTTGCTGTGAGACGACCGTGCTACCCACTGCGCCACCGTGATGCCCTCAAACACAACAGTTAACCAAAAATAGCTAACTTAACTAAAACGGTTTACAAGCAGTAACAAGATCATCTGACCTCAACTGGTCTACTCTGTTTTTTTAATGTACTCTCAGCTCTACTTTTTCTTAGTTTTTCTGTTTGTTTTTTGTTGTGATTTCTTGTCTAAATTTTTTGTACAGCAGTTTTTTGCACAATAGAAAAAAAAAACACCTTAACAAGCTTTCTAGCATTTGCTTTCATCAATGAATGAATGCCGGTTTGTTTATGGATCAGCTCATTGAAGGTAGAAAAATTAAATAAAAATCAAATTATTAAAATGCAAAGAGCTTTCAGGTCATGTGGAACCTGAACAGGCAAGGACAACTCTAGTAATCTATGCACTCTGATGCTTTGTTTCTTTAAAGTGTTTGTCACAAATTCACAGTTGAAGACAAAGCAAATATTCAGAGGCAATGTGGGAATATATGTATATATAAATATGTTTTTTTTTTTCTGTAAGAGTCCATTAAAGCAGATAGCAATCTCATTTTTTACATACAAAAATAGTTTGGAAGCGACATGATTTTGAGAGTTATGCAGTTATTTAGTACATGTAAAAGGACTCACTGATGTTAGTCTGAACTCAATGAACTATACAATGAACTGGATTTTCTGGAAGTACTGTTTGAGATGATGAAATACTAGTGTGGATATCACAATTTGTCTGCCACTGATTTCACGTCAACATGCAGCTCCCATCTATGACACAAAGTTTCACTTTCACAATCCCTCCAACTTTAAATCTATCAATATGATGTAATCGCCAGCGTCTATATATGCAATTAAAAATACACCCATATACAGCTCATGTTTATGTTCATACTAAAAACCATGTTAGATACAGTTGTGATCTTTGTACGTTCAGCTATGTAAATAGTCAAAAATAGCATGTTAAAAATTTGATTTTGTCTTGTTATAAAGAATCTTCAATAAGAAGAAGGTTTTAAATGGGTGTACTTCCAGACTTTTGGGTACTTGAATAAAATATGGCCAAAGGCAGTAAGAAAGTTGCGCTGTCATGTCCAGTTACACAGGTTTCTTTTGAATTAGTTCTGATATGTTGCTCGTACAAGGCATAAAAAGGAATAGTCAGAGAGGGGAACTAAAAAGTATTATATAAGCTTTAATAGAAGCAATTATGTTCAAGCTAAGTTTTCATGAGTTGGGGTATTTTATATCTCCTCTTAAATAATTAAACATCAACAAGTTTATGTTCAGGTCATGGCCCCTTGATTATTTCAACAAGGTCAACATCTTCTGTGTAAACGAGTGTTCAGAGCACTTTTTGCAATATTTTCAGCAATGGTTTTAACAAGTGCATAAAAATGGTATGAATTGGTCAACTGTAAAAACAAGCAAGTGTCAGGCAAGTTACATTTTTCATTAGGCATCAGTTCATCTATGTGTGTGAAAGTTTAAAATATCACAAAATCACTGGCAATAAGTGGAAGAATTGCTCAGAAAACACAGCTAATTAGTTAGGAAGATGTAATCCACTTGAAAAGGTTAACCCTATTGACAACATTGTAAAAACGGTTTCAGAGAAGTTTATGTCTTTTGACAATATATTCATACATCATCTGTGGATTCTTATTTTAAAATAGGTTCGGTTTGGGTCCGGTGAACATACACTTTTTGTAAAGGCCAAAAGTGAACACGGGTCATCGAAGGACTTTTTCAGTTCTTCCTTTAACATTCAATCAAACCCAAGCCCTATGATTGTGTTGCCTCTTTACTCTAGTGACCAAGGTGCAAAAAAAACCTTTAAACTACTTTTTACAACAGTAAAAAGAGTCTATGCTTCTAAACGAGGGTGTTTTGCAACAAAGAACACAGCAGCTCCATATTCTTTGAAATCACAAAGGGAAAGACACGAAGCCACTAAGACGGGGCACAGTAGCCTTTTTAAGAGCAGTTGTAAAGAGGTAAAGCTGACATGGGGTGGCTGTTATGTAAGGGGAAAGTGTGCCCATTCAATTTTAATGGAGGCGAGGGCCCTCTCTGTGCAAAAAAAAAAGAGCAGATGGGCCACTGATGGAGAACTTAGGCCTTGTGGATGGCTCGGTGCATTCTTCTGCAGCTCTGCCATGCAGGTAATTCACCAGCAGTCCCATCAGCATGAATAAAAGATAACTTGGCTGAGCTGCTGCCTCTTATGTAGTTTAAAACATCTTTTCTTTAAGTAAAAGGTTAAACAGATTCTTTAACAAGAAATGTAATTGTTACACTGAATATGTCACTTATCCTCATACAACCAGCTGTGGAGGCTTTATGATCCTAGGTTATTGAATTGTTTGCTTTTATTTGTTTGTTTCTTAATGCCATGCCAGCAACAAAGGCTATCTTCATGGCAAAAAAGTTGTAATTAACAATCAAATACTGGTATTTATATAAATACTTAAAACACATCAACTTAATTTTAAAATTATTTTTTCAGTCTAAGATGTGCTAAAAAGTTACAAATGTTTTCAATTACATTTTTATTAAAAAGTTCTTTAAAAGTATTTCCATCATAAAATAATGTTCTTCTTAAAAAAAGGTTATTGCAAAAACCAACATTTACATAATAATTATTTAAGAATTGAATATTGTACATTATAAATATTGCATGGTACAATGAGTTCAATTCAGTAATGGCACATATATGATCTGTGCCCTTTGGCAGTTGTGGTTATCAGTAACTGCAGAGGTCCTGAAGCCTATCTTAGTACAGATGAGAAAAAAACTGTTACATGGTGTCCAAACATCTGCCTGTCCCTGTGGTACTGTGGGTCAGGAATGTTTACACAGATAAATGCCAAACTTGAGTTGAGAACTGAAGAGAGTAATAGCTTAAAGAGATTCTCGAAACAACTCTGCTACATGTTAATCCAAACCTACAGTACATGTGTGAGGAACATCGATGCTTCAACACACTAAAAATTTGTAGGTTTTCATAAAAGTACTGAACATTACATAATGTAAGAAAAAAAATCTGCTGATTTTAATTTCAACCAATAAGCTCAAGTTAGGTTTTTAAAAAAAGAGAGATGGATCCTTAGAAATTGTTCAGATACCCCAGACTTACCTCCACAATGTCAGAGTTGGTTCTGCTCTCATGGGGTTCATTGTATTCTGTGTACTTAAGAAGGACTTTGTCCATGTCGGTGCTCGCATACTGAAAGAGTTTGTTTGAGCTGTTGAATATGATCAGAGCGATCTCACAGTCACACAATACACTGAGCTCATAAGCTTTCTTCATCAGTCCAAACTTCCGTTTTGTGAAGGTAACCTGTAAAGGAAAAAGAGAATATGCTCAGTCAACAAAAAAAAATGCATCTTAAAAAAATTAAATACATAAAACCTGGAGAAGAACATTCGATGTAAAAATTACTGTGTCCCCAATCTTATAATAATAAGCTTTATTTTGTAACGTGCCTTTCAAGCTGGCTTACTAAAGTGCTGAACAGAGAAAAAAAGTAAAACATTAAAACAAAAGTACAAAAGTAACAGAGTTACAATCATTAAAATAAGATACATTTAGTCAGACAAGGCAATTAAAATCAAAGGCTAAATTTAAATGCAATGAAAAGAATAAAGTGTCAACAATCATAAGCCAGTTTTTAAAATCTTACTTAATTCAAGTTTGAGTTACAGTTTGCAAACCTTTTTTAGCTAGTTTTTGGACAAGCTAAAAGGGGAGAACAAAAAGTAACTTTTTAAAAATATAAATTATCTTCAGATACATATTGTTTTCTAAATGAAACAGAGCTTAAATATCAACAATGTTTGAGAATGCCTCAAATAAGAATTAAAGCAAACCATGGTGGGACATGCCATTCTTTCCTTGTCTTTGCACAAAAAAAGGAACAGCATCAAACATCCAAGTTTCTTCCACTTTTGAGAAAGATTTCATTCAGTTTCAAAGCACAGTTGACACTGTTACAGCACTTCATACGAGTGTCTTTTTACAAGGCGTTCTTTATGTAAGTGCTACTTTTTTGCTCTCTGTAGTTCTTATGTTATAAATTCTATGAAAGTCTACCATGCTGGAGATATAAACATTAGCCATAATGTGAATTCCATCTTGCTAAGCTCAAGTTGTGTTTTGGATAACTTGAACTGGCCATGATCATCTAGGGGTAGTGCAATGTTGTTGCTTGAAAGATCGACCAGGGTTTACAGCACTGGTTGTTCTGCATGAGTGATTTTTTTACTTCAAAACTACACTAACAGAATAGTGTATTTCTCTCCCTGATCGTAAAGAAATGCAATTCACAAGTAAAAAATCTTTATCTATGGGTCACTTCCACACCAATCCACATGAATCATATTTCCAAATTGTATCACGCATGGACATTTAAATTTTTAAATCCAAGCTGAAAATGTTCCTGTATACACAGGAGTAAAGTTGTATAAGTGTTTTATGTTATGCGCATGTTGGAACTTCCACTGCACCTGCGACTTGGTTCAGAGTACCTGTCAATAAAACAAGCTAAAAACAAACTAATATTAAATTATAATCTATTTTTTATTTAGTTTTTGTTGTATAACATCATATTCATATATAAAATGTAAAACATTACTGGATATTCAAAACAATCCAAACATTATTTGATATTTTATTTGCAAACAATGGACTGCAACAAACTTTTTTATGTAAGAATGCACTTAAGTCTGTATGCTACTCTTTCCTCAGCCTGCTCCCTTGTTAGAAAATAGGACAGAATTGAATCAATCTACTAAGATATTAGCAGGCAGTTGTCTAGCCCAGACTTAGTAAAGGTCTAATTTTGGAGAGAAAGAAAGAAAGAGAGAGTAAAAAAAGCACCTCACATTCCCGAGTAGTCCAAACATTTTAAACCTTCAAGCACGGTATGAAGCGTGCTTGAGCTCAGCTGAATATCGGGCTGCAGAGACAGAGCTTTAAACAGCAGAAAATCACAGTGGCAGAACCAGGGTTACATACATCTTTAAACTGTTGTAATGCTTTGATAATTAAGCAGCAATACGGCCTCTGTGGGAAAGAGTTTATTTCAGCAGCAGGAGTATGTATTCTGATTTGTTAGAATTTTTTCAGCTTCAACAACAAAAACTACAATATTTCAAAACCTGAAACAGAGACAATTGAATCTGCATGGTTTTCAAATGTATTATAAGCGTACTGTAACTATGAATAAATTTGATTATTTGGTATACACCATTCAATAACTAGGTGGAATTGCAATAGAACATAGAAGCTGTTTTTTTTTTTTTTTGCCATTTCATTATAATGTGATTGTGATTTTAATGCACACCATTATATGTTTTGAAACCTGAAGTTTGATGTTTGAAATCTAATGAACACATACTTGTTTAATACAAAGTCAAAAACAAGCAAAGCAACCGTCTAAATTACCCATCAACCCTGCTCTCGGGCGCTGCAGACCCCACAATAGTACTGGACTGTCTGTTGGGATCTGATAAAGCCTAATTGTTTTAGAGCTTTCCATCTATCCTGGGCCATGATACTACGAGATAATGAGTCAAGAAGAGAGCGGAGCTGTCACACTGATGTCATGGCAGGTCAGACAGAAGGTCAGCATGCAGAACGCAACAGAGGCTCCACAGCCTGTGCAATCAGCCCATTAGAGAGACAGCGGGCTCCATCACTCCTGCTTGCATCCCCTGACAGCCTCTTCCTGCACGGCCATTGCTGTAACACGAGCCGGCATATGCACTTCAGCAGGTCTCGTGTACACGCCCAGAACCATCTGACTCTTCTAGAAAAGCCCAGCCATTACATGCCATGCTATATGCTTTGTTTCTGATCTGACTATACAGTGAGCCAAGCCAAGCATGTGTCCTATTATCCCCAAGAAGCTCATTCAGAAACGTTCAAAAGCCTGAAAATGAATTATGCATTTGTTCAGCTCTCATGTCTAACAAGTGTTACAAAGCTGCACATTTACTTTCATAATATGGAATCATCGGAACAACATCAAGGATGAGCATACGAACACTCTTGATGAGCAGGATGTGTCGTGCACATGGCAAAACTTAGACATTCAAGAAAGCTGTGCCTTGGGCGAAAAAGAAGTGCATGTGAGGAAGGGAGAAGAGGGAGAGAGCTGTATGATTACTTCCGCCAATTTCACTGACCTACAAAGCAGAGCTGAGCAGATGAGTTGGCTTTGTTCATCTTTAATTGGTCACAGCTTGCAAAAACCATGATTTCAGATGGTACAATGCAATCTAATCTGATGAGTAGCAGAATATCTTGGAATCTAAACTCTTGAAATGATCACAGGGACTCGTTGCTTAATGTTTAATAGTGATGGATTTTTACAGCATTTAAGAAACTTGGTGCATTTTACGTCCAAATTAGTTCAAGTAAAATTTCAACCAAATCCAATTTGTACACACATCAATCTAAACCTATCAATCCCCCAACAACATGAGGCAGTGACACAGAACCTTTCAAATAAACAGGGAGTGACTAGAGAGTTGGTAGAACAAGCTATTGCACCTGAGCAGCCCACAGAGATGTCAGGGCGACAAATGAATTCCCAGTGTTGTAGAGAGCAACTTTTTCCCTGATAACAATAAAATTCTCTTGCAAGGCAAGTATATGGTCAAGTCGTTAAATGCTCTTTCTACCTTAAATGGCAGAAATAATTGAACCAATTAAAAGAAGAAAGAAATTGTGACAATGTCTTAGTAGGTGGAATAGTTCAGGCTGCCAATGACCTCTGACGCAGCAGATGAAAAGGTCACATTTAGTCCAGGACCAGTCCTGGAGTACGGCACATGCAATGACATTGTTCCACTCCACTGCAGTTCAGAGCACTCAGAGTAGTTGTTTGCTGACCCAGACAAACGATTTATTCCAGCTGCAGTGCAGCACAGTGTCACACAACCAAACATAAGTGTGTCCCATAAACATATGTTCAGCTTCAAAACTGATAAAAAAATCTATTATACAAGTTATTAATTCCAGTTCTTGCATCTCTGTGACTGTACACTTCTGAATAACATAGTTGTGATCCATGAAACAAGTACAATGTTCAGAGCAACAAAAAAAAAAAATCAATTGAATCAGGGGTTTATGGGTGACACCCCAAACCAGAGTTCCAGTATCTAGATTTTGCAATGAGCCCATGTAAAGTCATGCAAAGGTCACCAGCAGTGCCAAGCTGAGTGTTTGACTGCTAGTTTTTACACTAAAATCACAATCAGCAACAAACCATTTTTATACAGAAAAGTTTTAGAGCCCATGCATTAACCGTTTACAAGCAGTTTGCCATCCAGTGGTACAGAAACCAGCAATTTATTGCTCTCAGATAAAAGACAAACCTGTGAGCGTCCTTTAAAAAAAATATATATATATATATATATATATATATATATATATATATATATATATATATATATATATATAACTCAGCTTCTCATAATAGAGGAAGCAACAAAAAGATAAGTGTAAATAGATTAGGTTACAATTTTTCTAAGTTGAAAGTCAGACATATATGTCAGTTCTGGTGAGATGAAACACATTTTATTTTATGCCAAAATGACATTGGCTTTATTTAACTAAGTATTAAGGATTAAATATGTAATATTTAATATCTAGCAGAGTTTACTTTTTTAGACATACACGTTACAGTGTAAATAAAATTTTGTGTAATACCCACTGCATGGCTTAACAAAGCCAGTTGCTGAACAACGATAATCATCTGTTTTGACTGCAATGTCTGCTTATTGTGTTGTTTGTAATGTACAATTATGCAGGTGTAGTCTTTACTTTCAATTTCAGTCCAATCTTCTAGTTGAAAAAACAATGTTGAATTCAAATGTCAGTTAATTTGTAGTTTGTAGCCACTTGAACAAGCACAGTATACTGTTCGTTTTTGCTTTAAATCGTCACAAATTTACCTGGTGAATTTAAAAAAATATATTTTTGTTTTGGTGTGTATATGTTTAAACTGCCAAATAATTTGCAAACAATCAGAATAAGTCAAAAGAAGTCTAGATTGGTTAGATAAAGAAATTCATACTGTGAAATCAAGTGATATTTTCCATTATTTGAAAAAAATCCTTGCACTGGTCCAAGCTTGAGAATCCAGAGAATTTGCAGAGTAAAAGCATGTACCTTGGAAGCAGGGCAAAAGGCAATTACAAAACACACTCATGCACCTTCATTTTCTTACTCTTAACACCCATCTTCATGTAAACAAGTATTAAACATTGTTTAGAGTAGCATCTCTAGTGACATTTTTAATACTTATTTAATTAAATGCACTAAATTGTTCAAGCACACCACTGTTCTGGTTGAGACATGTATCTCCAAAAGGTTTGCTTTACAGAAAATGATAATCCTCTCGATAGAATATGTGTTTTTGAGAAAAATAGTCTGAAACTAAGAGTAAAATAGTAAGAGATCTATTCATAAAGCAAGATATTTTAGATGATGCAAAGTGGTTCAACTGTTTTAGACAAGTCAGATGATTATAAGATTCAATGTGTGACTTATTAAAACAACTTGCTTTTAATAATACATTTGTTTTTATGTTATTTTAATGACAAAAAAAGGATTTAAAAAATCCAGCAAGATTTCAACGTTTTCGTGAGAACATTTTACACAATATGCACACTTAGTAATGGCACAAAATATATTAATCCCATAAAAAGAGGAAAAGTACAGCACTTAGAATAGCTAAAGTGTGAGAAAAAGCTGTAATGAGTCTTATTTTGTGCTCCAAACTTCTCTTTGTTCTCTCCCAGTAGTGGCAGTCTTTGATAAGGTCACTCTATCGCAGCCATCCAGTAATTATATTAGCATTTCTCTTCTAATTGTACAGCAAGAATAAGAATGCTGACCTTTTCAAAACTTTTTCAGCATATAAGGTAGTGGCTTGGGTACTAATTTTGTATCATGTCTTCAATGTTTTGTCTCTATTCTTTTAGTGTGTCATCTTTTTGCAGCCAGTGCAGAGGCCACTCGGTATGCCGCTAGGTATAGGGACGTTTTTGAATTTCAAGAAACCAGTGATTTAATAAAAAGAGGATGTAAGGAAAAATTCTTGTTGAAAAAAAAAACAGGAAATGGGTAATGACTGTGGGAGAAAAGTATTGAGCAATACATTTAACACAACCAGAATCTTAAGGAATTCCTTGTAATGGGTCAGGGTGAAGCAATCCAGATTCCATAGAAGTCCACCCACACAATATTATGAGCAAATCACAATTTTTTTGCCAAACTTGGTCTAAGTCATTGATCATGAGAAGATCTCTTCCTATAAAAGTTGTGTAACAGACAAGAGAAGACATTTCAGTCAAATCTTCATGTCAGCTCCAATGATCTCAATAACAAATGGCCAGAGCTCCATGCGGTCCAGAAGACGTGCAAGTCAAAGGATCAGCTGGCAGAGTGACCCAAGCCCCCTGGCTCCTGTGCTTCAGCTATCCAGCAAAGAGCACTCAGGCCTGGGAGATAGGCAGCAGTCCCTCCCTCCTGTCCGGCTGGATCAGCTTTCACAGGACACGGAGGAAGCCGCGGGTTAACAGTTCACTGCTAGGTTCTGTGCGTTTGAGTGCCCAGAGGCGAGGATCCGACAGCTAGTATGAAGACAGTGCGACCTTGTAATTAGACTGATCTCTAGGCCTTTATCTCTTACACTCATTGAGGACATGAGTTTCACCTGGGAATAACGACATCTTAATTTAGATTTTAATATGACTGCGGTATGTTATATTTCCCCCCCCCTTTTGTCTCACTCCGAAAACAAATATAAACTGATATTACAGGACCAGTAGGACAGTTAGTGTGTCGTCAGCCAGTGACTGGAGAAGGGTGATCAATTAAATAATCAATTAAACCTGAAAACTTTTAACCTATATACCTTATTTACACAATACACAAATGTCTGTGATGTTCCCACCATTGAGTAAGAGTTGTGTTTTAAATATAATTCAGATTTTTGCTTTATTTAAACAAAAATATGACGCCCCTAACTTTTATTGTCAACACATGAGAATGTTTACAAAAAACAGGAACTCTAGCTCATTCAGGATATAAAAATCCTTCTTCACTATGATGAACAACTGAAGAGACGTGGGTGGAGTTCCGTTGTTCAAATGATTTCATTGTTGCTTTCAAACATGAATTACACCCACACTTAAAACCTACAGCTATAGTCTAATCCAGTTAAACTAAAAACAAAACTCCCTTTCCACAAATAACCCACTTTAGCTACAATTACATCCTATCATTTAAGAGTGCTAGGTATCAGAAAAGGCCACTCCATCTATTTCTGTCTGAAACCTTTTAGAACCCCTGCTTTCTAAACCATGTTTTTATCATCAAAGAATAATGCTGTTCTTGCTGAACCTTTTAGAATAGAAAGCTTGGAATAAATGAATGGATGCACACAGATTTCCAGCAGGAGAAAAAAAAAATACACAAAAAAGGAGAGCACACTTCAGAACATGTGACTTGGGAAAGCAAAAGTAAGCCAAGGCAAGGGCGGGCATTGAGGCGACACTCCACCCAGCAGTGAAATCATCAAACTTTTAATGACTTGGGTAATTACCCCTAGTGAGCCTGCTTAATGGTGTACAGCAGACGTCGTTAGACCCAGAGGTCCATACACACACTCCCACACAAGCTCTCCTGTCAAAGAGAAAGTCGATTGTATGAAAAGATGCCAGAACTACCTGCTGAAGTTCTGTCGACATTTGTTCTCTCCCAACTTTGCAAGCTTAGCTATTCTCTTTGGTACTCAAGGAAACTTCTCTTACTATAAAAATCAAAGAGCTGTAACACAATCAAATCAACAATGGAATGATGCTGTTCTCAAACTAACATGCAGCTCTCATTAAAATTCTTTGAGCTCCAAAAATGAGTAATTCAGAAGTAATTACTTCCAATGTCACACAAGCTGCAAATGAGACAGGTGTACAGCATCATCAGGACAAATAATTGTAGGCTTGAAAAGCTGTAGAGTGAATCAGAGCTTTCAAAGATTAGACGATGGACAGGTGGAGAGAGAGGGAGATGGGAGATTGGGAGTGTTCAGGATCATGATGTCCTCCTGTGCCATTATGCCAGTCGTCCCCCTTACACAGCTTTGCAATTAGCATGTCAGCCTGAGCTGTTCAGTGAGGCTCACCAAATCCTCTCCTCTTCTTCTTCTCCACTCACTGTCATTCTTTCCTCCTCCTACAGGCCACACTTAAGGGGCTTTTGGTGGAAAGCTCAGAAGGACAAGGCTGCATGCATGACAGGACCTCCAGCTCCTCTATATTTCATAGTGTGTGAGTGTGCTGCTGAGTGAGAGCTCTGTCTTCATTCTCCTGTAATAATGCATTCAACCCTCTTTTTTTCACCGATGAGACTCAATCAATGCAAAAATCGATGCCTTCAGATGTCTTCAGATTTTTTTCTGGCAAGAGTTTTGCTAAATTGATTAAAAAATGCATCTAAAGCTCACTGAGATCTATTGAAGGCAAATGATATTGTGAGCCATGTGAAGGAATGGCACAATAAACACCCACCGCTTCATTGTTTCCAACGATTCCGCAATCATGGATCTCACGACCCCCGCTATGCTCTTCTAAACAAATCCTGATAGGTCAACAGGCTTTTCAAAACCTTCTACTAATGATACAAGTCACCCCTGCTGAAACTTGTGTGGCGTGCAATACCGCAACTGTATTTAATTAGCCCACTTAAGGCATTCTCTCATTCTAATACAATGAATAAAGATAGCTCCCGGCACAGCCGTGTAGATAAGGATTTTAATTGTCTACTTTCAGTGGGCCTAGTATGCTAATGGCCATGTCCCTAGGGTGAGGAAAGCACCCAAAGCAACCAGAGGACTAGGTTCAGACTGGAGGGGGAAAGAACTTTGTTCGAATGCTTGCAAAGGCTTTAATAAAGGGCTTTATGTCTTGTTTCTTTCACCATTTGTCTCTGAAACCTCTCTGCTGAGCAAGTCGACCACACTCCATGCCAAGCCTGTGTGCCACTGATAATGCCTCTCTCTGTCAGAATTCAAATTTCACGGGGATCATCAGACAAGTAAGCTAATAATTACCATGAAGTGCATTGTCTCAAAAGTCATAACAATAAAAAAAAACTACAGCAGGATTATTATAAGTGGGCTAACTTGCAAGGCACTGTGTGTTTGAACTAATTCTTAAAGTGATTTAATTTATCTCATGCCCTTACCGGCCATGAGAGACTTTTCCTACCCTTTCTAAATGAAACCTTGTGGCTTCAAAATAACATCATTTAACATTGAACTTAATAGTATGGACCAAAACAAGGAGTTTTTTGTCAAACAGACCCTTTCATGTTTGACACAAATTGGAGTAAACAAATAAAATGGCAAACTTAGACTGATACAAGAACAACCTGATTTTAAGTTTCTAATTTAATCACAACGTGTCCTCTTTTGCCTTTTACCTGTTTTGGCACAATTAATAGTAATATTTGTTAAAAAAAAAAATAATTATTATATATATATATATATATATATATATATATATTGTGTTGGAACTTAATATATAAAAACAGTACAGATGGTTATATTTCAACCTGAACTTAGCAAAGGTCTTTTTCCGGTTGTCCTGCATCCCAAATCAAATACTTATAAGTACACTTATACTCTTGTGGTGTTCATATTATTGTTACTCAGGCGGGTGTTTGCGGGTCTCGCGAACCCATTGTCTTTTGCGGATTTTAATTCACCCAATCAAGACATTTTATGTTAAAAACTTAAACAGTATTTCATTTTGCCAAAAAACAAGTAATATAAAAAGCAAATTAAGTTTATTTATTGTTCTTTAACCTGATTTCTTCACGTTTAGAATTTGAACCATGTGTGGTGTTCTCATTATTTTTACTTTGGCAGGGTTGGTGAGTCTGCTGGACCCATTGCATTTTGGACCTTTTAATTCACACAATCACACAATTTTATTCTAACATGTAAAATGTTATGTTTATGTGTGATTTATGTTTGTGTGGGAAGGGAGAATTAAGGTAAAGAATCTACCATTTTCACACTTTAACATGCCCCGGGTCCAGTAGACCCGAACACCTTGTGTCCTATATTTTTCACAGGAAATGAGCCAAGCCCAGTGAATCTCAGCTTCAAATAATAAATGCTTGTTTAATTTTTCTTCTGATGAAAACTGAAATTGGGTCCCACAGACCCAAACACCATACAAGGGTTAAAGTAAAAATAGTAATTTCAGAATAAAATGTACATGGTTTTGTGTGTAAGACAAGAGATGAACCTGGGAAGCACTAAAATTTAATTTGAGGGAAGTAGTTATGACTACGCCTCTACGCAAAAGAACTTAACTCTTAATAAAACATTCTAACAATAGATAGAACACTCTCTATATTGCTATTATTTATTTATGTGTCTATTAAATGGTGGCCTTGCTTGGTCCAAGACAAAACTACTTTTGTCTGAGCACAGTGGATTGTGGGTAATACCACCCTTTGAAACACTAATTTTCATTTTGCACATACACAAGTCTGGATAGTGCACTGATTGGGATGCAAGGATGGCTTCAGATTTGAGGATGCTGATCCTCACCCTGGCTGCAAACCTAGGTACCTTGTGTCACCATGGCTAATAGTATTTCTTTTTTAGTATTTCCAAGTCTGTTAGTTATCTTTTGCTTTTCTGCAGAGCTGCTTCACAAACCAAAATACACAACTAAATCAACAACTATTAACAAAGTTATTCTCTGTAACTCTCATTTTTTCTTGAATCTTTCTAACTTCCTTGTTTTTTTTTATTATATTCTTTTTGCTGATGCTGTAGCCAGGGCAGTTACTGCAGATGCTGAAGTTTCTAGAAGACATCTTCTCTTTGCCTAGCTTCCTATTTGGATCCCACCCAGGACCTGGTGTTATGCTGATAATTGGCCTGTCCTGTAAATTCAAGTTTCTCACTTGGCTGAACTGCTACCTCCACAGTAACTGTCGGAAAGGTGGGAGGAGGGCTGGGGGCAAGAAAGGAGGAGGGCACGGGCTGTTATGTTATCACCCTCAAGAGAGTGAGCAAAACCTCAATTAGCTTTCCGTGAGGATGGCAAGAAAGTTCTTCTACCATTGAGACGGTGTAAATGATATTTTGAGCAGGTGTGAATGGATGCATCAAGTCTGGCTGACGGACTGACAGATTCTTTTTATCCATGATAACATCTTGAAGAATGCAGTGAATTCCCCTTTCAAATAGACAATCAGCATGTCTTCGATGTTCAAGCAGTCTCTCATCTCTCTGGTACTAGCTTTTTCTTTTACTAAGACGACTGTCAGAGAGAGCCACCAGACAGGTCAGTGTTGTGTTATTTATATTAAGCGCGAGGAGACAAGGGTGAATCCCTGTCTGTCTCTGGGCCGATCATTGGCAGTTTTCTAGCGAAAGGGCAGGAAAATGGAGCGAGAGACAGAAGTAAAAAAAGGGAGATGGAGAGAGAGAAGGGCACAGCGCGTCCCAGTGTCCCTCCTTATAATGAGAGGGTGCCATGGTGCAGATGCTGCTCCTAATTGCTACCAAGCAGCCACAACCACAGGGAGTGATGGGCCCCAGCAGACGGTGAGCAGTGTGAAAAGAATGAGAGGCAAAAGAAGAGCCTCAAGTCACCACACTTCACCCCAGTCAGGCCATGCTCCATCCCGTTGCCACACTGACTGACAGTAACGGCTCTGTCTGCCCTGGACCAAAATTGTAGGGTGGTTTGTAAGAGTCTGTAAACATAACTAGAAATGTGTCCCCGTCTCTTTTTATGTATCTGACTGCGTACCTATTGAGGAATGCTGTGACAATATGTTTATCTAAGGAACAGATGGGCTAAACTAAGCAATAATCAAATCAGTTTTATTTTAAGAATACAAAAGAAATACAAGTTCCAAGGAAACTGCCTCAAAATGTTCATTTTTAGAACACAGCACCTACTTCAAAATCAGGAGACTTGCACTGTATCTAACTCAAATCCACTGGAGTTTGTTCTTAAGTGAACAAGAGTACAGAATGCTGACAGTTCCAGAGATTTTTCCGAAGTTGTGAGAGAACCTTAAGCAGATGTTGGTGTAAAGCTTAGGCATGCTTAAGAAAAAGACCAGAGATTAAAAAACAATCGCATGAGGAAATCATAATGCATGGGAATGGAAGAGTTCCCTCCATCCAGGCGGTTCATGTGACCTAAAAGACAGGGTGCAAATCATCTCACCAACTAATTTTATTATTTTGGGCAACCTAAACAGTTGGACTGGATAAAAGAACATTTTGATCATGTTGTTTTTCAATATAATATATATTTTGTGTGATGCATCATCAATCAAAATCAAGTAGATCAGGTAAAACGCATATTTATGTAATATACTTATAATACAATTAAAACTACCTACTTACTTAAAACTAAATTAAATGCATAATAAATGTGTGCAATCACTTAGCAAGTAGTTAACTGGATTCTTAAATTAGATTGTAAATATATATATATATATATATATATATATATATATATATATATATATATATATATATATATATATATATATATATATATATTCATTATTTTCAATGGGAGAGGAGTTATTCAATTTTGTACACAGCCTGCAATAATACTCATTAACCAATTAATAATCTGTGGGTTATAAAACTCTCATTTAAAACATTTGAACAACTCATAAAAGTAAGCTGAGTTTTTAGATATTTTTTTTCAGAAACACATCCCACTGAGAGTATTTAGATCAGAAGGATGCTCAGAGAATCCACTGACCTGTCGGTTCCTCTCATCCATAATCCTTGTGATCTGTATCTTCTTTCGTCCCATCTTAACGTCCTGCTTGGTCTCTCTGACACCACAAGAATATCAGAAAAACACGACTTTGTCTGCCTTCGCAACCCTAGCACATTGTAGTCCACTCTTTCTTCTCAAGTCTTCCTCTTACTCTAATTCTGTCTGTAACTTTTTCTTCTGATGTCCAAACCAGAATCTGTGAGAGAGAAATAAACACAAAAAAAGAAATATTAATAAGGGTAAAAACGCTAGAGAGTAGGTGTGGTTGCATTTGAAAATGGCTGAATACACAGTGTTCCTTTGCTTGATACAAGCAGGAAGGATATATGACAGGCACAATGATTCCTTATCTTCACACCTGCTTTGCTTTAACAGCGGGAGATATGCCACACCAACATATAGTAATGCATTTTATTAGTCGCAAAAACTTTAAAAACTTGTAATTTAATTTCATTGGACGATTAATTACACACTGCAAAACCTTTTTAGTCTTACTTCGATCCCAAAAGACATTTTTATAATAAACTAGTTCAAATCCAGCAACTTTGTAATAAAATCATACTTTCATTGGTTCTATTATCAGGGCAAAACCATTTGTGTCTAATATTATATGGAGAATAATAATAGGAGCTCTAATATACGTTTTCTATACTTGTGTGTGGTTGTCCTGAGTATGGTCATCTGGGTTTGCTGCATTCACTCCCAGCTACAACTTGGCAGAAAGCAAGCTCTTAAGTCTAAATCTTACCATAAGTCTTAGTCTTACTCTAATGCGAACCATTATTTACAGTGTTATTTAAACTTGGTCTCACTTTTTTAGTCTCACTACAAAGACACAAAGTGTTGCATTATAATACAATAGTGTGGTAGCCTTTATTGTATATTAGGGGACATTTGTTGAAATGTTCAGCACATTCAGGGCACATCTGTTCATGTGTAAGGCCTTTCACTCATGCATGTCCCAAACAAACAGGAATACTCTAATGGGAATGGTTTGTAACCATAAAATAATAATCGTTTGATTTGTCTTTATTTCTTTTTAATTCATATTAAACTGAAGCACATACAACCCAAAGATATATTCTACAATAAGAAGGAGGCACACTATACAGTTTTTGGAACGTGGCTCTCAATAGTTTTGGTTATTTCATGCAAAAAGTTCAAAAATATATAGTGAGCAATGTTTGAGCAAATGGACACTTTTCACAATAATGTCTGTGTTAAGACTTACTGAACACTTCAGACTTCAGCAAGCAGTGACCTTTACTCCTAAACTTATATAATATCAAAGCCAGAGTCTTGCTCTAAACTTTAATCTTAGCCTAACTCAAAATCTTACTATTAGTCTAACTCTTCGGGTCATTATAACTCTTTGTCTTAATCTAATTCTTAATCTAATCTAAACCTTAGTCTTAAACTTAATCACTTAACAGTCTAATGCTTGGTCTAATTCTTGAATTTACTCCAATTCCAGCCCTTAATCTTAAGAGTAACTAAATCTTAATCTTACTGTAACTTGTGGTCTAACTATTTGCCTTGGTTTTACTCTATCTCTTCTTTTTGTCTAACTCTTGTTCTTACACCAACAATTAATTTTAGAGTATATCTACTATTACCCTAATGGTTGGTGTTATTCTAACTAGTTAGTCCGACTCTTGCCCTTACACTAAACCTTAAACTTGAGGTCTTACATTAATTCTTAGTCCAACTCTTGCTTTTAATCCAATCTAACTAGGTTTTAGTCTATCTCTTGCTTTTACACCTAACCTCTTAGCTCTCTAATCTTAGCTCTCAGGCTAACTTTCAGTCTAATGCATAAACTAAGATTTGCTCTTAGTAACTAGCAAGGTGATCACCAGAGATTTAAAAAAAACAAAATGATTTCTACCTTTAAAGTAAATTCAACCTTTTACTGGTACAACAGATGTAGCTGATTGACTGGGTGTTAAAGTGAGCAAACTTAGCAGGTTAATAAGGGTGAAAAGTATATGGATGTTTCCTTCTGACCATAGATCGAAGGAAAAAACAGATAGCAGACAAACCAATGAAATACCATGAGGCAGGTCATAAAGTCATCTGTCTGCTTTTAGAATGCATGCATTGCATAAAATCTTCTTCGGTCATCTCGTTCTCTGGTTCTTTACTCCTGGTTCTCTGTGTGCAACTCTCCCAGTCTCAGACACATGCTAGAATTGAAGTACACTGCACATTGTCTCGGGAGACAACTAGCAGGCCTCTTCCGCCTTAACACATCCCAGGCTGATGCCAGCTCTTGCTATAAGATGATTAAGAGTGCACCTAGTCTTGGGATGGCTTTAGTTTAAATCCTCTGGGCCAGATGAGGCAATTCACACGTGAGAAAGACCGTGGAAGCCAAGTCAAGAAGGTTCAGAGCACAGTTTGCCCCTGGGGAGGCTTCCAGTCACCCCTGCTCCCTCTTCAGTCTCTGTCTCCTCTTGCTAACCTGCCCACAAAGAGCTGGCTAGTTCTCAGAGGAAGCATTCATCATCTCCATCCAGCATGGACACAGATGAACACGTAAATAGAAAATGCCTATGTAACCACATCTCACATCTGAGATACGCTGAGGGAGGGCAGAAACTCTCTCCTCCAGAGAGGGCGAAGTAGCATGAGTCGCTTTGTTGCCACACGATGCCAGCAAAAAGATAGTGGAAGTTGATGACCAGGAGGCTTCCAGTGACCCAGAGGAATAAACACTATAATTACTGGCTAAACAGAAATGGGTGTTTAGGTATCTGCAGGTCTCTATTAGCAGTGAGATCACACTGTCTGTCTGCAGAAGGAAACTCTGACAACAGGCAGGCAAAATCAGACATTTCCTTATCCCACACAACGGCAGAACTGTGAGCCTGACACTGTTCTTTCTCAGCCACCATGACCCTCAGCAGGAAGGAAAAATGTTTGGCTTATCCTTCGTCGCTTTGTCCTCACGGCATGGGCATATTATCTGTTTTGAGTGCTGAGTCTTTTCAAAATCTGATTATGAATTGTGCTCAAAAATGGTAACTGTGGGAGTTTTACAAGTTGTTCCGTGTAAGTCTGACTGTAAAATACTGTAGAGAAAGAGGGAATTTAAATTTTCCAAGCACTGGGAAAATGCATTTGCTATAAATTCCCATTCCATTCAATGCCACTGAACGATTTCAGACTCCGGAGATTAAAACTGAACGGTTTCTTATTTGTTTGCATTTTAATCAGTCAAGCTGAAATGAAAACACTTGGATTAACCATCTAAAGCAGGCTTCCTGATTGAAAATGTACATGCCTGAAGTTGAGGGTTTTATCTGTGTTTGTATGTGCTTAACAATGCTGTTCTGCTTATCCAAACATAGCACAACATAATTACTGTACATGCATCCCAGCTCGTTGAGATCTAAATTGTATTTGTGAGATGTCATTCTTGTCTCTTAGACGGTGAGTCCAGAAGCATAATTGACTGTGTCAGGACGTTTCTGTCAACTTAACAGACAGAGACAAGCTCCGATCCTGCAGCACAGGCAGGTTGAGGGAAGCTCTGACTTACTAGTGTCACACAAGCCAGAACTCTTAGAGAATGAGTGTTTTGCTGAAGTACTCGTGACGTGATGAGTTCAAGATACATATTGGGACTGTGTCATTGCTATATTACATGTCTCATAGCAGTTCAGATGCTAAAGCTGTAATACGCCATCTACAAATTGGACACTAAACATTATGTCCTCCATGAATAAAATGTAATAGTCATTCTTGTCAAAAAAATTAATTACATTATCAAAACTCTCTAAACTGGATTTCATTCTGCTGGGAAAAACACTCAATGCAGAATACTAAAAAAGAAAGCCATATTCAAGTATCAAGCAAGGAGTGCCAAGGAGAAGGCATTACATCGATTAACAGGTAAAATAAGTCTGTTGATATCCTGGTTTTAAAAAAATTTTAAGTTGTTGAACTTAATTTGATTGTTACAATGCCTGACATGGATTAAAAGGATTAAGCAATGAACAATATGGATTACCAAGTTTAGCAAAATAAATTATACTGCATGTTAAAGAGACATGAAACCCCATTTAATATCAAGCAAACACAAGATTTGTTGTTTTAAATGCATCTTAAGTGAACAAGAAGAAATCTGGGAAAGTAGAGTAGGATGAGTAACGAGTAAAGGCACAATTTGCATGTACTCTTTGAAAGGTCAAGTGCAGTCATTACTTGCTTTGTCACATCCCTGTAAACTGTTGGTGATCAATATGGGACCAAAATTAAAAAACAGATCAGTTTATTGGTAAAAGCAAGGGTATTTTCTTGATCAGAGCTTTAAAAGGGCATTACTTGCTCTCATATGCGTTGGTTTAAATATTACTATAGAACTGAGAATCTTCACTATTTTATACTCTATAAATAATTAGGCCTTCAGGCTACTCTTAATTTTGATAAGCTTTAATTGTTCTACAGTTTTGTTGTTTAGCTTCCCCCCACTTTGTGGCAATGGACAATGTGGTTAAAGTGTTTTATAGATGAGGAAATGATTTGATTTTAATAAAAAAAGGTGGATATTACATGATTTTGTACCCAAATAGACTCTTGAACCAAATCACAAAACTATGTAACAAGCAAAATCCCATCTATATTAGCATGGGTATGTCCTCACATTGAGTGACGTGTGTATGTCTTTTTAATATAAAAATAAACATTTTAATTTATAATGTTAAAATATACCCTGTATCCACCCCCAGTTCAGGTCAAAATTGCTAAAAAAATATATTTTGTAATAGCACAACGCATCAAACATGGAAATTACTTCCATGATTTTGAAAGCACGCAAACAGGATGATGATGTGTTGTGCATTCAAGTTCATCACAAGCTCTTGCTCTCCAATTATCTTGCTATACTGACTTGTCCATGATGTAGTGTACACGGCTTATCAGCTTCGTTCATATTTAACAGAAAAACACTGAAGCAGATGTGTTCTTTTCAGATATTCAGACACACACTTACAGTAAACTTCCCAAACTTTTCACCTCTAACCAGCCGGTCACCACACTTGGAGTGTTTCATTTTGGACACGTTAAGACTTGAAAATGTAGTTATATGGAAGTGGTATGTGACTAAACCTATTTTCAATGACAATGCTGATGGAATGCCTCCCTCCAATTTACATCATCTTTCTTCACCATCATTAATCAGGTGTAGAATATTTTACAGCATTAATAGCTGAGTAATGTGTTGAAATCTAATCTTCCATTGCAGATAAAAAAAAGTTGATTCTTTGGCCAAAAAGTAGCTTAATTTGGAATTGAAATTCATATAGACGGGGATTGATTAAGATCAACTATGTAATTTGTTGATATGGTCTGAAGGTAGATATATTGACTACATCCAATCAGTTCAATAGTCCTAACTATTAGCAATTATAAAAGTTGTATCTGACATTTCTGATCAAAATTAAATTAATTGCATATTATGTTTTTGTGGTGTTTTTTTATACTGTTATAAAAAAAACTTATGAAAAACTAAAAAAATTTTCTCAAAAAATCTCAAAAGAAATAATGTACACGTTGAAGCTCAATATCTGTGATTCAATTTGTAGTGGTTTGGAATTGTGACTTTAGAATTATGAATCTGTGTGACTGACATCAAGAGTTGAGATTAGAAGTGGGTGCTTTCTTGTTTTTCTAAATAATATCTCATCTTTCAAAATTGCTGTACAGATGTCTGTTATAATTAAGTGAAAACAATATTTCCTTCCCTTATAAGCTAGCAAGCACTCAACCTATTTATGAATGACCTGCCCTCATATCTTGAGTAATCACTCATTCAGTGGTTCTGTCATGGAAAGGCGTCAATAAAATATCTTGCAAACAATAAGACATTGCCTTACATTAACCCCAGACAAGTCATTAAGGACCCGGAGCTTGACAAATGGACTCTGGTGAGAAACAATTCTTAATTTATTTACCTATTTAACAACATTTCAAGAAAAGCAAAAACAGATTTGTAATTATATTTTAGTAGCAGACAGTTTTTTTTGTAACAAGGATTTAAAAATATTGAATACAAAAATATAACTTTAGAATTTTGAACAAGATCTGAGTTTTAATTTCCCATTAAATAATTGTATAATTAAGAAAAAATGATTTTAAATGCTAATATTTCAGGTATTAAAAATATAAAAACAAATAAATAATCAATTACTGTGATTAAGAGTTTGTTTTTGATCTAAATTATGCTTTAGTTGTTATCATAAGCAAAATCACAGTTAACAAACCAACCACTCATGCTTTTCATAATACAAACAGCAACACCAACTGTCTGAAACAAAAGACAATTAAAACCAGCTTTCTGAATAATACGAAGACTTTCACTTAACCCCTTGAGCTATAAAATTAATAGAACAAAACAAAAAACAATGTTTCACTAACACGTGAACTGTGTCAGCTATACATAAGTAAAGCATCAGTTAACAAATTAGCATTAAAAAAATCCAAATATGCTCTCTCGATTCAGCGCACCTGGTCAAAAATGCCTCTGATTTAAACCAGTCCAGCATTTTTGAAAGCTGCTTACCAAACATTTGCAGCCACTGTGATCGATAAGCAGGGAATATGTCTCTATAGGAGCAACTGTCAGGGCCTGACATAGAAATCAATAGGAGTACATGACCCACAGAATGTGCACAGCAAAGCCGATCTCTAGTGAGACCTGTCCATGTGCTCACCACGCTGACCCTGACCTGGCTACACACAGATCGTTCACACCAACACTGGTGCACCTACTTAAGTAAACAATGAGCGAGAGTGGGGGGAAAAACTCCTTAGGTAATATCATTTGGCTTACTTTTCATCCAAGATGCATTTACCACATATAGCTGGTTACAAAATGAAGCCAACAAGCCTCTTCTGACATGCTGACACTCCCATGTCTCATAAACAAGTTAACTCCCATGTCCATCACACAGCTTGGGAGTAGAGCACATTGTAACTGACATGATCCCTTGATGCGAGGCTCTATATGAATGTAAATGATTCTGCCGTGAGTGTGAGTGCGGGCGTCAAATAGTGTGAGAAAAACAAGCCGTGTGTTAGTGATAGGTCTCTCGCTCGTACTCTTCCTCCAGAACGTGCCAAAGTAAGAGTAGGAAGGCTGGTACTGGGGTCAGGCCTTTTCGCACTCAATAAAGTATGCCCTACACCCACTGTAATTACCCCACACAAGCACACACATGCACACTGCATTCCCTCATCTGCCCGAAAAAGCTTTGCTGTTTTACTTTTATGCCAACATATCATTTGAAAGTGGTCCCCTAACTCCTAAACTACATTAAACAGGTTTTCCTGAACACTGTGGAAAGCATATTATCAAATAGTAGTGACATCAGGCCTATTCAAAACTCAACAAGGGTATTTATATATATATAAAAATGTATGTATGTATGTATGTATGTATGTATGTATGTATATGCTGAAACCATGATATTCACGTTCAAATTCTATCTTTTAACACAAGGTAGTTTAAAGTTCATCTGTGAATTTGTGTTATGTCTTCCCTGTTTTTGAAGCCCTGCTACGAAGTGAACGTCTCACTGCAGTGTCAAGAGTAGTGTGAAATGTTCTCTGGAATACTGCTTTTGGTTCCTCAGAAACTAAAACATTAACATGCTTAGATAGAAGAAGACAATGTCAGCAGTCGGTTGTGCTATGTGCATCCATTTAAAAGCATGTATGCTAATAATGGTGTAACTAAACTTGTATTATTCTCACAGATGTCAATGTTTTCCAGTGAATATGGGAAGATATCCATGTTTGAACATCCTCTGTGATGTTTTTGAAGTGGCAATAAAGCTTACTTTAAACAAACATGAATCAAGGTAATTAAGTCGGACTCTGCCTTTTGTTATTCAACACAGTCTGCATGCGTTTTCTACATTTTCTGGAGCCAACAGCTTCTAAAAGCAACTAGGAGGATTGGAAGTTGCTACATATCACTTCCAGCCTGTAAAATCAACTTCCTGTGTATTCTTTCTGACTGTGGCAGAAACTTTTCCAAGAGTAGAATCATAAACTGCATAAACTGAAGACAGAGATTGCTTTTACAAAAAGTATCCAAGGAAGTAAAGTCGGAAACCATTTATTTATTGGCTTTCTTCCCATTGTAGGTTTTTGTTAACACACTGGTATGTTTGATTTACAATACAGCATGATCATGCTGAAAGTTGTAAACGATTCAAAAATAGAAGTATTTTTGAGTATGGCAGGTTGAGGGTACACAAGTGATTAAGACACCATTTAAAGATTAAATACATTTAAATTTTTGACGTGCAAAAAAAGAAAAGAACTAATCTAATCACTTTGTTCACAATACTTTAACCTCCCAAAACAAAAACATAAAAAGTAATCTTGTAGTGCATTTCTTTAGCTATACATAACCCATATTTTTTTGTAAATAAATATGTAATATGTTTATAGCAAACATTTATATTGTCATTTTTACAAAATTCAACACTTTGCTACCATTCTTTAAAGTCAGAAGTCTTTAGCAGCAGCATTAATCAAGTTAAATGCAATTAAGTGCAATACACTGTAAATCGTATACACTTCGGCATTTGTAATTTAAAGAATTGAAATCCCGCATATCTTCAATGTTATTTTGAAAATGTTGAAGTTTCAATGTCACCAGTTTTAATCAAAGTTTTTGTTGATTAAACAACTATAAATTACTTGTACAGGTCACAAATAAAGACAGCAATATTTTGCATACTTAAAAATGATCATCATTATGAAATAAATAAAAATAAAGGTATATTAAAATTATATAATGTTTAAATTGGACATTTTTATTTTACCACGACGGTCTTCATGTAAGAAAGTCTTCCGCTGACTGTCTGTAAATTGCAAAAAATCTGTAAAAATGCAACCCTACCTCAAACACAGTGTAAAAGAATCCTAGACAACACCAGAGGTTCCTTCATTGATCTTCAGGCTTCAGGCATAGTCCAGAATCTCGAGCACCACTTTAAAAGCGCTGCTTCTTGTACATAGAAGCACTAAGAGCTCGACGTTCCAGGCAAGTTGTGGGCAGAGAGCACTCCCGACATCCTGCTCCTCAACTTCCTGTTTTTCAAACCCCTTCGGATGACCAATAGCAGCCAGTCAGAGACATTAAACCAAAAACTAGACAGGGTGGGAACGAGTGAGAGGGAGAAAAGGGAGCCATTGGGACAAGTGTCTAACTCTGATCCTTCCCCTTGTTATCTTCCTGTCTGCTGGAGACTAAACAACTACACGAGTCCATCTCCTGTGTATTCTGTCTCCATGTTTATTATGTTTGCAACCAGGGCCATTTTCAAGCTACTTAAGCACACTCATCTTGCTCTTGCTCTCTTTCTATTATTTGTATTGGTTGTTTGAGCTTTTATTAAACACCAAGAAGCACCATGCATTCCTTTTTTGGCCTCCACTGATAAGAGGCAAAAACTTTCCCAGCTTACATAACAATGAATTACCATTCAATAACACTACAAATAAGGACGAATCCCTAAAACAGCATAACAGATGAAACAGAACCTTTAAATTGAAATAATTAGACCAGTTTCCAATTTATTATGAACACTTTTTATTGCTTTTTACATTTGTGGTTCTGAAAAGCCTGGTCTGGGATTGTTTGGACTGGTGTGTTGACATAACACAAGGGAAAAAGGGTGACAGGGAGGAGAGACTGGACTTTTGTTCTCCTGCTTCTCAGAGATGGCTGTGTACCTGCAGATGTGGCCGCTCTGGCCAAGACAGGGAGGAGGTGTAGGTCTCGTCAGCCTTTGTGAGCCGTTGCTTATCTTTCTCTCCAGCAGCCCTGGTTAAAGAGCCTGCAACGCTGTTGTTAATGCATCTCGATTCTAATCTGACAATGCTAGTTTCCTCTCTTCCATCTCAAATAGTTTTTCTGTTGCCTATCTGTCTCTCAGGCAACAATTTTTTTTATTCGTTTTCTTCCTCTTTCTACAATTCTTTACCTCTGTTACCAAGGCAACTAACAGACCTTAATTAATAAGCTCCATCAAAGAGAGGGCAGATGGAATATGTTCAATCGTAACTTTCCACATCATGTTAACTTCCTTTACAAAAAAAATGGCTCAAGGGGTGTTATGCGACAGGACAAATGAGTTTGAACAAGGTCTTGAAAACTTAGGATGATGAGGAGAGGAACTATCTTTCTGGAGAAAAGTGGAGAACGCATCAACAAAAAAAGAGCCCTGGAGGGGACAAAGAAAAAAAGGAGAAAGAAATCTTAGTCAAGAGATTTCCTACATTTATAATTTAACATTTCATTAAGCAAAATATAATAAGGGAACAGAATGGATGAGTAAGACTGTTTGAGTATTTGTGGAATATAACAGTCGCAGACATGTATTTAAAATAAGATTGTTCTAAAAGAGAAACGTATTTTGCAGGATAATGCAAAAGGATGATGTAAGAAAATAGAAAAGCAAAAGTTATATAAAAACTAGAATAATTATTTCTTAGGTTTATATATATATATATATATATATATATATATATATATATATATATATATATATATATATATATATATATATACACACACATTTAAAAAAATGTAATGATTCATTCAGTAGCCCTCAATCTGTCCAGTTGTTTTACCACCGCACACTGACAGAGCAAGAGAATGTTTCTTAATAATATTAGCCTAAAAAAGTAAACTACACCAATTTAATGACACAATATAGCTATAAAGGAGTCAAGTTTTAAATAGAGAAAACTCCTTCTGTTTGTCATTTGTACAAAATATATTTTCGAAGCTATTCTAAAAATATTATTGTTAGACTCTAAGATCAACTGAACAGATTCTGAAACAGCCCATTTCTAAAAAAAAAAAAAAAATGATGAGCATCTTTAGTTCAAGTAATGACAAACATAGGTATATGACGATAAAAATATCTTTAATGTAAGATGACAAAAGGATCACTTTTAAAAATAAAATATGGAAGTTGTTCAAAGTATAGGAAGAACGGGACTTTTTATTATATAATTTGAGGAATAGAAAAAATACCCTCATTGAATTTGAGGTAATGTGTTGTGGCAACAAATTGAATAAATCAAATGTAAACGGCAGCATAAAAAAAACATACTATAAAACGTCAACACAGTAATCTTCATTCTCAGTATAAATAAATATAAAATGCACAAACCTGTAAAACATATACTCATGCAGTTAAAAAAAATATCACTACAAAAATCTTTTTAAAAATACAGATTTTTTTGTACATTTCTGTTTTTAAAAACACTTTTAAAACACTTTCACTTTTTTAAAATAATGTCACCAGCAGGTTTCTGAGGAGCAAATCTAATAATAGATATTCAAGAATATACAATTCTATATTGGCAGCGGATCACTGGTGGTGATATTGTGACTACTGTAGTGTCATTCAGAGAATCAACTTCCCACCCCCCCAAAACAACAAAATGATCAATCTAACATTCTAAAAATATCCTCATTCCAAAAGTTTTCCAATGTTGGAGCCTTGTCTCATTGGTCTGATCTAGCTCATGATCTCTGTATTAGACAGAGGCACTCAGAAGAGCTTGGATTTAAGTGTCTCTCTGATATAGATGTTAATATACTGTTTGTTTGATGAGTAGCGCTTGGATACCGCTGAGCAGGCAGCTATTGGGTGGTTAATCTCTGCTAATGACTGCATGCTTCATTCAATATCTCCCGTCTGACTGTGCTATATTCCCTGTCCGGATCAATGCTAGCCAGGCTGAACTTTCGTATGGCTCATGTATAACTATAACAGGGGACAGCTTGGTGTTGGAGGCAGGGATGGGGTGGAGAGAGAGCCATTTCTCACTTTTTAAATGCAGTCACCACATTACAACTCTCCCAGGCTGAAGTTGTGATAGCAGCAGGTATAGTCACTAGGGAAAACTATCCAGTTTGAGTAGCTATAAAGATGCACTTGCATTTATCAAGACATGTGAAGAATGGAAGCTTTGAAGAAATAGGAGACCATCATTTAATACCAGTGTTGGGCAAGTGGCTTACAAAAGTAATTGTTATAGTTGCCAGTTCCTTTTCACAAACAGTAACTGAGTTAGTAACAGAGTTACATGATCATAAAATTAACTAATTATCAGGGAAAGTAATTATTGTGTTACTTTCATTTGTCAAATACAATAAATCTACATCATTCCACATTAATCTTAAGTGATAGAAAACTGTCAAAATAATACAACCAAACAACCAAAATAATAATACATTAACAAAATAAACAAATAACAATAACTATTTTGTTTAATTCTGTCCAAATGAATGTTAGTGGATTCAAGATTTACTTGCTTGGGTTTCGGGGCTTGAACTGTTTAACCTGTTAGCAGAGTCAACATTATCACCTGCGTTCTTAGCCACTAATTTGGTGTCAGAGTGTAATAATGTCAGATGCTTCATTACATTTGAGCTACTAGTCATTGATGCAGAAAGACATTTTTCCAAGCAACGAGATGCACATCACAAACATTCTTGCCTTTCACCTGATCGAGGGAAATGTAGTGCTTATACTTGCAGTTAGCAAAACTATCAGACTTGTCATTGTGTTGTCTTGAGGTCTTGATGAATGCGAATGACTGTTGTTGTCGTGTGTTTGTGTGTAAAGACCTACCCTGCCCTGCCTTTGATTGGCAAACAATTGATGTATACTCTGTCAGCCAATCATCACACTCTTTAAGGTACACCTTGTTAACAGACACGCCAATCATTATGTGTCCCGCTCCTGCAATGAACACGCATGCACACACTCAAACAATAAAGAGGTACTCTGGTTGAGAGACACCGCTCACATGAAAACTCCTTTAGTGTTCTCAAATATAGGCTTTTCGTAATTAGTTAACTTAGTTTGTTTAACAATGTGGAAGTTACTTGACATCAAGAAACATGACATGAATTGACCAAAGATTCAAGCACAATAAAGGTTCCCAAATTAACTTGTAAAAGAATAAGCACAGAAGCATAAAACAGGCATAATTGTCTCTACAACTGAGCCAGCAGGAAAATTGGAAGTTTGGTTGCTAAAAATTTCAAGGCCTTTCAACTGAAAAAAATGCAAGATTGTCATTTTGAAAATATGACTAGAAAAAAAATGTTTCAATTGTGTAAATTGATCACACTGGCTGTTGACAGAACTGCATGTTTTTTTTTCATAGTGTGATTGCCCAATCTGACTGAGGTTACACAAATGCACACTTTTTTATTTTGAATTGTAATTATACGTGCTGTTGTAAACATTTAAAAAGATGGACTATAACTACCATTTAAGGCCAATCCTTTTGGTCTCAAGTCAGATACTACACAGAATCCTAGTTTAACTGCAAATTCAATGCATTCAATTCAATTATATCCACGATTGTTTATGCTGCTCCTCGCTAAAATTAGAGGAAAAAAAATGTCAAAAGTATCTTCTATAACCGTTAATTATATGTCACCCAAAAGCCAGACAAAAAAGTATGTGTTTAACTTCGCTTTAAACAAATGAATATCAGAGAAAGATCTGTCCCCAGGAAGAGCATTTCAGTTGTGGAGCAGATTTGTACAATCCCTGGGATTTGTACAAACCCTCAGATCCAGTAAAAGCCAGTTTAGTTATTTATTTTTTGATCTTCTGTCATTTATACTTTTTCCCACCACAGATATCTCAAACAATTATAAAAAAACTAGAATTAATGTCATTTTGATTTTATTAGTGCATAAATGTTACAGGAAACAACATGCTAAGAAGAAAGTGCACAAGAAAAGTAGTAGATATAAGATTCTTTCAATTCAGTACACCGCATTCCAAGTAAAACAATACTGCATGCACACTAGACGTGCCCACAATCAATCAAGGATTTTTGCAAGGTCGAGAGCTGGGAGATGGGAGGACTCCACAAGGTGACTTTGACTGAGAAGATGCCTCAGGGGCCGTGCTGAAAAAGCCATAGAGGAAACTTTAATATGGCTCTTGTTCCCACCACTGTCCCCTCTTTGATCATCCATTACATCAGTTCTCACAGCATACCCTAAACGTTTTAGAAAAAAATAAATACATAAAAGTACAGAAAATACCAAGTGTAGAAAAGAGCAACATGAACAAGTGCATGCAGCTCCACTTAAAACTAGCCTTTGATTCCACTGTTGTTAGGTGTAATGTTCCGCTGTGAAGTTCACTTTTCAGCACACTGTAAATGTCATGACTGATTTAAAGCAGCTGCGTGTTGTGCAATGACACTGTATGTATGTGTGCGGGTGTGAAAGTGTGCATGTGTGTAAATTTGACAGGCAATAAGAAAAGGACAAAAGAGGAGAAAAAAAACTTGTAATGAAACAAGAGAAGTACCACTATTCTCTTCACCGCTACGCCCCCCTTCCCCCTAACCCTCTGGTCGTGTGCAGTAGCAGCGTTGTAACATAATTACTGCTGGGACACTTATATTCCCAGTGATCCATTTGCGTCAGTCAGGTTTCCAAGCCGAGCCGATGAATGGATTCTCGGTTTCTCAAGGATAAAGAGATGACCCTCTACGAACACTTAGATCTATTTCGTGTGGCGAGACCTCTGCGCTGGATAGGAGACAGTTTGCTTGTGTTAACTTTGATTGGCATCTGGGACTTTGGAGTTAGTGGTGAACGTGATGGAACTGTTATCTAGTCTATAAAATTGGGATCAACTTGAAAGTGAATAACTTAACAAGTTAACAACATTCTCAAAGAATGTGATCTCACACCACAGATCCGCCTTCAGCCAAAAGGTGATGAAGAAAACTCATGAGACGTATGTGATACCTTAAGAGAACTATAGTCAAGTATAACAATGCCCCTAAAAAAAAAGTGGTTTTAGCTTAAAAATATAATATTTCAGTTTGTTTAACCTCGATCTCTAAAGCCCACATGCTTTGTGTGACACACGGGATGGTGTATTATTTAGGGATGGATTAATAGTGGCTCACAACTTTGTAGAAACGCAAAACACATGCTGTCATTAAAATTACATTAACTTTTTCAAAAAGAGAGAGGGGTGCATCTGAGAGTCCACCACTCACTAACTGTGAATCATTTCATTCGAACACAAAAGAAAAACAGGAAATCATGATTATTTTTAAAATGATTAAAATCCTGATCTTTTATGCTATTGTGTTGCTGTTCAGCATTCATAACTGAACAACAGGCAATAATGTACAGTTATAAAGAAATACCATAATTAGCACATAAACACTCTCAAGATGCATTCCAGCTGAGTGACTGAGCTCAAGGAGTATGACAGAGTGAAAATGCAGACAAATTACATAATAAACCCCCAAAAAATAATGTATTGCTGAATAAACTGTTTGCTGATTGACAAGAATACGAATGAAGTATGTTTTTTTTATTGTTCACATGCTATATCATGACAACGAATATTTAGTTACAGCACATAAAATATAATACAATAAATAGTAATAATAAATTCACTGTAAAGCATTAGATACCAATGTGAAATGTATTAAAAAAAAATATATTTGCCACTTATACCTGTTTTAAAGATTTCCAGGATCAGTAATAATGTCTGTGGATTGTGTAATAACATGAACGTAAAAAGGCAATACGGATATTGCAGTTTCTTCTCTTTTAAGTAAATACTCAGCCAGTCTTTTATGTCCAATTCACCCCTGATTATTAAGGCTTGAAATCGAAACTGTAATCAAAATATAATTAATTACACAACATTGATCTGTAGTGCAAGTCATTGACTGATGAAAATATACTGAGAAATTTCATTTTCAGAAATATGAATGCATCACACCAACTTTCCAATTGTTACATTGACTTGTTTTCTCTCCACACATAAGTCAATGCATTCATAGCAATAACCCATCTACTTTCTAAAATTTCTCAAGTCTGTGTAATTTCTTACTCTGCTTCAGATAACTAAAATATGCATCAAGGAAATTTGTCAGTTGACAAATACATCTACAAAAAAAAAACTTAGAACAATTAACAATTATCAATCTCATGAATGGCTTCCTCAAAAGACATAAAACAATAGAGTTTTTATAAAAGAAAAAAAAAATCGGATTCACAAATGCTTTCTATTCAATCCAACAAAATGCTGTAATAAATTTGCTCATACAGTAAACACAGTTTTTAAATTAATTTAGCTATGCACAGCACCATCAATTGCTCTTGCACACAAACAAGGTGTGTATTCACAGAGACAACTTGTAGACAGCTAGAGTGATCTCAGATGGTTGCATAAAAGCATTCTCGCAGACTTGTTGTATGAAGTGATGGCATGTGTTCCTGGCTCACTATGCATGGATGTCCATCACCAGAGCAAGAAACGGTCATCACCAGAGATAACTAATCCTCCACTGAAGCAAAAAGAAGTGTCGGCCCACCCCAACAACTACCCCCTATCTTGCCCAGAGACACCCTGCGAGCAGCGTAAACTGGCACTGCAATCTTTTGATGTTGCACGGATCTGGGCTCAGAAATGTTAAACAGTGAAGATGAATTGAGATTTTCCTCCTCAGGGAACAATAGTGCTTGAGCATTGAAGATGTTGCGCATTAATACATTCCATGCACACATCTCAAAGAAAGTACTTCTGCGGAAAAATCATGGAAAATCTACAGCGCAGGGATTGATTTTAAATGTTCTCAGCATTTATTGCAACTGCATAATTGAGTGATTAACCAATTCGGAGCACAAAATAAATATTTGGTTTACTTCATACACAACAAAACTGCTGATTTGGTGAAATAAATGGTAATGTCTATGAATTTAAACAACGTTAGACAAGTAAAGTTTATACAAAACAATTCTGTTCAGACACTTTGGCTTGTACTTTAAGAGCACCGAACCAGATTGTGATATTGCGATTGAGATCATGAGTGAAACTCCAAATACCTCATGGAAATGATTAAAATTAGTAGACAGCACAGAAAGAGGAAAACATATTTAAATACTTTGGGAGCAAGGGCTAAGCTTAGATAAATTGCATCAGACCCATAGCATAGGTATAGAAATGTGAATGTGAATTTCCGACTAAATTACATTTAGTTTGAAATACTGATAAAATATTGCATGTCTGTTCCTCATGCTACTTTATGTTCATTCACCATAGTATCTAAAACAATGCCAATATGTTACTTTCAAAGTATTAAGAATGTAAGACAGACACTGTTAAAATTACAATGTACAAGAAAAAGTACTCGTCTAAAAAGTTACTTCGGTAAAAGTAGTCAATTAAAAATGTTTCAGTACTGAGTAACTTTTACAGCAGCTGTGTTGTTTTTGTTTGAGCTTCTTGAGAGAGAAAGACAAAAACAAACAGAGTCATCTCTGCTGTCTCAGTCAGTCTTAAGTGTACCGAATACATATTAAATGTAATAAAAAAAAAGTGTGGAAAACGGCATAATTAAATGCTATTCAGACTGACTACAATATTTAGCACGCTTTCTATAACCAAGGCAGCCTTGACTTGTTTGAGAGAATAGATATAGAGTGATAAATAAGACTAATCACGTTTCTAATCATGATCGCAAAGTTTTTATTTTTTTTTACTTTTATATTAAAGTTGCCAGTTAACATAAACAGCTTTTGATTCCAACAGCTTTTGCATTTTTTTACTGGATGGTTAAACATGGATGGTCTTCACTTTGGTTCGGTCTGAATCAGGGATTCACACAGCCTCTGTGTGAGTTAGCACAATTACTTTTTTTCTCTTTTTATCATTAATGGGTTTTTTTTTTTATACTCCATTAGAGAGAGTCAGATCTCAAATTTGTTTACTACAGTTAAAATTTACTCAGGCAAAAGTAAAAGTACACATTTTAAAACAAATACAGTAATGCTAGTAAATCAAAATCTTTACTTTCCATCTCTGCGAACATAAATTTTTATCTCTTCAATTTTCACAGTAGAAACCAAGTGTCTTACACGGCCTAACCTGTGAGATACTTTTTAAAAGAAAACCTCAGAACAGCTTACAATAAATATTTGATAGCATGCTCTTTTCTATGACATTTCAATCCTCTTTAGTCCCACTTTTCTACAATACTCTATTATGTAAAAGGTTTATGCAATCGGGGCACCATGGATGCCAATGACTCATAAACTAGGAAAGGTTGCAAACTGATTATATTTTTAGACATATATAGAAAGATTGTTGCATGATAATCCCTCAACAGACAAACACAGACAGTGGAGCAGATAAAACAGTATTTTGTGGAAAAAAACATGCAGGTCATTTGCAAACACTAAAAGAAAACCCTACCGCATCAATGTAACCTTTTATGTGCACCAAGGCCCTTAAAAATGCCCCACATGTATAATAGACTGTAAAAAAAAAACTATTTAAAGATTAAAAAAAAATGTAATAACCTGAATAACATTCATGTGTGATTCTCTAAAACTGATTGGAAACATGGATTCAGTTTCTACGCAAGTCTTGACAAAGAGGAAATTATCATAAATGAAGCAAAATGAACGACAATTAGTACTGCTAAGTACATTTCAATGAAGCTTAATGTTTTCACCAGTTATTTTGAGATTAATTGGTGTGTGGTTTTCTTCCTATAATACCAAAGCATTTTTTAAAGACACTGTGCTTTTAACTTTGACAATTAATTCCAAAGTGGGCTTATTTCTGCTTCTGCATAACAACTCTCTTATGCAAACAATATACCTTCTAAATCTTACTTAAATGAGCTGAGAATGAAAAGCCACAGTTGATTGTAGACACCTAGTTTAAGTGATCGAATGAAAAGTTTTGACTGTTGGTCAACCACCTTCCAGTTCAACGGATGATCGTGGTTGGTGTATGCTAATGTAAACATTGTGTTTAAACTTCTGAGTATGAGTGGATGTCTAAAATGTCCTAAAATGGGTGCAATGACTCTGCCTGCTCAACAAAAAAAATATATAGATACAAGAATGGATACATTTTTATAAAATTAAAAAACATACATGTTGCTTTACTGGTGTCGATGCAAATAAATTAAAAAGGGAGAGGGGTGGTCTCTATAACAGAAACTGACATGTCTTTAGCTGGAACCTGTTGCTTAGTGAAGGTTTTTTTAAGGAAGCTGCTTTAATCTAGAAGGCAGAAATTTTAAAAAAATATATGTTTCTTCATGTCACTTGTTTATGAACACATACCATTTAAATAAAGTAAACTGATTGTTTAAAAATGAATTTCCGCTAATATTTGTAACTCGACATTATTGGAAGGCCTGTGCAAATGGCTTCACATGTTAACAGACATTAATGACATTTAAAATAAGTATATTAGTTTTATAACATAATATATTTTACTTACCAATAAATTAGTTAATTGTAAACATTATTATTCTAGTTTTCCAAAGAGTGCCTGATGAGCCAATTCATCACCGAATTGGACAGGATTTACATACTGCTGACTTCAAGCATCATGAAGTCCTTGAGCTACAGGAGATTGGAACCTGACCTGTGTGTGATGTGCCCTTGTCCCATAGTCAATGCCAATAAAACTAACTCAAAGGCAGATCCTACAGAATCTACAGGCTTCATACCAGTTAGCGCAATAGCTCTTTGGCATGAATGTTTTCTCCCAAAGTTTTACTGGTAGAAGCAACCCCTGGGTGGTATGAGACTGCTTAACTCTTTTCCCATGTGTCTACTGAAGCAAGCTAACAGTTAAGCCACTGACAGACAGGCGATCAACGAAAGGAAGGTGGTGCTGGAGTGAGAGATAAGACCTCGGTGGTCAGAGACTCTGGCCAAGTATGGCCACAGAGCAGCTGATATACCAGGCACAGAGTACAATTTCACTTGGATCAGCAGAGAATACTGGCAACAAGCACGACTTTACACACTTACCAGTGTTATGCAAACAGAGAATTTGAGAACAGAACCAATCAATGAATGGCCAGTGTTTCCAAATTTTAGTACTACTACGAATAATTATACATTTTTAATATGAATTCATTTTCAAATATCAAAGACATTTATAGTTTTGCTATGGGTTTGAATCCGTCATGCGTTTGAATCCATCGTTTTCCACCTAACAACAAGCCTATTGATCAATGCAAGGGACAAAATCCCAAACTGAAACACAATCATAAAAGTTGTAAGGAGAATAAAATGGCAAACATAGATAGAACTAAAAAATGTAAAGTATTGATCACTATCTAAACGATTCTCAATCATACTCAAAAACCAGTCCAAAAATGTTTGGGGGTTAATATTTAAAAAAATATATTTATTTTATGCGAACACACAACTAATATCAAATGCATGTATAAAACCAAAATCTACATCATCTTTGCAAGACATACTCTCTTAAAGTAGTCACAGCTGTACATCTTATTGTCCTGTGTTTGTAGTGTACTCTGCGTTACTGCTCTGACTTTTACTGAGGGAGTGGCGTCATGTTTTCCCTCACTGTAAAGTGCCAGCACCAGAGGGAGGGTGATGTCATGCCTGTTAAACTGATACCTCCCTGTCCTGACTTCCACTCTCTTCTCCATACATGGCAGAGGTCAACTGCTACATATCAGCTCAAAAACCAATGAGTCTATCCGGCCGTCACAATCACGTCATGCTTCTGCTACTTCAATGGTTTATCGGTGTATCGGCTTGGCAAGCCGACTGATAGACACTGCAGACCTGTGAGCTTCAATCTTGACAACTTGCAAATCAATACAAGGCAAGAAAGCTAATCAAACAAGCATGCTAGAGACATTTAGTATGGTTAAGAAATGACAGAATATGCAGCCATGGTTCTCAGATGTAGATCAAGACATTTAAAGTATGTACTTGTTTAGCAAAAAGTGCAAAGTTCCATGTGTTTTTCATAAAAGCATTTAAGATGGCTTTAGAGCATGTAACTGCATGTGTAAAAGTATGTGTGATATTTATAAGTAATATTTATAAGTAATATGTAATAAATCATACTATTCCTAGAATCCTTATTTCCTATGAAAGCCACAGCATCAAAAACATTCCCAGTGTATTTGGAGCCAACTATTTAACCAAGAACTGCTTTTGCAGAGAAAGCAGATGTGTTTCTCATGCTTGATATTTCTATCCGGTAACAGAATACAGTAGAAGTCTAAATGAAAGAGGGCCCAGGCAATAGCCAAATTCTTCAGCTAAACACCAGGGGGAAAAAAAGACCCCATTAAAACGGTTTGGTGTTTTTTGAATTTATAAAAGGTGGGCAATTTCCCTCTTAACACAGTTTAGAAAAAGAGCTTCATTTATTTCCAGGATGAAGCTTTTTCACATGGACATCCTGGTTTCAGTATACCATCAGGGAAATATTCCAGGTGCTCTTAGCAAATCACAGAAGTTGCATATAATTAAAATGACATCCTTGCAATTTCAAAGGTTTAGGGTCATTTAATGCATTTAATTTTTTATCGACCATGTAAAAAAATTTAAAAAAAAGTTAATTTCATCTTGTTCAGAAGAAACAGAGAGGAGAACGAAATCTTTCTGAACACTCTGAACAGATCCACCTGCCAGTAGTTATAAGTAAAATTATACAATAACCTCAAAACAAGAATTAAACTTGCCAAGACTTTTTGGTAAATTAAGAATTCTTGTTGTTGTTCAATGAAGTCAAAAACGTGTGGTGTGCATCTTTTCAACATTTTCTGTTAACTAAACATTGATCACTATTCTTCCTGTTTCAAGAACAAAAATGCACTTTTTACAACTAAGCCAATTTCCAGACACAATAGGATAAAGTTTTTCATGGTGTGCCACTAGTTTGAAATCTACAAATATTTAATTAGCTGATTTTAAAAATCCTGATCAACAGATTTGAATAGCATGTCTGACATGTAGACTAGTAAAAACTATAAAAAGACACACCCAGGATAAGGAGATAGTTTTGCTGTTATGATTAACATACCAAGCCAGCTTACAGCTCATTGTGAAATGGGTTGGTCGTTTTATTGAACTTGATTCTCGGTGCATTTGCTGCCATCGTCATACTTAGCACTGTGAAATTTATTGTACCGAATTAATTTTTAGCACGTTAAATCACAATTTGACAATTTGATTCTTTTTACCACATTTTTTAAATCATGAACTCTTTTAAACATTATGCTAATGAATTAAAATCTTCTTGAAGAAAATAACTATATTTTTTGCAATTGCAACTTTTTGGTAGTTCAGAATAGCAATAACCAAGTGTGAGTTCTCAAGTAGTTAACTCTTAAATGAACACAGCTTGGTGGTTTAAACCTCTGGGTTCTAAAGGCTTTGTGGCAGTAAAACTAGCTTATAATACATGAATAACTTTATAACATAACTTCATAATATGTTTCTGTATATGATGATTAGAGCCTGGCCATGCATGTGCCTTTGCAATAGTCAAAATATTAAAACAATTAAATAACAATGCCAAATTGTGACATGAATGTTAGCATTATAAAAATGTCATTTTAGGTTGCAATTCTAGGCCTCGATGAATACAATATGAGAGAAATTCTGCATTAATATGCAGCTTGGTCACTTGACAAAACAAAATTCATTTGGGTTGGACTTAAATTACCTGTTGTAATATTATCTAATATATCCTTTAAAACAAAAATAAAGTATGTTTGTATCACACACAAAAAAAAAGATATAGAATATCTGAAAGTGTTGATTTTTTATGAATTTTTTATTTCATTACCATGCAAATGTACTGATTTTTTCATTCAACAGTTCAAATAGAATGGACTGTGATCACCTTTTGTTTTTCAAAACGATGAGGAAAGGAATGTTTATTGAAATTCAAATGTAGCAATTTTATAGATTTTCCCAAGTGATCTAACCCTATACTACAACTTCCAATTCCACTTTATTCCACAGAAAAAAAACTAAATCAATGAGTGATAGCATGGATGTAACACACCAGCATGTACAAAAATGTTCCTAAATAAGACTATTTAAGAATATTTTATTTAGAAATATTTTGTACATACTAGTGTGCTACATCCATACAGTCTCTCATTGATTGTTTTTTTTCATAGAAGATTGTTGGATTTAACATTTTGCAGCAGCAGTACTAGAAAGAATAAAAATGGAAGGGTTTTTGTGCTAACTATTTCAAAGCCCTATCTGAGGTGAAAGCACTGCAGAGTACACAGCATTGACAAGAAAGACAGATGACATGTTGTTATGCAACACAAATCCCGAAAAACTACAAACACAGCATCGATGGAAAGCAATAATCTGGCACTAAAACATCAATTTCCCAACACACCCAATATGATACAAGAAAAAAAACAACAAGCCTTATGGGATGAGCTCAAAGCACTAGAATCACATTATTATGGTTGTATTGAGATGTGGTTCATCATGTGAGCACAGAAGCACTGAATGCTGTTATGCTGAGTGTGCTGAGAATTGCACGGATGCAGCTGAAGCACACATCAGTGCCCACAGAGCAGAGGTAATGAGAGACAGTGGGGGATCGGCAGAGGACAGGTGCAGTCTGAATCTCTCCGTCATCTCCGTTTCTGCCACTATGAAGACTTGTGGTGGAAGGACGACTTTCTGTGCCTTTTAAAAGTGTTCTAATGATCACTTAATAAAAGAAAGCCATAGAAAATGAAATGTCAACTATAAAAAAAATATATATATTGGCACTGTGAAATAATTCGGTATTGATAACTATCGTTGATTTACATTTTCGTGATAAGATGATTTATAGATAGATATAAAGGTTTAGAGAGCATCATACCTTCCTGCCCAGCGTGTTTCTAATAGCACATGCGGGTTTCGTGTGCAGGATAATTTTCTGTGTTCGTATTAGCTCCTGAGTCGTGTAAAGCTACACATGTGCATTATTCAGGTTCGGCAATTTATTGCTGCCTTTTAATGTTTTTTTCAGCAAACAACAGCATTATTTTGTGCGTTTCACATGATCCAGCATCCATAAACTTCCTATTGACTTGTAACGTGGAGTGGTTGACTGGGAGACCAATCAGAAGCTGGGCATTGTCAGAAAGGCTGGCAACTCTTGCTCCTGATTGGTTTAGCTCGTTGATTGACATATTTTTTAACCTATGGAGACATGCATTCACGTTAAAAGCAGGAAAAAAAACAGGGGGGGTTGGTCATCTTATTTGAAGATGAAACATGGGGAAGTTCCCACACAGCAGCTCATTCCCTTTAGCTTAGACACAGAACATAATGAGAAGATTGTCAGCTCTTGTTTAGAAAAAGAAAGGTTTAGCTGAAAGTGGAAAAAATAAGAGCATAACATAGTTTAATAGTTTTATGAATCTCATGAACTCATTTTATAAGTATAAATAAACACTTACTCGATGTACGAAATGCTAATACGTATATGTATTTATATTTATGCATTTAGCACAGAGTATACTGTAAATTAATACAGTATATAGCTGTAAATATAGATACATGGATTTAGTTAAAATATGGAAAAAACTAAGATAACGATATAAAAGTATACGCACAAAAAACTGTGTTTTTTTTATGAAGGAGTATGAGCGATAACATCTCATAGATGAGAGGTAATGTCTCCTATAAATGTGTTCTTAAAAAAAAACTCACTTTTATTTTCCCCTTTAAAAAGCAATAGGCTATATTTGTATACATGTCAGGTCCTCAACAGGGGACAAAAATGATTTAGTGGGCCCCAGGAGGATAAAGAGGCACTCTGATGACAAGTACAACAACAGATAAAAGACATAATCCCGATCACTGTGGCACTTCAAGATAAACCAACACTCGCTCAAGTTCATAATGAAGCTTGTGTCAAGTCTAATCACTGACCCACAAAACTAGATCATCTATGGTAAGTTACCCTCCATGGACCACACGGATTAATGTCCAGCACGTGAAGGTTTTTGTTTTGTTTTAGTCTTGTGTTGAATAACATGGGACTCCAGCCTAAGCCGCCCTCTTAACCCCGAGTGGGCGTCGTGGTGGCAGGGTGAGGAGGCAGAGAGGAAGAGGATCAGGAGAGAAAGAGGATTAGCAGCTTTGCTCTGCAGCTCTTGCTCTAGGCTCACACCCATAATGCAGAGGAGCCAGTCACAGCCTCCAGTGAAAGGGACACCTGAGGCCGGGTCCTCACACATGACCGTACCTTCAGGAAGGACGAGTTGGTAACGAGGCTGCCGATCCTTAAGCCGCTCTGCACTGCTCAGCAGCACATGTGCTGAGTGGAGAGCATAGGATGGCTTACCACCAGAGGTCACAGCCAAGGGCAAGGCAGTCGAAAGGTCAGCATTAGCCATTTCTCTAGATAAGGCAGGCAGAAGAATCTTTCCTGTCAGACACTACTAGATATGTTTCGCTCACAGTGAGAATAATTCAGGGCTAAAATGCTGTTGATATCTTTTAAAAATTATGGGTGAAATATTTGAATCCTTTACAACAGAACATCTACATTTCATTTCGAAAATCCCTGACAATTTTAACAGTCCCAGGAAAGCTTGCCAATATTGATGAGTCACATTTGTTGATACATTTTTGACAAGTTCAAATCATCAGTAATATTTACATCTCCGGATTTGCTGCATAGATCAAGAGAGCAACTGTCATGCTTGATTTAAAGGACAAAAAAAAAAAAAAACTTTTCTATAGAACTGCATTCAAGTCTCCAAATGTTCTGCTCTATTGGTCAGATTCAGCGCTGATGCTGTTTGTTCATGCATAGTATACTGATGTTATATGAAATTTAATGAAAATATATCATTTTATTCTTTTTTAATGTGAGGAATTTCCCTCTTATTTGATTTGGATACATAAATTGTTATAACTCATAAGCTGTATAAAATGAACCTGTAAAAATAGCCAAAATATCAGACATTGAGTAATTACTTATTTTTATTTAGTCATTAACAATTATTATTTTTACGTTTTGGATGGAATGATAAAAAGGGTTCATGAGGGGTTCAAGGGTTCATAAAACTCCTGCACTGAACACACTGAACTATGCCCTTGTTCATTAAAAGTCTTCCTTCATCCACTTCTAGCTCAACTTTAATCTCTTTAAGCAAAAGCTAAACATCTACTCCTGATGTTTTGTGTTTTGGATCTTCATGATGTGAAAGAGTATGTAGATTGACCATGAATTAATTTGGCAGATGAACAACATCTCTGATATAAGCGCATCTCAAATGCTCTTTATTTTTTTTTTATGTATTTTATTTTGTGGCTTGTTGTCCGCTTGTACTGATTAAAACATTTAAATAAGATGTTATCAATAATTAAACACCTTTGAATAATATTGCCATGTGAAAAGAACTCTATTAAGCTTTATTTAAAAAGCTAATATCCCAAGGGATTGAGGGGTTTTGTTGGTAAGTGAAGTGGCAACCTATTTACGACATACAACAGATACGCTAGTTAAATAAATGAATATATATTGTGAATCACCACCAAAACTGTGTTTATTTCAATTTCCCCACATCCTTTAGTAATGTATTTAGAATCAAATTGTGGTAATATGGCGCAGTGGTGAGACTGAAGGCAGCCAGAGGTTTCTAGTTTTGGAACAAGCACTTATGAGGTGACCCTGCTTGGACATCCCACATAGCACCGGGTTAGAGAGGCGATCCAAAAACCAGAGATAACATAGAGGGAAGTCAGAGCAGAGTGAAATCATCTGAATATATGCATGTGGATGCATATTCATAACTCTGCCCTTTATGGTGATAAAAGAGGCCCATTTATATGCCTTTTATCAAATAAAAAAAATCCTCCGCCATGTTCCCAGAGGAGGGGAAAAGGTCTGCGTTGCCCACACAAGCAAACTATGGCTCAAACATTATCTGCTGGGCTCAAGATTCTGCATCCTGCCTCCAGGTCTCACGGGAGAATGCTGGAATCTCCAGCTCAATGATAGGGCTCCAATAAACAATGAATCATGCTGCTCTGAGCAAGCGTGAAAGCGGGCCGTTGCACAAAAAGAAAACCAAGAGTGATTTAATGGACGTGGTGCTGAAGTTTGCCACATTCCATAAGGCAGATCTCTAAAATATTTAGAAGAGAGCCTCTAAAGTGTCTTCTCGCTCAGGGAGAAAAGAATAGGTCTGCAACCAAGCATTCAAACAAGAAGAGAGAGAATAGACCTTCAGATTATATTGTTTGAGTTTCGAGGATGGATTTCACTAATCCATCTTTACATAGGTCCTTGTCTTGTCTTTGAGTAACTTAATGTAACTTGTTGAACCAAAGCAAAAAAAAAAAAAATTATTATACAATAAGGTTGCATTACATCAGGGTTTCTACAGGTTTCATAAGGTAAAATGTAAGACTTTTTAAGACAGTTAAGAATCAATTTGAAGACCTATATCATAACATCAAAAACACATCAAAAAACATTTTTTGTGTAATAAACAGTATGCTTCAAATACATTGTTTGAAACCCTGACCTTTGCTTATGTTTTTGAGCATTTATGAAGGTTTTCTCAGTCTCTAGCAACTCTCAAACCACTTTTATTCTTTTGAGCATTTATGTGCATTTTTTTAAATCTCTTGAAACCCTTAAAACACAATTACATTTTTATGTATATCTTAATCTCATCATGTGTGTATTTGAGCCTTTTCTCAAACTATGGCAGCGCTAAATGTCACTTTTATGTTTTTCATGATTTACAAAAGTTTTCTCAAACTCTGGTAACCCTAACCATGACTTTTATATTTACAGCATTTATGCATATCTTCTCTATAAATAGTTTCTCTATGACTAGGCCAATCCAAACAGGATCATTTTTACATTTTTCTAAGCATTTAGGAGCATTTTCTTAATCTTTAGCAACCCTGAACAATAGAGAAAAAAACACACATGCACTTTACATGGACATCTGAAACAAAAAAACTGTGAACATTTATAAGGCCTAGAAAAATGAAGTTTAGACTTTTTAAGGCCTAGAATTGAGTTTTTAAGTTGGAGACTTTTTAGGACCCCCTGAAAACCCTGTGCATTCATATACAGTAATAACAGATAAGACAGCTATGGCTTAACAAGCCAAATTACACAAAAAGCCTCAACTTGTTAAATAACATTTGGCCAAACTTCGAGACCAAACAATGTTTCCATTGCCAGACCAGCTGACTCTTGAGAACAGTGTTTCACTTTAAATTCAAAATTATACACGGCTGCTACATGAACAACTTCACCAAAATGCACTGAATCATGTTTACTTTAATAGATGTAATGCATTGTTTAAAAGGGAGAGAAAAAGAACTAGGCTTACCCGATCAAACGTCTCAGTCCTCAAGTCCTGGACACCCAATATCCAGCTTATTTACGTTCTTGCTTTCTTTGCTTGCTGTGCTTCTCTTTACTTGGCGCTTCCTGGTGCTCCTTGGGTGAAATGCCCTGTTCGAGGGGGAAGGGAAGAGAGGAAAAGTGTTTCGTTCAGTGATTCAGAAGCATGGTGTAAACGCCAGCCTTCTCTTTCTGACAACCAGCGTTAATTGCAGATCAGACTCGCCCACACACTCCAGACTCTCTCTCTATTCACTTTCTCCTGGAAGAAGCTGAGAGCAGGCTGTGAGATTGGAGTGCTATGAACAGCACAGTGGGAGATGCTCGAACCCCCACCCTGAGCAACACCAATCACCACCTCTGGAGCTCTACTTCAGCACAGCTGACTTTATTTCACAAGAACAACTCAGGCATGGACAGACGCCCATGGGAGCAAGCATCCTGACAGGGAGGTGTAAGTGTGCCCTACAGCATATGCTATACATCTGATTTGCTGTACCTGATGAAATGCCAACAACCAACAATGGCTCATCAGGAGAAAAATTTTGTAAAACAGTGTAGTTATTAAATTCCATTCCACACTTCACTTCATCAGGGTCAGATGTATTTAAGTGCCGGAAAAATCACTTTCTGACAGTAGATGGCAGGTAATGGTGAATAGAGATGCGCAAAAGCTTAAAACTGGCTAGGTGAACATGGTGAGACCAAAAAAAAAACTGATAACTGAGTCAAATAATCTTTGATTATTTACTTGGTTTAAACACGCTCAGAATACGTTGGTTAGACGTTTTAAGTTTTTGTGGCGACAAAAACTATGCAAAATGAGTGCGAATGATTGAAGTTTATTAGGAAAATTCCACCAACATTTAAATTGAATACTCAGCAAAAACTTCCTTTGTGAGCAATGTGAGCTACTGCAATCACCAGAACGTCAACCACTCTCTGTAAATCTTTTTTATGTTGGTTTATATAGTATCCATTTTTAAAGTTAAGAACAGGTTATATCGAACCACTCTGTACAACATCTATTGTTCAACACGCACATGTGAACTGTTTTTCGGTTCTACATTTGAATGGCAGAAATTGTAAATATTATTTATATTCTAATATCTCTCTAAACTAAACCTCTCTCAGAGCAAATATCCAATTAGTTACTTTCATATACACAACCTTTCAGCAAGCACTAAAGTCCAGTCTTTAAAAAAAAGCCTGTGTGTCTCGTGTTTCACTCAATGGCAAAAGGAGAAACAAGAAAACGTATAAAGATACATCATAGTCCTTCAAGACATTTGTTCAGGAACATTTCAAATTTGTCTCGGATAAGACTCAGAAAATGTTTTTTAAAGTTTAAAAAAAAACGCATCTTCTACAACAATCAGAACGGCATAGACTTATTGGACTGTGAATGGACATTACATAGTGAACAGGAAAGCTGCACCACAATTTCACCAACTGTATGAGTGAAACAAGCAGTAACAGTGTTGAAGGGCTTTCAGGCAGCTCAACAATAGCTGAACTAAGTGGTGTTGCACTACATTCACATTATTGTTCCACAACACTAGTTTGCTTTATCTAGCTAATTAAACATACCTCTGTTTTTTTAAGAGTCAATTTTGTACATGTGTCAATTTTCTAAATATATACACACTTATAAACTTTGAAAGTTGCAAAGAAAAAGTAAATAAAATGCTTTCGATACTACTGCCATAGAATTGAGAAATCTTCCTGAATTCCAACAACTGTACATACCGTAACTCCAGGAAAGAAAGCTTTGTTGGCATTTCCCTGGCACCACGAGAGCTCACCAGTTCCTCCAGACATTTGAAAAGTGGCAGCCTCAATGAATGACTGGTTTTAAACAATCCAGAGGTGCTTTTTCAACCTATCGATTCACTCACTGGTCTGTATGTTTACCTCCACACCTTATCATTAGTTAGAACTTTCTCCTTTGAAGCTAAATATTATTTTAAAATGTCCCGGTGTCTGTCTTGACAACTACAAAATCTGTATACTTACAATGGGTATCAAGGTTCACCGATGTTGGGTTTAGAGAAAAAAAAAAGTGTCTAAAATTGTTCCACGATAAGAACATTGTTAAATAGATGGGTTAAATAAGCACTTCTGAAAAGAATGATGTAGTCAATGTCTAGCAAGATAATGCATGTTGATGAAAAGACGCTCTATTAAATGAGCACAGCAGGACAGCAGTTTCAAGTGTGAAGTGTTCCATCAGATATGAAGAGGGCCGTGTCAGGTGAACCGCATTCAGAATATTAAAACAATTCCTGTGCTAACTAATTCATCACAAAGAGTGTAAACAGGGAGCTATTGAGTTTCACTGAGGTGTTTTCAGTGCTGACTTTGCACACATGTAGAATCTAAGCATATTAAACTATAATGAAGACCTTATAAGGGTGCTCAGATGAAAACAGGGTTGGCTAAATAAATTCTATATTTTAATATTGTTTGATTTTAATTTTATTCAATGTTTGTCTCATGAATATTTTAGGTGCTTGGTGTCCCTCAGAGTGCATTTGGGTCAAAGTGTCAGAAAATTCATTAAACATTTGTGTGTGACACATCTTTAAAATTATTATTACTTATCCCATTATCATAATTGAAATGTTTAGTTAAAATGTAACAAGTTAAACATAAAAGTTAAACTTTAAAAGATACCTATATTCATAAGTAAGTATTATTTTTTAACATTTAAGTCTTTGGAACAGCTTTTTTTAACAAATATTTACAAATAACTATTACTTAGCTTAAGAATGGATTTGAAACATGCTGAAAAACAGAACTAAACACAAGTAATACATTACTAGAATAATCACACAAATTAAAGTTTCAGGTGTTGCTGCTGCAGCAGAATAAAAAAACAAGCACCCTTCCATTAACAGACCTACATTTACTTTACAACATAAGTAGAGAAACCTAAAAAAATTGATTTGATCTGAAAAGACTATGATCTCTGTTATCAGGCCTTTTTAAATGACAGTCATTGGGACGGAGGGACATTTTTCTTGAGGTCATTTTCACCACATGACCTGATTGCCCACCTTGTGTGCCTCATGATTACGATGCCTTCCAGACAAAAAAACTTCCCTCTAGAACACTAAGACAGCACAATGAGGCTCTGTGGCTTCTTCGTTCTTCGTTTTATAATACTTTTTTGATAAACTAAATAGCTAGTAATGTAAAATCACAAACATGAAGGTCAAAATGACAGGCTTGGATTTAACTAAACAGAGTCATGCTAGTATAATCTTACAAGTACAAGCAGCACACTCGCTGCTGCTGACTGATTAGTTTGTTCCTGCACTCTGTAAGACCAAGTCAGCACATACAATTATTGCACTAAGTTTACTTAATGTTCTGCACAGCTGTCTTTACACTCTGATCAAAGGCACTAACGCTAATATTCTATTTGATCAACCTTTATGACACTTGAGAGTGTTTAAACTATCTTAATGTTTCTTGAATTACTTCACATCTGGTGTCATTGTACAAAATTAATGGGACTTTGAAAATGTCCAGCAATATATTTTCACATTGCAGCAATGAACCAACATATGTACATGATGTATGGACTTAAGTGGTCGATGGTCTGACTACAAAACAGTAACCAGTCTCTGAATCTTAACCCATTTGAGGTGTTGTGGGAATTCTTTAAATATCATGTAAACTAAGATTTATCAAGAGAAGGCATACTGTTGGGGATAGGCTTCATAGGTTATAGAGAGAATCGATAGCTTGAATGTATCCGGCAAAATGTAAAGTAAAGCAAAAATAAATTAAAAAAAAAACTAAAAAATTGAATGAGATCTACCACGCAAACCAGATTCAAATACAAATGTATCAAGTTTGTCTGTATTAACTAATAGAATAAATAAAGTTTTATTGAGGAGGAAGGAGCTTTTCCTTGAATATTGCATGATGCTTTATTTACTCCAAACACTCCTGTCCCAAAGAGTTAAGCAAACAGAGAGAAATTAAACAATCTTCCTAAGGTAAGAGTTAACTATTAAAGCAAAGTGTTTGTAACACATGATATTCAATCAGAATTGTAATCTTCAAGTAATTAAAAAAAGTAATTGATGTGATCAATTTGCGCCTGTCCTATTTTTGTCACCAACATGAAGCATGACTTCAATAAATCCAAACAAGCATCACCACTGTGACACTTCGTGATGCTGAAGCTGCCAACTTTCCAAAGACACCATTAATAGAATTTAGACAAAGGGACATAAGAGCAGACTTGAACACTAAACGAATAAAAGTCGGACTTCTATGTGTTAGTACCCGAGTACTCTTAACTCTGCTGGCCAAATATAATCTTTCACTAAAGTTGTAACATCTTAGTAAAATAAATGTTAATGAGAATTTATAGATGACAAGAATTGGTTGTCATTTGGCGCTTGAGCATTATGACAACATGTTTTCGTTTCATGCTACGTTGACAAATTACATGTAAATAAAGCTATTTAACTGAACTCGGCCAACATGTTTGAACAAACCTTCAGATGTAAACTTCAGAAGGTTGCAAAACGCCGAAGTCGGAAAACTAACGGTTTACAAACAACCGTAATTTGTATTTAAAGCGCTGACAACCCTACAAAAGTAATTTCCTCCCTGGTCAACGAATACAGTCCGGATGAAATAATGACGCGGGAACGAGCGTCACATTTTGCCAAGTGTCAAAGTGAACTGAACCCAAAACCACGCTCACGCTTTTCCACAAAAGAGATTTCCAAGCACAAAGAGCGTTGTCCTTCGCACTGAAGTTGCTTGTTGTAACCAAATACTTCCAGAAGAGTTCCCTACCACCAAGCCAAACTGACAAACCATGTTTAGCTTCTCGCACAAACAGAAACGAATTCAATTTGCTCTCATCCCGTCTCACTCCATGACTCCCTCCGCTCCCGTCAAACATTGTTGCTATTTTGGCGACTCACCTTTTTCTTCGTGGTTCCCCTCGCTGTTTATAGCTACTGTGTATCAGTGGCTCCCGTGGATACACTGTGACATTAATGTATTTTCAGTTACGTTGGCACACGGCTTCTATTTTCGGGAGCTGAGCTGACAAACTCAGAAGAAGCAGCGGACGCTCTTGTCACAACCGAAGCCCCTCCCCCAGAACGACGAAATCTCGATGGAGTCAACCTTCAATGGCAAGCCAGTGTAACATTTTCGCTAAACGCTAAATGAAGACAAAATTGTGCAATCTTATTAAAATGCAGTTCTACTTAACAATCTATTTAACAAAAATCGCTCTTATAGGGATATTCTACAAGTAGTGAGGCTAATCTGGTATAGCGTTTTTCTGTTTCTTAGGGGTTTTTTACATTAATTAAAACAACTATTTCTGTAATTAATTTGTAACCGCATTTGAGCTCCAAGACAGAGGTGAGCATGCAATATCCATAATTTGATCGTACAATTCAGAATAAATCAACTGTATTCAATAGTTTAAAGAATGTGGGCACATGAAATGTCCTTTTAATTAAATAAAAATGTTATCTTACATTTCTGACATCACTTGTAATACTATATGCATATGTGCTAAACTAGTCTTTGTAAAATAAATTAAAAAATGGTTTCTATTTCATTCTTAAAAACTCAAGGCCAAAACAGTTTGTAGTTTTAAGGAAACCACAAAAAGTCTAGTGACAGAGCTTGGGTGACTGATTATTTCTCAGTTATTACGCTGGATGAGTTCGGGGCTGCGGAAATCCATTAATTTGACACGTAACAATCTTGGAAGTGAACTTGTGAGGACTACACTTTCAATGTGTTTTAATGAGGAGCAAGCAATTGACTGTCATTGAAAATTCCTTTTTCAGTTTAGCATTTTTGCTGGTGAAATTTACATTAACTGTTATGTCAGTACACACTAAAAAGGTGTATTGTAATAATGTAACATTTGGAGACTTTTAAATATTTATTTATTTATACATGGAGTTCCTAAAATCCAGTTCTGCAGGCCACAGCCCGCACATTTCAGTATTCTAGTATGCATATTACTCTAGCATCAGACAATCAGAGAGGACCTTAATTAATAATTTGCCACCTCATCACACACAACATGTGCGAGAACGTAACTCTTTCTTTTCCATTCCTTCATTAAAAATATTCTTATAATAAATAAAACACTCTCTATTTTGATATTTTTATATTTCTGTACCTCTTTCTTAAAAATTAGTCAAATTACAGAAGAGAGTGCTTGTTTATTTGGGTCCCAGAGAAAACTCCTTCTGCCCGAGCGCAGTGGATTGTGGGTATGTCAGCCGGTTGAGCATTCATGGATCTGCACTTCAGAATCTAACCAGAAAAAGCACACATCCGGGACTCGCTCAGACACTTTTTTAATGTACACTATGGTTTGGGACACCCTAATTCTCATTTCACACCCATAAACGTTTGAATAGTCGGTGGATTGGGACGCAGCATTTGTCTCTGGCCCTCTAGGACCGGATTTGAATACCCCTGATATAAGGAATTAATCTCATGAATATTTACGACGTACCTAAACATCACAGCCGGTTTCTCTGATGTCAACCCTTGCTCTAACTGACTTAGCATATATTTATAATACACACACATATAACAAATTTGAATCTAACAATAATGGCTTTGTTGACATTATTTAAAAATTTGCATGTAAAAAAAGAATAGTGTTGAAACTACTGACAGGTATAGATGAACGCTGCTGAGGCACAAACTTTTTCCAGAAAAGTACTGAAACCCACTTTAGTAGGGAGCGGCAAATGTAACATTGGCCTGCCATACAACGCCACCTCCTCGTTGTCCACCTCCTACTACACTCGTGCCTCTGCTCCTGTTTAAAAACAAATAGACTGATGACAACTTAGAGGACTGTGATTTAACACACTAAAACCTGATCCAACCATTTGTACTGCTTAACAACAGACAACCCGGTACTAAAAATAAAACAAAATACATTTCCTAAATAAATATCAGTTCTATGAAATAATCAACGGCAGCTAGCTGTTAAAAGTATGTGAGTGGTTAAATGTATAGTATTGCATCAGGTTTGTCAGATAAGACAGAGGCACTAACTTTAAATGAAACAGTAACCTGAGCGCTATGCTTTTGATGTGGCAAGTTTCCCCATCCAAACGAATGGCGCAGAATGTCGAGAACCACCAATCAGAGAAAAGAGGTAGGTCACGTGAGTTGCATACGTATACGTATGTGCCACTATGGTTGTGCGATCGAGAATGGAGGCGTGCCACGGTTCTTGCTGGGATTGTGTCATGTTTTATTGTCTTTTTGTCTATTTTAAACATTGGATACAAATGTCAGAAACGTTGCATTTCTGTAAAGTTTATGTTTTTTTATTTTTATTTTATCTTTTAATTTTGTTTGGAACATTTTACTGTTTCTTTTTTAAAAGTTAGTTTCTTTTTAAAACTATTTTCCGTGTGTTTATGTACACACAAAGTTAATTTAAAGATGACCAATGCAAAATTATAAAAATAGAAACTTGAATATGACAACTGTAAACTGTGTTTTTTTTTTTTTGTAATTATTTACTGGATCATAATTTATATATTTTTTAACACAATTGCTGTTATTTTTGTGATTTTTTTTTTATTAAACATGATTTTTTTTAACAAAAAAATAGAGCTTTCTCAAATCTGCTATAATCTTCAATAAAGTATCTATCATGTATAGCAGAAACCTGCAACTCATAGTCATCTTATCTCAAAAAAGTATAAATGGAGTTTCTGCTATAGATATAAGAGAAAAGAGCTACACAACAGCAAACATATTAGTCTGGCATGTGAAGATCACAAACCAGTCAGAACCAGACTAAATGTACTTTATCTACAGCAGTAAGTCATAAATATAAAGATTGAAGTCAACATCTTTAAGTTTTCTTTTAAGCACTATTTGTGATCAGTAAAACATGTCCTTAATATCTGTATAATTAGAAAGAAGAATCCTAGAAATTATCCAGGGATATCGATAAAACCCCCTGATTATGTGGACCCTGTGACTTCAGATTCTTTCATTTTCTATCCGAAGCCTTGTAAATCCAGAGCTGTACGTAAAAATAGTCCCATCAGGGCTGGGCACATACTGCGGATCCCCTGAGCAAACAGCCGTTGGCACCAGAGCCCTACAAAGCACACTGAGCGCCAGCCACCTGTGGTCTAGAGATCAGGACGAGAGAAGCACAGCTTGAGCCTCTCACATCTCACTCAGGGGCTAATCAACTGTGAGCTCACGTCATTTCTAGACACGTCAAAGATTATGACGGAAATTCGAATTACAAAAAAAGAAAAATTCTCAACATTTTTATTTAATTATTGTATTAATTGTGTTATTATGTATATAATAAAAACCTGAACCACTCAAATTATTCATTACATAAAACTTTCTCTTCAACTAGCCCTGGTGTTATATAATTAAAAGCATTGAATTTGTACAGGTTTGAGTTTATTACAGCATGATAATGTATTATTCTTTAACTTCAGCCCTAGATAATTTTGTGTTTGTCGTGCATATATACAAATTATTTTAAATTCTACAAATTTTACATTTAATATTTACACAAATGTAACATATAAGACGATAGGTTAGCTTTTTTTAGCAATTCAGTATATACTGTAGTCATGTGAAATTAAAGAAAAGGCCAAATTGTCATGTAAATTATATTTATCCAAACTGTAAATATTATTTAACTACTGAGGTTGCTTTTCATGCATTGGGTTTTTTATGATCTCAAACCATTTAAAAATAGAAGAAAAAAAATCCAGAACGTAATAATGTAAGATTATGTACAATACATAACATTAATTTTTTATTGTCCTTTTTCTACAAAAAACTCTTTATAAATGTTTAATTATTATATAAAAGTTTGGGTCTGTTAACATACAATATCAAAATGTAAAATAACAGGTTAAAGTGTAAGTTATTTCCTAATAAAACACTCTAAAATTCAGCTTCAGAAAGTACAAGACAACACCTGTATTGATTTATCTTTATAATTGGGAAATATATTTATCTTATTTGAACATAATCTAGATATCTTTAAAATGTGGAGTGCATCTTTTTCCAATTAATTATTTGACAATAGGCATTCTCAGCATAAATGATTATATTCCTCGCACCTACATGTAAAAAAATTCTAAATATTTCTAGTGTAAATTGTTAATATTTAGTACACAATCACCTCCTTCTGCGAAAGTATGTGAGGGTGTGTGTGTCACCTTTATGCAGAGCTGATCAATCCCTCTTCACAGAACCTGCTGCTCAGACTCCCCCTGCTCTCTTTCTCTCTCTTGCTCTCTCTTTTTCAGGTACAACTCTCACTTTCTTAATTTCCTTTCTAACTTCAGTTTTCTCTCTCTCTCTATCACTTATGTACCTCTCTCGTTATTTGCGCCTCTCTCTTGCTTTCTATCGCTCTCGCCTTCCTCGAAGCCAGACCAGCTGGCTTTGGTCGCTGTTCTTCTTGCCCCTGTGAGGCCTGACTTCACACTCCCATCCCAGGGTCTTTGTGCCGGAAGGGAGGAGAGTGACAGAGGATCCCAGATGGATGCTGACGTGTTGAGCGTGTTTGTGTGTTACAGGGTTTGGACAGCCCTGGTTGTCACAAACACACACACACACACACACACACTCACACGCACACACACACGCACACATGCACACCCACGCACACACGCGCACATACGCACGCACACACACACACACGCACACGCACGCACACACACACTGCACACTGTTATCATTTGTCTTATTATCTCTAGTGAAAGTGAGACATTATCAATTATCATCAAATAACAATGCCTACATGTTCACAAGAGAAATACAAGATTTGAGACATCATCCTGAGACTAAATCACAGGATGATTTCAAATAGTTCAAACATGAATCATCAATATAAACGATTTTCTTGCCATTGCGCTCAAAGGAAGAGTGAAAAAAGAAGGTTACCAGGAAATTCCTTTAAATTCTCTGTTTAGGTTTTGTACTGATAGGTCATAAAGACGAAGAGAATTGCAGTGGGATTAATAAAAATCTTCAAACAGAAGACAGCTGACATTTTCAGCATTGTGCCAGACCACAAATATAGCTCCAGACTGCTTAGATACTGTGCCACCAATTAAATGAGGGATCTTTTAATATCACTTATATATCTGGTTGTTAGAGTCAGGAGTAGGTTTATCTGATCTTTTGAAATAGCAGGCTTAATGCCAGTCAAGGGGAATTATTGTGAAATTATTTTGAAATCTTTCACACTTTTCACAATTTTGAATATATGCAAATAAACAAGTTTTCAAGATTGCTTTTTATTGTTCGCAAAAACGTGCTACATTCAGAGATATGGTCAGTTCTATATTTTCTATTTTTTGAGTTTATGTTCTGCTGTCATAGAATACTGTCACTATTTGAGTTTTTTGCTCATTCATGTTTTGTCCATGCCCTAATTAGTTGTTGCCAAATCTACTTCTTCTTCTTCTCCTCCTCGAGGAAAGACATTTTTAGAATGTTCTTTCCACTTCTGTGTAACTAATAATATAGCTGAAAACGTTCCAGTAATGTTCTGAGAACATTGTTCCCAAAAAGTTTTTTTAGTTACTGCCAATTCTTCTTTGAATGATAAACATGTTTAGTTGCTTGAGGTCTACCCACTGTATATTCTTTGTGCAAATTAATAAAAGACACCTGATTGGACCTCTGGCTGTTGTGCCATTGGGTCCTGCTCTCTAATGAGATCTTGATTAATTTACCTAGCAGGTCATGATTCTCAATTCTAGCTTAGTTTTTTTTTATTTTACCCAAAACAATGTTATTTAAATAATCACTTTGATATAATTAGTTGTTCTATATTGTTAATATAATGCAATATATTTGTCAAAATTCACAATTTTTATGATACATAAAACACATGTGTTTAATTTAAAATCTTGCATGTTATCTGCTCCAATACGATCTGAAATGTAAGAAATATGTATGAATGTGAAATAGAGGAACTCTTGTCAGCCATTGAAAATTAAAACTGAACAACTTTCATGGAAGTAAAAAAAAAGTAGTACAAATCACTGATCACCCCAATGCACACTTTAAGAATAAAATACACATTCACATTAGTGCCTTTTAAATGTATTATATATTTATGGGGTGTCACAGTGGGTAGCACGGACGTCTCACAGCAAAAAAGGTCACTGCACTGGTTTGAGCTTCAGCTGGGTCAGTTGGCATTTCTGTGCGGAGTTTGGATGTTCTCCCTGTGATTGCGTGGGTGCTCAAGTTTCCCCCACAAGTCCAAAGACATGTGGTATAAGTGAATTGGGTAAACAAAATTGTCCATAGTGTAGGAGTGTGTGTGGATTTTTCCCGGTGGTGGGTTGTGGCAGGAATGGCATCCACTGTGTAAATTATAAATCATATTAGTTGGTGCTTCATTCTGCCATTTCGACAAGAAGATGGATGGATCGATAGATGGATAAATTTGTGCTGGCGAGTTGTTTTAGTATCTATTTTACATTTGTCTTGCTTATATTGTTTATATTGTTTCATTTAGAATGTTTATTTTATATCATTATTATATTTATTTTCTTGCGAAGCACTTTTTGTGCTACTAACCCCTCATAGCCCCTTCACTATACAAATCACCAGAATACTTTTTACCTGTTCACCTCATCACCATAAACACTAAAAAAATCCTGCACTAGAACACTTTGTGTCACTTCCCAATCAATAACTTAAATCCTTCTTTCATATTCGTCAATTGGAAAATATTCTAACAATAGACACAACACTCCCAATATTGATATTATTAATTTCTGTTCTTCTTCGTTAAAAATAAAAATGTTACATGAAAGGCTCACTTGTTTGTGTTCAAGAGAAAACTCTTCTTTAACAAATGGATTCAGGGTAATATTAGCAGGTTAAGTGTGCATCAATCTGCACTTCAGAGTCTAACTGAAAAGCCACACATCCGAGCCTCGTTTGGAAAGTTTTTTTAATAGTGTGGTTTGAGGAACAATAATTCTCATTTTGAACCCCTAAATAGAGTGAACACAGTAAATAGATTGGAACACAGTTAGTCTAGTTTGCCATTGTCCAGAAAAATCTTTCCAAGATATCTGATTGGACTACTATCTCTCCTTTTCTAGTCACACCATCTGGATTGATTTTTTATAGTATGAAATTTGGATATAATTTTTTTTAATAAAAAACAAACAAAACAAAAACAATTATCAATTGGTTTCTTTTTTAGTTTTTCTCTATGTGCCAGTAGACACTTTTCAGTTATAAAAGCAAAACCTAAATAAATTAAAATTTCAAAAAAGTAACCAAAATTTTTCAACTCAAATCCAATGAAAATGTAAAATAATTTTCCAATTAATAGCAATTGAATACATTCAGACCGGTGACAACTTGATTTATGCTGATTTAACATCACATTTAGTAGCTTATTGTAGATTACATAAACATGGTTAAATGCAGCATTTCATATAAATGGATGAAACTCCTGGTATGCAATAAATAGAGGCAACAAAACAAATACAGTTGTCCAAACCTCTCTTTTCTGAACACTCAAAGCAAATAAAGAGATGAAATGTAAAATAAACTCGAAGGTACATCAGGTACTGCATGTCTCTTTATCCACTGCCTCTATGCATTACTTTGCTGAAGTTCTAAAAATACTCAGTGTCTCACAGTCTGGCTCTGTTCTCTCATTACCAAACGCAATTAACACTGAACATGGCCTGCCAGCACACAACTGTCACATACTCGCGCATCCATTCAATACATCTAATCAAAGCCTACAAGTTTTCACAGATAACTTTTTACTTCACTACCAAGCAACTAACTTATAATTAATAATTATCAAACCAACATTTTTTCAAACAAAAGATTTTTCTTTCACATTATATATAAATTCAGTTGGAAGTAAGCATTCTTCTCATACTCTTGGTTTCAGATCTAATAAAATCTCTCTCATTTGCACACCATTTGTGGAAGTTACTATCCAGAATCATTTATAAGAGAGCCATTTGGTGTGTCGCAGCAAGTTCATTAAAAATTGAGCAAGGTCAGAAATGAAACTGTTACTCCCATTTTTCATTTAGGCTTTAATATCAAGAATCATTTAATTAATCTTACAAATGGCCTCATATTAATTTAATCTGACATGTAGCTGTCAGATAACATGACGAGAGATCTATTTGATAAACATGCTGGAATGAGTCGTATCAATGCTTTTTTTCTCATTAAACTCAAGTAAGTTTTCACTTTTATAATGAGCCTCAGAATTAACTCATCTATTCAAACACAATCTGAAATTGTTCAAGCTAAATTAGAAAACAAGAAATAAAAGGATAATGTATTTTTATTGTTTTCTCTAGTTCAGAAATGAATGCCATCCATCCATCTTCATTCGGTTATTCAGGGCCGGATCGCGGGGGCAGCATTCTAAGCAAAGATGCTCAGACCTCCCTCCAGCTCTACTGGAGAGATACCAAGGTGTTCCCAGGCCAATCTGGAGACACGATCTTCTCCCGGCACAACATGCCCGAAACACCTTCCTAGGGAGGCGTTCAGTAGGCATGCGGAACAGATGCCCGAGCCACCTCAACTGGCTCCTTTCGATGTGGAGGAGCAGCAGCTCTGCTCCTAGCTCCTTCTGAGTGATACTTAAATGTTCTGATTTCTTTGTATGAATTCAATATTTGGCTTGATGGCTACATCTGGGGTACATTTTCTGTCAATAGCCCACTTAGAAATCCCTTTACTAATAAAAATTCTGATGACTCAATTACTTATTTCCCACGCTGTGAGTATATAATTATACAAAATTAAAAAAAAAGATATACCTGGGAGCGATAACATACATGACCAATACCACAAAAAGCATCTTTTTTCTTTAGTTCTAAACTCAGAGATCAACTTTCTGCTCAACTCATATTTACAGTAAACCTTAAATCTACATTCACATTAAGTAGAACCTGGTGATTGAAAAAAAAATTCAGATGACATCAAATCTTTTAAATAAAACAAGTGATGAATTCTTCCCAGTTGCCTTGATGAAACCTTCATAATTATGTAATGTGATGATCGCGTAACCTCTGTTTGTATACAAGTGCTATCGATCTAATATACTCACCTATCAAACAAACTATTGAACATGCTTTAAAAAGAAAAACAAAGAGGGTTATAGGAACAATCAATACTCTTGTACACTTTAATAGTACCCTAAGTTTGGACAATGAGATAAACACCATAAAAGCTTGTGATCAATAGGGCCAAACACAGAATTACAGTAGAAAAGCTTTTATCACTTCACAAAGACCTTGCACTGTAATCATTGACATACAACCAAAGTGTTTCTGGAGAAATGCTCCCTAAACAGCTGACACAAGAACTATACCCCTTACCGCTCAACCTCAGCTCAAATCAGAACAGATGAAACACTGCCAGAAAGCTATTTACAACATTTAATCTGCAGTGATATAAAACAGCTATTATTTGGATGAAAATAAACTGGTTAAAAATGGAAAGATGGCTTGTTTGCTGCTATACAATCTAATAATCGCTGTTAGTTTTTGTAGTACTTTGCTAATACAACAGATTACCAAAATTAGCATTTTTGTGTATGTTGGTGTATATCAGCGAAGACCTTGAGCGAAACAATTTTTTTTAAATGTTTTGTTTGTTAAGTAAAATTTGTGATTATCATGTATGTAGACACAACATTTAAAAAATAATAATTTTAAAATGCATGAATCCAACAAACAATAATTCACAAAGTGAATCCACTCAAGAGGATGATGAATTAAATCTTTAAATTATTTTGCGATAAGAAACTGTTCCCACTGCTGCATTAGATTTATATTTAACAAACCGATAATCTGTGTGACATGGGTTTCAATGGGGTAGGATATTGTACAAAATATCTCAAAATGTGTTCAGAAAAAGAACAAAGCCATAAACGGTCTAAAAAGGCATGAGGTTAAGTGATTAATGACTAAAATTCCATTTTGTGGGTATACTTTTAAAATAAAATGATAAATCAACTGAGGAATAGTTGAATAAGGTCAGGGAAATGAGCTGGGGAGGAGAAATGAACAAGATAACCAGTAAATCAACAAGGAGTTTTAAAACCCTATTTGGATGGAACTAGTTTTCCAAATTATGTTTGAATTAAAAATCTTCACAGACAAAGTTTGTTACGTCATCATGTCCTGATTCGGGCGGAGCTAATTTTTCAGAGCTTTTTACAGAGAAAGTTTGATTTGTGACTGTTAGATAACACCATGCGATCAGAATGTGTGAAATCTGATTAAACAAGCAAACAAGAAGTAATGACTATGAAAACATTCCTAATAATTGTCATATTACTATAAATGATATTAACATAATATGAATCATGAATTTACCTGAAACTGATATTAATGTAACCAGTCTTAACATTTCTTTCGATTCGGCTCTTGTATATTTTTAAATCATCAAAAAGAATTTCAAAAACTGTTTCATCCTTATCGTTGCTGTGGGCTAAAAGATTTGAGTTGACATGAGAAAATGTTTAAATTCTGGCTTATGTAAGTTGCCCAAAACACACACACAAAACTTGTTTTACACTAAAGCACTTTTATGCAATCCCAAACATCTGAATTCAGACGGGATTAGATTTCTAAGATGATCGCTGAGTTTGGTTAAAAACAGCATTTTTTTTTGCTCTAGAATTTTTACAGTTGGCCGGAGACAAAAACAGACATGGCTGATTCGTACATGATTAAAAACACAAAGTAAGTCTGGGAAACAGATTTTTTTCTAACGACCTCCTATTAAACTAGTCCCGTCTGAATAGGGGTAAACCGAGCAAAAAAAGTAAACAGATTACACATTATACAAAATAAAGTATAAGAATTTATATATGTGTGTATATATATATATATATATATATATATATATATATATATATATATATATATATATATATATATATATGTATATATATATATTTGCATATAAGAGGTTAAAATGGTTGTTTGCAATTTCCCCTGTGTAATATCTCATTGTTTTGGTTTATATTGCATCTGAGATGCGCAGATTTGTAAGGTTAGAAAAATCATACTGAAACAACATGGTTACAACCCCCTCCCAGCTGCTTGAAGGGTTAAATTCTGAGGCAAGATTAAAACAAAAAAAAAGTGTTTGTTTGACTCCTGAAGCAGCTCAGGAGCAGATTCTCGCCTGACTGTGAGTTAAAATGCAGCGGGGTGGATCAGGTCCCGAGGGGAAACTCCCATATGACTTTCACTTGTTCTCACAATCTGACTTCTATCAGTGTGATGTTGCATGGAAGAGTAAATATCTGTGGAATCATTTGTTTGAAACCTACTCATGATTCTGAATAGTGCTCTTGAGCTCACCCAAACTTGGAAATTCAATGACATTTTATAGTTAGGGCACTTTAAACAATGCTGCCATACAAAAGTAGCTTTTATAAAAAAATATTGTTGGTCAATAATTTCAATACTTTGCAATATTTCAATATTTTGAACTGAAATGTGATTTGGCATGTCCAGAAGACTCATAGGATTGATAATATATCAGGTGAAATGGGAAATAGGTGTCCTTTAACAGATATACTGAACAATGGTATGCATTTATTTCTTTTATCAGAGAAGTCAAGGAAATGTGAAATTCATAAAAATTGCATTTAATCAAATTGCCTTTTAAAGAGGCAGGACAATGCCATTTCATGCTTTCAAAGTTAATTACTCTGTTAAAGTATGATATTCTAATGATCAAGCGCAGCCAAAGTGTAAAACATCATGTAGTCTTTGGACATTTTTCAAACCTGGCACTCTATGATGTAAAGCATGGATTGTCTTAACACATTAGTAATTAGGGATTGAAAAGTCTCAAATGATCCCTAATTTAATTGATAATAAAATAAAAAACTCTCAACTTGATATCTAAAATAAAAAAAGTATCTCAACTTGCTCCTGTATCATCTTAACCTTTTTTCCGTCTTGCTTCCTTCATAGTTGGCAAACAAACGTTTTTTTTGCACAGAATTCTAGAGATGGTGTCTAGGCTATTTCCTCTTCCCTCCCACACCCCTTCACTCACCCCTCTCAAAACTCACTTTTCATCCTTATTCCAAAACTTAAATCCTAACAAAGTGCAACACATCTTGTTGGTTTGTGGTGTAGTTCTTATTAGTAGATATTGGTATTAGAAGTGAAAAGTGACTATTCAGTCAGATATGGAGTGACCCATACCTGGAATTTGTGCTCCGCATTTAACCCATCCAGTGTACACACACAGCAGTGAACAAACACACCATGAACACACACCTGGAGCAGTGGGCAGCAATGGCTGCAGAACCCGGGGAGCAGTCGGGAAACTGCTGCCTTGCTTAAGGGCACCATAGCTGTGGTTGTTTAAGATGGGAGAGCAAATGTTTCTCACTCACTCCAGCAAGTCGATCTCCTTATCCACCAGACTTCAACTGCCCAAGTTGTGGTCTTACAATGCTCTTACACACCCGAGAAGAATGTTGAACTTTTGAACCTTTATAAACATTTTTCTCTCAATGACTTCTCTACCTTTTTTTGTTTGGTTTCAGAACTGCATAATAATAGAGGAATATAAATTGTGAAAAGCGCACACTACAAGTTTACATTTGTTTTTTTTCTTGTTGTGGGATTAGAGAGTTAAGCTTCTGTTTATTTAACCTCCTTCATTTAGAAGAGCCAATTGCAATCAGGCAATTTAACTCATACCACAGGCCATTCATCTCTGTGCCAGCCTAATCCATGAAAAAGTCTACGGCATTCATGTCTTACAAATGTGCTTGTGTAAAATCCTTTGGCAAGAGCGAGCCGGAGGAAGAAAGAGGTTTCTGTGCTGTAATAAGCCCTTGAAATTAACTAGCCTCGTAAAAAGCTTTGTCTCGCATCCTCCACGAACAGGATCTACGGCAAGCGTGAAGTTTTTAACTACCAATTGTCCTCCCTTCTCTTTCTCTGTATTATTTTTCTCCTCGCAGACAGACAGAAGGTGCTTGGGACACATTGTTGTTTATCTCACACAGGTAATAAATTTGGGTGTCGTGTCTGAGCGTCACAGATTAAGCGTGTTTTGTTTGGGAATGATTTATGAGTGTGATGCCAGTGATGAACTTGGCAGTGATGGGGCAGGTGGGGTGGAGTGAATGTCGGATTTGTATAACAGGAAGACTGATCTGTAGCTTCTCATAGGATGCCTGCTGTAGCGCATACCTGTGCCATTAATCACGCCAAAGCCTCCGGGCCATGCAAGTCAGACTCCCCCCATTCCCTGCATCACCTCCTCCACAGTCTCAATCGACGAGTTGCTTGGAAACCGCAAACAATGCAGTGGGTTTGCCCTCACTCTCTCTGGGTGTTTGGGAACCCTGTCAAACTCCTTCTGGAAGCCATGGTCTAGGGTTTGAGTGAAGAACAGACTTTAGGTGAGATGGACCAGCAGCTCTCTGAAGATGTGCCAGTACTGTATTCTTCACCCTGATCAAATGAATGAGAGAGTAAATGAGGCTTGAAAAGTTAATCAGCCGTGATCCAATCCAATCACTGCAACCATTTAAATTCATATTTCAAGCTTGTTCAAGAGAGAAACATATTCATCCAGCTTTGCCATGAAAGCTTTGTATTTCCAATTTCATTAACAATAGACAGTACATGAAGCAAACGAGGAAAATTAAGAAAAAAACAGAACCCTGTAGTATAATTTTGTCAAAGCTTAATGTTTCCTGTACTCTTAACTGAAATTCTTTTAAAATCTACTTGTATGTCCACTTATGTTAACATCGTTTATTTACGTCTTTTTTTAGATACTAATAATAAAATACTATAATACTATAATAAAACATTTGTTATTTTTAACCATGAATATTATGACATTTTGCAAATGTGAAAACAGACTTTGAGGCCTCTGAACCAAGAGTTGGTTGTAGAAATACTAGTGATGTTATTTGAGCAAAATAAAATATTTTTTATATATCAATTTTTGCAACATCAAGATATCCGGTAAAACGTTTTTAATTAATGACTAAACTGATAAAAAAAAATAATTATTTAAATGAGTTTAGACAGTCACAAGGTTGTTATAGACCATTTATTGATTGTTTGATCGAAATACATATTGTTTTAAATGTGCTGTCCGCCGATTAAAAGAAATACTTTAGGTGAGCTCTGTCGGGTCAACTGGTTTGGAACCAAAAGGCCATGTAGCCAATCAGTAGGAGCTATCAAAATATCTATGAGCATTATTGCTGTTTTTTATGTTACTTTGTTATGATTTGTTATGTTATGTTTGTTTTGAGAATTTTAACAAAGAGCTCATCTAATATGTTATCAATTTAAGAATAAATAATTAAAATAAAACAAATAGTAGGTAATAAAGTATATAGTACATTTAATACACCAAAGCCGCCTTTGCTTTACAATAAAAGACACATTAAGACTAGAGCATGGAGAAACTCAAAATCTGTATATATGCCTTGCCTTGAAACTTCCTAAACTGGGTGAATATCAAGAGACAGCTTGTTTCAAGACTTAGGGGCAGCTACTGCGAATACTCTGTGCCCCCTCGACTTTAGCTGTACTGGGGGGCTTGACTAGCATTGTGCTAACTAGATTTTACAGTCACCCAATGGCTACCATAAAAGGGCATATCAGGCTCTTTATTCTTGATTAAATCTTTGTGAAGTTTTCAGGAAACTGCTCGTGTTTACTTCAAGGGGCAACCTCTTCCTTTCCTGCTTGAAGCTCAATAGGAAGTGACTGAACTGTGCTACTTTTGATCTTCATACACAAATTATTGATTAAAATTTGTTTGTTTAAAATACATAAAAATTAAACCTTCTGGCAATCAGACACCTTTACTATGGCCATGTCCCGTCTCTGAGGATGCATTTTCTAGAAATGGCTACTTTATTTGGCTTTGCCAGAACCCTATGGTTGACATAATGAACACTCTGTCCATGATATACACATTCAATGGTTTACTTACATTTGGGTACCAAACCATATTTGGAAAATTCTAAAACTGAAATAAAAAACAATGGCAAAATGCCCGTTACAGTCCTTCACATGCCTAAACCTTGAAAAACTATCAATTATCTAAACTAAATTTGAAAAAAGCACCAGTTCTCAAGAACAAAATACTCACATTGGAGATGGAGATACAATATCACCAGTCCCTTGACACCTCTAAGGTTACTGAGGTCTGGGGGAATTGCAGCTCCTTGCTCTCTTTCTTCTTTGTCCTCCAGTGAGCACAGGAACTCCACGGACACTTTGATAGCAGAGTCCGGTGCAGGAAATAAATGAATATAGATAGGTAAAGATGAATATGAGCAGGAAGGAAGTCTGGGACAATGGCAGGAAGCTCATTTTCAAACTAGCTAAAAGCTTGAAAAGCCCATTAAAATGTGTTTCTTTTGCACAGCAGACACATTGGCAGCAGCTCATCGTTCTCAAAATGTTTCTGACCTTTTTTTAACATGACGGCATGTTAGAAAATCATTAAATTATCATTATACCATGACTAGAAAAATGATTTGTTTGAACAAGATGCAAGAAAAGAAAGCTTCCCTGTTATCAAGGAGGGTCAAAGATACAGTATGTAGTTCATAATCGTGTACACTGTTGAACATTTACTTAATTTAAAATACCATTGCGGTTTGTTTGTCGAAACATTTCGAGCAAACAGATTTCATGTGTGCACGTGGCAAATATTTGGAGAGCTATATCAATCTCGGAAGCTAATTTAGGACTATAAGAGAGGGCAAGCGGGGTCTTGAGATTGCCGCCAGGGTTGTCTGGCTGACCGCACTTCTGCTGGAAGACCGTTTTAAAAGAGAGTCTCGCATTCACCATTAAGGCTTTATGAGTTTTTTTCTTTCTTTCAGCAATACCCCTTCAAGCCATGTTTGTGGTTGAAGCTGAAAGCGCAACTTTGAAACCATCCAGTAGATCTTGTACACCCCCAGCTGACTTTTGCTGTTATAGACAAAGCAGCATTTCATTTCTGATCTTTGAAGCTCAACATGATTATGACAGAAGTGTTGAGAATGGATTGTGTTTCCTCTCCTTTGCCATCTGTAAGGAGGAAAGCACAATTCTGCACAGATAAGGTAAACAGGATTGTCACAGACAGACATGACTGTGTCTCACAGGAGCAACAACAATAAAGCATGTTTTAATGAATTTCATGGTTTGATGGGATTAACTGGTGCAATAGAAATAGAGTTAACATTCAGAGACTATACTCAAAATTTTAAGCAAGTGATACACTCATTGACTGTACTGAAAATTACATGGACATAGTGGATGACGTCACCCATAGGTTTTAGCAGAGAGCAAAAGAAGCTTTGAGTTTGTGTACACAGCCATTTCCAACTTGGTAAAGTGTTACTACTAGTGGGTCAAAAATGGGCAAAAAGTCATTATTTAATGGATCACAAGTAAGGAAAAAGAACTCTCAGGGCTGGTGAAGAAGACTTCTCACTTGCAAAGACCCACTCTTATTTACTGTATATACAAATCCCCAAACTGTAAAATGACTGTAACAAATGAGTAACGATAAAAAACACTTCCCTGGGGCTTGTCATGAAAGCCAGAGGTGTAAACATGTCATTTTTGGCAACAAAATGGCCAATTGTGATGCTTTTTAGGAGTCAGTACAGAAAATACTGTACATGGAGAGAGAAAGCCAGAGGATTTTTCCTAGGGTACATCCTGTGCAGGCCATTAGTCCATTTGCTGGGAAGAATTTACCAACATCTCATGGTTATGTTCCATGCTGAGAGAAACATATATTTCAACTAGCAATCTACTGGCAAACTTCTGATGGAGAGGCAGCAGTGCCTCTATCTGCACCACCATATATTTGCCATGGTTTCATAACAAACATTTCTAAATTATTATTACCAAGATAATAAGTTTTCAACTTAATGTATCATGGTCTGATAAAACTACTATATACCGTACAGTACAAAGACAGCTGAATAAATAAATAAACACTTGAAATATCATGTTCAAAAGTATAAAATGTTTAATGTTGTCATGACTGCTAGAGAAATATAGAAGAGGTTGTAAAAAGTCTTTAGAAAAAGTAAAATGAGACCCTGGAGAAGCCATCTGGAGACCCTGTTCCTTCATTTGTGAGAAGAAAAGTAAAATGAGTGAATTTTGCTACACTGCAAAAATATATAGCAAAGTTATTGAAATTATATATTTTTTTCTTTCTTAATTTGGTAAGACTTATCAAGTTTAGACCATTTAGCACATTTTAATTTGACTAGACTTTTGTGGAATAGAATAATTTGCTTTGTCTGATAATTTTTTTTTGTTTTTTGTTTGTATTTTAGGACATAAAGCAAAGTTATAAAGCAAATAGTTGATTATGAAACTGATTTTAAACCATATTTTTAAACAAAAAAATCTTGACAAACATTTTTTAAGTATATTAAGACTGCTGTAAAAAAATTTAAGTACAGTAAAAAAACCTCTTGTAAGAAGAAATAAAATATACTTAAATGAGGTCAAAATCTTCCTCTTCATATTATCACAAGGTGCATTGGACAGGGGCAATTAGCATTTTACAGCTAAATAAGCTGTCTAATTTATTTAAGCTAAATATATTTTGGATCAATTTACAAAGCATGTGAGTAAACTAAAGAATGCAGAGTGCTTGCTATTTTGAAGACTTTTCTTAATATATGTTCATTGTTTTATTTTTTTTTAAGACCCTGTCTGTCTTTTAGACAAGGGTCACTCTCACACATATGCCATCATGAGGTTCACTCAGCCAACTCAATGAGATTGCCACACAAAACACTCACCTGAATATACTCTTTAATCAGAAAAAACTTAAAGTTCTAGCCCATTAAGATCCTCAAACTCTGCGACAAACTCTCAAACTCCTTTAGCAAGCTTCACACAGCCAATCACCTAAACTCTTGTCCATACTCCAATACCAGAATCCTCATAAATAAGTCACTTCCTCATAGCTTCCTAATCTGACAGCAATCTTCTACCCATATTGACTGTATACAACATGAGTGTACCATGTGTGACATTGCACCTGTGAAGGGTGGTAAAGGAGGCTCAGAATGGGTGTAGCCAGCCATCGTTATAATGGAAGAGCGTCACTTCCTGGTAACCAAATATGGGTCAACAGAGATGGGACATGGCTTTAGTGAAGATGTCTGATTGGCTGACTGAGGAGCTGGATAATGTTTTTTTTTTTCGTTTAAATGTTAGTAAAATTTAAACAGTGTTCATTAAGTTCAATACTAGCAGTCTAAACGACCAAACGTAATATAGCCAGGGGGGGAACATGTTTTTTTTTTTCAAAGTTGGTCAGTTTTACTTCTAGAGTCAGTCTTAGCACAAATCAATCAGAGCAAAACGGACGAGCAGCACACAACTTGGTCTTGTGTTATTAAAAGGAGGTTATCAAAAGGACTTGTTGGTATTAAAGAAGATGCTCAATTCCAGGGAATACAGAAACCAAACATCCATATGACTCTGGCTCAAAGAGGTAAGGTTGTATACTAGTGTTTCCTCCAAATGCCGTTATAGCGTCTATAAATGCAGCTGGCTCTGTGTTCGGGTGTTAGGGTTAGGGTTAGTGAATTTGCTCTTAATTATTCTCTGTAATATATCTCTTGAATCTATGTTGACTGTCAGACAATAACTTTGCATGCATCTCATAAATATGCAAATCACTAACCAATAGGTGATTAACTGGGGAGTTGTTACAAAGTTTGCCAAATTAAAATCTCAGCTAACTTCCGTAACACCCATGGGCTGGAAAATAAGGAGATCGAATGTGATTGTAAATATAAATAAAGAATCACATCTCCCATACAATTAGACCCTTGTGAACAATACATTATTGAAAATAATACAATGTCACTGACCCTTAGTGTCCACTGTGTTCTTGACAAAAACAGCCTCAGTCAAGTTATCTTACTACAGCTAAGAATGGACTTCGGATATCAGATCATATCATGAGAGAGTTTAACTAAGTTAAATCAGAAGACAATACAATTTACATCAAGTTATGTTAGTTCCTTGTCAGTTCTGTTTAGGGATGTAACTGTGATTTTGAAGAAATTTTTTTTTGCCTTTTTAAAAGAAGCTTGTACATTGGTGTGTATGGAATTTATATCCACAGATGAATATCTGATTATATTCATATCTGTAAGGTCCCAAACAGAAACCCTTCTGAGCCTGTTAATTTAATTAAGTTAGGTATGTCACCTTACTTAATTAAAATATACATATCATCAACCGTTGGTACAATAAGGTGTTCAGTGGCGTTAAATGTATTTGCTACTGAAGAATGAATGGACTCTTAATTTGCAGTAACATACAACACACACCCTCGAATACACAGTAAAAAAAACTATAAAAAAACTACAGTTTATTAAAAAATAATTAATGATCTCACATGCAAAATCCACACTGAATATTTTAAAAAGACTGATCATAAACATATAAACATACCTATGACACAGGTAAAAATCTGGAGTTTTAAATAAATGCCCATTAAAAATATGTAAATCTGCAATTCAACTGTCTTAATAGTTTTTATTAAACAAGTCAGCTGTTTTTATAGGATTGTGCTGTCTTTAATTGTTATACATGTTTCAGTACTTATTTGGGGGGTGAGAATGTGTTGCTATTTATTGCTCAAAGATTTACACACCTGTCTCTTCAAGTTACACAATGTATGGAGTTTAGCTTCAGTTTATGCTCTAAAAACAGTTCATTCTAAAAACATTGATTGTATTTCAGTTTTGAAAATGAACCTTGGGGCTCTCCCCAAAAGACTAATTCCTCAGATAAAGCTGTTCATTCAGCTACTTGTTTTCTACTTGCAATTAAGACTTTATAATATGTTCAATTGTCTGGTCTTCCAATCTTCCGTGTTATAGAACATGTGATTCAATTTTTTTTCTTATAATAACCAAGTTTTTCTTTTTATATAGTATAGAATGCACATATTTGTGTAGCATACTCAATTGTGTTGTTTTTGCTCCTTCATGAACTGTGCGAATTTCGCATTCATCACAATAATTACATTAATCAATCATATAACCATACATCAGGACAGGACGGTGTTAATAAAAAAGGGGAAAGAGGGGAGAAGTAATTGAGGGGGAAAGAGAGGTAGAGAAGTTTTGGAGGGGGAAAGAGAAGGTGAGAGGTAATTATGGGGGAAAGAGTCAGTATTGAGTTGAAAAATAAAAATAAAATAAATAAGATTAGATACCTACCTTAGCCCATCCAAGCAGTTTGCATCTATCTACAATACATACATACATACACGCAGTTAATGATCGATGCACCAGAAAGAAAAATAATAATGATAATAATAAATACACCTTCCAAAACACTTGCACAAATTCTGAAAAGCAACTATATTTCAGCATTCCGGAAAGGGAGGGTACCATTAAGAACTGACAGTATGGCTCTGATTTCAGGAGACTGATTACATCTCTGGATTACATATGCACAAGAAATTATTATAACTGACAGCAGGACACCACTAGTGAATCTTACCAATGTCAGACCAGGTGACCACTTGTTGCAAGTAAGTTGTTTAGACATTGGGGATTGCTTGTGAAGGAAAGGCCAATGACTTTTGGTATTTCACCAAAAATTTGATGGGAACTTTTTAGCAACTTTTTTTACAGTACAGAAACCCTGTTGAACAAAATGAAAACACTAAAACTGAAACCACAGCAAACCAGTTCAATCAAAAAGACATGACATCCAAGACCCTTCAAAGATTTAAAGGAGTATAAATCTCTTTTCAATCAGGGTGTGTTCACTGCGATGCAGGGATAGCTAGAGCAAATATTGACAAAGAACTCTAATAAAGTAATATAAGTTTTGCTTCTTCTCTCTACAGGTAATGACATTTTTTTTTCCTATCATACTACTATTGTGTGTAGCAGCAAACACAAACCAAAAATGTAACTGTATGCAGGAATAGAAAACAAAAGAATGAATAGAAATGTTAGCTGTCCCTGATGCTTTACTCTCTAAATAATAAGTTTTGAAATAAAAATAATTTGACAATAAAATAGACGATGTTAAACACTTCAAGCTCCAGATTTCAGGTTTTTCCTGTGTGCTGGGGATTCCCGTCGAAGCTTCTGATCTCAAATACAATTCTATTGTGTTTATATCCATGTATGACGTTGTTGAAAATCTGCTTACCATTGTTTGAACAAAGTCAGCAAGGTCAAACTTCTAATACTTTTATCCTGAAGAATATAAAAGAAATACGACACTGTCTGTGGGTTACAGCATGTGAATGAATGGTGGAAAATAGCTGTTTTTAAGTTACACATAGAATATTGAATTAGCAAAAATACACACAACAATTAAAACAAAAGATTTTTCTGTTTTAATATTGTTAAATATATTTTTAAAAGGGCACCTGTTACGCATTTTCACATGAGAAGAGTACACTGGTCTCACCAGCAAAAACCGTGAAGTAGAGACAGCTTTTTTATTATAGATATTTTAAGAATTTAAACACTCACACTCATTACGTTCGTTTACTCTTTTCTCCAAAAGGCAATAACATTTTCACTTTTCTCTCTTGTGTAAACACTCTGAAAGTTCAAATGTTTTCCTTCATTTAGCATGTGCAGAAGCCAGTTAGCTAGTCTGCCTTTTGTGAGTTACCATTGGTGCAAACTTATTTGTAGACAATGCGTAGTTTGTTGGGCAGAACATAAGCAAAAACACAGGATAGTTCTTCAAAGTCTCACAGCCAATGATCAAAGATTAATGGAAATTTGGCAACGCTGTATTGTAGAAGAGAGGAGAATAATTACAATAAGGACACAAAACAACGAACAAGTGACTTATGACCAACAGCTCCTCTTTTAAGAAAACCAGAGATATCACAGATGACATTGGAGTTATTTTTGTAAAATAGTGACTAGAAACAATTGTCTTCAAAAACAACTTACCCTAATTCCAACTAAGTTAACCTTCCCCTGACACTCAAGTCAAGTCTATCTATCTTCAAGCAAGAGAGAGCTGGTGCAGAGTTGTTGGCAAGAGCTCCAGTCTCCTTCAATTTGAGACCATATGAACATCTCAGGTTATGTATATAACCAAGGTTCCCTGAGGGAACGAGACGCTGCGTCCAAACGCTATGGGGAACGCTTGCTGTCCAAAGGACAGATACAATGTTGCACCCGGAAATGTGCAGTATATAAGATCCAGCAATGGAGACGGCAACCAGCTTTGCGGCAATTTAAGCACCATCATGACGCGGGCGGGGTAACCTGGAGACACAGCGTTTTGTTCCCTCAGGGAACCTTGGTTACATACGTACCCACTTCAGGAACACGAGCTGCGTCCAAACGCTATAGGGAACGAGAGTCAAAACACACCAAGCAGCCCCGGACTGATAGTGTCTTCAGTGACAGCAGCCCAAAGAACCGCCGAGCACAGAGAATCATCCAGATCCAACTGTAGGACCAGACCACAGTCAAGGGCGTGGACAATACCGCAGCGTTACGAAGTCCTGGATAGAAATACCAGATGACAAGGCCGTAGAAACCGCCACACCTCTTGTGGAATGTGCCCTGACCCCAAATGGGGCCGGGAGACCAGAGTATGCATAAGCAGAGGCAATAGCATCCACAATACATCTGCTCAGTGACTGCATGTTAGCAGGAGAGTCCTTCCAGTGTGGTCCATAGCACACAAAAGCTGGACAAAGCTCCGAACTGAGCTGTGCGATGGGCATAAAAGCCCCTGAGCCTGCAGAAAGTCCAGCACCGACCCGACCGGGCAGCGAGCTAAATCCAGGGTGTGGCAAACACACCAGGCAGTAAACAGTCGCCATCTCGCGGTGTAAGACCTCCACGTAGAGGGAGCCCAGGAGTGGAGAATGGTCTCAACGGCCGAGAAGCCGGAAGCTAGGAGCTGCGCCCCCTCAGGGGCCATATAAACAGCCTCCACAACTTCGAACAGGGACAGGGGACGCGACAGGCCCAACTGCAAAGCCAGAGCGAGCACAAGCCACCCTGTGGGTTGATGTGGGCCACCACGGACATATTGTCTGAGCGTGCAAGCACGTGATGGCCCCTGATGTCTGGCAGGAAGTGCAGTAGTGCACTAACACGGCCAACAACTCCAGGCAGTTGATGTGGCAGAGAGATGGGGCCAGTCATAACAACCATTGTATGATGACCTCCTCCTAAACTTTGTTATCAATCAACAATTGTTTAATGTTTTTGTATAATTCATTATTATTATTATTATTATTAATTGTTGTGGCTAACAATCTCTGAGTAAAGTAATCTAAACATGGAAGCCAGCTGTTCTCCTGTGAGTTGCCAATACCTAGCTGTGGATAAATGACTGGAAAATAACCACACAGGACTGTAAAGGCTGTAAAGAGCATGGATGGAAACTGCAAGCCTACACACGACCACCAATTACCTTTGGGAACACAGCAATCTCAGCTGCAATAGTGTTCCATCTCAAACGATAGATGCTGAATTCAAAGAAAACAAGAGCTATAGAGTTCAACCAATCACTGCACTTCAAAGCAAAGCAGTCGAACTGAGGAAGGCTGAACTAGAATTTTAAAGAGCAATATTCCCTCTTTTATCTGCCTCAAACACAGATGATTAAAGATTCAATACAGCAAGTAGACTAATGACTCCGTAGGGTGCGAAGCAGACTTGGTAGAAGAAGAAAAAACAACAGGGGAAGAGGAGGAAGCCTCTGGAGAATTCTTCACCACAGAGGAATACAGTTTAAAATATACAAATTTATTCATCTGAGAGTCTGCCGAGGCTCTCTGGCTTCAGGTAACATGTGAAAGAGAGACAGAGAGTGTGTTAGAGAGAGAACTAACAAGCACTTCAACACCTCTTGAGTCAATCATGCTTACAATGATTTGTTTCCTGGGATGACAAACAAGCGGATGTAAATTGAGCTATCGATACTGACACAGCTTGTGTAGAGGTTGTGAAAAAGGATAATTATTTTCTCTTCCCTTAAATTACAGATATATTTTATTGAAAATACTAACTCTGATGTTTTAGCTAAACATCGCAGTCTACTTAGTTTGTCACGTTGAGTCACACAAAAGGGTGCCAGACTACCACAGTTTTGAGTTAAATTCAAGGTTTGAAATTCAAATCAGAAAAAGTACATTCTGATTTGGTTTCCAATGGTGAAACCATGCAAATATGTTCAACCAGTGTAGTGAAATAAATTAGTAGTTCTGCAAGTTTTAACTAATGGAGAGCAAATTATGTAAACTCTCAAAAAACTGAATAGGCCATCCAGAAAGTGCAAATACCAAAACAAACAGCAGGAGCTATCACAATATTTACGAGGCGATAATGGTTTGTGACATGTTTGTTTTTACACGTCACAGGACATGTTTGGGGGATTTAAACATTATTGGCTCCTAAAATAGCATACGTCACATTTAAGGGGAAAGTGACAGGCAGAATTTAATCAACTGAGTACTTGAGGATGGCTATATAGGTTTGTTCACAATTAAATGGCCAAATTTACAACAGAAAAAAGCTCTTATCAAACCCAACAAGCTCTGATCAAAATCTAACTAATTAATGTTTGAGAACTCCATTTTTTTTAATGTATAATTTAATCAATAAACAGTTTTTAGTCTGATACATTCTCGTTGAAGAGTTGTTGACTTTCATATTGAGTTCACATTCTCAGTGGCTGTTTTTGGCAAGACTAAAAGAAGTATTTTCAGTCAATTGTGTCAATCTTTAACTGTCACAGACACAGAATGATATAAAATCAGGATATATTTTAAACGTGTGTTCCATGCTTAATTCAGTACAAAAATATAGCATTCTTTAAATCAATCTATAAACAGGCTTATCACATTTGTGTCTTTCTTCTAGGGGATCACCAGGGAGAATCAGGTTGAGCCGCAAGTTCTTCTGAGTCCAGGAAAAGACGACAAGAGATGAGGAAGTAAGAGACCAGGTGACTATTTATGTGGGAAGTGATGTGCTCAGAAGACTCGTGATTGGCTGTGCATGGGAAGGGTGAGTTCTTGATTTTCCTCAGCTGGTACATTAAGTTACATCATACGTCTCGTTATCCCTGCCAGTAACTGTAATGGTTGAGTGAATTCAAAATGGGTAAGACAAAATTGACTCATTGTAAAAATTCTGTGGAACTGTGGTTTGTGGTTTAATGATTGTATGATCAAATTGTATGTTGCTGAGTGTATTGGTCTGTTTTAAAGTTAACTAATTGCTGAAAATAATAATTGAAATAATTTAATCATTGAAGTATGATGGCTAAACCCTTGTGTGGTGTTCATATTATTGTTACTCAGGCGGTGTTTGCGGGTCTCGTGGACCCATTGCCTTTTGCAGATTATAATTCATCCAATCAAGACATTTCATGTTAAAAACTTACAAAATATTTCCTTTAGCCAAGAAACAAGTGATATAAACAGCAAATATACTTTATTTATTGTTCTTTAACCTGATTTCTTCACATTTAGAATTTGAACCATGTGTGGTGTTCTCATTATTGTTACTTTGGCAGGGTTGGTGGGTCTGCTGGACCCATTGCATTTTGGCGCTTTTAATTCACACAATCACTCAATTTTATTCTAAAATCTAAAATGTTATGTTTATGTGTGATTTATGTTTGTGTGGGAAGAGAGAATTAAGGTAAAGAATCTACCATTTTCACACTTTAACATGCCCCGGGTCCAGTAGACCCAAACACCTTGTGTGTAATATAAATGTGTAGGGGGGCGTTCGTGTGGGGTCATAAAAAATCTGTTCTGATATATGTTTTCCACAGGAAATGAGCCAAGCCCAGTGAATCTCATCTTCAAATAATAAATCCTTGTTTAATTTTTCTTTTGATGAAAACTGAAAATGGGTCCCACAGACCCGAACACCATACAAGGGTTAAGTTTTTGTTTTCAACATCTATGCTCTGCTTACTTTCTGCCTATTTTTCATCAATTCCGTAGTGATGGCTGGATTACTTTTACAGAACAGTATGAATAATGTCATAGAGTATGTTTTAAATTTCACAGCTTGTACAGATCCCTTACACTCAACAATGCATAAATAATAGGTTTGCAATTATTATGACCTGAAGATAAATATAATTGAGTTATAGGTAACACTCTAGAATGCTCAATAAGAGTGCGTTACCAACTTACTTTATTTGTATTTTTATTTCTTCATATGTTTGTCACAATTTTTTCATTCTGTTTATCCTTATCTTTGCAATCAAACAACCTGAGGGTTTGGTTTTATATACATAAAAGGTAGAATCATTAAAGCGATTCCTAATAGAAATGTAAGTAACATAGTGCAAATATAATTTAAATGAAAATAAAAAAAAGATTCTCCCCAATCAGATTTTAAATAATTATTAGACCCACATTGACAATTTCAATGCTAAGTTGACCCCTGCTAAGAAAATGTCCAATAATATATCTATAAGTTGTTTTCTTTGGGGAAATTAATAATCTTGAAAAACTAAACCTAAAACATATTAACATTTTATGGAAAAAACACGTATTCAAGCTTCATCCTCAATCAGGTGGAATGTCCCAATTCAAACCTAAAGAAGATAAAGCTTTTATTTGCTGGCCCTGTGGTTTCAGCAGCACGTTGCATAGATAAATGGTCCTTGTCCTCCCCCGTGTGAGAGTCATTGGGTGACAGAGTGAAAAATGGTGCTGGCTGCCCAGCCCAGTGAGCAGAGATTATTGTCACTCACTGTAGGGGATGGGATTAATGACCTCGACCCAGTGGCAAAGGCTAATCATGGGAGATTAGGCAATTGAAATCCTCCAAGTATTCAAGGTAGAGAAGGGGGCTCTATCTCCGGGACTATAAGGACCATGTATGACCTACGGTAAGTAAAAAAAAAATGTATTCCTCACTTTAAACTTTTCTGGTAACTAGGTGAGTAGTTAAAATAACTAAATATTTACAGTATGCAGCTGGTCACATCTGCATTATAAAAAGAGGATTAATCGTAACATGTTATTTTCACAGTTTAATCACACAACCTAAAGACAACCTATTGTTTGCAAAAAGGAGAGACATTGCCGAAAGCCACAAGAGAACCCCACAATAAAGTGGGCTCATGGGCCATCTTTCATTCCTCCCAACACCTTGGGGATAGCCCTTATGAATGACCCAATTAAGTGCCATTTGTTTTCACAGAAACTTTGCAGGGCAGCGATAGCCTGAGCATGATAAAGAGCGATGCTTGAACTGCTTTGTGGCAGAACATGCTGAATGGGTTGCAATTTACAGTTTACTTTGTCATCTACAACCACCTTGACCGAATTAGTGACAATAACTGTACTTGGAACAAAAACGAAAAAGAAAAGCATCTCTCAAGGGCTCTGGTGATGAATTCAAGCAAACAAACATGCATAGATGTCGAATACTTACAGGGATTTAGCTATCAATGTTCATTTATAATTTAAACTCACTTAAATGTTGTCAATTAATTTAATTTTGTCAATAATAATTTAATTTTGTCAATTAACTTCCTCTTAATATATCACCAATTAAAACAAAAAATATGTTTCTTTAGATATATGGTTTACTATTGTGCCATTTTAACATTATGTCTCAATCTTATGGGTCTGCTTAATTTGCCAAGTACAGTTTCAGTTGAAAATAATGTTTTAAAAAGTCTATTTTGGGGCTGTTTTATGACAAACACCCATCACAATAATACCAAAAGCAATGAACAATGTTTTATTTCTTCAGAATGCTTGCTTTATGGGGACAATAAACATAACATTAACTTCATGTAATAAAGCAGAATTACAGATTCTTGCAGATTATTTGATTAGGATCTTGTACACAACAGTGCTGGTAAGTTCATTATGATTTTTTGTCATTGTAAAATCTGAAGAGACCATGTTGATTCAAACAGCCTTTCAATAATCAAAACAAAAGTAATATACATTTGCAGTGACTTGTGAAGAAACATAATTTTGTTAGTACAGGAAATTTTATTTCTTTCGCCAGATGTCTTAATGAACGGACCCTTTCTTCATGAGAAACTTCTTGGCTGACTAATTAAAATGAAAATGTGTTTAAAGTTTGTTTAGACCATCATATTTTGAAATATGCCCTATTTCTCGCTATTTCCATCTTGGTCACATTTGAAGATCCACAAAGCCCAAAACTCCTCCCTCTCACTCTGAAACTCACTCATTCCAGCCTTGACAGAATAACAAAACAGCAAAAGAAGAATCCGTTTCTGATAAAAGCTCACATGGATCCAAGACCACATGGAACTCTAACTTACAAAAGATAAAAGGAAGACTACCCGCACAGATCTCCAGCCAATCGAAGTGCCATTCAGGGCTTTAGTTACCATTCCTTCTGAACCACGACTTTAGAATATTGAAGGAAGTGAGATTACCCAGAAGAAGCACAGGGAGTATCTTTAACTTCTGTACAATATACACATGCAGGAGGGATGATCAATATGAATCCACACAAAACAGGAACATTGCAAGTTGTTCATGTAATATAAAATCCTTGTCTTGATTTTATTGTGTGATGTATTTTACACTACTATTTTTAAAAGATTGTCTTAAAATTACTTCTTAAATGTACCAAATCATGAGCCTTTGTCTCAACACAAACTGTTTCTGATTATGAATAATATACATCTTACACTTAATTCCTGGAGGGCCGCAGCCCTGCACAGTTTTGCTCCAACCTTAACTGAACTCACCTGATTCCACTGATTAAGCTCCTCTGGTTTTGTTTGAAGCTACTGGTTTTTCTCTTGAAACAGGGTTGGAAAAAAGCCCTGCAGGAATTGAGTTTGAGACTCCTGCCGTAGAGGGACTGAGGGGTTTCTTTGCTTCCCTAGCATTATGTTTATTTAATTCACCTTAACTATGCATTGCCTATGAAGACTTATTAAGAACAATGCTATATCAAAGGTTTATTAAATCTGTACAAACCAGCATGGCATGTGCTGAAATGTGGCATACTTGATCATACATGGACATCGGAGCTTGGAATACCCCCTCATACGTTTTATAACACTGATAATAACGGCTGTAAATATATAAATATTAATGAATCGATTAATTGTAATGACAATACTGAAACTTTTTTAAATCTGTAAATGTAAAATGTAAATAATTAATGTAAATTGAAGACATAGAGACCATTTAAATTCAAAATATGATTTTTTATTGAACTTTTTGTTTAACTTGTAACACATATTTTGTCATATAAACAACATAACTGCAATAAATCATTTGGTGGCTGTTAGTATGTAGTATCTTTAAACTATTTCTTTTTTTTCGAGGACTCTATGCCACTAGCAGTCTCATTCCTTTCATCTTTGCAAAGAAACTTTAGGTCTTTAAACCTTGGAACAATTGCAGCAGCGATCTTCAGCCGTGTGAGATTAGTGTTGTCCTTCATTTTAGATAGTCTGAGGTACTATCTAAATAGTACTATAGGCTGATCATCACCTATTTTTTATTTCATAAAATTGACAGTGGACGCACAAGCGCTCACACACACACAAGCACACACGCAAGCACACGCACACGCACAATAGGAGTACCTTAATGTGTCCACGCTTTTTCCCTTCTCTCACCGTTTCGAGACAGTGATCCATTCTTCGGATTTATACAAAGTTAGACCGAATGAATTTAATTTCAACAAAGCGATTGCAATTTTATATTTATATTTAAAACCCACAATTTAATCGTGTCACAAAAAGGATATCAAAAGCATTCAAAGTCTGACTAGGCACAGCACTGTTAGGAAACCAAAGCATTATAAGGATGACAAATTTAAATATTAGGAATTCATTTATCTTCTCTCATCCTTGCACACTGATTTTTAATATGAGCGTTTAACAAAAGTATTACCTGAACATTTCAGTGGTTTCTTCCTGCCTCTGTGCTCATTGGCTGTCAGGGGTACAGACATGGAGCATAATCCCAGTTTTTAACTGCAGGGCAGAGAGCATGTGGTGCTCGGCTACAAACTTTCTCCCAGCAGCAGCTGTGACACCATCTTTGTATCTTAAGGTGCTGCCTAATCACCCTTGCAACTATAACTACATCTCTCATGTTTTCAATCAACCAAGCCCATAAATTATTGTCAGTAGTAATCACAGTTGTCCACTCAGGGTGCGCTTAGGGGTTCTTGACTGTCTCTGTTCATCCATTCAATCAACACATCTGCGGGGCATCAGGGTCTGAGCGCTCACCAAGCCAACATATACCACTGACAGTACAAAAGAAGAGGTCTCTCAGAGGAGCTGGTGTTAATGAAAATGATTAACCTATCTGCACAGCGCTGGATGACAAACTCAGAGCTCATTACATCAAACCTGACAGGACCGGCATGAGAAATTATTTCCTCACTCATCCCTGAGCCCTGGCTTACTGAGGTAATGTCTGATGCTAAGTCGACAAGGGTCATCGCTGTACAGCAAGCTGCTTCTCCTCCAGATTCTTTGTGGATAAGAGAGAGCGAAATGGAAATGAATTCCTCTCACTTCTAGTTTCCAATAAACTCATCTGACATCTTTGTCAGACAGCCCCTGTACTCACAGCACAGCCTGGCTTCTTTCAGTGCTGCACACTTTTCTTTGACTGTGAAAACTGCCAGCATGGGGTGGCACACTCACTTCTGTCAGTCTTCATCAGTAAGAAGCAGCCTTCTGTTTCAATCAACTCTCATCTGCCCTAGACAGTCACCATGACAGCCACATTAAGAAAAAGCGGTGGGGGTGTCTGGGTGAGAAAGAGAGATGCCTTAACAGGTCTGAGAAATGTACCATTAATCATAAAAATCACCCGAAATGCCTAAATCGCATACGGTGATAGCTGGAAACTTATGCATATGCTGCTTCAGTCTGTAATAAGGACAGAAGCAATGAGCCGTGTAATTTCCAGTAACAGAGGCTCTCTCTGTATAACAAAATATTGCATTAAAGGGCCATAACATAGAAATGACATATATATAAAAGTGAAAAAAGTGGAGTACCACACAAGCCTTCATTAATTTCGAATAAATACACTTATTTCAATGGTATTTTCATTATTGTTATTATTATGTTTTAATTATCAGCAGTTTCAGTTGTGTTCATCCTCTTAACCAGTTGAAATAATTAGGAAATAAACAGTTCAAGCTGATATTTAACTGGACATTGTCAACATTTTGACAACACTCTAACTGGTGCCAAGAACATCCAACGCTATACCACATGCTTAATTATTTTTATATGATTTTAATATTCAACTATTTGATAATATCCTTTTGGAAAAGATATAGAACATGGTATAAGTGGTCTGTTTGTGTATGACTCTAAAAAATACATTTTTACACTCTTTGTCCCAAAAACACTCGTCACATCAGCTGAGAGGACAGATAACTCTCATATTTAGCTGAACAAGACTTTCGTGTTCTTCACGAGTGTGCTTGGAGATCTCAGTGACAGGGGACAGTCAGGGTTCTGCCCAGGGTTGTTTACCTGAGTTTTTGAACCAGTGGGGATTTGGTGAGGTGAGGTGCACCCTCTTTGGGCATCAAGCTCTCAATGGGGAAGTGCCTGAGGAGCAAGCTGGTAAACACCAGCAGTTCCCTGCAGATACCACATGAGCTCAAGCACACCCCTGATAATTACTATAGACAACAACGAGCTTATCAAGAAGCTTGCATTATGAGATGTGACTTAAATCACAATAGCTCACAATATTTTAAAATATAACCTAAGACTGACCAATCAAGTATAAACAGCGAAACAACATATTAGCTAGTCAGTATCTGCATTTTTTTTATCATTTGTGGTTAAATAAATTAATTAAATAATTGAACTCAAATGAAGTAAAAGTAAATCTGAAATTTAACTAAACAAAAAAGGAAATTAAGTAAAAGTAAATCTGAAATTTAACAGAAACAAACTTAAACCAAAAAAAAAAACTAAATAAACGTTAATCTGAAATGTTATCAATAAAAACTTTAAAATTAAATCTGAAATTTAGCCGAACAAAAAAATTGATTAAAAGTAAATCTGAAATTTTTTCAAACAAAAAAAAAACATTCATTTGAAATTTAATCGAACAAAAAAATAAATAAATTAATTATAAATCAGAAATTCAACTGAAGAAAAATGAAACAGAAAAAATGTATGTAAAAGTAAATTAGAAATGTGTCCAAACCAATAAGAAATTAAGTAAAAGTAAACCTAAAACTTAACTGAACAAACAAAAAATTAAGTAAACATAAATCTGAATTTTAACAAAAAAAAGAAAAAGAAAACCTGAAATTTAACTGAACATGAAAAGAAATGAAGGAAAAATAAATCTTAATCAGAATCAGAAATTTTTTTATTGCCAACATCTGAAATTTAACTACAAATTTTTCTGTAAAAGTAAATCTGAAATTTAACAGAATAAAAAATAAATCACAGTAAAATTAAATCTTTATTTTAGCTGAACAAAGAATCATTTATTTTTAAGTCTTTGTAGTGACAGCCCCGTGACCTTGATTAAAAATGATAAGATACACTACTCGTTGAGGTTACCAGAAACTAATACAAATGCTTTAGAGTATAATCTAATATATAACTAACACCCAAAATCCACTGGAAGAAAGAAGCATCATTTGCTTATTTTCATGGAACCTATTTATTACCTAAACAGGTTATGTTGGGACAAACTTTTACAATATTGAACAGTTAATTTTCAGATTGTATTTCCTTTATTACCTTAGTAGAATATCCAGCATCCTCTTGGTGTGTTTTTAACAGTTCATATTAGATAAGCAAATCTTGATGAGAATTGGTTTCTATGACCTTTCAAATTCTGTTATATTTCAATCCCTAAAATAAACATAATCTGAATAATAATTTAGGATTCATTCCAAGATACTTCTTCCTCTTCTTGCTAATGGAGAGATTATATTATACACCCCTACTAGGAAAATGGAACACAATGTAAAAGAGCCACAGTTTGTAATCCAACAGTCTAAAAAGTCAGAATATGCCAACTCTTCAAAATTCCACAGCAGAGGGAAAACGAAAGATAGAATTAGTCCCTGAACGACCCCAGTCAATGTTTCTCTAACAGAACATGAGCCAGTGTGACAAACTCGGAGTGTTGGCTAGACTACAGAAGAGCACTGTACCAGCGCCATGACCAAAGATCTACAATCAGCCACCTGTAAAAACCATTCTGAGCAAAATGTTGTCAGACATTCCACCATTCATTTCATCCTGTATAAAAGTTGCCTGAGGGGAAGATAAACATCTAAGGAAAGATCACCATTCCTGATGTGATTTAAGACTCTTTCCTCAATTCTTTATTGTGAACATTCTGAAAACAGCCTTTGTGCTTGATTCCCACACATGACATAAATAATTCTGTGGATACTTTAGGTGACAGGTTGAACATACAGTTAAAATGGAAACTTTAAATGAAAAGAAAACCCACTTGCCATGAAGATTTCTGAAGCCTTGGCTCAATAGATTACATCATTCCATTGTTGTAATGAGTGGGGCATGTGCTCACCATTTCCTTCCAGAGGATGCATCTCCAACCCAATACACTGTCCCATAAGCATCCTGTTAGATCCATCTGTCCTTCATTTTGTCTATATTCACTTTGTTTCCCAGGCACTGAATATCGATCAAATATTATAGTATTCAAGGCTCAATCCATTCTCCATCTATTTTACATCTCTGCAGAGAAATCATTTCTTATGCTGCTTGGACTGAGTTTAAGGAGTGAGAGCTATGGGGCTAGGACTTTATTTGTCAAGGTGCTTCCATTTTTATGTTAAAACCAAGGTTAGAATTTTAGACAGGATTTGTTGTTTATGTTAAATGTACTAGAAAGAAAGCAGAATTAACACAATTCAGATTTTTTTTCTCTCTCTCTCAAAGTAATAATCACAAAACACACTCGTATTTCACTTTCTTTAATGTTCATTCAAAGCTATCTTGACCTGGTTGAATGTAAAAAGAAATAGGTTTATTTCAAGAATGTTGTAGAAGGGTAGCTGATTGGCACGTCTATGCGAAAGTACAGACTAAACAAGAACAAGATATTATAATATGATAAAATACTTGCTTGCAATCCTGCTGGTCTCTTTATTTTTTAAAGAGCAGCAAGCACCATAGGAAAGGGCTTTGCACATAGCACTCTTTAGAAATCATTTTGCTGGATGATGTATTTTCATCTAATTTTGACAGCACAGACACACCAGAGTGTGAACCTGAATATACTGCGGCACCCTCATCAACCTCACCAGCTTCCACCGAAGTGGAGGAGGATTCGAATGATCCTAGATCAAGTTGGACAGAGAGAAACATGACCAGCAGGATGGCAACCTTTTTTTTTGTACTTCCCAGCATCAAAAGCACCATATTCATAAATATGCTTACTTCGCTTTTATTTACTCAATGTAGGTCTGAAAGCTGAAGTGATTATTTTGAATTGACACAGATGTGTACAAAGGTCTCTCACAAACACGCACAGCACACTATATTATGCTGTTACACTCCATTTAACTCCATTTAAAAGATAGAAACTTATATTTATTTACACAGGTATTTATAAAAAATTCAAATGGAAGAAAGACTATGACTAAACAGTAAAAGTAAAGACTAAAAACAAATCTAGTCAACATTTACCTTTACAAACAAACAAGAAATAATGATGATAATTCCAGAATTTTCACATTTGGTAGTTTTTGTTAGTACTCGGATAATGCTAAAATATTTTTAGAGCAGTTTATGTTCGTGGATGTTTTTATACATTAAAATAATGACAGTGTATTCCATTTCAACAATACAAATGGCTGAATTGTGTTTTTTTCTGTGTTAACAGTTTTAATGTGGATATTCTTACTTCTGACCACACCATCAAGAAGTCGTTTTATTTATTATAGACCCTTTAACAGGTCATGTGATTAAATAGTTGCACGTACGCATCTACACATTTAGTTGGTCGCAGTGGCAAGGTTTTAAAACAGACTCATTATATCCCAGCAACCCAAAATATCTGACTGCATTTATGGTTGCGCTTAAAATATAATAAATCATTTATGTTGTAAAAAAACTTGCATACATTTGCATAGCTTTAAAAACAGTTGATTTTCCCCATTTATCAGTTGCCAAAGTCCGCGCTCATACGCTGAAATGCCATTATTGTTTACAAACAGTAAAAGGGTTTAAAGTTCAGACACTTCCTTGTCCACTTCATACACATCTTGCTTCCTGGTATCCGCTGCATTTTGTAATATTAACAATAGACAAATACATTTCCAGCATTTTTCTGTGACCAGTTAAACACTTTGAAAAAAATTTGACATTAAGTCAAAGACAATCATATTGACATAATAACCAAGTAATATATTTGACTCAGGCAAATTTAGAGAGTTTTAGAAAATTATGTACAAATATTATATAAATTAAACATTTAACGTTTGAAATTAAAGTACCTTCTGTGATGCAAAAGTGCACAAGGACAAGAAGAAAGGTCACAAACGAAAAGAGAATCCCATCAGGAACATGATGAAAGGCAGAAAGGAGGACACTCCAGAGGACAACAGGGCAGACGCAGTAGAGGGCATCACTCTCCTTTACTGCATGATCACAATACAGCAGGCGCAGGATGAGTAGCCCTTCAGGTGAGCGTGGTTGTCAACAGAGACAAACTGCAGCTCCTGGGACTGCCCCAGATCTGACAAATTATCCCCTAACATCAGTCAGCTCATTTGATTCTAGGAAGCAGCCTGCTCCCTGCTCAGGGTCACACCAAGCACCAACCACAAGCTGTTCGTCTCCAGGTGTCCATTAATGATGTTCTCCTTGATGCCACTCTCAAGCTCTGTACAGTGAAGAGCAATGCTTCACTCTCTTAATTATCAGCCAGAGGACAGGACATGTGAAATTCACTAATGCACAACTAAATGTCAAACAGAAACTGCTGACTCTTTATTTGCAATTGAGACTTTCTTGGAGAAATAAAGTTGGGTCAATACAAATGTGGTGGGAAAGTGTGTATTGGAACAGTGTTGAAGTCTGGGACTGTAGGGAAAGCTGACAAGGACAGGGATATGGAGGCAGAGTGAAGAGGGAAACCGCTGAAAACCTCCACTATTAGCATATCAGATTCATTTGCATCCCACAAGTGAAGGCCCCTGGGAGAGAATGAAGCCATCTTACTGTGAAATCTTATCCTCCTGATCTAAGCCAACTCTGCATATCCCTCCCTTCAGCTGAGCAAAGTAGGACGACCTGTAGCAAGCTTCAGAGCAAAGCTCCACACGTTTTGGATGAGTAACTGCACCCCTCTCTATTAAGCTGTTAAGCCACACAGTCAATTATCCTGGCTCAGGGAGGCAGTGGTTCATTCGGAGCCCAAGAAAACGATATGCTTTGGTGAACGTGCAATGAGAGGGGAGGGAGCCATGAAACGGTGTACTCAAGCCGAGCAATTTCTCATGAGGAGAAGGTTAGGCAATTAGATGCTTCATTGCCTCTGGTGTTACATAAAACCTAAGGAGGATAAAATGAAAGGCCGTAATAGGGACATTTTGAACTATTATCACTTGGTTGTCAGGTTTAGTGTCATGGCAAAAGAGCACAATTTATTTTATGGGTTCACCCTTAGAAAACCAAGGTCTGGTCATGAAAGTTAACGCAAAGGTTCTTCGCTGGCCCGGTGGTTGATATAAAAGGGATGATAATTGAGGAAATGATTACGTTTCTTTCAGAGGGAAACTAGGATTCTATTAAGACTTTGGTTTAATAAAAACTACCAGAAAGGCGGAAAGTTGACTGATATACAAAAATATGTTCTGCTAAGCAATCAACAACAGGCAATCAGTTTGATGTTCTTTCTAAATTTATCTAAACTAAATTTAAATTAGATGGGGGGGTTCACAGGTTGCTCTTGATGATAAGGCAGCACTAAAAGTTCCCTCATAATTAGCAATAAACTGGTTAAGAAAGGCTTTAACATGTTCAGACTGCAGCCCAAAGTGATACAAAATCCATTTTTTTTGCCTATATGTGACCTGGATCATCCTGAATTCGACACATATCAATTTTTTTCAATGCAAATCTCTTTGAATTTCATATTCACAATTATGTTACATTTTATATTTTGCATCATCAAGCCCACCTTAAACATGGCTTTGCACCAATAAGAATTGCTGGAGGAGACAGACTTTTACTGAAATATTTTACAGGAAGATCCTCAAAGAGAATCACAGTTGTCACTCCCATCACTTCTAAAAGTATAATATGTGTTCTTTTCCATCTTTTTCATAATGCCATTTAATGCTATTCTGTGCATGTGTAAGCCAAATCCCATTCAGAAAGAAAGCAGGGGCATATTATTTGATTTAAAAAAAAATCTGAGTTGAGCTTTAAGATCTGCAGTCTGAGCACAACCCCACATCTATTCTCATAAAAGATTTGATGAGTAAATAGAGGTTCTGTACTAAGAAGTTTTTGTAATTTTTCCCCTAGTGTTGTAAATTGTCTTCATAGTATATCCTAGATTTGTTTTGTATGCTGTTTTACATGTAAACTTTTCTACAACCATTTAAAGAAAACATCACACAAGTTTACTGTTTTTCTACAACATGTAAATTAATATATGAACGAACTGTACACATTGAATCTTACAGAAAAAGTAGAATTTGTTAATTCACTGTTAATTGGCTATTACTTTTTGTTTGTTTGTTTTTTTCACAGTGGAATCGCAGATCTCAATCCAAGCACTTTATTTAAACTCACATCATAGATGTGCACAAGCAAGCTACAAATCACAAAAAAAAATCATGTTAAAAACACTTCAAAAAACATTTCATAAAGTTATGATTGAGTTTTGATGGAAAACCTGTTCTCCGAATAGATTGTCCTTTTCTTGGATAATGAAGGTGAATTATTTCCTCATGGCAAAAATCTTAAACAATCGTTGACTGACATATGACATGTGGTATTACTGCAATGTCAGTCTGCATAGATGCTTTAGTATCTTACTGTAGATGGGAATTTAGATTTTTTTCAAGTGGCTTATGGTGATTTTTCTTAATTACGTTTTTTTTATAACTACTTATGTTTATGTGCTAAGAAAATGAAATGCATTTCAAAAATAATTAACCCAAGCAGAAATGTTTCCAACAAAAGTATTAATTTTTCAACAATATTTCAGAGTGTTAGTCTTAAAAAAAGTTATAAAGAGAGATCTATTTATTCCACTTTTACAAGGCGGTTTGTGCTCAGGTTGACATCTATAACCTGCAAAGTCCACCTTCCCCAATTGTTCTGCTAATTAGTTAACTTGTGAATCCCATCTGGATAGAGGGGCAATATTGTAGTCTGGTGAACGCAATTACAGAAGTTGTGATCATATAAATAGCAAACATCAACAGGCGATTCCAATCCTTCTTCTACTTTCAAAGATATAAACAGTAGCAACTCTATTCCATGTCAACAATTAAATCCAAAATTCCTCCACCTACTATCTAGACATCATCCAAAAAGGGATGACATGGGAATGGGGGGTTGTGGTTGGTCCGCCAAACTTGCTTTGCATTTCTGGACTAATTATACGTAAGTGAACTCGTTAAATAAGATATGTATGGCTCTCCTGGACATGCCAAGCTAGTTTAAAAATTATCCAGATTCATTTTATTTATAAGTGTAAAAACTCCCAATTTGGGGGTGTCCATGATTCATGCTATTTTAAGGGTATGTTGCTGAAGATGTAAGCTCGTGTTTCCTGACTCCGTGTTTACACTGTCTGGAAATAGCAAGGAAACACAAAACACAAGCAAGACGATCAGCAATGTAATTCAACAATACTTGTTCATCTGAAAGTAGAGAATGAAATCTGTACATCCTGAAACAAAGCAAGGGTGTTGTTTCTTTGGGGACAATGCTTCTATTACTTATTTGATTCGCTCATACAAATAATAGTAGATGTGAACCGAAACTGATGAAAGGTAAGCTAATTTTCAGCGGTGGGAAATCGTACTATGACCCATAATGCAATAGGTTAAAAACAGCTCATGATTTGTTACCCATTTAACTTTTGTTTTTCAGAAAAGACTCAATGAAATGAAGCCAATCTGATATTGTACATGACATTTGTGCACATGTTTAACACCTTCCAAAAGTTGTGTTTCAATAATATTTGCCCTTTAAGATTATTTCACAGCAGACAAAAGCTGCTCATTTCAGAATAGAAAAAAGCTAACTCTTTTACCATGACAACTCCTAGTATTTCATTAAAAAAATATTAGCACCACTTAAGAGTTATCTTCAGAAAGGCCTTCAAACCCCAAGTTCAGAAATTTGCCCAGGCTTAGAGATCTTAAAAAAGTCTACTTCATCATGTAACATAAACAATTGCTATGCACATAGCTGCCAGGAAACTAAGCCATGTAGTCAACCAATGCTTTTGTTTGAAGCTGCTTCAAAAAGAATAAATGAGGATTCAGACCATGTGGAAGCAACTCATAACAGCAGAACATGTTGTAAGTTGAAGTCTCCAAACCCATGTGGAAATTCAGGATAAATAGGTTCACTAGAGATCCCAAATGAGCATTAGCTTTTATTTTTAAAGAAAAAAAATAATAAAACAGTCAACTAAACAAAAACTTTTTGCACTTCACTAACAACAATTCCTCTAAGTATGCTTTAAATTTACTTCCCATTTAGTCTAATGGGAAAAGTGGTGGTGGGTTTTTAAAACGGAGTAATGTTTTCCCAGGATGCTATGCTTGGGTTGGAACAGAGAGTCAGCCTGGAGCACAACAGAAGAACAACCAAGAATGATTTGAGAGATTTAAAACAAAAGACAAAATTAAATCACGAGTTTACAAGCTATTAAATCATAACCTTTGAGCAAAGCTCCAATGCTGATGTATAATAATGAGAACAGCTTAAGGTGGGCGTTTAAATGAGTTAGCACTGTCTAAATCAATAGGGTCTCTTCTTAATCAATAGGTCTTCAGAAGCAAAAGCACTATGAGGAGCTGATCACAGGCGCAAACAGTTGCATCCCTGTGTGGAAGAAAGCTGCTGGAAGTCAGGATCTGGACATGACCCCGCAGTGATTCCTACATCGGGGGCTTATGTCACATGTGTTTTTGTCAGCTTAGCTCACGATAAGATCATCTTAGGCTACTTGCTCTTCGGTTTATCTAGAACTGCATGTGACTCACAGCTTCACGCCAAGCAAAGGGCAGCAATGCACATGTTAGAAGGCGAAGCGAGTTGAATACATTTACACCTTGAGCAGACAGAAAGAAAGAGGGGGGAATTGGATGGAAATTTGCTTTGGATTGCCAACTTTGAGAAGAGATCATAAATTGTGATGATTCTTCAAACGCCACTGTGCCAAAATATGCTAAGGTTACTTTCCAGCTATATAATTTTATGCCTCTCTTTAACATAATTATTCTATTTTTCTATTCTGCAGAGATCACTTTTAATATTGAGAAGGACTACTAGTTATTTCAGAAGTTTAATAAAAATAAGAAGTAAAATACTTAACAAGGCATATTTAAAGTTTAATATGTATTGCATTTGATATCAACATAATGGATTCACTGTGTGTACACATTCTAATAAATAGGCCTAATTTTTCTATCGCAAACAAACATAAAAATATATCCTTTTTTAAAGGAAACATCTTGCCTTACCTGCTTCCTCTGTCCCTGTTAAGAGGAAACTTGTATGACAAGCAATTTCTAAGACTAGAAGAGTGCTGCTTAAGTGACAAAACATAGTATAATCTGTAACAAATTTATCCCATTAAAGACTTTCTTACAATATTTTAATTGATCAAATAAACTGTTTTACATGTTGAAATTAAAACATTGAAAATCAGGGAAGTAGATTGTAGGTAAATCTCAGGGATGCATAATAATGATTTTATATGAACAAAATTTAAGTTAAATTACCCTTCTGCAATTTTAATTCAAATGTAATATGGCATCCATTCTATGTATTAGGTAATAAAGGTATAAGGTGCGGTGGTGGAGTTGGTCGTCCAGTAACCGGAAGGTTGGTGGTTAGATCCCCTTCAAGTCCATTCTGCCGTTGTGGCCCTGAGCAAGCCCCTTTACCTGCATTGCCCTGTATGGATGTGTTCAACTGGTGGGGTGTGTTTGGTGGTGGTCAGGAGGCCATCGGTGCAGAATGACAGCCACGTCCTGTCAGACTGCCCCAGGACCGCTGAGGGCTACCAAGGTAGCTCATCACCATCAGTGTGTGAATGTGGAGTGAGTTAATAATGTTCTTAACATTGTAAAGCGTCTTCGAGCTCTTAAAAAGTGCTATATATACATTAGCATTCATCTTTATTATCAAATGATTACATATACTATATTATTAATATTATTATATGAGCTGATTTAAGGCATAAATGTGTGATAAATAATTCGTTTAATCTGTTATTTTATAGATTAATATATTGACTCTTGTGATTTGGAAGTGTGTCAATGTAATTTAATTAGAATTACTCACAAAATCTTACTGTTTCTCATTGTGTGTGTAGGATTACAGTTAAAATGAAAGGGAAACATTTACATTTACAAAAATATTTCAATTATATCCTTTAGCCGACTAGCCCAATTTGGTGTCAAATTGTTATGTTATGTCTATGTAATGCCGAAAAGTAGCTGGAAAGGTTGCCTGTCTATTGTAGGACTTAAAATGATCTAAAAAACTAATTGGAAGTGTTCTCTAGGCTGCCATCATGGAGATGCAGTGAGGATCACAGGTCGCTAGTTCAAGCCTCAGTAGTTCTGTGTGGAGTTTCCATGTTCCCCCAGTGTTCGCTTGGGTTTACTCCGGCTGCTCCGGTTTCCCCCACAAATACAAAGACATGCGGTACAAGTGAACAAAATTGTCCATATATTGCCCATGAATGAGTGTGTATGGATGTTTTCCAGTGGTGGGTTGTGGCTGGAAGGGCATTCACTGAGTAACACATGTGCTAGATGAAATGAATCCCTGAAATGAAAGGGACTAAACCGACAAGAGGATGAACGAATGAATGAATGTTGTCTACACTCTTACATTCTTGTACTTTTGGACCTATGGTCATCATATATTCCATTTGTATCTATAGATTATGTTAAATCTATTTTGAGATTTCCTAAACAGCTTTTTCAAAACAGCTTTAAAAAACATAAAGTTATAGATATATACAATTATAGTATAAAATTAACACACTAAAATATTTTCTTTAGTGTCCTATTTTCATACCATAAGATAGACTTTATGTTTTGACATTCCTTTCTATTACTGCTACTGTAATCAAATCACACTGAAAACTGTTCAAAAGTGTGAGGGAGCATTTGGAAGATGCTTCAGAAACAATACTGGTATCAGGTCTTTTCAAAATGTGATCTAATCAATCAGACCTGGTTTGCCCTTCTGAAGAGACAAGCCCAGTTTTCCTGCTCTCATCCGTCACACACAGCCTATGCTTGTCTGCTTGGCTCTTTTCACACCATTCCTCTTCCTCCTCCACTACATGATGACTTATTTTGTTTTCTATCGCCTTGATTTCCCAGATCTCTTTTTTCTACTTTCCTTTTTTTTCAGACGTAGAGTCAGAATTTGTCATCTCAATAGCCAAAGAACAAGTCAACTCAAGAGCTTGACAAAAAGAGTGGGTTTAATCCTTGTTTCTCCCTTCAACAATCCTCTTTTGTAATATTCATTTTGACAGAAAAAAACATCTCCCCCATCAAACACCTCCAGAGAAGGAGGAATCGGTTACATTTGAGGGTGTTTTTTGTTGAAGTTATCAGTGGGTGAGGAGAGGCACTTCTCAGCGGTTTCGAACACAATTATCCGTCTAAAAACCATGAGGCATTTTTATGCACAAGACAGTGACTGCTACCAAAGATGTGCGAGATGAAGAGGTATAATATTGCATTGATTACATAAAGTCAGCATATAAAATTAAGCAAATATTTGATATACCAGAGATCATGCCGTTTCCATGGAGAATATGAATTCAAGTCTGCATTGCCTGATTGACGCATATGAAGCAAATTAACTTTATACAGACACATACTGAGATATGCAGAGCTATAGAAGTGTATATCAGTTCATCATTTCCTCCAACGTTGTGAGTGGGAACAAAGAACTAGGAACAGGTGGAAACAGTATTGACATGTTCCGTACAAACAAGCTCTAATATGATGGTGGACGGACATAACAGAATTAAGGATGAAACCAAAGAAATTTACATATGCAAATGTGAGCTTGCAAATGCTCAGGCTTGTTCCTGGAAAGAGCATGCTTTTGCTGTAACGATTTCACCTGAAATCCTAACTTTCATTCCCTTTGGCTAAACCATAGTGATGCTGATCACTTGCAAATAACAAACATTCCCAGTAATAAAATTTTCAATGCTTCTGAGATGTTACAATTCAGAAGAACTGCAAATAAACCTGCCAGGAAGTGAATATCAAACTATATCCCTGTCTGACAACGTTTGTCAGGTTTCTATTGTGCATTATTAGCTTTTGTTGGTTTTAAAACTTGACTTTTAGTAGAGGGTGAAGTTTTCTTATCACATGTTTCTTTTTCTTTTGTTTGCATTTTCATTTAGTCCTGTTTATTTCTATGTTTTAGGTTTAATGGTGCGGTCACACTAGTAAAAACGTAATGGTTATTTTCAAGACCCCTGTTCCCCCGAATAGGGAATGGAGACTTATGTCGGGACGACTATGAGAAGCTCCGCTTGGAGCACTTTTTCAAAATCCCAAATGGTCACGTGATCTCGTCATCATGCATAAAGCCAATGCAAGTGTGACGCTCTTCCTGTTGTGGAGCTGGAGCCATACACTACAGAGTGATGCAAGAAGGCTCACTGGGGGAAACTTATATAGGTGTTTTTTCCTGGGTCAGCAATGCACCAGTGCATCTATCTCAAGAGGAGCCTGGGACAAAGTGTAGAACAGCCGGCACCGAGCATTCTCTGGGGCGGCGAACAGGTCTACCTTCGCTATACCAAAGCGTTTCCAGATCTGTTGGACTGCCCAGGGATGGAGTCGCCATTCTCCTGACCAGGGTTTCCATTGAGACATCCGCTGTCTGATTCAACCTGCCGGGGATATGGACTACAACTAGGGACATACCCAAATGCTGACTCCAGAGGAGCAGTCTGCGAGCGAGAGCTGACAAACGGGGTGAGCGTATCACTCCTTGTCAATTGATATATGCCACCACCACCATGTTGTCCTTCCTGACCATCACACGATGTCCCTGCAGTGCTTTACTGCTAGAAATTCTGCATATAGCTCTAAGCGATTTATACTCCAGGAAGCGTGTTTCTCAGTCCAAAACCCTGAGGTTTTGTGCTTCTACCATACAGCACCCCACCCGGTCCTTGAAGCGTAGTTACTACTACGCACCTGGCAGGTCCTCCCAGGGGGACACCAGCATGTAGGAACCAAATATCCTTCCAAAGATGGAGGTGGAGGCGCAAATGAGGTGTCACATTCACCTTCAGTTGCCCTGGATGCCATGTTCGCAATGGAAATCAGAACTTGAGCCAAAGCCGGAGTGGTCTCATATGTAATAAGCCGAGTGGAATAACCGGGCAGAGCCACCTGCAATCCAATTTCTCTGGCAGCCCGGGTAAGCCATCTCCTCCGCAGAACAATCTGCCATCACCGTCTCCTTCAAGAGATGCGCCAACTCTCTCCAAAGCAGCAGTGGAGATCGCATCATCAGGCGCACAGGACTCCTCAGAAGATGCAAGCAGCGCACCCTCGGATAACTCACTGTGGTGGATAGCAGACGCACTGGCGGAGCGGAAAGCGTGCGCAACCCTGCTCGACTCCTGTGAATGCCGGAGACATGCACTCATAGGCCCTTGTGGGCGGGAGCTACAAAGCCTCCAGTGGTGCCCTGAAAGTATGCCAACCTCGCCTTAAGCGCACTGCTGAACAGAACTGTGCTATCCACACAGTCTGATCCCTCAATCGCTGCCTCAGCAAGTCTACGCCCAAGACAACCAAGGCAATGATTGTCACTATCCGTCAATGCGATCGGTCCACCGCATTCAACAAACTTGCACGGTCGCGACATGCATCAAACAGTTGACAGGCAAAACAAGTGCTCTACTAAGAAAAAAAAAATACTTTTGTGCTATCCGAATGTACTTTATGTTAATATACTTGAATGACTGGATATGGTACTCAATTTACAGCACTCAAGATAAAAAAATGATTAAGGGTTGGTTGAATAAAGAAACATCTACAGTTTGAACATCTACAGAAACATTGACAGCAGCACAGCTTGGCGTGTACCGTTTGTAACATAGGAAGAGCTTTAAATACAAAAACAAATGAAACCCTTGAAACCACTTCAAACATAGATGCTAAGTATACTTCCCCTTACACCATATCAGCTGTGTTTCATACATTTGGAGTTTTAACCAGTTTTAACCTACAACAAGACATGTATCAAGTTATAATGGTGAAAAAAGCAGGCGATAGAAACCAGCCAATGGAGAGGCCTTCAAAATTTTCTCCAAGAAGGCCCTGCAGGTTTGTCAGGCTCAGGAAAACAAGGGAAATGTGAAGGTCGTTTAAAGAGCGGTAGGCTGCCTGGTGCTGGAGGGGAGCTGAGGGAGAGCATGCGGGAAGCCTGACTGTGAATGTGTGACGTTGGGGCTAGTGCTTGGCCACTCTCCCTGGTGCTCCTCATCAATCTCCTCCCGTCCGCTGAGAGCCTCTGCTGACCCACATAGCAGCCCTACAGCAGGGAGGCCCCTTTTTTCCATTATTGATACCTCTGCATCACACAACTGCTGCGTACCTCCAGCACACAAACATATAAACTGGAAAGGTCAGAGAACCCCATGCAGCCTGGACGTCTCGCCAACTAGCCATGTGACCAATGAGAATCCAATCGGACCATTGTATTTATACAATGTCTGGACATCACTTAGAGATAAAACATATTAATTAAATTAAATTAGTATAGAAATTATTATTAGGTTTTCTGTTCCCACAAAGATTTAGCAGATACATATTACCGGATTTGCTCATTTTGTACGAACAATCCTTTAAGTATTGCAATGAGAAACAAACAAACAAAAAATACAAACTCTTGTTTTGACTGGGCTGTTTCAAAACGGATGATGAACAAACCTACAGAAATACATAGATAATATAACTTGGATCACAAGAGATGAGGAAACATTCTTCATGAACATCAGACACAATAATCAAACTTTGGACATGGAATATCTATTCAAGATATCACACTAAAACACATGCATCTTGGAGGTTCATATTGCGGTGAGTAATTAACCAGACGGGAAGACATTGAGGGAGTGAAGGTTTGTAGGGGCAATGGAGGTGTCTAGAAGTAGAATGGAGGTGTCTGGGATTTTGTGGCTTAGCAGGGGAAGAGAATTGCAAACAAGAATCGACAGGGAAAGAGACAAGGACCAACAAAACAGAACAAAATGTGACCGTATGTAGTTTTATTTAATTGTTTTAGAAATAATTATTACTAGTGAAAAGTTAACTGATTATAAATACATGTAAATACAACTGATTCACAGTGGCAAATTCTTTACCATGTCTAAATAATTATGTTTTCTTTTGAAGGATTAAGTTTATCTTTAATATATTCATATTTTCTGTTCTATAGGTGAGAGGTTAAAGTGAGGTCCTGACTCTCTGTGATCATTACAAATTGCCATTACAGATGTTCTATAAAAATGATTGTTTGCAAGATAAAATATGCCCCTGGCCTCCAATAAACTCATTCTCAGAACCCCAAATCTATTACCTATATTCCTTAGTATTTCGTCTACTAATAAACCATTGTGTGTTGAATGTTCTGGAGCAATATTCCAGCAGCCACATCATCCAGTCAGATGCTGCTTACTGGAGGTGGATTAGGAGACACTCCCCAAGAATGTAGTGAAACAACGTACCAAATAAATGTCATAAAGTAACAATAAAATCTGATTGTAAAAACCAATATAACTCGTGTACCATTTGTTTATTTGATTGTGAATTTAAAAATGTTTTCCATTATTTATTTCTGTGCTCAAATCAAAAAATGTAAAAACAAAATAAGCTTTGTGCGACCTGGAAGTTCTTCATTCTTTCACGCACATCAGCGGTGGCTGATGAGACCAAACATTCAATGGATGAGACGGTCACACCTGTTTAATACAGTCAATTCTCAATGGTGACCAACACAAAATCTTCTCACTGTTATATCAGAGCATCTCTGAATGCTCTTTTGCTCCAAAGTCCCTGAAATCGAGGCATGAGTATGGCCAAAGCGGAATAAATATTCAACTAAATTCCCATTTTCCTCAAGGGTCATCTTTGCTTTTTTCGCTTCAGTTTCCACACTCCCTGCAGCTACAAACCAAAAACCCAGTCGATGTTGTCATTAAACTTCCAGATCACGTTAAGTGTACCCCAAAAGGAAAATCCAAAAGCAATGTGCACTCGTAATTCGTGTTTGAATTCTTCGATTTGAACACAAAATAATAAAACATTTGTTTTGAAATGAAATCATGGAAAACCAAATTTGCCTTTCATTTTTTGTTTTTAAATTTAAAATAAAATGAACGAATGGAACACGTAATCATTTTGCTACTTTCTTTTGTTTTAAATTTCACAAATTTATTGATCTGAAACCTCAATTTGAGCTGGCAATGATAAGTAAGGGCTAAAAGCTTATTGATTGTCTTCGAAACCCAATATATAGATGCATTGACTATCATCTTGTCTTTCTTTTAAAATACAAACACAGTCACATTTGCAGTCTTTTAGTCTGGCAAAGTTACTGAATTCAGCATACCATTTCTTCAAGGTAACAAATTAACCCAGCAACAAAGGACAGGTTGATTTCCTTGGTAACAACATGCATGTGAGAGACTCCTTTGCTGTTATGCATAGGCGGCCTCAATCTCACCTTTTTCTCCTCCCTGTTAAACTAAATCAGTTTACATAGACAAATGAGAGAAGAAGAAGAAAACTGTCTGTGTCTCTGAGAATTTCAGCACATGTCTACTGCCCAGGCAAAACAAACACAGCTCTATGAGCCATCCTGACAAAGTAGCACAAGTACATTAAACAGCAAATTCCTGGTTTTCTCAGCGTTGTACACATTTGTCTTTGGTTAACACCACAATGACAGAAGGGCATGAAAGGCAGGCAGAGTCCACTAAGGACAGAACTGACCTGCCCTGTTCCTGGACGTCTGCGTTGCCAGGCATTGAGAAAATCAAAGAGTGAAAAAGGAAGAGCTCCTCTCTCGGCTGCTGTTGCTGTTGGACATGCCTGAAGAGTAGAATCAGCTGGCTGGCTCCCTCAACAAAGCCCTGCTTTAGTAAGCAACTGTCTCATGCTGACAAGAGGTTCACATGTGTGCTCCTCCAAGCATGCTATGGAGTCTTTCTTACAAAGCTGTTTAGATTCCGAGAGTGAGGTTTACTGCACTATTGTTGCCATGCTGGATGACAATAGCACCTAGAAAACAGAATGTGCTAATCTTCCACTCTGACAAGAACCAAGAGATGGAGTTAGCAGCTTCAGTTCAGAAACAATCAGACATTGTTCTTTGCATGTGTTTGGAAATTTGGGAATGGTTTTGGAGATAAACAGCACTCGAAGCAATCTAAGACTTGGACAGCACAAAGCGAGCGGGTATGAACGATTGAAAATCTCTGAAGCTGGAATGGTATTGTGGATTTGCGTGGTGAAAACACAGCTTATCTATTGTAGCTATCACAGCCATTACTGTGGGCAACCTGGCAGCATTTGATCAGAGGTTGTGGATGAAGCGTTTAGCTGATTTTGTCTCTTAACTACCTCATCACTTGCAAAAACACCTTGTTTAAAACATGGGGATGAAATGTTGCATGCTAACTCCCTGAATAGTGAGCTTGATCAGGCGAGAAGCAGCTGTAAATGCATTAGCATACATGCTGCGAGTCAGAATAAGCCACTTTTGTTGAAGTGTTAAACCACTTACGCTATTTTACAGCCAACTAACTGTGCTCTCTTTTCGAAAATCTGGTTGAAATTTATTGTGAATAATCATAAGATAAAGAGAATTTGTGAAGCAATACATGGTCAGGATAATTCTGAAACACCATATTGATATCTTCCTGTCGGGAATGCCCACCACGAGTCATTGACGGGCGCATCGGTTGTTCATGCAATAGCCAAATATTTTGAAATTACCTACACAAAACAAGTAGACAAATCTTAAAAATCTGATTGTTTATTATTGTTTAAATTAAATCTTTTCTGATCTGATTGTTTTAGTGTGTTTATACATAAACCAGTAAACCACTTTTTCATAGCCAAGTTTATAATAGTAGTCATAGATTTTAATCAGATATGTAAAAGAGCTGCTTGGGGTCTAGTAACACGTGAGGGAAAACAAATAGCATTTCCTGTTTTCACTGCACAATTTGTAATAGCAAGACATTTATCATGTTCTTTCAAAAAAGAGTTTGTATTAGACTTGTGAAAATTTCATGTCAAGAAAAAGAAGCATACAACTGTTTGAGTTATAACTCATAACTTGATATCCTATAAACATAAGTATATAAGTATTACAGTGTAGCATCTGAACATATGGCTTAAAGATTTTGCTCATACGCACGCAAATTGTGCTTACACATGTCGTTAAAAAGATATTAACGGTACCTGTAAATTCAGCTTACTGTTTTAATGTTTATGTAAAAACAGGCTTGAAACAATAGGGTGGAATCAAACTGGCAACAGATTGCATCCGAATCTCTAATTCTGCATTATTCCACAAAGTAAGATTTAAATGTAATATCCTTGTAATGCAAACAAGGGCAGTTGTGTGGTTAAGGAGATAGACTTGTGATCGGAAGGTCATCTGTTCGAACCTCAGGTCCACCGAGTTGAAGGTGGTGTGGTGATGAAGCACATGCTCTCCCAAACTTCAACAACCACAGCTGTGCCCTTGAGCAAAGCACCAGTTCCCCGACTGCTCCCCTGGCACCGGACCCATGGCTACCCACTGCTCCGGATGTGTGTTCACGGTGTGTTTGTTCATTGTTGTGTGTGTACACTGGGATGGGTTAAATGCAGAGCACAAAATCCTGATATGGGTCACTCCATATCTGGCCAACTGGTCACTTTTTCTTCAACATTTCACAAACATCCAGAAGAAATACAAGTGATTCATTTGTCCACGCCCTATAAATACAGTGAGAATCAGACATATGCCTAAAATTAGATTTCTCAAAACATTACACTAAAAGATAAATTGTATTTTAACTTAACATGTTCCGAAGAACCATAATTTTGGTATCACGTCATGTAAAAAGAACATATTTGGAGCCCTTTAAAGATTCCTAATTTTGAATTCTCAATAGAAAAATGCCATCTGCTTTTCATGTTCAAGCTCGCTCTGGTTAAAACACAGGTATAGTACTTATCACCTTAACAGGGGCCATAGTACACAACCTGACAAAGGTGTACGCAAGCATTTTGCCAAAATGATAACAGGGGCAAGCTTAGCATTTTGTTGGTTCAAAGCAAAGGGGTACAAAGGTACAAGCCCCTGTGGATGGATGGATTAATGAATGAATGAATCAATTACAACAAGTAGTTTAAAAAGCAACTTTAAACATTTTTAGATGAGAAGATGTACAATTACAAAGCCCACTAGAGACTAACTGTGCTGCCCTCGGTATACGTGCGATATATAACTTGACAGCCAGGCAAACTCTTTCTCAACATCAAAACTCTGAAGACATAACTCCTCGTCCACAGGTTTATTGACGTTTGCAAAGAAAGGTGTAACTGAAATGAACAAAGAGCATAATCAACAATAAGCTTGCCTTTAAAATAACACACAAATAAAAATGAACTAAATCCGCTATTTTTATAATTTAACAACCAGCTTATAAAAATATAACATAGTCTCAAAAATAGTGATCTGCAATCGTAAAACATTCAATACATACCCACGATGCTACAACAGGCATGCTATGTTTGCAAATATAACAGAAAAAAGGCTTCCACGACAATAAAAGACGTTGTTCTCTGTCATGCCGGCTTACTTCCTGGTTCGAAGTCACATGGGCGGACTCTTAAAGAAGCCACAACCAAATTAAAGAAACAGAGAAATAGCTTAAAAGAAAGAATAATATAAACTTGAAACATTGTATGTAACAAAACACTCCCCGCCTGATGTGAATACACATCACTCAATATAAACCCCTACCCATCAACTTTAGAACTTGGAGATAGTAGGACCACTGTCTCTGTAACAGGCCTGAGATAAAGTGAACAACCTCCTGGTTTCATGACCTTGACCTCAACTTGACGCACCCTCCCGTCTTGACTTGGGAAAGTCTGAGTTACCAGTCCAAGAGGCCATTCATTACGTGGAACTTGACTGTTCTTAAGGAGGACCACACTTCCTGGTTCGACATTTGGATTGACCGCCTGCCATTTTTTGCGCACCTGTAGGGTTGGTAGGAATTGTTTCCTCCACCTGTCCCAGAATGTATTGGAAAGGTGTTGAACTTGCCGCCATTGGCACTTGTACAGGTCTGCAACTCCAAACTCGCCTGCAGGAGCAGCAACAAAGTTCCCCTTTTGGGTGAGAAGAACTGCTGGGGTGAGTATGAACTGCTCAGTGGGGTCCGTTGTCACGGGAACAAGAGGTCTGGCATTGATAATAGCTGCGACCTCTGCCATGAAGGTCACCAGCACCTCGTGAGTAAGTTTGTCTTTCAGCTGCAGGAACATGGAGTCAAGAATTCTTCTTGCAAGTCCAATCATTCTTTCCCATGTTCCACCGAAATGGGAAGCATGCGCAGGATTGAAAGTCCAAGTGCAACCTTGGTCTGACAGATATGCCTTCACAGTTTTGCTGTCAATGTTTGAAGGTATCTTTAAGTCCTTACATGCACCGACAAAGTTGGTGCCACGGTCTGAACGGATATGTTTGACCGGACCACGCACAGCAAGAAAACGTCTGAGGGCATTGATGAAGCTAGATGTGTCAAGGGATTCTATAACTTCGATATGAACGGCCCTTATGCTCATACATGTGAATATTACGGCCCACCTCTTGTTGTGAGAAAACCCTCCTCTTGTTCGGCGTGAGGAGACACTCCAAGGGCCAAAAACATCCAGTCCAATGTTGGTAAAAGGAGGGTCTGTGGAGAGACGATCTGCTGGAAGGTTGGCCATTTTTTGGATACTAAGTGGAGCTCTGAGCCGTCTGCACATTACACACTGATATATGATGCTGCTCACTCTCCGTTTCCCTCCGACTATCCAAAAGCCGGCTGTACGGACAGCTCCTTCAGTAAAATGACGTCCTTGATGGTGGATAAGCTCATGGTAGTGTCTAATCAGCAAAGTTGAAATGTGATGCTTTCCAGGAATTATCAGGGGCATCTTCTCACACTGATTAAGGCTTGATTGATGAAGACGACCTCCGACTCTCAGATGACCTTGCTCATCAATGAATGGATCCAAAGTGTAAAGAGGACTACTTTTTGGAATTCTCTCTTGTTTTTGGATACATTTGATCTCTTGACTGTAAACTTCCTCTTGTGTCTCTCGGATGATGATGGCTGAAGCTTTATTGGATTCCTCCAAAGTGAACTCAGCTTTACAGTGATGCCAGCCCTTACAAGCACTTTTTCCTTTCTCAGCTGTTTTGAAATGGTGAGCAATGTGAATTAAGCGAGTGATAGCGCCGGTCAAGGACTTCCAAGAAGAGAATTTGGAAAAGCGTTGGGAACCGAGCTGCTTAGATAAGGTTGTGGTGCTTAATGTGGATGCTAAAGGCCTTATATCCGGGTCTGAGCTTGGTTCAACAAGGTTGTAGGTGCTCTCAGAGGTACCTGGTTCTGGTGTGCGCAGAAATTTGGGTCCACTTAGCCAATTGGTGTTGCGTAAGTATGCTGCAGAAACAAAACGTGTTGCGTGATCTGCCGGGTTCTGGTCTGTCGGCACATATCGCCATTGCGCTGGATTGGAGGACTTACGGATGCGTTGTACCCGGTTACTGACGTAAACATAGAAGCGCCTGGTCTCATTACAAATGTATCCGAGGACCACCTTACTATCTGAGTAATAGGTTATAGCATCAAGCTGGAGATCCAATTCAGCAACAATTAAGTCCGCCAACTCAATGGCAAGCACTGCCGCACAAAGCTCAAGTCTTGGCACGGTGTGCTCAGGGCGAGGCGCAAGTTTGGCTTTTCCCATTACGAATCCGATGTGATTATTCCCCGCAGCATCTGTGGCTTTTAGATATGTCACTGCAGCAATGGCTTTGGTTGATGCGTCAGCAAAGACACACAATTCCCTCTTGACAGCTGCTGATGGAGAAGTCTCAGTGTAGGCTCTAGGAATGGAGAAATTAGAAAGCTCTGATAAGGAAAGTCTCCATGAAGTCCAAGCTCCCTCCATTTCTTGTGGCAGTGGAGCATCCCAGTCACCATTCACGGAAGTGAGTTCTCTCAGAATAGCTTTGCCTTGGATTGTGACTGGCGCTACAAATCCAAGAGGATCATATAGGCTGTTGATAGTGGATAAGACACCTCGTCTGGTGTAGGGTTTACCCTCTTCACAGACGCTGAAAAAGAAACAGTCTCTATGAAGATCCCAATTAATTCCAAGACTACGCTGCATTGGCAACATGTCTGCCTCCAAGTCTAGATCCTTCAGGTCAGTTGCATGGTCTGTTGATGGAAAAGCCTCCATGACCAGTTTGTTGTTCGCTGCGATCTTGTGCAGTCTCAGATTTGATTTGGAGAGAACATCTTGCGTTCTTTTAAGCAAACTGATTGCAGCCTCCACTGTAGGCAGTGACTTCAGGCCATCATCTACATAAAAGTCACGCAAAACAAAATCCTTGACATCAGGGTCAACATGGAAATCGCCAATCTGAACAGACTGATGTAGGCAATATATAGCCACTGCAGGCGAGGGGCTATTACCAAATACGTGGACCCTCATGCGATAATCTACGATGTCCTTGGAAAGGTCGTTATCCTGGAACCACAAAAATCGTAGGAAGTTTCTGTCTTCTTCTCTTACTAAAAAACAGTAGAACATCTGTTCTATGTCTGCAGTAAAGGCGATGGCTTCTTTCCTGAAGCGTATCAACACTCCCACCAGTGTGTTGTTCAGGTCAGGCCCGGTTAAAAGCACATCATTAAGTGATAAACCACTGTGTTGGGCACTTGAATCAAAAACTACTCGGATTCTGTCAGGTTTTTTCGGATGGTACACTCCGAATGTTGGCAGGTACCATTGTTCCTCTCTTTCACTCAGAGGAGGGGCTAACTCGGCATGGCCTTTTTCAAATACCTTGTCCATGAAACTGAGGAAGTGTTGTCTTGTAACAGGCTTTCTTTCAAGGTTGCGCTTAAGAGACACAAGACGTTTCAGTGCTTGGGGCCTGTTGTTAGGGAGACGTGGACGTGGGCTCTTAAAGGGTAATGGTGCTACCCAACTGTTGCTCGAGTCCCTTTGTAGACCTTCCACCATAATTTTCATGAAAGAGGTGTCCTGAATTGAAGGAGCCACCCTATTGTCATCTTTGGTTTGCTTAAACAAAGTGCATCCCAAGTGGTCAGCGTCAAGGGAAGATTTGTCCACAGAAGACGTAGGAATGTAGTTTTCTATATGGATGTCCTTAATTGTTTCCTTAACACTGAACACGTTAGGACATGGATCAAAGAGCGTCGGGCGTTTTAGTTCTATGGTATTTGTATGGAAGGTGTTGATTGTCAGTGGCTTGTGGACGTTTCGTAGGCATACGTTGCCAACTATGACCCAGCCCAGATCCAACTTCTGAGCATAGGGCAGGTTGTGTGGGCCATTCACCTGTTTACGGACTTTATGAACTCTTATAATGTCCCGGCCTAAGAGAAGCATAATTGGGGCTTGTGGGTCTTGCTCTGGAATGAGGGGTGCCACCGACTTTAGGTGAGTATGACTGCGCGCCACATCCGGGGTTGGAATTTCATCTCTATTATCAGGAATGTCGTTGCATTCTATAAGGCTTGGCAATGGGATGCGAACAGTTCCATCTAGAGATTCCACCTCATAGCCACTGGCCCTTCTTCCGGCCGAATCCTTTACTCCCGCACATGTTCTTAATATGTAAGGAGCACTTGGACTTCGGTCATTGAAAACTTCAAAGAACTGTGAACGAACCAGTGATCTGTTGCTCTGTTCATCCAGAATCGCATATAGTTTCACCGCCTCGTCTCTACGGCCAGCTGGAAACACTTTCACAAGCCATATCTTAGAGCAAGAACGGTCCGTTTGATATTGTCCACAGACTTCCGTGCATTTGTTGATGATTTGAGATTGAGGCGACATTTTCACTTCCTCCCCGCCGTGCTCGCTAGCGGGGTCTATCTCTATCCAGGGTGCAGGACCAGGGTGAAGTGATGTGTGGTGTCTTTCACTTTCACATTCGGAACATTGGACTTTAGTTTTACAGTTCTTTGCGATATGTGACGTTGACGCGCAGCATTTAAAGCACACACTATTATCTCTTAAAAATGCCTTGCGAGCGTCAATGGGCTTTTCCCGGAAAGCACGGCATTTGTTCAGAGGATGTGGTTTTCTATGAATGGGACACAGTCTATCACAGTCATCAGGTTTATTTGAGGGGTCGCCAGTATCAGTGTAAACTCTGGAAGATACAGCTGTCTTGTGTACAGAGATTTCTCGTTGCTTACTGGGCTTCCAAGCTGTCTTCTCCATCCTGGCAGACATGTCTATGTGAGAGACAAAGTTGAAGCTTGGGTCGTTTCCAATGCTTGCCTCCTGGCTAACGAAGTCTACAAAGTAGGCAAAGGGAGGATAAGGAACATGGTTTTGCCGTTTGTATGCTGCACCGACTGATGCCCACCTTTCCTGCAAACGAAATGGAAGTTTTTGCACGATAGGATTTACGCCTCTTGCTGTATCTAAGAAAGCTAGTCCAGGCAAGTCTCCTTCGGCCTTGGCCGCTTGAAGCTCCATTAGCAGATCACTTAACTTTGTCAGTTTAGAATAGTCCCTGTTAGGTATTTTTGGAAAGGCATCGATTCGTTTAAACAGGGCATCTTCTATTACCTCCATTGAGCCATATACTTGATCAAGCCTGTCCCATGCCATATACAGCCCAGCTTGCGGGTGATTGATATGTATTGCCCTTATCTGCTCGACATGTTCTGCTGATTCCTTTCCAAGCCATTTTAGCAAGAGATCCATCTCTTCACTTGGAGTCAGGTTTAAATCAGTGGTTGCGTTCTGAAAAGAACATTTCCAAGCTCTGTAATTCTGAGGCTTGTCATTGAACTGCAGTAAGCCTGTAGCCACAAGCTCATGACGAGCCAGATATCTCACAAAGTCACTTATGTTTGAGTTATCATTATGCCAATTGGGGCGTGTGGGGAAGGACAGAGTAGTTAAGTGACTGTTGTTATTTTGTGTTCTTTGGTGTTGCCGGGGAGTACAACGGATGTTCTCAAACACAGCTTTGCATGAATCTTGAGCGTATTCATTTTTATGGGTGCACGGCTGCATAGGGGTAAGATCAGGAGGTTTGAAGGCAACACTGATTTTGCTTGGTAGGAAAGGTTTGGCTTCGGGCTTGAGATGTGACTCTAGAATGCTATAGCTTGGGATAGGCTCTGTATTTTGAGGGACATCACGCATCTGGAGTTCTGTTTCACGTGTTTGGGTGTGATCCATAACATATTGTTCTGTGCGTTGCGTAGTTTCCATGGGAGCAGAATTCAAACTCAGCCTGCAACTGTGATTCTCAGCATTCTCATCGATAGCAGCTTCAAGAGCCTCTGCTTCTGCCACTGCTGCTGCTGCCTCTTTCTGATGCTTTAATATTTCTATAGATGCTTCAACCTTGGCCTTTTGTAGCTTTAGATTAACTTCATCTTCAGCGAAGGCAAGACGTGCTTTTGCTGCTTCGGCTCTCGCTCTCGCCTTAGCTGCTGCTGATCCAGTTGATGATGTACTTGATCGTGCTGAAGAACATGAAGCACGAGAACGTGTCTTTAATGAAGATGTTTCTGACGCCATATCGCGTTTTGCTGGCTTATCTCTTCATACGCTAATAATATGATTAATGTCCATAAGCTTTTTTGTGTTCCTGCTTTATTGCGTCATCTTGCCTAGAATCGTCGTGGTTTCACTGTGCTGCCCTCGGTATACGTGCGATATATAACTTGACAGCCAGGCAAACTCTTTCTCAACATCAAAACTCTGAAGACATAACTCCTCGTCCACAGGTTTATTGACGTTTGCAAAGAAAGGTGTAACTGAAATGAACAAAGAGCATAATCAACAATAAGCTTGCCTTTAAAATAACACACAAATAAAAATGAACTAAATCCGCTATTTTTATAATTTAACAACCAGCTTATAAAAATATAACATAGTCTCAAAAATAGTGATCTGCAATCGTAAAACATTCAATACATACCCACGATGCTACAACAGGCATGCTATGTTTGCAAATATAACAGAAAAAAGGATTCCACGACAATAAAAGACATTGTTCTCTGTCATGCCGGCTTACTTCCTGGTTCGAAGTCACATGGGCGGACTCTTAAAGAAGCCACAACCAAATTAAAGAAACAGAGAAATAGCTTAAAAGAAAGAATAATATAAACTTGAAACATTGTATGTAACAAAACACTAACCGTTCCAATAAGCTACGTTTTTGTTAAACTTTATGATCAAATATGAAGATAAAGAAGGAAAGAGATCCAGTTTAATCATATCTACAAAATCTGAGGGCATAAACACATTTGAAAGCAATGGGTGAAGAATGAACAGTATTTATGAGAAAATTCATCTATAGTGGCACAGCCCTCTGGAACAGATGAGCTATTATGTTTAGGGAATGAGGTGAGCCTGAATGAAAAACTCTAGCTACCCGTAATGCTTAGCTAAAGTTCAGCAGGATGAATTCTGTACTTTTAGTTTGTATGACACAGTCTAATCTACGTTTGTTAAATGCCATTATTTGTTGCAATAGGTTAGCTAGTCTGTATTACATCAGATGCATTCTATGAATATTTTGTTCAGTATCTCAAACAACAAATTCTAGCTCAACCGGGTTTTGATTTGAATCTATATATGTAGGTCAGAGCTTATAAAAGAGGCAGGCAGTGAATATAAGAAGCTTTGGAGTTTATACAAATGTCCTCTTATGAACCCACAAAAGCCTCACAATACCACATCGAGCATAAACTTACATACAACTCTATATGAAATAAGTAGTCAACTTAAAGAGTTTTTGGAAAAGATCTCAAGATTAAAGATTTTAACTGTGAACTGAGAAACCAAAAGTTCCTGATATTCTAACATAAAAAACCTTATAAAACATCACATAGTTTCTGAATTGTACTTCAGTGACAGTTACAAGCTCCCGAGACAAGGTTTATTGACATCTCTTTTTTTTTCTCCGCTGGTCATGATCACTTTGACCGGATTCACTCAACCCGTGTGCGACACACAAAAAAACAGAGATTGTTAGGTTAACACAATTCAGAATATTTTAAAGATGGCCACAAGAATGAAGTAAACCCAAATATTGCTGTCGTACTCCCTACAGTCAGCTCCTACAGAGTGAACAAAGTTCAGTAGTAATGAGAAGCAAGTTATGACATGAAAAAATACAGTGGTTTGTATATTTCACAGACTGAAAGGATGAACAGTACAATGTTGAAGTTGCAAGGAGCCATGGGAGAAGCAACAGGGCATAACTCCTGAATAAAAATCGCAAGACGCAATGCTGGAAAGGATACAAATCAGTGTGCTCTGTGAAGTTGTTTTGAGAAATGAGCAAAAAAAAGAACAATAAATCCTAACATTTTCAGACTCACTCTTTCAAGCTGTTAAGAATGAACAAGGTCTCATTTCTGTGGAAACATTCACCACTACTGTTAGCAAACATTTTTACTTTCTCATATTATGATTAAATGTACAGTTATTGCTCACTGTGGAGGGTTTCAGTCAGATGCAACTGTATTTTTTGCAGGTCATTTGAGAATACGAGGGAAGGTTTTAATGGGTAGATAAAATGTGAATTTATTAAAAACACATATTGTTTAAACATTTTGGTTAACCATTGACCATAATAGTGAAAAGTGTTAAAAAATAATTTAAGGAACCCTTTAAACTAATGACAAGGCAAATTAATAGTTTATCACTTTTCCTCTTAAAAATAAACATGTGACACAAAGAACAGATCATGTTTTAATCATTTTTAAACATTGTCATGACATCTTGTAATAAAGCCCTTGCTATTCTTCATTTTGTTTAACAGAGTGAATAAAGTTAAACAGATTTGAAACAAAAAATGCCAGAAGAGTTAATTTATGGGACAAATATTCCACTAAAATGTAAATACAGAGGGATATTTACATCGCTCACTGATGAAAATGACCTCACCTACTTACACTTACAATACAATTAATTAATCAATTACCTCATATCAATAAGTAACCAGGGCCTAAAGTAAGCTAAAAGTAATAGTTTAAACAAATCTAAGTGAACAGATGTGCACAAATACACTTGTGTGTAGGTAGAAGTTCAAGAAGATCCCCAACAAACATTCACAACCAATGCTGCGCTAAAAACTGAGATAGAGACGTTAACCAAGAACTCTGTGAGGACATACATGATCACAAGGAAGCCTTGTTGACAACAGTAATGAAATAAATTAATGTTAAAGATCACAGATGATGGATAACTTGTAACATATACCGATGCAAAGTCAGTTTTTTTTTCCGTCGGTTATTTCTTCAAGAGAGCTCTCTGATATTTTTCATAATTTTTCCATAATTGTTATTGAAAAATGTCCATTAATATGCAGAAATGAATCATCAAATAGGTTGTTTTGTCAAGTATACCTTTAAAATGCAGTATATCTGTGTAAATTAAAATATGTACATTTCGGTAGTTTTGATTTTGTTTTCTGATTATTTTATTTTTTTACTGTTCCATGTATTTATAAGATGCTAACCATTTTTATTTGGGAAAAATGAAGAGTAACAGGGTGGGAGTTCATTCCTGCAATTTCTTAGAAATTAACATTCAGTATTTAATCATACATTTACTGGTAAACTGCTATACTTTTTCATTTTCACACGCATGTTGTAAATCCATGTGTGACCATTTTCAAAGGATTCAGTTCAGCTGGGTCACATGCAAGGGTCACATGCAAGTTAAGGATCGGACAAGGTTATAAAATAACTTTATCACATAATGCACACCATCTCTAGGTTAAATGTAAATATAGCTTTTCAGAAGATTGTGGGGCTTACCCGCTTTGGCATCGCGAAGGCTCGCGCGATATAATGCTACTTGTTTCATTTAATTTCTTCTACCTTTGGAACTTGCAGTCGTTGCAGAGATACGATCACTCTGTGCACTGCGCATCAACGCTTTGCACACACCAGTGACACAAGAATAATTTGTTTTTTTCCATCCATCCATCCATCTTCATGTCGGCTTTATTCCCTTTCGGGGTCGCCACAGCGGAATGAACCGCCAACTCACTGGCATATGTTTTACGCAGCGGATGCCCTTCCCTGCCGCAACCCATCGCTGGGAAACATTCACACACACATTCACACTTAACACTATGGGCAATTGTTCTTATTCAATTCACTTATACCGCATGTCTTTGGACTTGTGGGGAAACCGGAGCACCCGGAGAAAACCCACGCAATCACGGGGAGAACATGCAAACTCCACACAGAAATGCCACCTGCCCCAGCCGAGCCTAGAACCAGCGACCTTCTTGCTGTGAGACGACCGTGCTACCCACTGCGCCACCGTGACGCCCTTTGTTTTTTTCCAATAATATATTTCTACACGCACACGCACACACACACACACACACACTGGTATTTTTATCTTAATAGGCAAGTATACTATTATACTAAGTAGAATAAGCTGCAATACACACAAACAGAATTGACCTACATGTATCTGTAAAGGACGTTCGTGTACCACTAGGTGGTGTCCAAGTACCACCAGTTGTATGCGTACCACAGTTTGAGAAATACTGATCAAGCGGATTCATATTTTAAGAAACTGACAAGATTACACGGTTTCAATTCAGTTCCCACTAAAATCCTGAAAACTGTTTTTGAGATCTGTCTGCTAGTGCTAGAACACAAGCTGGAAAGTAATGGAAACAATATACAGTAACACAAAAACATAAAAAGTATGTTGCTGCCTGCTCCTCACAAGAAGTATGATTGGAGAAGTCTAGAACTTGAGTAGTACCATTTCAGAACAATCAAGGGTCTTGAGGGCTGAAAGGGGCTTCTGAGTCTGAGCCTGTGTCAGCTGCTAGTTTCTTCTGCTGTCTCATGGCTACTCAGACACGAACAGATGACTCAGAGCCCCTAGACAAAGCCAGGCGAGCTCAGGGCCTCAGACAGAGCAGTCTCACGTCCTGTCTGAGAAAGACCTTCACACACACATGCTGTACACACATGCTTGTGCAAGCAAGGCTGGACAAATAGGCATGCACTGCATGTGTACACACGCTCTGGACAGACCACCAGCCTTCTAATATTCAGACAGTTGAGCATTTACAAACATGACCACCAACAAGCGTGATCGCCATAATCACTAGCATCTCCATTTGCTAACCCACTTAGGCGTGCATCACAAATCATGAGCTTTAAAAGATTGAGACAGACTTGTTCACTTTCATCTGAGGAAAAGAGTTATGCAAAACAGCCTTTATGCAATAATAAGCACGAGCTGCAGGCACGTGTTTCCTACTCATGATATCTTCATTAGAGAGGACTGGCACAGGTTTGGTACAGAGACAGACAGAGAGTGCAGATATCTGATAGCAGAGTGAAAGTAGAGAAAACAGAGGGTTTGTTACTATGTGTGAAACCCAGTATAACTTTGATCTGTTTTTCATTTAGTTCATTAAAATGAGCCGGGTTCTTCTTAATTACATCTGAAATTAACTACAAAGATTAGTATCAGTTTATTTCAACACAAACTGTTCATGTAAACCGTACCTGATTTATTCCTTGCATCCAGTAGATGGCAGTGACAGGACAGAGCAGACTGTGACTGACTCCACACAATCTGGTTTAAAATGGTGAAAATTATTTGCAAAACTACTTTTTTCTCTCCAAAAGGATGCTAGCTGGCTCTAAAGCAAAGGTGGTCAATAACACACACATTACTCATTCCTTTCAGAGGGCTCCAGATGTTCACCCAGGTGTTCACAGGCTGCTTGATACAACCGTACTAACCCCTTGCAGTGGCTGGAAGGGTCCACCGGTGCACATTTCATAACGCAGAAGCGAAGATTCTCTCTCCCCAATCAGTTATCTCGGAGGGCTTCGCACGTCTTGCTTGCTCCAGCCAATCAGTGAGAATAGAGTAGGTTACGGTTTTAGAGTTGGTTTTGGAACCAGCTCAAAGGAGGTACTGAAAATGGCGTCCGTTCCACAGCCAGGACCAAATGGAAAAGCTCAAAATACTGTGCAGAACCGTACAGAACTGTGCTGTGCCGTGTAATGGAAACGCGACATTAATTGTAGAACCAACTCTGAACACTTGAGATTTTGCACACTTTTTTAGTTTGAGGAATGTTTAAAAAGTGACACCATAACAACATTTATATGGTTTATATTTGTCAAAGTTGACTTTCCAAGACTTTTTAAAATAAATTTGTACTGCAATGATCACCAAATTTCGGTCTGGAGGCCAGATTCAGCCTGCCAAGGGTTATGTGTGTCCCCTCAGTCCTGCATGATAAGGTGCACTCATCATAAATCTGCCACAGGAAGTCAAAAGTCAATTTAGAGTATGTGTTTATGTGACAATATATGAATTGTTCAACAGCTGTCTCATATTTTATTAATTTATTTATTTTACAATGGATGAATTCGATAGATGACAGTGTTAAAAGTTGCTGTTTTTACATATTCATTGTTGTTATTGAAATGAAATAGAGCATTTAAGGGTGCAGGATCACTGAAAATGGCAGTTTTAAGACTAATCTTTAAAAGCAGTTATGTTTCATTTTGAATTCTCTCTGTGAATGAGAAACTGAATTCAGGCTTGTGGTTGAGACTATCTTTTGAATTTTTTTTTAAATATTAAATAAATTAAACATTAAAGCATTTAATTAAAGTACACATTGTTTTAAAGCGTTCAATTAATTCTTTACATCTTCAACCTTTTATTTATTTTTCTCAGGTTAGGTTAATTAAGCTGAATGTGCCCATTAAGTATTTAAATTTATTTACACTATATAGAACTGACTAATAAAAGAGCAGGATGCTAAACCTCAACACACAGCGTCAGGGCTGGAACTGACCAATAGGAGAGCAGAACTGTTAGTGATGAGAGTAGTCATGTGATGCTTAGTGTTGTCTTCGGCCTGAATTTCAAACGTCAAATATGTGCTTCTCCTGCACGTTTTTTATATCTTGCCATTTTATTTTCAGATTTTTGAACAAAATATTCTTTTAGTAGTTATTCAGTAGTTATTCATGTTGTTTTGTAACATGAAGCATTCATATCTTGATGTACCACTGTATATGACAAAACATAATATTCATTAAAAGCTAATAAAGTTTTTGTCTTTTTTCTGCTCAAAGTTCTGGTCGTCCATCAACAGCTGCTTCTCTGGCGCCGGAGACAAGCTGCTGCATCTTCCCTCGTCTCAATGACCTCAAGTTCATTGGTTTCTGTTCAACTTCTGACCATATTGTAGATGCATGCACAGAGTGTTCCAAGTTTATGGGTTGCTCAATGTAGCCTACACTGGAGCCTCCTCTGGGCATCAGAACTCACCTTTCTGACTCATTTTTTCTTTTGTATGCAGGTTAAACACAATTCTGGCCAGATAAATTTAACATGCTTTGAAGTAGTACAACATACTGCCTCGCTATAACATTCTTAAAAAGGGCATGAACATAAAGTTCAAAAAGGAAGGAGATTTGAATTTTTAGTTATAGAACAATGTACACACTTTGATTTACTCTTCATGTGACACATATACAAACATTTATCACACAAATACCTTAGCTGTAAAAAACTATTTTGCTCCTTCTTGGTGTAACTGTTGGTACATGACTAATTGAATGCTGAGGCATCAGACAGTTCAAGTAATTAACAATAAATGCATTTATTACATTAGGTGTATTTTATTAAAAACAATTTCCAAAAAAAATTTCACTGCTAAGTCCTGGTTAGAGCCAGTGGGTTTTGTTGGACAATTTCCAGCCACATTGGGAGAAAGGCAGAGTACATCCTGGGCAGGTAGCCAGCCCCTGACAGGGCCACATTCACTCAGCAGTCACTACTGAAGACAATTCTCCATCAACTGAAATATGTTTTAACAGGAAGATAACAGGAGTATTTCATTCAAACTTCTCTTAAGAAAAACCAACAAACAGCTTCAAACTAGTGACTTCATAACAGAATGCAACCTACTGCGATTGTAAAAAATGTTTTATTCATTTATTTGTATTATTTAGAATCTAACAAATAGAAATGATAACAGAATAAATGTAAAACAAAAAAAAAAAAAAATTATTTTCTTGTATGATTGTTTTGCTGCAGTAATCACAAGACAGATGTTGTCTGTTCTACTTGTAAGGAAGTATACACTTCTGAAGAAAATGGTTTGGGGAGTGATATTAAGAGAAGCATACCTTTGATCAATTGAGTAATTTTCGCCTTTTTTATTTTGTGTGGGACTTGTTGAACATTTTGAGATAGACGTTTTAAAAGTAAAATTAATTTTTGAGACTGTAAACATGTTTAATTACATTTACAGTTGCAATACATTTGTAACAAAACACAAACTAAAATGTAAACTGTATTAAAGGAACTTGTCAAGAGTTACTACAAGAGTGACTAACAACGTTATACACAAAGTTATACACATTAGTCTCATACGTTCTGGTTTAATTTATTGTATGAAACTAAACATTATTAAATGCCTTTACTTTCGTTGATTTAATTATTTCTAATTGTATGTTCAAATAACAAACAATGAAGACAATGTGTGAGCATTTTAATTTATCTCCTCTATGTGTTATTGAATCCTTCATCTTTCCTATAACACTGACATCTGCAATGCCTGCTCTACACTACCCCCCCCGCCAAACCCTTCTCTCCCCCTCACTCACCCTCTCTTACGCTAGCTCGCTCTCCCCTCTTGGACAGATGCCTGACATACCAGACCCTGTTCGTTAGCGCATATTTTTACCCGCTGTTACTAAATTAGGAAGCCAGTGAGCGAGAACTCCGGGTGCCTGCCAAGAGGAGAATAAGAAGGGTCTGCTGAGGGCCTTGCCAGCCAAGCCACTAGCATAAAGAGCCACTTAGAGCTCTTCAAAACAAGGGGGCAAGTAGAGCTCTGAGATTTCCAGACCAGTGGTCGATAAAAACAAACGACTATCATAGTCACCTTTTCTTAAGATAGAGATATTAAAAGATACAAATGTAAAAAACCAAGATGATTTAAGTTTTACTTTCCAGTTCGTGGGTTTACATTTTCAGATTGTACTCACAAAAGAGATTACCTCAACTTGCAGTATTATAAAAGCACAACTTACCAAGAAAGTTTGTCAAGTATTTTTTAAGCTCATGTACTTATACTCCAACATACCGAATGGTCACATCATATTAAGTTGAAAACTATGCTATTCATACAAATAAAAACAGACAATTAAGTGAAAGTAATCACTTTAATACAGCTTTTTCAAAGCATACCTAAAGAGTTTATCAGGGTCTGTTATCCAGTCATCATCGTGAAACAAGGAGATCACGTTAGCAGAATGAGAACTCACTTTCTGATTTGAAGTGACAAAGCTGAGGTGCAAGTTACCTCTGGCTTGTTGATGCCTAATAGGAAGTGATGGAGACTATAGTTTGTCATCAGACTGCTTGAGGCTGACTCCAGAAGGAAGCAGGTTACCATTGACAGAAAAGATAAAAATGTCCAACTCTATAACTCAAAAACATGCCTGTTCCCTGGCTACATTACATTTTTCGATTTATTTTGCTTTACGTAATCTTCATGATGTCTCTGAGGAGTGATTTTATTTTTATCTTAAGGTTTTGATTAAGTATAATTAAATCTTTGCTAGGACCACGTTATAGTAGCAAAGCCCTCTCATTATTAATAAGAGTATAGTTCCCAACAATGCTGACTAAATCAACTTTTCAATGTTTATTCTTCTAAGCCAAAGTTGGGTAAAGTCATTCTTGGAGTGCCGCAACCCATTCTGGTTTCTGCATCCAGAGACACACCAATAGCTTCAAACAAGCCAATATAAGCGTGATTAGTGGAATCAGGTGTGTTCCATCAATGTTGAAGTGAAACTGTGTAGGGCTATTGGCCCTCCTTGCCTCCTCTGCTTTAAGTTCATGAAGTAACTTATTAAGTTAATGTTATTTTTTATTTAATTTTCTTATTTGGTATTTTGTTCGAAACCATTTGTGATATGGCCTGTAAATAAATCATTTTTAACAGCTTAAGTAAGTTCTAACAAAGATGACACCCAATCTTTGTTGTGATGTGAAGGAGTCCTGTTCGAGAGTTTAAGAGACATTGCTTGAAACTTCTTACACTAAATTATGCTGAAAGTGCTCTCACAAAACCAGAGAGCAACTGAACACATTACAATATAGCAAAATGTACTAATTTTGTCAAGAGGAGTTGGAGAATAGGCCCGATTAAATGAAAAAGGAATTTTCTTTTAATAAACATGAGTTTTCAAATGTCTCATTGTGTCCTTATGTTCAAGGACTGCTTTGCATGAAGCAAATTTGGACAATATAGACATATACAGGACAGAACAGTGTGACAATACATTTAGTCTGCAGTATTTCTACACACTTATTTTTTACTTGAAGCTCTAAAGCGTTGCCTGACATGTTGTCCACTTGCCTCGTCCTTGACAGCCAAGTGTGCTTTCTGATGAAGCAACCTAAACAACTGTACTGCTATAAACACATCTTCACGTAACCAAGCATTATCAGTGGGCCTCATTACCGCTCATCCAAATGAGTACAAGTTCATGGTCATTATTTGAGGTGGAGGTCCGGCTGACAAATGAGGCTCTGACCCTTTTATTCCCAACAAGCTCAATAAATTCATCCCACTCATCTGTTTTCTCCCCCTCTTTATTTATACTGTAAGCATCTCTCTCTCTCTCTCTCTCTCTCTCTCTCTCTCTCTCTCTCTCTCTCTCTCTCTCTCTCTCTCTCTCTCTCTCTGTGTCTGTCTGTCTGTCTGTCTGTGTGAGCAGCTCTTTTTGATGAAAATCAATACCTCTTTAAGTCCACACAGGTACTCACTCCCCACAGGTAAGCCATTGTTCGGGGTCAGGTCTATGGTGACATCAAGAAGATTTTGAACACACTACATAAGTCAGCAGGACCATCCAAGAGCTGTCAATCTTAAATAAGCCATCAGTCACATAACAATTTATGTCTGTGCATGTTTTAACACTGAATACAGCAAAATGAAAGTAGTGATATATTACACTGAATATACTATACAGGAAATGGGGATGATTCATACTGTTGTGAGGAAAAGAAGGAATCAAGGACAGATGGAGAGCGAGAGTAGTTCTGCTTCCCCTGTCCTAGAATTGTGTCACTTTGTTGTTGGGTAACAAAATGCTTTGCTGAAGACAAATAAACAGGACCAAATAAACTCCTTTGTGATCTATAAATAAATATCGGTCAGGCAAGCATTTGCTTTATGGATCGAGAAAACTGTTCTATGAATCACAGCCTTTTAGGTTAGCAGCTGAGTTTATGACGACTGGAGGCTATTGTCTATGTGGACACACTGTCATCTAGTGGTAGATTGCAGTAATGAATCATGCTTCTCTAAAACCCGAAGCTCGTACTCAGTAACACTAGTTCTAGCTTTAAATGAGGCATCGGTGCACATATTTAAACAATTTAATTCACATTTAACTCAGTGATTTTTACAGCCATATGGTTCAGTAATTGTTTTATGACAATAAAACACCCAAATTCACATTCTTTATATTTTTACTTTATAAATAGCAGTGCATTTGTTTAACATTGGTTAATGTAACCTGTAGGCTTTAGACAAAGTTAAAAATATTAACTTTTCGTTAATTTATCTGTATTGAAAAGGACTAACCTAATAAATGTTGGTTACATGGCAATTACTCCACACACTATGGAAAATAGTCGCTAGCCAATAGGCTTCTTCACTCATAAAAGAAGAAGCAGATGCAATCGCAACTTCTTGAGATGCTTCTGGAGTCGACGTTCCTGAATCAGTTACAAAGTAATCATTACATTCCCCATCAGGCGCTCATTTTGATGTATGTTGAATAATGATATTGGGAACGTCCCTTGAAAATGCCACAAGCAAGGTCTGTCCACATCGGCCAACTTCAATAGTAAGGCAGTTAGGCACCGAGCGACCTCTCTATCGTCCTAGCCCAAGTCACAAGACTTCATTTTTAAAGGGCAGTCAGTAATTAAATATACCTTCCTTCCTATACCAATATTTCCTTCAAAGGGGATGCACAGAGGATGGACTCACCAAATTGATGGCTAGATTTAGTGAGGGACAGTTGAAAAATACGCTTTGAGCCAAACAGGGTAAGGTTGTTATAGGGAATATAGCCTAAACTAGTCCACATAAACTAGTTAGCTTTTTGGGGAACTGCTCAGCCCATCTCGTGTCTGGGGTCATAACCTTTCAGGTACGAGAACCGGTGGCCCTTTCAGAGAGGTCCTTTCAGAGAAAAGTACATAGGAGTACATGAAGGGTCCCAAGAGGCATCTAGGGAAGACCTAGAGCAGGGGTGTCCAACATCGGTCCTGGAGAGCCAGATCCCTGCACATTTTTGGTTCAACCATCATGAAACACACCTGTGGCACTAATTATGGTCCTCTGATTGGCTGAAGTAGAGTATTATGCATACTACAGCAGGGTTGCAACTAAAATGTGCAGGACAGTGGCTCTCCAGGACCGACGTTGGACACCCCTGGTTTAGAGGGTCTAACCCGTTTGAGATCTGCGTGTTGCCGTCAACCGAATAGTAATAGGCAGATATCCCTGCCAAATAAACCTTCAGGGATGATGAAGACAGTCCTCATTTCAAACTCTGTAGAAGGATGTTTAGCACTAGTTCAACGGGGCAGCTGCATGCCCTACTTGGGGGGATGGGCAGGGCTGCTCCTCCGTCAACTCCATGCAGCTGCTAGGTTGCTGACTTCAGGGGAGGACTGAGGAGGTTTAATTTCTAGCAGGCAGTAGGAGTGCCGTCCTAGAAGGAGACCTGCCACGTCTTTTCTTTCACGATGTTCTGCCAGACCCTCTGCCTACTTCCTGATCGTAGAAACCAGCGTTTCCCTCACATGGTAGAGACCATGTGAGATCATTTGCAGCAACACAGAAGAGGCCATGCAAGACCACAGGACTGTTGAGAAAATGCTTAAAGACTAAGACAACATCTCATCCTGGGTCAGCCACAGATGGACCACTAAGGTGGACATCATGCTGTCCAACGAGCCTACCGCAACTTTGTTGCTTTCTAAGACTTGGGCAGCAACTCCCCTGCAATTTGTCTAAATGAGGCGAATTGATGTTGAGATGGGCTGACAGTAACCAAAAACACTCCTGTTCATAAAGATAACTTCAAGTACTAATAATCTAAAAATGACTAATATGAAGTCATAAGACTTCCATTGGTTCCATTGCTCCATGTCATATCCACGAGGGAAATTATGAACATCTTAGAAATAAGCAAAAATGAAAAATTCTTTTAAATGAGAACAACTCAATTTCAAACATATGATTCTAATATGACCTGGGGGTTAGGTGAAAGAGGATTATTATTAATAAATTGAGAATTTTGAAAACCAACCACAACCTTTCATGTTAGAACAATTTATATCATAAGTTTCATAGACTAAACATTAAAAGATTTGTGGCATTTACTAGGATTATGATAAGTCAGAGTTATAACGGTAACAATGGAGCAACTTTTATGCCCTTAGATAAGAATGTTTATTCATTGAGAGACTTTGATTGGGTACCCGACTAACGACTGAATAATAAACTATGAAAAATTATTGTTGATAGATGACAGACTGAAACTGAAAAGACTTGTTTTTATTTTTGCATGTTCTTATTTTGGTTTTTGAATGTTCTTTAAAATTTTAGAAATAAAAAAAAAGCATGCAGAAAATATAAGAAGGGACAGTTAGAGGTATATTTGGGCATACAAGGGGAAAAATAGCAGGAAGATGTTTGGCCAACATATAACCTTAGAATTCGAATGTTGGATTATCAGCAGTATTAAGAGATTTTTGACTTTCTGATGCTTTTCTGAGAAAAGAGTGTGATTCAGGAATGCTTATTTATTGTTGTTGGTTATTTTTGGTCTTTAATGGTGGGACGAAATGACAAAAGATAATTGATAGCGATAACAAAGAAACATTAGAATGACTAGTAGAATAATATATATTGCCTAATTTTTTTTGTCTTACAGATAGAACTGTTTGATAGAAAATGTTTTGATAGGAATGTTTATCATTAAGGTGATAATTCAATGATTAAATGTTAAAACCTAGTGGTCTTGTGACAGACAAAAAAGGGGGGAATGTGATGGGAAATGTAATCATTATGATCAATATCAGTAATATAGATAGTAATGTTTTCTATAAGATTGAGTTTATGCATAGGCGAGTGATGTGTGTGCACTACAGATAGTCGGAAAGGAGGAGAAACGGAAGTGACGTGGAAAGGAGGGACGTTTTTCTGGAGTGGAAACACAAAGGAGTTTCCCAAAGCTCTCTCTCCTGTCTTCGCTTTCCTACCCCTGTCATTATTTATCTATGCCTGATTTGGCTATCCACATCGTCTGTATTACACTTCATATAAATCTTCATTCATAGACTCTAAGGTATGATTTTTCATATCTGTTTTTTGTAATTCATGTCTCTTGTGTAATTGTTTCCATATTTCTATAACACATGTATTGTGTTTGTGAAGTTGCTTTGAAGCAACTGCAAAAAGCTCTGTATAGACACATTTTGATTGATTATGGTGACTTTATCCAAAATGGTTAGCATACATTTGTTTCCCTAACTATTAGTCTGAATTTGTCTTTCTTGTTGAAAAACGTGTTCTTGTTTAATAATGTAATTTCTGTCAGCTGTCACATCTGAATCAGTTTCTTTCTTCAAAATATGACATAAAAATATCAACACTGGAATGAATTAGTATGTGGTTTGTAGCAAATTTATTAAGAAACAAATAAAACATGACACTTCAGTTAACAGTTCTCCTCATTTAAAATTGAAAACAGAAAAAATAGCTACCAAAGACATTTTCAATGCATCTCCAGTTCTTTTAAATATGGATGGCGAGGGGAGAAGAAAAGCAACATCAATACAGAAATACACATTTCTTCAAAGCGGAACCTGATAATGAAAGGTGTACCTGCATCAATAATTTAAACAGTTAAAAAAATAAAACATTTATTCAATTATTACAAAAAGAGCCATAGACAAATGAGTGTGTTTTTGTCTTAATGCCAGCATTAAGTAAATTGCGTGTGAGGTTAAATAAAAGAGCGCTAACTTTGTTTTCTCTGAGCTCTTCAAAGCGATGTGGGCCTATTGTGTATCTATCCAGACCTTAGGATGCCCATGGTAACTAGTCTTTAAATCTAATCCAGCTACACAAAGATTTACATGAAACAAGACTAACATGAATTAACCTTACCATTAATACAACAAACCTCACTCTTTTTAAATAACCTCTTAAGTGTGTTTAATTGGCTACAATCTTAAGTAGGTTCTGACATTTGATTTGAAGACCAAAAAACAAAACAAAAACAAAGATGAAAATGTTGACAATAATTCTGGGCCCTTACATTTTCAATGTTGGTTGTAGCAAAAATACACATGCAGAATGCCTAATTGGCAAAGTCGAAAGTTCAGTTACCATTTCTTTAGTATTTTTCCTTTCCATTTTCATTATTATTTCTCTTACTAAAATAAAAAAACAACTACAACAGTCTATCAATTGTTGTGAACTTAAAATTGTTTTGGAATGAGAGATGATCTGTTTACTTCACATAATTTTGGTTTTAAGTGTAGATTGATACAAAAACGTTTTGGTAAAGTCTTGATAATTTAAGTGGTAATAATTTAAGTTTAGTGGACTAAGGCTTCTCATTCCAAATTGCAACATGTATAAACCATTAAAGACAAAAACAAAATGAAAATAAGTGATTAAAAAAGTATAAAATGAGAAGATAATTGTTGAATTATGTATACATGCCAATGACATCAGTCTTTAATTCCTGATATTGTTTCTCCTTCAAATCACATTTTGACAGCGTAAGAGCTGGTAGACTGAAAATTCAGACAAAATTTAAAAAGCAACCTCTTATCTACATCTCTCATTGTTTTTTGTTTTTGTTTTTACATATATTTTTTGTAAATATTACAAAGCCTCTACTCTAGTGCACTTTACTACCTACTGACAATTACTACTTATTTTCTCTACAAAGCCTGTGGACAAGGTTTATGGTTATAATATATATATATATATATATATATATATATATATATATATATATATATATATATATATATATATATATATATATATATATACACACACACACACACACACACATAAAAAGTAAACATTTTGACTCTCTAACAGATCAATAAAAATGAAATTTCTTACAGAAGATACCTTGCATAAAGGGAACATGGGCGTATATAGGTAGGAAACCATGCAATTCAAAAGGCGCTATCAGGAACTTAAACAAAACGTGTCACATAGTGCAAAATTCCCAAGAAGAAATGAGGGACTACATCAAATTTAATTTAATCTCATAGCAATTCCAGACGAGAATCCCCCCAACCCCTTTCAACAGGTGATTACCCTGACATCCCTCTAAAAATTCCATCCAATGCAGAGTTTGGTCTGTCCTGTGATGTAGAGCAATCAGGAAAAGTGACTGCCATGGTGATGGAGAACATGAGACACTGTCTCTGTCCACTCTGGTGAAGGACACTAGTGCATCTTGTGATCATCAATGTTGCTCCTGTTTGATCCAGGGCTGGGGTTCTGCTGTCGCCTGGGCTAGAAAAAGCACAAAAAACAAAAACAAAATACAGTTAATAGGTACAATGTGCTTGAGCCAATACTTGTTAACTTCCTTATAAGTCCCTTTTATATAATTTAACATTTTTCTAATGTAATGTTAGGCCTCCATTCAAGCTGAACTATTTTACATGTGCATTTGCATATTTAGCTAATGGTTGAACAATTGTTGGTGGAATCTTTAGGTATGTTTACACAGTACAACCAGAAGAAATGCTCACAGATGCAAGTGTTTCACAAAAGATAATCTTTAAAGGCTTTAAAGAAGGGGCCAGACCAGCTGGGGACAGTGAATGAGACATTTCTGAAGGTATATTTTCTTCTTAACTGGAACAGTACCACAAGAAACTGAACGCAAATTTCTAATGGTGATGAAAGCAGGTAAAAGCTTGTGGAGATAGATGGTGAAGCTCCTATGACCAATCTGTGAGCAGATATCAGTGTTTTTAACTTAAGGATGGGAAACTGCATTTTTTGGAAAGGACTAAAGTTCATTGAATTACTCATCTAAAATGCTGGCATGTTATAATAATTTTTTTTTACACAAACACTTCTGAAACAAATGTTTGTTACATTAGTAAATGGTGCACATTTGTTCACGTGTGCTCGTCCGTCTGTGTGAATTACTGTCCAGTATCAGCTTACAAAATCTGCCATTAGCAAATAAAATGTATCAAAATGAGATGTACTGCATAGAAAAAGTGACACATCTTATACCTTTGTTATATTTGAACGCCATAGCTTTTTGTTCAAAGCTCTGTGAAAGACATACAGATGTACCTTATACAAAATACTTTTTGTCTTCATTTTTTGTATTCAAACATAAATCAGAATATTTATCTTATGTTTAATATTAACTTGAGATTTTTCCATTTGCCCTCTCTGTAACAAATTTGAATTCGTAATCCGGGTAGTAAGCAAAAATATGTAGGTTGTAGTGCATTTAAAACGATGGTGTCTAAACAAAAACAATTTGTGTAATATCATTCAGCAGATGGGGTGTCTCAGATTTTTGAGGGAAATCAATCTTTTATTTGAATGTGGAACCCATTTAGACAACATTCCAGACAGATATACTCTACACTATAGACAGAGATAATACTTTAAATTAACATGCATTTATTTAAACATTTTTTACAGATATGTAATTGTGTTAAATGCTAGCATATTTGATTATGTAATTACTTCGGGAAATAAAAACATTATAATAAAACCAGTGGCCACCAGATGGCCCCATGTACTTGTGTGGTTTGTGTTCTTGACCAGACACACTACTGCTGAATAAAGTCTCGTAATACAGCCTCCATTAAAAAACACAAATGGGATAATTACCAATATATATATATATATATCTAATTGGCTTTATTAAATAGCTTTTACAAGTTGTCCCGTTTGTGATTATTCAACATGCTCAAAAAGTGCAGTGTGCTTGCTTTAAGCAGGTTGGATTGATTATAAAACCAAAAGAATGCCTACATTTTCAAGAATTGGAGTTATTTTGGAGGTGTTTTAATAATTACTGCAGTTTTATATATTATTACATGCTTACTAATGAATAAAATCATCAAACATGGTTTTAAATGATTATCATAAAAGGTAAATCACTAAAGCAATAATTTTGAAATAAAGTGTGTTATATATCACTGTATAATTGAACAAGAAGTGTGAGTACTGTGCTTGAATTATGCCATCTCAACACAAGATGAGTTAGACACCCGCCAGTGTGCACTTGCTCTTACCGTCAAGCAGAGGGAGGCAGAGAACAATCTCATCCTCGACTCTAAAAACTGAACTGCTTTTTTTGGTTGAAGTGACAGACATTAGTCATTAGTCAGGGGCTAGCCTTCAAATCACTAGCCTTAAAAATAAAAATATGACGGATGGCCTTGTCACAGATACATATGTTTATGTGTCTGTGTCTAAAGCTCTCCCTGATTTAGATATCTATGCACAGGCAGACAGACAGGCAGACAACGAAAGAATGATAGACAGAGAGGCAGACGGTGCATGTATCTAACCCGATGTGAGGTCATCTTCATTGGAGACAGCGATTATAGCACTCTCTAAGCCTGTCTCTTTAAACGACCTGGTGGCAAGCGATCCTTTCTTTAAGAGAATGCATTAAAAGATGGGTTTAGGGTTGCACACGGCCAAAAAACTTTTCTTAAACTAGCTGTTTAATATTGTAAGTCAAAATATTGTTCAACTTAAGTTTCATACAGTCTGACTCTCAACAGTAGTTAAAATAGAACTGGTTACACTTTCAAAAGGTAAAGTAAATCCTTGGATAACAAAGCCTTTTCACGCATATTTGATGAAAAAGTTTTGTGTTAGGCTTACATGTTGTTATCTTGGATTTAAATTTGTGCACTCTTTTTTTAGATTCTGGCGTCATACTAAAAATGAGCATACCTGACTAATCATCTATTTTGTATTCATTTTTTTAATTGTGCTTGTTTTTTATTACATTTAGTTTTTTATATTTACATTTTGTTTTATCCATATTACAACCTATCCAACACTTGCCATTCTTAAAAGGTTTGTTTTTTTATTATTATTATTTATTTATTCACATTTTACAGATAATTTTTTTTTACCAAATACGCATTCTTTCTGGATTTCAAGCACTTAAAGCAAAATGTACCTAATTAACCTAGTGAATGTACAACATTTCAGGGATTCCAAACACCTGTAAAACAAACAAATTCCAAAGTTTCAAACAACTTTTTGTTTAACTTAATGTTGTTCCTCTCTAATTTCAACAAAAATATCAAAAATAAATTGACAATATTACCATAATTTTAATCTATTTATTTAAAAATGCAAAGAATAGGTAAATATGAAGCACATAAGTCATATAATTGTAAATAAAATAAACAAACATTTTACAGTATAAACTATTTATACTAATTTATATTGCTCTAATTCTATAGAGACTTAAAAGCATATGCAACCAATATATATTTGCATTGTGTCTATATTTGTCTTTGTCTCTTAAATACTGTTTTGTGCAGAACTTTGGGAACTCAGTGAATCAAAAGCGGATTGAATAGTTCAACATTTACATTACTTATAACATTCATGTGAATGCATGTATCCTATACAGTATTAATTTGTAAATTAAGAAAATTGAAAAAGTGGTTTATTCTAAACATGATCTTCAGTTACTGAGTTGTTGATGATCACCGAACAAAACATCACAGCAAAAACAAATAAACAAACAAACATATTATTTAAGTTTTTAAATTATAAAGGCCCAGAAAATGTTTCTTTTTTTCCAGTATTTAAGTTCAGAAAAGCATGTTTGTGCCGATGAGGACATGGCATCGATCATACAGAGCTCAGCTGAAGCACTCCAGTACCGCAAGTCAATAGTGCTTAGATTCTGCTGGGCAGACAGCGCTGCTAATGAAAAAGATCAATACTAATGATATATTAATACTTTCACTGGGCCAACATCACTCATGCTCTAATCCCACCTGCAGTAAAGGCCTGGGTTCCATGAAAAATGGCCTATCTATTTTTCACCCATCTATCATGCAGGAGGCCATTACACTCTTCAATATCTTTCAGCTTTGATTTGCCCCTTTGGACTCTGCATACACAAGCAGTGATGGAGTCACTTTAATACACAAATGACCAAAGAGTGTTCACAATGAAAAAATTCTGTGTCTGAATCTAAATTTCACTTTTTAAATACAAACCTAGTCAACTTTCAACAAAATGTTGAACCAGACTACTTTGGTGCAGGTTTTTCCCAGTTGGATTGGATGGAATTTCATATTTGACCACAGTTATGTGACCGTCGCAAATGTATGAACTGAAGAAATACAAAGCAAAGCACAGCTCAAAACTAAGCTTCAAGCGAGGGTCAGACTGCTCTCTGCTGGGACGAGCAAGCATGAATTACAGAATAATTACAGGGTTTCATTTTCCATCCCTCACAGTGACTTTGAGCTTTGAGGAGAAAACATTTGGCCCTTGAGTCTGCAACGTGTATGAAATTAGATTTTCAGAAACAGCTAGATCTAGTTAAAAAAAGATACTTTGGCATGATTGATTTTGGAGAAGCGAATAGAGAGTGTATAAAGCAATGCTGGAGGGTATCGATAAAGATGAAGGAATATGATGGCGGCAGTGGGTTAAAGGGAATCTTTCTGGTCATGTGCTGCCAAGCTGTGCTGAGAGCTCCCAGAAGGCTTTGCAGCAGGGGAGTGGGTGGGCGGGGTGATGGAGAAGCCTGGGGAAAATGTCTGGTCTCGATTACAGGGGTCTTAAGGCTGTGCTGGGGGTATCTGGTAGCATTTTAGCACAAGCAAGCAAGAATGGCTGATTTTACGAATGGTTGATTGGCTAATACGGATCAAAAGACTATATAACATTAGACAATAATAGAGTAAGGGACCAAATAACCTAACCAAAACTGTAGGAAAAATAAAGATCTCCATAAAAACTGCAATTTCCTGTTACTACTCACTGAAAACACATTTCAAAGCCACAGAAATTGTAATTGTTTTTTGTAATTGTGTTTACATGCACTTCAATTAACAGGTTTTGCTCAATAAGTTGATTACTCAATATATTTTTGGGATTTTACATGTAAACCCATAAATCGGTTTTGCCGAAACCTGCTGTTTACATGAGACAGTGTCATATAAGGCAGCAAAGATTGTGAACAAATCTGTCTACTAAATCCTTTGCCTGCAAGACCTGCAAATTCAAAAACAGTTTGATGTCTCTAAAGACAGCAGTTTGTGTCAGTATTTATTTTATTATGCAAAAATAAACCAAATAGAAATAGAAATAAACCAAACTTATAACAACATAGTCAAATAGCACTTACCAAGAGTTTTCTGCAATTTCAGCTTACCCAAGACACATCAATATGGTATAACCCTAGGTGAAAACTGCATTAAGAGCACTAAGAGCTATTATTTTTTATCTCAAACTGTCAGATCATGTGAAATTTGTCTGACATTCTTCAATGTAGAAGTACGAGAAACCCACATATAGTTAACTTACTGTAGCAACATGCTTTGAGCACTTTTAAAGAAATTGATTTCTAATTGTAACACATCCACTGCCACTTACATATACAGTAAACACACAACCAGGCATGGAAAACACTTTAAGTGTTCTTTCATGCACCGGCCTATGTTAAACACACACTCCCAGACACAGACAAGGTTTAGTACATGCCACATTGATAGAAAGAAGCAAAGGAGACAGACCCTGATCCTTGACGCTCATCAGTCCCAGATTTTTGAAGCCACAGGGTCCTAAAAAACACAATTTGATTTTTATCTTGAGAGTGCAGTTGAGATTGATTATAGAATGATTGCATTAGAGCACTTACAGAGCAAAGACACTTCATGCACTAAGCCATGAGTAAACAAATGCTTTTCAGTAGCTTACATAGACAGAATTACTCTGAGCACATACAGTTTACTCATGCATACATCAAATAAAAAATACTGACACACATATGACCTCGTCAATATTATTTTGCTACAGTTGACAGAAATTCAAGGTAGCAGTTCACTACATGAAATCCTAAATAGTTGTCTTACCTCCTGAGATATTAAATGACTGAGGTGTGCCATCGGTATCTGCTAAATGACAAGTGATCAGATCAGTAGTAACCCAGACAAGCTATTTAGCTACGTCAAGAGACATCAGGGAACACGGAACAGACAAAAGGTTTGATGTGTTTACTCTTTTTTTGTTGTAATAAATAAAAATAATGATGAATATTGTTTATTTCATAGTGAAAACATCTTTTTAACATTACTTTCATTTTTTTTAAATCACAGTTTTAAGGGATATCCCATTTCAATTAGATAAAACAAATGTATAACATAGTTTTTCTTAATTCATAAATGTATCAACAAAAACATACAAATCATTAAGAAAAATAAAATGTTGTACTTTATCCCAAATTATAATTAAGTTTGTTAAACAAATATACATTTATACTGTAAAACTAAATAACAAAAAAGTTTATATTCAGAAACACAAATAAAATCATAAAAACATAAGCTTAAAATGGCCACTGCAGTTCGCACGAATAAACAACATTCTAAAAAAGAAAATCTGATAACAGCCTTCTTCCCATTTATATATAGAATAATATAAATCTAATTCTGATCAAGAAACAATTTTGTGGAGGGGGAAGTGCAGAAAAAAAGATGCCGATGGCACCACTTAATCATTTCTCAGCTCAGGGGCAGCCGAAAAGAGTTTTTAGTGAACTGCTCCTTAAAGTCTCAAACATTTCATAAGTGACTGAGAATCAAAATGCCATCAACAGCATGGATTAGCACAAAATCCCACAAGAAGGTAATATACATGCACATCTGAAAAAAGTAGACGCTATACAATACATATAAAAATAATCTCTATTTTAAATATGAACTAACTAATTGATTTAAGGTCCAGAATTTCATACACATCCTCAAATCACTTTTGCTCTCACCTCCAAGTCCTCACGGTGCGAGCGATCCCGGTCTTCAAATTCACGGGTCCTTCTGCGGGCTTCTTCAAAAGCGGCTTGAGCTAGAGCATCCTCATGCTAACAAAACAGAAAGAAAAGAGGAGATGCAGAGGTCAGTCTCTTCACAAAAATAAATCTATGAATGCATTTGTTGGTTCCTCTGAACAGTACCTGTGCTCTTTCATCATCATATTCCAGACATCCCATGCCATCCAGACGATGAAGATCAAGCCAGCCTCTCCATATCACGCACACTCCGTTCAAAATCATAGGAGCTTTAAGATAAACCTGCAAACATCCAGAAAAAATCAGATTTTAATGATCTATGCTATGCTATGCTAAAAGTGCAATCCCTATCAGTAGAAGGGATAAACATATTCCAAAATGATTTCAATGACTACGTCTGGGACTCAAAACAAAACAAACTCAAAACAAAAACACATTTCTTAAATAAAAGAACAGTGAAATGTGAACACAATGGGTCTACACATTGACATTTATATACAACACACGCAAAAATAAATAAATAGGATGAGTAAAATTCTATGAAATGTGGAATCTATAATCAATGTAGAGGTCAGTGGCTTGTAGGAATAGTAGAATTTAAAAAGAGTCTATTATGAAAAAAAAATTGAAAAAAAAACCAAGATCACTTAAAGGACAAAACTACAAAATAACTTCATAAAATGGTACACTAAGACAGTAGAAAAGACTTTAATATAAAACTGGCAGAATATAACCTATAATAAGCTTTTTGGAACAAAGATTTGCGAAAGATTGGCGTCCATGCTGCAGTCAGACGGTGATCTCACTTCTTTGTATAGTTAGGGCCTGTTCAAAATGGTGCACTTGTGGACTCGTAGACTTGAATCGTGTCCACAAAGTACATAAGTCCTTAGGGTGTCCCACCTGTCACTATTAGGCTCTGAATTCTGCTCATTAGCGCCCTCTATGGTCCCTTTATGGGGTCTGCGACGAAGCCCGCATCGATGCAGGCTACATGCGCCCTTACAACCCAGAATACTTTAAGAATGACCAATCAGACAAATGTTGTGAGGAGCTCACGCAGATTTGTGATATGATGGGAAAAAAGCTTTGAAGTGAAACATTTATCAGAGAAATTACCTACTGATCATATTGAACTATTTAAACACTCATGTTGGCAACATGTGATTATACAGTTCCAAACAGATTGTGTACCAAAACACAACTGTTGTGCAACATTTATCCCAATTCTTTTAAAAGTTATAGGTCTTTACTCTCCAGAACAACAACAACAAAATCCTCCTCTGCAGCACTAAAAGCCTTTTTTTTTGCAGAGCACCCTCGAGAACTTGAATCAAGGGCCCTTTGCGTCTGGCCTTCATGACGTCGAGTGTGGACTCGAGTGGCTTTCACAAGTCCGGAGTGTTCCATTTGGGACAGGGCCTTTAGCAGTTAGTGGTAAGCAGACATGAGTGGCTAATGTGCACTTTAAATGTGGCGATAGAAAGTTTTATTTTCATTCCAATGCGATGCAAGAAGCAATGTGCTGTGAATGTTGTTGCTCTAGCTTCAGCAGTGAATAATGTGTGTATCCAAATGACATGTTAATTGTCATGCACTGTAAAGGCCATCACACTCGTATCAACATTTTTTATTTGAAGTTTTGTGCGTAAATCCACCTTGATCGCAACAAAGAGCATCGACGAGAGCTCAAACAAATGGCCATATCAGCTTGATTTTTCCAAGGAGAACGACCAATGAAAGCTGAGTCTTTTGATGACGTGAGTGGGACATAAAAGAGCAGATGAAAAACAACTTGATGAAAAGCAGAAAAAGAAATTGCAAAAGAGGAGAATATGGACATTAATAAGGCCAATAAGAGTTGTTCGACAAAGCCCACAAAGGATATAAAATAGCTGGGCATGTGACTGTTGTCTAATAAGTAGTGATGTAACTCCTGCTCCCTGGCATCTTACTAACTTATGGCTCACCAGAGTTTTAAAGACTGAGACTGCCATTGTCAGGGCAACCTGATGAATGGGATACTTTAGGGTGGTCCAGGACATTTTTTACTTAAAGGGTAAGTAAAAAACGTAGTCCAACTTTACTCATTCAAGTGAATATGAAAACGGAAGGGTTAGGTTTAGGAAATTAAATTTAAATTTATGCCATGTTCCACAATTGCATTGTTCACATGACTGGTGTGCAAGGTTGGTACAGTGGTGTTTTACACAGAGTATGAAATAAAAAATATGACTTAATACACCTTCCCCACTGCATGAAACAATATGGAATGCAGTATTAGAGGTCCCCACTGCACAGACCTTGGATGAACACTGAAGAACCAGATGACACATGAAAAAACATATGGAAAGAAGCAGACTACACTATTAACATATTTGAGAAGAGACATATTTGAAAGTAATTGATCATTGAAATAATCGATAAGCACTTCACTAACAGTTAATGTAGGATGAATGTGACATACACATACAGTAAGTCAGGCCATTAATTTTAGCCTCTTCCTGTCCTACCGCAGCCTCAGCCCCAGTAAAGACTTCCATGCTGCCTCCAATGTTTGCTTCCCATGATGAGAGTGTTTATTTATGGAGACCAGCGTAGTAGTAAGTAAGGGTACACCGATGCAGAGACAAGCAAAGCCTGTCTGAATTTATTTATACTGCGCATGGTCTGCGAGTGAAGCACATGATTGCATCCGTGTGTGAGACTTAAATGATGGCAGCTATGTACGAGACAAGGTTGACAGAGAGTGAGTGAGACTTTGAGAATGCAGAGACAGGGCTGTATGACTGTCTGTCTGGGCCAGAGCCAAAGGAATATCATATCTTTGCCACTGAGGAATCTAGCCTGAGACAAAAGCGTGCCGTTTGTCCTTCTCTGGTGCCTGTTTATTTCAGTACCTGAAGCAAAAGAGGCCAACTATAAATTTGTATATGCATATGCATGTCTCATCACTGTTACTGACCAAAACCAAAGAGGCACCATGCAATGAGAGTTAATGACACACAGGGACACTGCTGTGTGTTGTTAGATACGCTGATGACTGGCACAACCTAGCAGACGAACACACTCCTTCAGAGCAGACACAACATAAGCTTTGTCTGACTTTACTGTCATCCTTTGAGCGTCTGTGTGTGTCTGAGTTTGGAGTCAGTTCAGAGTGGGCTTCTCTAGGGCCGGGTTTCATTCTCACTAAATTCACCACGCTGCTGTGAACTCTGTCTACAGTACAATTTGAAACGATTCACTTACAGAATACTAACTTTTGTGGTAAATAGGATAAATCACTTACCCACCAGAAGGCAAGGTTTGGAAGTAAGGCTGGATTAAGGATCCAGGCTGGATTAAGGCTTAATCAATTAAAAAAATATATTGATTAAAACTTTTGTGAATCAAATCTGTGTTTAATAACAGTAAACTATAAAAGTATCACTTCAGGTTTATATAATCTACTTTCGGTTCACCGATCACGTGTATAAACAACACTCTGGTAAATTCCGATATATTTAGATATAGTGCAGAAACTTGTTATTGAAACTTGTTATATACAATTTTTACTTATCTGTATAAATTATCTTTGTAAAACATCAGGAAATGCAAAATATGTAAATAGCTTATGCGATTTATTGACAAATGGAATGAATATAGTTATAGACTAATCGATTATCAAAATAATCGACAGCTGAAGCCCTATTTGGATGCCTGGAAAAAAACCTCCCAACATAAACATAAAAGCATTCTGTCAACAAAAGAAGTGTAAAGCTTTAAACAGAAAGCCAAAAATACAGTGAATCAGAAAACGTTTTAAAATTTTCATCTTTCATCCAGCTATTATTGACTATAGTCTAATTGAATATTATATTACTGTTTCTTTCTATATTTTGAGGGTGTATCTTTAAATATATATATATATATATATATATATATATATATATATATATATATGTGTGTGTGTGTGTGTGTGTGTGTGTGTGTGTTAATAAAAGGATCATAACTGTTTTACATTTAAACATGTCTGTAAATGTCACGAGAATGTCTATCCTCCTTTTACGGTTGAATACAAATACTGTGTTGGTCAAATATTTAAATGGAGTCACCACAGACATTGCTCAAGATGCTCGCTGTGATGCAACCACTAAAAAGCCACCATTATGAATGATACTGAAGAAACCTAAATCAAAATCTAAAGACAAACCATAAGCACTCCACAGGTCTAAACAACAAAGATGCATGGCAAAGCATGTTGTTAGAACAAACTGTTTAATAAACCACTGTTGAAACATTGTGGGTTAGCGGTATAGCCCGTATTCAACAGTAGTGGCTTGAGCATATTTTTCAAAAGGTACACAAACACCACATACACATACACCAGTACAACACATACATATATATAAATAAGGAAGGAATATAACTGCAAAACAGCACTTTAATTACAAAAGGTAATGATTATAAATGAAACCCATGATCTTCTGAAAAGTTGCATTTTACACGCTTTAAAAGGAATGGTTAGATGAGACAAAAACAATGGTTTGGTATGACAAAGGAGCATTATTAATTTGAATTAGTTTTCAGTATTTTTGTGTATAATTATAAACGTACGTTTAAGCTATATTATAGCAAATAGATATTTCAATGAAAATGTAATAATTTAGCATAACAATCACATCCCCCCAAAACTCCTATTCTAGGTTTCCTTTCAGGATGTGCAGTAGGCTGTGATCTGTGTCCCCCTCGGCAGTAAAAGAACGGTTGAGAAAATAAAGCTCAGCTCAGCTCTGCAGCACTTTAACCAAACATCAGTTGAGGCCATGAGCCAATAGTCTGACTAAAATCTTATTCCAAACCTTGCTGGGATTTAAACTTTAACCAAGGGTAGATAAATACAGAGCTAATGTATAACAATTTGAAAAGAAATCCTAATCTTCTAGAAACTGTAAGAAAAAAAACTGTGTTACTTTAGAAGCACCTATAATGAGCCATGCAGTTTTTGTATCATTTTGCTCTCATTTGTCAAACTCAAACAGTTTCTTCTCCCAGCAAATACAGGCCATATAGTCATTAATAACATATTTTAAAAGCCTTTTTGGGCTTTGTTCAGAAAGAACATTCATAACTCAATCAGCCTAAACACACAGTTTTCATTGGGTGCGAGCCAACAGTGCAGACACACAAGGAGAGCAGTTTTTGGTCCTCTTTCAGGCACTACCACCCCCTTAGGAACGATAAATATCCAGAAAAAAAGCTCAGATGGATAGCTTTTTTTCTTCAGTGTGTGGTTAATTATATGTGATCTGTTCATTTAAGTCAATGCTTGAGTAATCTTTTTTAAACAAAGGTTGGAAAACTATCTATCGAGGGCTATCCAGGGATATAGACGAATGTTACAATAATATTATTGTATGTAAATTTATATTTATCTAAAACGGTATTGTCTAATTATATAGCCATATACATTTTTACATAAATACAATTTGAATTTTGAACTAAATTCAATTTAATCTTGGTATTTTTTCCCTGTATTTAAGCACTATAGGTTTTCACTTGTATCTGTTAATCTCCAGAGGCACTCATACGCTGCCCCTTAAATACCCAAGGACAGCATATTCAAAAGTCTACAAAAAAAAAACATTCTCACAACCAATGAGGATGTTTTGTTAAATAAACCTGATGAAATAACACACTGCCTGGCATTACTATTAACTAAATTAGTTTCGCTTCTGAAACTAAGGCCCAAATTTTTTATTAGTTCTGTAATGTACATTGATTGTCTGTTTGCACCCTAGCACTCTTTGATGATAAATTCTTCTGCGTTAAGAAAATGGTATCAATAATATATTACTTCTGAGGTACTCGATTAATCTGTGTTAATCCTACCTTGCTCATTGTTGACAGAACACTGTTTCTTCAAGAACAATCTTTGACAAAATCCAGTGTCAAATTGTACCGTGCTCGTAAATTAATCTGATGAAAAATGAAGTAAGAAAATGATCATCTTCATTTTATCTTTCATAGAATCAAGTATACAGTTGCACTGAATATCTCTTGATTGTGATTGAGACCTTTTTTATAGTTTCCTGTGACTGTCTTCTCTCTATACAATTATGTGTGACAAGCATGTTGTATTAAGTTTTAGATATTTTTGGTCACATCAGTTAATACAGTATATTTTAAAAATTTCTCAAGTCATAAACCCTTAAAAGGTTTGAGAATTGTGTGGTCCACCAAACCTGGATATAACCTTTGTGGCACTGAATTCAGACAACAACAATAATTCAAAAAGTCAGTACATCGACCATAGGCCTCAAACAAACCAGAGGTTTACTTTTCTCAATCTTGTTCTTAGAAAGTTTGATTAAACAAGGTCATCCAGTAACTTTAGCACTACATAAATGTGACTTCTGCCTGTCCCTTATTCTTGTCTGGGTGGGTGTGTCAGAGTGGCTTCAAAGTCTCTAATTTTCTTACTAACACAAAGGTTCAGCCAGACAGAGCAGCCTAAACATGTTGGTACATGCTTGTTGAAACTTCAGAGAGAGATGTGCACAGCAAATTATGTATTTTAACCACACACACACACACACACACCGCACGCACACGCGCACACGCACACACACACACACGTGCACACTCATGCGCAAACACGCACGCACGCACGCACGCACACACACACATCTTTTAAACGTATTAAACCAAAATCTGCACAGCATGAGAGGGAGCTTACTTCAAAACTATGTGTATAAATTATTCAGGAACTGATTATGGCATCCATCCACAAAATAGATTATTAGGTACCTTTAAAATATTTTGAATTTGGTATACTCAGCAAGGGTGTATATTACTTCTCCAAAGTGGATTCTCACTCAAAATGACTGCTCAAATGATATACCAAAAAGAGTACTTTTGGTATCAGCTTTTCTTATTTCAATGAATGACCTTTATTAAGTACATCAAAGGGTGTGTGAAAACCTGAGTAGAATTAATTGTGCATTCACAGCAAAACAACTTCATGCTGACTCATGTAAAGCTGTCAGCAGGGAGCAACTGACAGATAGAGCTTGTAATGTGGGTCTAAAATTATTTATAAAGAGTTTCCCAGATATCAGACACCCCACTGATTTCTTTAGCTGATGTGTGACAGCAACTCAGCAGGGAGGACTGATAAACTGTACCTGGAGGCTGAATCACATTTAGAGTCTAGATTAAACAGGCTATTCAAAACGAAATTAGAGTATCAATGACAGATAAAGAAAAGCACAGGGATAGTAAGACCCAAAAAGAGGAAGTCCAAAGTCTAACATGCCACCTAATGTTTGACTTCCTGATACCCACTGCCTGTCTCTCCAGAGAGGGGGAGAGAAGGATGCTGCAGTCGCAGGGGTTCAGGGAGGTTGTTGAAGGGGCACCTCAGTGGCAGATGTGTGGCTAGCAACCATGTGGAAAGGATCAATGCAACCAATTACAGGCAGAGGCCCATGTTAGGCATGGATAAACCTCTTTCATGCTATTCTATGTTCTTTTGTACTGGTTAGGCAACACCCAGTGACCATCTTCTGCCTTTTCAAATTCTGTCCAATTCAAAAGTATTATTGGCATCGGTAAACAATAATCTGTAATAATTACTAAATGAAAACAGGAGCTGAAAGGCGTTGTCAGATGTGGAGTGAGGTGGGTTTGTTTTTCTGCAAGAAACATGAGCGCTCCCACGTTCTTGCAGTTTTTGCTAGGCTATTTCTAGCCTGACTAGCACAGGGGTTTCATTTACGAGGGAGCCAAATCCAAGACCTTCCCAGGGTGCTTTGGGGCAAGGGGAAGCTTTAGTAAGCTCTCATTTGGATCTGAATCCCATGCTTCACAAACAAAGCTCTGCCTCCCACACGTTCCCTCGAAAATGATTTCCACATCTGTAGAGAAAGACAGACTTTTAAAAGTGCAGCTACATGGAGAATAAAAATGGGAGGGGAGTGTAAAAAACGACTTGACCACAGACTTCCTCCTCAAAACGAAACGTTAGCTCCCACATCCCCCACACCCTGCTGTGCGACATTCAAAAATGCCTGCCCCCAACACTTTTGGTAATAATGTATAGACAACATATGAACGAAAAATATGAAGTGAACTAATGGAAAGGTTCTCTTTTAGTGTTTTATCACACCAAAGTAAAATAGCACTGATTCACACTAAATTATTGTTCATGCATCTACATAGAATACTTAGGCCAGTCTAATGAACATTATGTGCAGAGCTGGCAATATTGGTAGCAAGAAGTCTTCTTTTTACAGAAAAAAACATGTCTCTCTCTCACAGAGCATCCTATTTGAGTGGCTGGGGCTGTAAACATAATAGCCTGCAAGCATCCATTTGTCAACAAAAGCATCTATAGTTCTGACCGTCTATGTACGGATCAATTTTGGTGTGATAAGAATTCTAACTACTAGCTAGCTAAAACACAACACAGATCCTACAGAAGGACAGGTTATATTTACCTTATCATATTTTATATAAATATGTACTCTGTGAAGCCTCTGTAGAGGTCGTGTGGCAGGCTTCATAGCACGATTATGTAAATGCACTCCTTTCATAAAGAGCAACTCGTAGGCTTGAAGCACAACTATAGATTGGCTTTTTGGCTTGTGATCTGGTTTGAAGGGTGAATTAAACCATTTGATTGATTTCATTAATGTGAGATGAAAGAATGAATGGTGAGGAGGTTACACTAAGACTTGAATAAAGCGATAGCCACAGATGTCTTGAAGAACGGAGAGATTTATGTTCAGTGCAGATGGTTTTTAATTGGAGCTGTGTTTAGTAATCACTGAAAACTTAAGTGAACACCTTTGTGGACCGACACTTTCAATGAACTTGTTCTGCATTTTTATTTACTACTTTCATTGAAAGCAGCTTAAAATCCAATAGTTTTATGAATTAAAATGAATATGCACACCACATTTACTTTCTGTAATAGCAAAACCTAAAAGTTTTTAATTGTAGATAAAAGAAAAAGCAAAACAATTATGTTTATCTTGATTGACATATTATGTAAATTCCATCACTACCATTTTATCTAAAAACACCTAATAGAGATAAACATTTATTTATTTGACAATAAATTCCACACCTTAGATCTATAGACCTAATAAAAATGTGTTGTTTTTTAAAATTTATCTGAAACCCTCAGCGTCTAATTTTATAATGGAACCAATAAAATGTAGATAAAGTAGAAAAAATAAAGCAGGCAACATATTACTGCAAATTTATTGGGGGGAAAAACTATTTAAGACACGTAGGCTTAACGGGAATAATTAATCAGATAACATACGCTCAGTCTTCTAATTGGCCTCTGATCATGTGGTTCCATTTTAGCTTGTTATTACCAAATATTTTAGTACAAATTAAACAGGCAATTTTCAATGTTTTTTTCCCACTTTCTACCCCCATTGCCACTTTTTGGGCGATGTTCTGGCCCCAGGTCACTTTCTGGTCATGGACCTCTTACTTGGACAGCTATTCTAGGCAATTATAAGTAAGAGCGAAATAGTTAATGCAGCAGAAAAAAACTGATTTTATCAAAGTGTAAAAGGCCATTTGAAATAAAAAATATGGTGAAAATAGCGAAAGTATAGCAACTCTCTGAGTGAATTGGAGACAGTGCAGATCATTGTGGAAACTCTGAGGAGTGTGACTGGTGCAATGGCAGAATGCCCCACACTCAGACACGTGCCAGACAATCAGCAGCGGATCTGCAGCGGAGGAGCATCTGAATCCAAGAGAAGAGGAGGAGACCCCTCCTGCAAGCGCAAAGCAAAGCACACCCACCCAGACTTACAAGAGGGCTAACAGAACAGCATTGTATATCCACACCTCATGAGAGGAGCTTTTTGTGAGGAAAAGTGTGCCTGATCTCACGCGAGTGCGAAATATACGGAAATTACTGACCACTGGATTTTTCATATAGTACATGCAGATATAACATGAATGACAAAAGACTATTTGTCTATGTCTTTCTCTTGCTTGCTCCATGAGTCAAAGCCCCCATAAAACCTTTCCGGGACTTCCCCTCTCGACGTCCAGAAAATAGAAAAAGAGCACATTTCATTCCCTTTTATTAAGTGTTGTATCAGCTGAGTGACTTAAGGCACCCACCAACCCGTCATGTCTTTTCAGACTGATTTTCCAAACTTTTACGGTAATGTGAGACACATTGGTTATGTCAAATTAAGCACAAGATCTCCATGAACCATGAACTTATTGAGTCTCTCTTATACTGTACAGTCTTATGTGTACACTAAAGAAGGAGAAACAGAGGATTCCATTTCAATGTTAACATTCCACTGATATATAACAAAAGGCACACAGCTGCACATGTGTGCTTAAAGGCTCCTATTATGTTAAACAACTTTTGAAAGGTTTTTAGACATAAATATATGCATGAATGGTGCTATGAATAACAGTTCTTTTGAATTAACTTTACAACACATTTTTGTAGAACTCTAAATGTATCCATATAGGCAAAAAATTATTAAAATTCCTAAAAACCCAAGTCACGTTAGAAGAAAAAAAATCTATTTTTCTAGATATTTAAAGTATAGTACACAATGACAGAACAATATGTTTTATTCTTATGCCAAAGTAAAATACATTGAAGTGTATTCTCTGGGTTGGAACATAATTTGATGGAACTGTTTGTCAGTCTATCTCGCACTGTCACAGCTTTGCCTGATTCATGGCCCTGATTGCAGGATCTCTCCTCCTCAACAAAGACATGATATTTGACTCTCATGCTCTCACAAACTGACTCATATCTCTGTATGTATGAGTAAGAGCAAAAGGCAGCTGTTCTTTCAATGAAGATATACTGAAAGGCCTCAAGGACACATACAAAAACACAATGATGCACAGCTTTTACTGTGAGATAAGTAGCTGAACTCTCACAAAACCTACAGACTAAAACTTTTCAAATCTCAATCTATGCACCTTTTACACTAATACAGATATTTCTGGATATGGATATGAAGATTTATATTTAAATAGAAGAAATCAAACAATCAATGAATGTAATCCAAGTGTTCATCTTTTTGTACCATAGTTATGAATGTTAATATGGTCACAGGGATCATTTGGTGTCTAACTCGGCTGGTATTGTTCAGAGAACAAAAGTATACTCTACAAGGTCAAGTCAGTCCAGGTCAAATTAAAATCTGAAAATGATGTCTCTTACCTTTTGACATCCACTAGAATGACATTCTAAAAGAGTCAAGTTATAGTGACTCTTTCTCAACAAAACTATCTGCTGATCCCTGACTGGTCAAAAACTGAGCTCTCTGGTGGCCAGAAAGAACTTGACCACTCTTCTGTGACTTTGGGGGTGTTTTCTGTCACCATGCTGTCTCTGTTGTTTTGTGTTCTGTGCAATTCGCTTTTTTCATTTCTGTCACAGACTTTCCAAGCAGAACTATGCTGACGTCTTTCTAAAGCAAGTTGGTGGACAAACAAACCCTGCATGTAAATTATCTTTATACAACAGTGCCTAAAACCAGAAACTTAAATGATCTAATCTCTAGATATATCACACAGATCTATTCATAAGCTTTATAGGATAGCTAATTACACATCCAGTGCTATTTCAATGTGAAAGACAGAAATAAAGGACAACGCTCAGAGCAATCAAAAATGAGGTTTAAGATAGTAAAAGGCCAATAACACAACTTTTGGAAGGTGATAGGACATAAATGTGTGCACTAATGCCATGTACACACCTAGAGTGCTATCATTTCATTGAGTGTTTTCTGCAAAACTTCACAGTGAATTTAAATCTTCAGCAACATGACACTAAAACAGTGTGAATCATTTAAACCCGAAATGTTTAAACTCATGAATATAACTAATCTGGATAGTTTTCTAAACTAAAATTTAGCTTGGCTTGTTCATGAGAGCCAGATCAATCTCCTCTTATTATATACCAACAAATTGGCCTTTAAACAGCCAAAATCTGAATTTAATGAACACATTAATTAAATTATTCAACTTGTTTTTTTGACAGTGCCTACAGTTGAGCTCCAACATACACACACGAACACACACATGCACACCCGCCCAAACACAGCAAACAGGTGCGGCCCTGTGCAGGTGCTGAGCACTCCTAGGCAAAGCAGCCCAAGAGATAGAGCACGCTTCTCTGTGTAACCAGATACAGGCAAAAACTAAACGTCTGCAGTATTATTTCACACATGCACACACACCCGCACACACTCACACTCCTGACAGTCAAACGTGAACATATCCAAATTAACTGACAAAAGCCCTCCTTTGTTCCCGCATTTGCCTGGAGAAAGAAAGAAGTCCCAAGGGCCTGAAGTTCTCAACCCACCCCAGCTGACACAAACACAGACACCATTAAGATCATTCAGTTCATCTGCCTCCATCCACCAACCTTCTATTAGGCAACACCTTTCACTTGTAGGTTAAAGCCTTCTGGCAGGATCTGATGAGACATACCCAGCTGAAGCTGACCTGTTTCAGAACGTCAGTGCCTAAGCGGTAGGGTTAGAATCATGTCATCGTTATAATAGATTGTCCTCAACAACACCAACAACTTACCCTAACCGCAAATACTTCAACCTTCCTCTTCCCAATATCAGACGAACTCGAATTGAGATTTTTAAATGAGTCCTTAGAAGTGGTTGTCTTCAATACAACTTAACCTAACTCCAACTAAATCAACCTTCCTCTTACACCCAAGTCAGTTTTCTAAGCATATTCAGCTTAAGTAGCTTAACTCAATTTCTATGCCTTTGCCTCACTTGCTGTAACATTTTTAAAATATTGAGCTGAAAGAACTGCTTAAAATAATCACAGCATCTAAATCAACGACATGCTCTCTCCATCTTGTAACAATAAAATTACTGAAGGAATGGCTACAAATAGCTCAAGAACCATTTCTGAATATTATAATCTCATCTCTATCGCTAAGTCACGTTCCTAAACAGCTCAAAAATGCAGTAATTAAACCACTAATCAAGAAAATGCACATGGGTCCTACTGAGTTATCCAACTATAGGCCAATCTCTAACCTTCTGTTCTTGTAAAAAATATTAGAGAAAGTTGTTTTATAACAGCTCAGCTTCTTCTTACAGAAGAGCAAATTTTATCTGCTCTTAGCTTCAATCTGGATTCAGAGCGCATCACAGCACAGAGACTGGGCTGGTTAAAAATTAAAACAATCAGTTACTTGAATGGGATCAAGGCAATATCTCTCTTCTAGTTCAGCTATATCTCAGTGTAGCCTTCGATATGATAGGTCACAGGATTCTCCTCTATATACTAGATACTAGAGAATGATGCAGGCATCCAGGGCCAGGCTCTAAGATGGTTTAACTCTTACCTCTCTGACCAGAGTGAGTTTATTCATGTGAATGGAGACTCATCAGACACAATAGAAATAGGGTATGGAGTTCCTCAAGGATCTGTTCTGGGACCCATCTTATTCTCAATCTACATGCTGCCCTTTGGCAAAATTATTAGAAGACATGGGGTTAGTTTCCATTGCTATGCAAACGACACCCAGGTCTATATCTCAGCAAAACCTAACAAAATTTTAAAGCTAAATAAAATAAAATGTGTCGGTAATATCAAAGATTGGATGAATGAAAAGTTCCTTATTATAAAACCTGACGAAACAAAAATATTAATTATTGGCTTTAAAAACCAATTACAGAATCTATCAGTTTTAAACATGGAGGTGGGGGGACTCACTGTTCATTTCTCCACTACAGTTAAAAATCTTGGGGTAATTATAGATCATGAACTGACAATTAAGAACCATATCTCTTATGTTAGTAAGACCACCTTCTTTCACCTCAGGAACATTGCTAAAGCACAGCACATGCTGTCTATTGTAGATGCATAAAAATTAGTTCATGCTTTCATGACCTACAGAATTGATTGTTGTAATACTCTGTTAGCCGGCTGCTCAGCCGCCATGCAACAAAAATTACAGTACAGAACGCAGCAGCTATATGATGAACGCAAAGAAATATGGTCACATTTAACTGGTTCTGTGCTCTCTTCTTTGGCTTCCTGTACAATATCGCATTGACTATAAGATACTGCTCCTTGCCTTTAAGGCACTGAATGGTTTGGCTCCGGCCTAACTGAGCAAGCTCCTATCACGATATATTCCAGCTCGCTCTCTTCGATCACAAGAAGAAGGACTATTGATTATTCTGAAGATTAGTTAATCCACCAGAGGAGGAAGAGCATTCCCATATAGAGCCCCGAAGCTCTGGAACAAAGTCCCGGATGTGGTCCGGACCTCAGCTACACTCACAGAGTTCAAAACTAAATTAAAACATATCTGTTTAATCTAGCATTCACATAATTGGCTCCTGGTATTTGTCAAAACGGACATGGTGTCTGAGCACTATAATCATTCAAACTGTAGAAAAAACAATGTGGTTCAATGTGCCTATTTAACATATCCCCATCATTTATCACTCATCCTGCAGCTGGTGCTGATCAGCTGTTTGTTAGTTTCTGTTTTGTCTTTTTTTTTTGTGTAGTTTTAGGTGCTGTCCGACAAACTTTTTGCATACTGCAATCTGTACACTAGATTTTCAGAATTAAAGTATTAAGATTGAAGGATTGAAATAGCGCAAAAGCACATTTACGGTATTAATGAAAACATAAATTTTTTTAAGGATGGCAAATCTGACTCTGCCTTTAAGCAAATTGTTGGTTTATTTTGAAAAATGCATTCCTAATCAACCCCTAAATCCTGTGCATTTTAGTGGATATTAATCAATCTAATTCCGGGATCATATTTAGCTTTGTTTAATGTTTTGTGTAATATTTAAGGGTATCCTAACCTAACCTTTTAAATTCTGGATTCACTTGTACTCTTGAGAAATATATAACCTTTGCTATATCTCCAAATTTAATTCAATAGTTGAATTATACATTCAAAATTTAAATGTTATCAATCTGAACCAACATTTCCTATTAGGCGTAGCAAAACATATTAATTAATTTATGTCCATATACAAAATTTAAACAAATTATTTGAAACTGGTTAAATTTAGTTTGAAAAACACAATTGAGTTGGGTGGAAATATTTTCCATTAAATACTAATGCTAAGCAACTTATGGGGTTCATGAAACCTTTTTTTTGGTCTAAATCTGTCAAGACAAGCTTAAAATGTTCATGTATGAAGATGTCAGAACATGAGTAGTGAGAAAATAGAATCCTGGGACAAGACTCTTTCCTGGAAGCAGGAATGTGAAACCACACAGAGTTGCTGTATTTCTCACCTGTACTCTTGTACAGGAGAAGAATTAAATAACATCAACCCAAAAAAGATTTGGTTCCGTCTGTGTCTGAGAGAGTTAGGTGCAAACAGAGAGTCACAAACACTTGAGATTAGGGCTGTAGCTATCGAATATTTAAGTAATCAGGTATTCTACAAAACATTTAATCCATTAACCAAGTAATTGGAAAAACATGTGTTACGTCACACGCCACTTCCTGTGCCTGCCCTTTCCACTCGCCCATAAACAAAAATAAACTTTGAGATTTAATACACCAAAATGCTTTAAATCAGTTTAAAATCAAGCGAAACATTATGTGTAGATAACCAATACTGTGCCATAATAAAGGTTAGAGTCAATTTTGAGTCCAGTATCTACATCTTGAATTTTCTACACCGACAAAAGTAGTAAAGAATCCCATCCGTGAATGATTTCTGAACTGTGATCTAGCCTGTCCATTGAGTGAAGCGTGAACAGCAAGGATACAGTGAACAAATTGACCTGGACTAACAACCAATCAGAATCCAGTATTCAGACCAACCACGGCTTAAAAGGAATTAATAAAGGCTTTGAAGAGGAGGTTTTTTCCTCAATAAAGTTTTGTAATTGAGTTATTTGATTAACTTGAAGAATCGTTTCAGCCCTGCTCGAGATCCCAGCAGCACTCAAGCTCTAGTCCAGCAACAAAAATACCTCTGAGTATAATATAAATAACTACATACTGCATTTTGCAAGTTTTCATTTATATCCAAATATCCCGCAATTGCCCATGTTACTCAATGTGGAACTTAACAAAATAATGGCAAGTTGATTTTTAAGCAAAAGAAAAAAACTCTTGAATTCTGCATCATTTATCAAAAACACTCCTTTTGCTCGTCCCTGTTTCTTATTCTCTTTCCTACAGCATTCCAAGTTAAAAAGCAGAAGTGACTTTTTGAGAAGACATTCATGTAAATGGAGAAAAAGAGATTGACTGTGTTCAAAATAATAACTGAGCAGTATTATTACACACACCTCCGTAGACAATGAGAAACCACTAGCAGTAGGAAAGTCACTCTAAAGGATGAAGGTTGTAGCTTAAGTGTACATTTCTATCCTGCAGTTCTGGAGGAAGTGTGTTGGCTTACTTGGCTATGAGATAAAAAAAATATCCAGATCAAAAAATGAGATGAGAGTTATCTGTGAGCAAAACAGGCTGAATCCCTTCACAATGAATGATCACAGAGAGAACAACGTGCTGATGATGTGCAGATTTCCAGCAGGGCTTATCGATTAGAGGGGTGTGACTGGATGCCCAAGATGGGCCTGAGAAATCTGAGCTGGGGACTATAATTGAATCCCTCTGGAGTATATGACGGACAATGTCTCCAAACTCTGATTAAAGCAATACTCTTCATCTCCTCTAAGTATGATCAGTGTTATTCTGCTGGCTCTGTTTAAAGATCTTGCTTGAGACAATTTTCTAAAATCAAACACAAAGAAGCAATTTTACCTCCAACTTCAAAAGTGAGATGGAAGCAGCTTGAATCAATTAACACAGATGCTTTGATGATGTCACTGACAAGTAATCATAGCACAGAGCAGCTTCCGTTTGAGAGGGGAGGAAAAATCTTCCTGCCCTTTGAATGTTATGCATTTTATAACTTTAGTTTATCAGTTAAAATGTCTGTCATTGTTAAGATTAAAGTAAGCCACTTGTTCTTTCGAAGTATATGAAAACTACTTGTATGTTTGTTTCATTGTTTCAAGGTGCAATTTTTATGACTTTCAGGCTCATGAAGAAAGAATTTAGTCAATAGAAATTTTCTACTTCTTTGTATGTTTACACAGGAAAATATTTATATATCTTTTTTTTCAGAATTATACATTTACATCCTATACATTTGGTGGTGGGAAAGAGGTCGTAGGCTCAGAATAGCAGGCACGTTCTGTGAGACTACTCCAAGGCAGGGGAGCGGTACAAGGATTATACCTGGAATAAATTAATAATCATCTGTAAAGCTTCTTTGAGCTCTGGAAAAGCACTACATAAATCTGAAAATATATAATTTTATTATTATAAGCTGATTTTCTGTTGTGTCATGTAAACCTAGGCTACTAGGATCGAATGAGGTGTTTTATTTTCCCCAATACCCAAGAAGCCAATTTCTCCTTTCATGTAAACCCATTTAAGGCATTCAGGTTTTTTTTTTCATGTACTTATGTCTGTCTGCATGTCCCTGTTGCATGAAACAGTTGGTCTAAAACATCATAAAAAACTTTTAAACTTTTGTAAAAGTTTCTCCTTTTGTTAATGTTAAAAGTTTTTACATTTTCAGTACATTTTTGATATTTTCAGCTTAAGCAGACCCATAAGCACTACCCGCTCTTAGACATCTTTATTACAGTTGAGCATTGTCCATTATGGCTCTTCTGGACAATGGCAATTTTCTATGAATTCTAACTCTGTCCTTTCCTAAAATCCATGTCATTTTGAAAAAAAATCATATATGACTTGTAGCACTAATGCTTTTGACTGAGGTTGAAAGAAACCCAGAAAAGCAGTGTCATGTAAACAAGATTTTCTGAGAAATTGTTTTAATGACCTTGATATAAAAGCACAAAAAGCATTTTTCATAAAAAAAAACCTGATTTGAGAGTTATTTGGTTACTTGAGCGCATTTAAATGCACTCAAAGGTTTTCAGAAATCAAATACTGTACCTTAAATTATCCCAATCCCAACAAGAGAGGGAAAAAAAAGGTCCATGCTCTGTTCCTCATTTTAATCACTCCTGTGAGTATTGGCACAGAACGTGGCTCCATGTGCTCCCCTCAATTTGAAAACTGTCAAACTGGCGCCATGCAGCTCAACATGTTCCATGGTGCATGAATATGGAGATGTGCTTGCTAAGCATACTATGCACACACTTAAAGTAATGCATGAATAAAACAGAAACAGGATGGTAACTTATGGAACAGAAAAAATATATATTCAAAGCAGTCACTCAATAAACACTTTCACTTTAGACCTAAAAACAAGCTTAATAGTTTGTGAAATGCTAAACTAATAAAACACCAATTCCTGTGGTGAGGCCTCAGACAGAGGCCGCTTTCATTATGGACTCATTTAGTCTGATTCTTGCCTGTGCTGTCTGCCCCCAAGCGAGAATTCTGACACACACAGACGTGCTGAAGATTAAAAGCGTCTGAGAGAAAAACCCCACACCCAAGTGTGGATCTGAAAGAGGGGCCTAAACCCTGGCACACCATCAGAGAGTAAAAGACAAAGTGTACATGTGAAACAAAGTTAACTTTCATCGCATAAATATGTGCAAAACAGAAAACGAGTCCTTACCAAGTGGCTACCAAAGAACGTTCCTGGCATGCAATAACAGAACCCTTAACTATCAAAAAAGCAGGATTGAAAATGAGTCTTTATGAGTGTATTTTTCTCGTTCTCTTCGCACTCAAGCATCTGAGGGATCAAACTCTTGATGCATGCAGTCGCTGTAAATATACATTCAAGAAGACTTGGAAACACCAATGTCAAGAGAGCAGAGATCACGGCGAGATCAACACAATCTTTCAGTATTTAATTCCTTTGATCCAAAGTTCCAACCTCATACTCTGTGGAGGGTCTCAGGCAAAAGCTGGCACGAGCTCTTGGCCAATCAGTTTACAACTCTCTTGCTACTTTCCCTTCTGAAGTTGGATGACAAACCAAAGCTTCTTGGCATGCTTTGAGCAGACCGACCCACATTTTGCTTTGCATAAAAAAGTGAAAACCACACACAAGTTCTGTGAATGACTGGAAGAAAGGAGGAGAGGAAAAAAAGAGTGCCAAGCATCAAATCTTTTAAAACCCTTACAGTTGAGGCTTCCATCTCACATGAGATCACATTTCAACCAGATTGACTTTAAGTGGTTAAGACAGAAGCTGCCTGAATTGGAAAAAAGAAATCCACTTTTCTAGATAAAAAATGCATTATGTTTGACAAAGTAAAACATAATGAGTATAGAGTAGAAATCTGCATTGCTAACATGGTGCATTTTTACCAGTTATTCCAACAACAAAATGGTTTCCTATACATACAGTGCACTATTAATACTGAGAAATTCACTTTTCTCATCTGTTCAGAAAGTACTGCAGTATCTGCTATGCTACCTATAGTTTCGATGCGTTAATGTCTTCTCCCTGGGGCTGGGCTGTTGCTTGCTACCGCTAAAATTAAACCTCCCTCACAGCTGGTTCCCATTAGCTAGTAGTGACACTAGGAGCCTGTTCTTAAACTGTGTTGCGGATGTCCCGTCACCTCACTCAGATAATAATACTGTCACTACCACAGGGCAAATGTGAACTGCTCCTGCATGGCTTCAGCTTGAAACACTTCCATTAATCTGGAGTTTAGCTGAGAGAGAACATTTGGGAAATTGTGGGCGTCATAAGGAGACATAAATATAAGTGTTGAAATAGAAACTATTGTATAAAATAAGTTGAGTTGGGTTTTGGGAAAAGTTTGTTTTAGTGATTTTTAGCGACTCAATCACATGTTGTTTAAAAGAGATGTTTCTCGCTGTCTCTGTCCCACCACTCTGTCACTGGTGTCCTGAAACTAGTGATCTCTGAGGCTGCAGCTGGATGTATCTCTTTTTGTGAGAGGTTAGAAACTATAGAAATACAACAACAGCAGATTTAACATCATCAATGGCTGAAAAAAGTTTGATGCATGTTGGGGCTTGGGATATTACAGGAGTTACCTTCAAGCTTGAAGCGGGGCTTTCCTAGGGTTGAATGCTTTTTTTAAGGCCTCTAAAAACTACTGTCCTCTCTGAGCCAGACACGGCTAGAAGAGTGGTTAAGATCAGAGGAGGAGCTTACTGGAGACAAAGATACTGGTTTTGGATTTATTGTTGAAGTGAATAACTTCAGCTTTTAAAGCTATCCCAGCTCAAATCTGCTTTGTCAAAAGCGTGAAGTGCTTTTACTCTTAGACTTCTCTTCCTTGAAAGCACACAAGAGATCTGATGTGATTTCTGATCACAAAAAAAGCTAATATGTGATGAGCGTATTTGTGATGCTTAAACTTAACATTGTTCATCATGAACTCACAACAGAAGTGGATAAAATTCACAATTATTATTATTATTACAAAATTATATTATTCTATTGTGTATTGTCTATACCTGGGTGTTTTAACAACAGACATGCACATAATTCTCTTTGACACAAAAAACACTCAAACATAATCTTTGGTTGAAGAGCAACCACTTATTCTACTGTTTTAATGCATATCAGTTTCTTAATGATATCAACACAGTACATTCGCTGAACAAAATTAACAAACACAACTAGACACATGTTGCGGCAGGGAAGGGCATCCGCTGCGTAAAACATATACCAGAGAGTTGGCGGTTCATTCCGCTGTGGCGAACCCCGAAAGGGAAGAAAGCCGACATGAAGATGAATGAATGAACTGGACACGATGGATGTGCTCATAACATCAGCTGTTTTACAGTTGCTCAGCACAGTACATATATATAACAATCACTTTTAAGATTTTGAGGGTTTATGAATGTTCACTAGTGTTTTCTCAAACTCTGGTAACTCTAAACATCACTTTTATGATTTTGAGGGAATATGAGAATTTGAGCCTTTTCTCAAACTATGGAACAGTTAAACATCACTTTGATGTTTCTTTTGCATTTACAAACATTTTCTCCAACTATGGCAACCCTAATCATCATTTTTACTTTTTTTTTTAGCATTTAGAAGCATTTTTCAACATCTGGAAACCTAAGCAGCACCAACAACACATATCGGATGAGCTTTACATGGACATCAGAAAAATAAGACCTAGAACAGTGATTATTTAAAGGTTTAAGAATTTGTAAGCCCTAAATTTTGAGCTTTTAAATTTTAGACTTTTAAAGACACAGACGAAAGTCACTTTATGTGCTTTGAAAACACAAATAAATCCAAATAGTTCAAATGTATACATTAATCCTCATTGGTTAATATGTCCTTGGTGCAGAAATGAGGTGTTTTTTTTTGTTATTATTTTAGAAAAGTTGGTCACAGTCTGTTGAAATGATCATGAGGTGGGGGCTTAAAGCATGTATGGTTTGGTTTCCATACCTAAATCTCTATCGAACAAGGAGTATCCTTACAGAAACCTAACAATGTTAATCAAGTCCTTCTCTGCTGCCCAGTCACATTTTATTCATTACAACATAAAAAGACAGGTCTTTTACATTCATAAAGTCATTGCGAATCCTGAATTAACATCTAAATAAGGATTTTTTATGTAATTCTTTTTCTGCTAATGCGGTCACTACAGAAAAACTGCAAAGCTTTGATGAGCCAACAAAACTGTTTTACATACAAAACTAATTTTCAGCTAATACTTCAGTCATAGTCCATGGTTCATAAGAATGATGTCCTATTGTAGAAAAGGTTAACAATTAGTTTAATTAGGAATAGAGGATAGGGCACACGCATGAACTCTCCTATTCTGACACTCTCCACTCTACAGGGAATTCCCCATGTCAGACATTAGCTGTGTATGCAGATGAGAAAAAAAGTAAAAAAATAAAGGATAAAAGGAAAACCGAGTGTATGTGAGTGAGAAACAGGCACAAAGTGAGAAAGGAAGGGAGGACAGGTCTTATCATTAAAGTTTGTCCATTCAGGATTTCCTTCCAAACAAAAGAGAAAGGAAACTCCAACTGTGAAAAGTGTTAAAAGGATATAAATCTTTCAAGAGCACTTGTTCAGGTCATTGTATTTTCAAGCTTGATTTATCAAGTTTCAACAGACTTTTAAACAGCGGAGATAAATATTATGTTCATCTTAATCTTAAGGCAATTATCTTAATAATCTATTTTAACTAAAAATGTTAATTTCTGTTCAATTCAATTTCTGCCTGATCTATCATATTAAAGTGATTGATTTCATGTGAAAGCAGATATGAAAAACAGATTAAAAAACATCATTTTAGTTCTCTAGTTCTTTAAAATGCAGATTCTTTCACATACACATATAGTCCTTTTCCACCATAAAGATCTAGTGAAAAAATTGTGTTTTAAGCATAATGACTATTATTTGAATCAGTTTACAAATAAAAAAATACATATTTATTAGAGTTATTATACATATCGTTTAGAGTAGAGGAGGAAAAATCTTTGATATGGTTCAAATGCTAAGCGGGAGAGCTTAGTTAATTAAACAAGAGATATGAATGCAAAGCACAAACACGTTTTGGTTTCTTTTAATTACCATTCATAACTTGGGTGAGGGAATTAAAAAGAGTGTATTGAAGCAGAACATTCACAACAAGGAGAAGAGAGCAAGAGACTTGTTACTCTGCAGCTAAAGCACTTACCTTTGAAAACTAACACCAACAAAGTCAAACTTCACCACGGTCTCTTCAACCTCAGGTACAAACCTCAAATTACCCTTAATACAGTTGCTAAAACAATCCAAGTTGAGAAAATCAGTAAATTATGACTGAACTGTTGTCAAGCTCTTGTATTGAGTTATCAGCTAAAGTGTGCCTGTGTGGTTGTTCAGAACGAAATAACTCCTGCCAGCCAATCAGAATTGAGTATTCAGACATATCATGGCAGAATATAAACTGTGCAACATTTCTTATTATCTACCTTCTTTTTAAATGAATTAAACCAAACTGCCAGAGCATTAGAATGACCCTTGTGGTTTGTCTCAAAACATTCCACATAAATATTAAGACTCTGGATGCCAAACCATGAACAAAACACACAGTTCTCAGCTCTAAATACAGCTGTATAAGTCTGGTAGGTTCTCCGTAGGGCTATGGGTGGTGTGAGCGGTCAGTGTGGGCCTCATTAAAGCTGCAGGGATCTGAGTCCTGGGAGAAGTGACAGACAGGTAGATAGTATTACCAGCGCATCCGCATGCTCTGGTATCCACAAATACACACCCTTCACGCCTTTTTAAATAATTAACAGCCAAAGATTAGTCCGTCAGCTTCAGGGCCAAAAGGTCCATTGATTTCTCACGAATGCATTTTTAATGAGTGCATCTCAGTGAGGCAGCGTCCATGAAGAGAGGCTTCCTCATCTACAGAAGCACTAGAAACACCAGCAGCTTAGCGTGGGGCTTGTGGTAAAAACACAAACAAAGCCAGTAAGTGCTTCTCTAATGTCTCAGACAACACAAAGCCTTCAAGGGAAAGGCCTCAGGGGTGACCTTAAAAGAACCTATGGCAGAATGCTATTTAATACGACCGGAGCGCTTTCTTTAATTGGTCTTGTGCGACCATCCATAAAGCTGTTAGCTGGCGGCATCTTTTTGCTAATCAGCCTTTATGAACTGTAAACATTTCAGAAGCGGTTTAATGGCACTGGATTAGAAGACTTGAATTAAATTTCTATATCATTTGGTAAGTGTGACTGACACACTAAGAAAGTGAGTACTGTATCTACAGTTCAAACACTGTTGCTGAATGAATGCCTGATGATCTCAATTACCTAATTCTCTTTCTTTACAGTATAACGTTTCAGCTGAAATACAACAAAAGAAAACTCTACTTAGGTTCTGATTTACCGAATGCTATCTGTCTGTAAAACAAGGAACCTCCTTTATAGTTTAGCTCTTCAGGGCATCAAGTTTGAAATAGAATCAAAACTGTAACAATTAAACTATTGTCACTGGTATGAAATGATACTGGTGAAATGTAATGTGATGATTTACTTAAAGCTATGCTAAGTTGCTATCACAAGAACACTGACTGAAAAACAAAAACTTAATATCTCAATGTGAGTTTGAGTCAAAAAGTGGAGTGTTTAATGAATTTCGTGTTGAATGTAAAATTGAAATATTATCGAAATTTGGGCTGTAATATCGAGTATTTTATTAATTGGGTATTCAACTGAAAACGTAATCGGCATCGAATGCCCATAAACAATTAATGCTAGAAGGCTTTGAGTGTTATTACATCAAAAGTGTTTTAAATTTGTTTTTCAAAAATACATTTATAATGTGGAATGTGCTGTTCCGAAGCACAAGTTAGAGTAGAAACCCCCGTGTGAAAAAACTGTGTCTTTACCTTTAACTTTCGTTTCTGAACAGCAGTTTCCACTCATTCAACATAGTTTTTTTGTCCTGTTTACGCCATGTTCTTTTACAAAAAATCACATAGCAAAGTTTTTATTAATATCTGGACTGCAATAAAAGGGTGGAACAATATTGCTGAAGATTTTTTGTCAGTCTATATCTTGCTTTGACTACGCTGACAAAAGTAGTACGGAAGTTTAATGTTGTGAGGTCTTAATGTTTGGCGTGTTTTATGAGGTTTATAGCACTCTGACTGTTGGAGAACATGAACAGCTCTTATTTTAAGGATACAAACCCAAGAAGAGTCTCAAAAGTATTGAGCACAAATTCAGAGTGGAGCATACTCTTAAGTTAAGCTGCAAATCCAAAATCAACAATGCATAAATATTTCTCAGTTTGTGAACATTTCATGATATAATAAAATCAAATCTGTGAACTTGTTTTCGAAATAATTCAGGTAAAATGCAAACATGAGGGGAATATTTATGCTTTGACTTGAACAATTGGATTTTGTACATTTGAATTGTGTTATTTATTTATTAACTGAAATGTACGAGTACAGTCTTTTTTAAACACAGACATGCATGCAGGGTCAAAAAAGATTTAGCTTTCTTACAATATGTATTTAATTTTACAAATTTCTTTTTAAAGTTTAAATCAAACTGTCCACAATAGAATAAAGGGTTTTAATTGAGCTCACCAGAGAAGCTCGAGGCTCATGAGTGCGCTCAGCCTTCAGGGTCTTTGTGAAAATATGGTTCCAGTTCCTTACTCCACATAGAATAAATTCAGTCTACAACAGATGCAGATAAACTGTAAAGTTTTCTATACCTGTAATTCTCTAAACTCTATCTTTTAACTGTAAGATATGTTTCGCACCATATGAATGGTCATTTTCAAAAATGCTTATAAAAACCTACCCATAAGACTATTAAATAAAACATAATAATAGTAATAAAACAATGATAATATTGGATTGTTCTATGATTTCATTCTACATCCTTGTGGTATAAGGGAAAATGGTGCATTTCTAAATTCGGGGAACCAACAGGGGCTTCTCGAAAGACAAACAAAAAAAAATATATAAAAACCAGTGAGCATGGTCTGAAATAATACTGCTACAGACTGAAATCAAAACCCTGAACATAAATAGAAACCTGACCTCTGTTTCATTCTAGAAGATTGTTCTTGCTCTCTACAGAGTAATATTTCATAGATTCATAGATTATCCTTGAGGATATGGAAAATTACATTTTTCCCACGTAAGCCATTTGTATGTTTCACTTGAAAAAGCAGCACACTTTCTCTGCTGTGCATAATGAAAGGAAAAGACGAAAGAAAAATAGAAATTACTTCTTCAATCACACTTGATCTTCGTATTGTTTGGATTCAACACTGGGTAAAAGTTTTCTTGTAAGTGCTCCATGGAGATGAGCGGGTGCAAGTGAGAGTGTGGGGCACAGGAATGATTTGATGTACAGATAAATAAAGAAGGTCTACCTTTCCTGTCTCCCGTTCAAAGTCCACATATTCTCGGGTAGGTGCCTGCCGCTGATCCCCATGAAGGTTGGCTGGGAAGAACTGCAGTGATAGGTTGGTGCCGGTCGCCACAAAAGCCTTTTAGAGAGAAATCAATACAAACAGGATAAGAAAGCCAGGCCCGAGCATAAATTATGCAGCCCGTCATTTCTGTTTTCACATCAGAGAGAACAGGAGAATGCCTGGAGCCAAGGCCAGCGCTTGAAACATCAAGAAAAGAAGAGGGGGTGGGGGTGGTGGCACAACGCAGAGGGAGAAAAAGTCTAAGTCATCATTTTCCTTATTTGAGGTATTGAGTTACACACATCTGATTCTATTTTACCAATGCTTTTGCTGGTGAAGCGGGCTGCACCAAACTGAGTTTGAAAGCAGACAGAACACAGAAGTAAATGAGTGGCTGAGTGGTTACAAAGACGGAAAGGGGTACAAAATCAATAATTGTTTGAAATTCAGCCCCTCACTTACTTTAATAGCAGCATGACTGCTTTGAAGGCTTGACTTATGATTCTATAATTCAATAACATTCTCAGAGAGTGGGGGGTTGTGCAAAGAAATAAATGGAATATATTGTATTCATTTCCCAGCAATGGGTTGCGGCAGGGAAGGGCATCCGCTGCGTAAAACATATGCCAGTGAGTTGGCGGTTCAGTCCGCTGTGGCGACCCCGAAAGGGAATAAAGCCGACATGAAGATGAATGAATGAATGAATATTGTATTCATCATGGAGACCTGTTAATATTTACTCTTATCGGTACATGATGTTTGTAACCCTCTTAAAACGGATCTGTCGCCAGCAAACCAACGGTCACAGGTACACTTCAACCTACCGTGGCTCTGGTTATTTTCACACTATAGAAAAAATCTCAACAAATTCTGAGAGCTGAGAAACGGCTCTTTCGGCTGATTTAACATTCATTACGGTAATGACAACATCACTTGTTTGTCAGGGAGGGGAACTTTGAGGCGCGTAGGAAAGTAGTGACAGATGAGTGATTGTTTACTTGTGGTTGACTTAGCAATACTTTAGCTGTTTTTTAGCAGAGATTTAATTATAAATATTACATTTATATTGTATATAATAGCAAAGGCATTGTTTTCATTGTAGTTGAAGGTTTATTAGCTTAGAATGTACTGTTTTTATACTGTGATTCTGCCACATTCGCGCTAAACTACGTCTTTTCTTCATATTTTGCTCATCTTCTTCCGCTGCTTTTTGGAACACTTGGTGTTAGATTTCAGTTGCAAAACATTTGTAAATAGTGGAGAAAGATCTCAAGACTATCTTAACATCAAAGTTGCTTTTGTTCGTGAGTTTTTGTTCAAAGTTTGTGATGAGGACAACTGCTGGGAGATTTGTGGAAGAGGATAAACAGCGTGTGTCACCATCTCAACCACAGTAAGTGATACAGTTTTTATATACTGGGTTTATTCACAGCTTTATAACATTAATTTTTCTGATGAATAGTGTCATTTTTCTAATTGACATAATATAATATTGCTTTATTACTGCTCATGATCATGAATTCAACAACATATTGCTTCATTCATTATTTTCTTTTTAACTAAACATTATATATTTTATTTTATCTTTTGCAAATTTTTGTGTAGAAACCCAAGGTTTTTTTGGACAAATCTTATCTAATCTTATGTAATGTCTTTATATTTATAGAGATTCTTCTGATGGGGAATCCTCTTGAGGGGTGGAAATGATGTCTGTGGTAGAGGTCGAAGCATTAGGGACACCAAAAACTCCTGAACATATGAGATTAAAACAACCAGTGAAATGGACATAGAAAGCCTTATCCAAACAAAACTGTTTGCGTTTATGTAAAATAGTTTGAGGTTCATTTCTGTAATGTCAAAAGTCTTGTCACTCTACATTTATAGTTGCTTATAAAGAGAAACTTGATGAAAATTCAAATAAGTTGTTTTTTTACTTTTCTTGTTATTACACACTGTTCTTAGTCTTTATGAAATAATGATAACAGATATTAGCCAGATTTTGAGTAAGTTTTTTTTCATCTGAAAAGGAAAACTGGAAAAAATTATCATAAAAACAACATTCTGACACAATGATTATAAACAAGACAAAAATACCATGTAAACTTTTATAATTACAGTATAATTATGGGGTAAAAGGCTTAATCAAGTTATTATACAGTAGATAACTTTAGATTTAACATGGGATTTTTTTAGGCCATTTCAAAAATATTATTTCAGTTTTTATTATTTAAATTTGTATTTATTATTTGGCGCATTGTTGGTTTCTGTCCAAAGCAATTGCATTGATTATGTTTTATTATGAAAAAAGTCATACATTCTTCATAATTTCTTTGACAGATTTTAAATGTTAAGATATATTATCCAGCACAATACGGTGAGAAAGTTATGGTTTTAAGTGTGTATCTTTTTTTGCAGCATAATTTAAAACTATTAAATGTAAAATTCAATACAAAGCATGATGTAAGTACAGAGTCAAGATGAAGAGAGAAAGCTGCTGTATTGCCTTCAACAGATATTTTCCTGTCTGTTCACCGCAAAGTTTATTCTGCTACTGGTATTAAAGGCAAACAAGAAATGACTGAGCTATGATGCATTACAAAAAACAATCGTTTAACGCAGTTAAATCACACTATTCTAACAATTAAGCTTTTAATTTTGACCAAATGTTTTTTGCATATATAATTTTTTATTTTATGACATATGAAACTGCACCAAAGACGTGTTAATTGGTGTATTTGATGACCCAGTTAGTACAACAACAAATTTCAATAGATGATTCATTATTAATGAAATACCTGGTTCAAAAATGTAACAATTGAACACCTATGTTCAGGAAATTCCCAATATTTCCCAAAATACCTAAAATAATTGTTAATATTTAGATTTTTTTAATAGATCTTCTTTACCAAATCCAGGGCTTATTCAATGCTGATGGTTTCCAATGAGATGACAGCTATAGGGACAAATAACATAAAATGGTTTTGAATTCTATCAAGTGAATGACATTACCATTGAAATCAATTTGGCCCTTTAAATAAATTATTTGTTCTCTTTTTATGTTACTGAACCTCAACGAGCCATACAAACCCTCTCTTTTTATTAAATCAGTAATATCAGTTTAAATAAATAAAGTATTTTATTTTGATTTTATTTCAATCAATTTCAGCTGATTTCTCTTATAGCCTCGTGTAGTACATTTATAGTCTTTAATTTATTGTATTTACAATATACAATTTAACTTAAGAGCAATCTCATGTTTAGAGATCCACCATGAATGAATGAGGCAAATAAATATGGTTTAATAGCTCAGTAGCACAAACAGGTTCCCCTCTTATTATAAAATCTTATTAAGAGGATTCTCACACACTTTCTGATCCATTTTTGACCTTTTCAATATAGTAGTGTTAAATGCTTAATACTTAAATAAAAATATCAAACGTATCTCATATCACTTTTTACAGTTAATATATTAAGCAATGTGTTCTCACAAAAGATGTAGGAATTTAAATATTAAATAGATGTTTGCAACTTTAGTCTTGAAAATAATTTCCATAAACTTACACCATTCTCCTGTCACATTGTGCATTAATTTTGATTATTTTCTCGAACTGAAATATCTGAACTATTTTCTTGACTCCAAGACTGCATCTGACAATTGCTTTTATGCTACTTGTATTTGCATTATATGCACTATATAACTTGGATCAAATTTGAATTAAAGATGACTATATTCTAATTAGCTATTTTTCTATTATGCATATTAACATCTACAAAACTGTACAGAAATAATAATAATTTTAAAAGTCCAGCTCTCAGGTAAACACTTTAATAAAAAGCAAGCATGTAATAAGCAATACAGTTTAAACTGCACAATTTTTGGATGATTGAGGGCAAGTTCTAAACACCGTGCGTGTGTTTAACCCCAGCGGATTCTGTGTGTGAATTATGGGGCAGTGAATGATGGGGCAATGTAACAGACAACGGCTATTGAATGGCAAGCCCTAATGTAAGTCGCTTTGGACAAAAGCGTCTGCCAAATGCATAAATGTAAATGTAATGTAAAATGCCCGGTGCAGGTGAGGAGGGTTTGGACTCACTATCTCCGAGCGGCCGTCACGGCACGCGTTCTGAAAGCGCGCCTGCCTCTCCTCATGCGGTCGATCACGGAAGCCGGTGTATTTAATCTGGAAACATGGAAGACATAGACTTTCAACAACCAAAGCAAAAAACATAACTGAATTAAAACACACACGTTTCAAACTTGTTTAGAGAAGCTAAAAAATAAAGCACTAGCATCTTCCGAATATTTAGTTTAGTTTAAACGGTCCAATTTTGTTATTTTAACCAATATCAATCAATCCGGAACTTAAAAGCGCGTAGTTAATTCCCAGAATAAGCACGCGGGTTGTGAGGCAACATTTAAATGTCTTTTACCAATTTTACCCCGCTGCGTCCTCACACCAGAAGCAGTTTAAATAAAAGAATTTAATTTGTATCAACTTTAAAAAGCTACTTTCTCCGTTCAAACCAACTTAAATGGAACACAGTTACTAAAATGCCAGTTTAAACGTCAACATTTGAGTTAGCATTCCCTCGTCAGTATTAGCACTCTCCACATACAGCGACGATGACAAGCTCGATGTCACGCGAGAGGTGCAACTTAGTTTCCGCCACTTCTCAAACGAATGATTCGAGCTCACCTCGCATTCGCGGCTGAGTTTCCTGAAGAACTCCTCGTTCTCGAACTTGCTCCTCTGATCCGGGACAACCCGAGGCATCTTCAATGCGATATGATCAATTGTGATAGTTGAGCAGTCGTCTAAACTTGTAAAGAAGAGTGAAGCGTTGCCTTGAAACTCCCCAGTCCCGCTCTTATTTCCTTCCGTCTTTTTCTTCTTCAAATGATGGAGTGTGTTTCTGGGGGCTTTGTGCTCTTTTAAGTGTGATACCTCCTCTGACTCGGCTTCTTCTCGGCTCCGTGGGCTCTGGGACACTACACTTGGCAGTAATTTGCTGTTTGGCGTGTTGTTCTTCCTCACTCTTCGCGTGTGACCTCCGACTGCTGACAACAGACGCTCGCCTGCGCTACTTTATCCGTCGCTTGAGCTGCATGGCTCACAGTTACTTCCTGGCTCCTCGGAGTCCGACTTATGACTGTACGCTCAAAATACTTCCCCCATTCACAATTCCCTCTTCTGTGGACCGAGAGTGCGCAGGCGTTCTATGATCCACGAGCTCTTTTAGTGGGATGCTAATGTCTTCTTTAAAGGTGGTTAAACAGTTCAGGTACCTAAAAGAAAGCCCAATGTGAGAAGAAGACATCGTAATAAGACTTAAAAAGAATGTGATGTAAATCGCACAAAGCAGTAAATACGATTGATAAAGCAAACGTATCAGTTTATATAAAAAACAAAATCAAGAGCTTTAACGTTACTCCTTCATGAAATTACTTATAGATAATTTAGGGTGGGATGAATCACAAACATCTTGAAAAATCTGCTGGTGTCTTGTACAACTAAAGATTTTAATGAAATGAACCCCAACTTACAAATGCATTCCTGGTGATGTTATCTTGTTTGTTTGTTTGTTTTCAACGTCATTTTCATTACAATTTTGTATTTTCAACTTTGTCTCAGTCTTAGACCCCAAGTCCACAGAACATCTGATTTTTTTTTTTTTTTTTTTTTTGTGGTAGGCACTTCAGGAATCCTAAAGTCATTATCTGGTTGGTTCAATTTGTTAGAAATTTAATGCAGGAGAAGTGAGTGTTCGATTATAGAATATAGTTGACTCTTTGGAATGATTTTAGATCATGCCATTAAATAGCTAATTATACTAAGGGAAGGAAGTATTCCTGATGATGGATGGATGTCCACAAACACACAATATCAGTCCAGATATTTATTGGTAGGTTATTTTTAACAGTGAAAGACAAGGCACAACAGAAAATATACTTGTATAAGTGAAATAAGTATTTGACACCCAGCAGGATGAGTAAGATTTCTGGCTGCAAGGTGTTTTCCAGACAGCTGACAATTATTTCTATAGCACATATTTACACCAAGGCTGCCCAAAGCATTGTACAATCACAATCACAAATGGTGATAAAGCATGAAAATAACACCTACCAAACAAGTCAACTTAAACATAGGTTTAAGAGATTGTACTGTAAGAGTTTTTAAAGTCTCAGTAATTAAATAATCAAATAATAAAAATCACCAGACTAGGCAAAAAATCAATGCCTGGAGGAAGACCTCCAAAGTTGATAACTGAAATAAAAGCTGAAAACCTACTACGTCCACATTTTCAACCTGAACAGCTCAGAAGAAATGGCTGTAGTCCAATGAGAGCAATTTGAAACTGAATCAACTCAATTTTTGGAGGAGGAATGATTGAGCCTAAAACACCATTCAAATAGTCAAATATTGTGATGGAAACAATGTTTGAGGGGGATGATGGGGCTATGTATGATTAGATTGTGAATAAGAACCTCCTTCCCTCAACAACTTTAGGCCAAGTTAACCTATTTCCAGTTGAAGCCGAACACTGCTTCTATTTGTAATGTACTTGAAGTTATTGTGGACTGCAGCAGAGAGCAGGAGGGGAGTGAATATCAAGAGCAAAGTCTCACTTAAATGCACCCTCTTCTAAAGTGCTGTGTGAAGTCTGTTTTAAGATGTCTTTTCATAAAAATAAAAACTTAGAATCAAGAAAAAGTAAAGATGTGTTATGAGTAGGCACTTCAAAATGGTCACACAGCCGGGGAATGGTATTTCAACTCAAGTAGTCAACAATAAAGAATGAAAAATGCCAACTTTTTCAGCAATTTCAATACACTTTTATCCCTAAATGGTGTTCAATGGACATAAATCTCTTTAAAATCTACCAGTGTTTTCCTCAAAAGCTTCATGACCCTTTAAATCGATTGTGAATAAGTTTTCCAGCTTGACAATGATCCAAAAACTCATGGACAAGACAATAATGGAGAGACTCAAACAGAAGCATTTTAATGTGATAGAGCCAGTCTGCAGACCTAAATGGAGTGTGGAAGATGTGTACAAACCAAGTACCTTACTACAATGTGAGAGCCAAAATATGAAGTATTTTTATGCTTAAATTAATTTAGCACAATTATCTGAGCTAACTATAATAATACGTTTGTACACACATGGAAAAATATATATTTAATTGAGAAAGTGCTTAACAAATTAATAGAGCTAGTGTTTCTTAAGATCATTTTACTTATCCACTAGGAGCAAAAGGGTGTAGTGAGTTTTTGAGCTTTAGGAGATATGAGCTTCCCAGTTTTCTGACCGTATTACGTTTGACTGTTCTAAGGAAGCAAAATTCAATGCAAAACACCAAAGATAATTTTTTTGTTGCGTTTTACATCTGATGCCTGAGGAAGTCTTTACATAACAGTGAAAGTAAACGAGTGAAGATCATCAATCATACCCAAACATTTCAGAACTCTTATGCAAGAAACATCTGAACGGTGACTTACGACAAAAGGTATTTTATCATTTCAGGACAAATCATAATCCGCTTTGACACTATTCTGCCTCTCTGCTGAAATAAACCAACCGATACATTAAAGGACAAAACAATTGTATATGTAAAAGCAATTATTTCAAGTTTTCAGGAGTTCAAGTTCATATCCCAATCGCTGTAAATCCAGATGAAATTTAACAGAAAGCAAGACATAAAACCTATAAATGATTGTAGTGCTTTTAATGTTTTGAACATTTTTCCATCTGTGGTAAATATTAGGTGGGTGAGCATTTCTTTCTGTATTGAGCAAGTTCTTTATTGAAGTTGCAACTTCCCTCAGGACAGTGGGGGATGTTAAGAAAAGAGATGGAGAATGGGGAAGTGAAAACATTTACAAAATTCTTCAGACAGAATTACATTGTCTGGCTTACCACTGAACATTGCTACCATCACAATACTGATACCACATGAGTAACACAGCTACAAAAATGACTGTTGAGGGAGTTTGTTACTTGCTGATTTTAAACTCAGTCTGACTGCACTTGCTACTGGTTTGTCTGTGTTTTCAGAAATTATATTTGCACATTTAGATGACATTGTGATTTTATGCATCACAGTATATTTCAAGCAGTTGCCATAAAAATATAGTCAAAAACACTTTAACCACATGCAAATTGTAAATAGGTGGAGAACGTGTGTACATGTACAAAGTCATGTAAGCTTATATTACCCAAGCAATTATTAGCTTAGCACCCATTAGTGGTTGAATGGGGAGTTCCATTAGTTTTACCATCTGTTTTTGGCCGTTACTGACCTCCATAAAGAAGGATTTTGTACACGGTATGAATCCTCATAGGCTTCATGTGATGCATTTTAGCTTGTCTGCTTTTCTGTAGTTCACTTTCTGCATGCATCAGATCGAGATCTGTGGTGACTTAATGTGTTAAAAGGCAGTGCTTTCTGCCAAACGTGGCTTCTGAGTGCTTTAATAGCGCCACATAGCACTCATTAATTAATGAAACATTTTGTGGTTACCGTCTGAGACCCATTTTGACAGTGTTTGCAAGGCAAGGTGTCTGTTCCTATAGGTTTCCACTGATTTAACACAAGGTCCTAGAACTCAAGTTCAGGAGTAAAATTTGATATATTTATCATATAGGATATATTTTAAAGGCTTTATCAGGAAGAAGCGTTTGAGGAGAGTTTTTTAGATTTGGAGCTCAGTTTCTTAGTTGTTTTCCACGCACAGCTGTGCAGAAAGAATGCGTAAACAGCAGATCAAAAGTCCTCCAGATTATTCATGTCTTCAGCTCATGCAGTGAAAGATGTGTTGATTTGAAAATGTAAGCAGGGTAATCTTTTGTTCAGGTATGGTATTAAATATTAAATTGCATCAGACAAGCCTACTGCAATAGCTCTGCTGACTACACAACTCTTGCTTTGTTTGTGCATCCCCACATTGGTTGAAGCGATAATGAGGAATTTTAAATGCCACACAGAAATTTTGTGACAAAGCTAAACATAGATATGGAACTCTAAGACATATATTCAGCTTGCTACAGATGAACACAAATCACATTTCTTAAGACACAACCCTATAAACTATGATGGAATCTGGGTTGTAGCTGACATTTAGCTTGATTGTAATGGAAGAAAAATCTCTCGACAGCACAACTATTAATCATTCTGTCCATCTACAGTTCTGTTCTCCAGACCTCCTATACCAACAATTTTTTTTTTATTCTGCAAACAATTAAAAGCCGTCATACAAGAGTACAAACATACAATGTCCCAATTTTACTACTTTTTACTAGAATAAAATATAGTGTATTTATAAAGTGAAACATAAGTGAAACAAACTTTTACAATCATACAAAGGCAATTACATTTTTTCAGCATAGAAAATTATACTGTTCTTTATCTGAAAATGACGATTCAAAAAAAAGGTAAGAGACAAAGTTCATACTGATTTTGAGAGCCAAATCACTGACTGGCGAGTTCATTAAAGCTAAAATCACATTCATTCTCTTAAAATATGTATTCATTTTTCTAAGTGACTCCCACATGATTCATGAAGTGAGACAGTGTTCAAAACCCCTATTTTACAAATCTACAGCGATTGGTAGTTAGACCCAGTTTATTGTTATGAATGCTGTGAGCAGTACGAAGAGGACAAAACAGAAGAAATCAGAGCGCCGTTGTTCCATCCGCAACTCCTTTGAGCATAATTCTGCTTATAGATAAGCACACATAAGAGCCACTCACCGGCAGAAACAGTGCTCACTTAAACTCAGGGGTTTCAGTTTTTCCAAGTGTGTATATACCAAATTCTCAGAATAGAATCATCAGATACCTGGAAAAAGTTTAGTTTGGAGAATGATGCGTCATTGACTCTGAGTCAATGCTTTCTTTTTGAAGGACTCAGAACCCTTTCACATCTGAAGCACAAACTGAATGTTCCTTTATGAACACGCTACAAAAAAGGTAAGATAAAAATAAAGTAAAAACAGAACATCCAATTTCATTTTGAGAGCCACCTAATGGCATGGAAAATTTATAGTACATTTTGTTTTTAGAAATTTCAAAAAATAAAAAACTGAAGTAGGGAATTGTGAAAATCAGATGAAAAATATTACACAGCTCTATTTTACTTATAGGTAAATGAATATAATTAGTTAAAATATATTTTTTATGAAGTAAAAAATAAAATAAATAAAATATATACACACACATATACAGAGTGGGGATGCCAAAAAATAACTGAGGGAAAAGTTGTGAATGTGAATGAAAAGGGAATGGGGCCACACATATATGGACTTTGATCCTGTTTGTAAGCATCAGCAAAGTCTCTTTGACATTATGCTTCGTATGATTCAAGCAGACGTACAAAATCCTTCCGTAGATATTTGAACTTGAGTAATGCAGACTCCTGCTTCAGGAGGTAAATAAATACCTTTGAAAATATTGAAAGTTAAAAAAATATCTTGCCTTTTTAAAACTGTCAATGCTTAGACTTGTTTATTTTTGTATGAAATAATTTGTCAGATTGTTTCTGTATTTAAACAATTTATAAAGCTACACTCAAGCGAGGGGCATCAGTGAGGAAGAATAAAAGGCTTTTTTAACTCCAGAGCATATATTTAATGATGCTACTGAACTTCTGCATCGCTCCATGTTCTCACGGGCAGAACAAGTATAAAAACGACAGTGGCTTGGCTAGCAGTTGTCACTGTTGGATTCTTGCCCTGAGGAAATATTAGGAGGTGCTGGAAAGCCAGTCGGCGAGACCTCCTGGAAATGGCACGTGTGTCTATCCACGACTTATGCACGCATTCAGACGAACCAAACCCTATCTCAAATTTCAGGCGGGAGATTTTTCCCGCCAGAAACATGAGCATGCATCAGTGTTAACTTATGAGCTGATTGAGACTCGAGAATCAGAGAAGAGAACTGTGGCAAAGGTTCTGATAAAATAATGCCTGATATTAGAGCTGTACATTTAATTCAATTTTCACTTATGGCTAGTTCTTTGTCTTTCTGTCATCAATGTTAAAAACCATCACTGTTTTTTTATTGTGTTCAATCAGCTTTTTGCCTTTCTATCACAAACCAACTTACACCAAGCAAGCGGAACTAGACTGACACATCTTCAGGAACTTGTCTAAGTCATATTACACTCAGAACTTTTACTGGAAGTCAGTGGATAAGAAAACTGCAGGCCTTGCATTGAGTAAAATCAAATCAAGCCATGTTGTGTCATTACCATAGACTGTATATAACATGGACGTTGAATGCGCAATGTTTAGTATGAATGGGGAGAGCAGTAAAAAATGGGTGTAGCCAGCCTTTGCCAGCATGGAACTGCATCACTACCTGGTAACCATAAATGGGTCCAGATAGGCAGGACATGGGCGTAGGGAAGGCATTTGATTGGATAAATGTTTAACTTAATAAATCTTAAACAAAGTAATTCAAAAATAAATATCCCCTCAGTGTTCATGAAGGTCAAAACTAACGATCTGAATCAAAAAACATTACAGCACCTTGGGTGTAAACATGTTTTTTTCAGATCCAAAATTGGAAAATTTTAACTTTGGAGTGAACGACAACATGGTCACTTCTGACCCCACCCCCCCTTGGGGAAAGTTATGGTTTTACAGTTCAGCACTTCCTATTGCGCAAAAGCAGGAGAGCGGAGTGTTGGTCATTACATTTCGCCCCTAACTTATTGCTTATTGAACAATGTACACGCTGACTGACTTGAAAGTGTAACTGTAGTAGAACCACATCTGACAAAAATGAGAAGAAAGTATGTTTTTGGCTTACCAAAAGATTAACATATTCCTCGTAAATGTGTGGATTTTCTGTGTACCAACAAGAAAAACCCAGCAGGGAGTGGCAGGTGGGAGGAGCATGATGAACAAAGCTTGTTTTGAGGAGCACAACCATTTGAGGACAACTCAAAAATATATTATTGATGCTTTAAAATGGGCATGATATGGCACCTTTAAATGAGCAATGTGGCGATGTGTTACTTTTATGAAATGCCTTTCTTATTCCATTCAGGTGATAAGTTACATTTGCTAAAAAGGTCTGAAATCTATAATTTAATTAGAGGGCTGTCCTCATTTATAGTTTACCCAAAAACAAGAGACCAAATACAGATTCTGTAAGTTAGAGAATACTTGGAAATGTCTTGAAAACGGCAAATATGAATTGTAAAAAGAGCCAAACTAAAATAAGGTTAAGTGATAGCAGTTTTAAATATTAATTTACATCATCATGACATCATCATCGTTTTCCACCCAAAATCTAGCAGTTCTGCTTGACATGAAACTTGCTTTCTTACTGGAGAGATCAGAAAAAAGGCCATCGGAAGTCTGATGAATAAAAGGCTTATCACTGATCATTTCAATATGTCTCTGTCCACCAGGGGGCGCCATTGACTAAATATTTGGTTTCTATGATTAGAACAATGTGTCGTTATATAAGAGTTTAATAAAATAAACAGGATTTTAAAAATCCAAGTCTAAGAATCATTATGAAGTACTGTATAAGCGATTAATAGTATGTATTTAGTAATAATAATAGTATAATGTTATATATGTATGCAGGTTTAAGTTATTTTGCATATTGATATTTGGTATAATGTGAATGTAATAATTAAAACTGAGTTATGTTAATGATTGACTTGAAAACAAACTTAAATAAATTGCACATTTTTTACACAATTTACAGTTATTTTGGAATTATAGTAGTAATCTGGAGTTATGTATTTATATTTGCATCTATGTTAAAAGTTAAAATTCTTAACTGAAATTAGCTCTTGTTAAAATAATAATAAAAAAGATCCTCAATCTTCTTACTCAAGACAAAAGATACTTTGATTCATTTTACTGAAAGGTGTTAGTTAAGGGTAAAAAAAAAACAAAAAAAACAGCCAAATGTAATTAATTATTGATGAGGACCATTCCACCAGTGAGGAAACTAGACAGTTAGCTGCATCTTTAAGGTGTTGTCACATTCACTGAAAAAATTCTGCACACAAACGTTCTTTTTCCCCAAAATGTAATTTTCTATTGCACACAATCTATTACTATGACCAAAGTTTAACTCATAATGAGTTCAAATCTAATAATTGAATTAGAAGCTATTTGTGTTATTCATTATTTGAGGCGAATTCACACAATAACATTGTGATGAAAGCATTAGGTATTACATGGAGAGGAAATCTGCGCTGCTGCGTAACCTAGCAACAGGAAGACGATGTTGCTGCACTATAAATAACTAAGTGTGTGCTGAATGTGTGTTTGTGGAAAATAGCTGACAGGGACAAGGTCCAGATTGAATTTAGGGCATACCAAGACACTTTCCTGACTCATCATTAAGTGCTTACAAGACCAAAAAAGCAAACCATGTGAAATAAAAGGATGAGTTCCTGAAAGACGCAAACTTCCGCTTGCAAAAGGTAGTGGCTGACTAGAATGCTGCACTTTACCTGTCCATGCTCATCTAATCAGCGGAATAAAAAATGCTCATCTAATCAGCTCAATAAAAAAAATATAAACATTGTATTGATTTTATTTTAATCATCTAGATAAAATTTTCGCAGAGTAAGCCATTTTTTTATTCAAATAGTAAAAATTTTTTTTAAATGTGCAATTTCAGTTCATTTACCACTTCCAACATTGGTGTTTTAAGCTGTATATTATGTGGATTGGTGAAAAATGAAGCTAAATACGTTTTCAGGCTACATAAAATTATTTTCCTTTCATTTTGTATATCCTTCTTTAAAAAAAAAAGAACGAAAAGAGTCTTTAATTTCGTAACGGAATGAAAAAACTGATTTTCCACAGTAAGGAAAATGTTTTCTAACAATGGTAATTGTTGTTAAGCATTTAAAATTAATTTGGAAAGATATTTGGCATATAAGGTTTCTAATGTAAACTATTTTCTAATCTTTTCTTGGTTTTCACTTTGTGTGTGATTAGCTGATTTTACACTTTCTTGAAGCCCTATGCATATTATAGCAGTAATAAAATTATAAAATATTTTAATTAGTAGAGAGTAATTTCAATGTTTTAATATTGCATTTGACATTCTACACAAATCATACTATGTTGTTTTGAACAAAGCAAATAGCAGCCAGTCAATATACATGGTGTCTTTAAGAGCATTTTATACAGCATTTTATACAGGCTAAAAAGGGGTGTATTTGACAGAAAAGCAGCAAAATGAGCAAGATCTTGTGCTACGCTGCTCTGATGGATCTGATCCGAGCAAAGTGAATTTTTTTCAGGGAGTAGTATCAGAAGATTCTGTTTCATCACCAGTTAACTTCAACTGGAAGCAGGTAAAAACAATTTCTGAAAGCAAGGCGTTTTAACATTCTTTTTTCCATTCTCGCAATCATGAAAGCTTGTTCATTAGCGCAAAGCATCAAAGCTAAAATGGTGCCTCCAAATGAACTCTCTTAAAATTTCACACTCACCGGAAATTATATATTTACTCACCACTGTCTTTAATTTTTCTCTTCCTTCTTTCTTTCTCTTCTCTCTGCCAGAAGGATATTAATATTTTGAATGAGTTTTGATTGGTCTCTAGTGTGTTGTTGCTAGAAACATCCCACAATGTGTCATTGCAAAGTAGTCATTGCAAAAGTACCAACGTTCAAAGTTGGTTGGCCCTCTGGGGCCTCGTTCAGATTGTGGGGCCCAATCATTTGCTTTGTTTGCCTGTTGACAAGCAACACCTCTGTCTGCAACAAGACATATGCGGCCAATTCAAAACGGCATACTTTGGACGAAGGTACTTCATTTGTTCAAGAAAATACCGATAAAAAGGGCATGCTGTCCCTACTTAGTCCTACATAGCCAGGGCAGATGACATAATGTGCAATTCTTTACACAACACACAGAACTCCCACTTAGCAATAGAACAAACTAATCTACAAAACAACAGGAAAAAATCGATGGAGAGTTGAAAGCAAAGAAGAGAATGGAGACACCAAAGTTGCTGGTTTTCTCTAAAAGAGGTAAGATACAGTAAACATTGGCTAACTAAGGCATATATTTTAAGCATTTTTCTACAGTTTACAGCTTTGGATATTGTATACCTTAGTGCATGGATGTCAAAGTCAAACATCAGAGGGCCAAAAAACAAATTTACTACAAGTCGAGAACTGGACTGGTTCAATGTTTATTAAAACATATTGAAATTAAATGATTGCACATAGCTTGTTGAACAAAGACCTAATATTATTGTCTATATTATTTCATGGACAAAACACTTTCAACAGGCAAATAGAAAAAAGTAAATGCCCTTCAAATCAATATATGTTTCTTAATATCAACATAAATGCATACATGAAATGTAATGCATTATAAACTGAAAATGCATTATTGTGCTCCTCTATGATCTTACAAATCACTGCTTTCATATGAGAAAAATAAAATAAAATGTGTTGTTTTCTTGAGTTTGCAGGCTATTGTTGCATTGTAGGGAATGTAGTGCTGGTGCTGACACAACACCGGCATGCGGCTGTTTCAATAATAATTAAATATCATCTCAGGGGTCATAGATAATGCCTTTGATCTGGCCCCTAGGCCTTGACGTTGACATGTGTAATTAGTGGAAAACTCATTTTTACGATCTGGATTGAGAAAAACTGACATTGACACTTATTGCAGATTAGCAGTTGTGATCTGGTGGATAAGGAGATCGACTGTTCGATCCCCAGATCCACCGAGTTGAAGGTGGTGCGAGGGATGAAACACTTGCTCTCTCATCTTCAGCAACCACAGCTGTGGTGCCCTTGAGCAAGGCAGCAGTTTACCGACTGCTCCCCTTGTGCCGCAGCCATGGCTGCCCACTGCTCCGGGTCTGTGTTCACAGTGTGTTTATTCACTGCTGTGTGTGTACACTGGGATGGGTTACATGCAGAACACAAAATCCAGATATGGGTCACTCCATATCTGGCCAACTGGTTACTTTCACTTCAAATAGACACTTTCACTTATTGCTAACATTAGTAAGATAAGACGCCGCCTGTACAGCATACTAATGAGAAATATAATTTATACTAAAAAGTTATCTTTAAGTTTGAAACAAACAATGTTTTAACTGGCTCTGAACGACAGGGACCAAGCTCTGTTTTTTTGTGTGTGATTGCAACACTCACTTTGGCCACAGATTTATATATTAAACCTTCACTTTGGTTGACAAAAAAATACACTACAGTTTAGTAAATAGATAAGTCAGTAACCTACATATTAAGCTGGTCTGGTACTAACTGCAATAAGTGCAATAACTGAAATAAGTCATGGTAATGAAAAAAATCAATCAGAAACAAAAAACTCCAGGTTGTAGTCATGAAAACTGTGGCTTTTAATGTAAACACTACATTCGATTGGTTTTCCAGCACGAACATCCCACATGAAAGAACAACCATTCACTAAAGAAGAGGGAGAAAAAGCAGCACAAAAGCATTTACTTGGAGAAAAAAAGGATCGTAAATAAGAAGGGAAGGGTAATCAAACTCAACAGTGGTGTAGGTAATTGTACAGTTTTTTCTCTTTTTCTTGAACTTAAAAGGCAGAAAGGGAAGAGAGATACATCTTTCCAAATCTACGTGTGATAGGTGAGAGCTGTGCTTTTCTATGCAGACCTGGAAGGTGTTTGAGTACAATTCTCAAAAAAAAAAAAAAACTAAAGAGAAAGCGCATGAATCTGTACAGCAGTGCGTAGCTCCACCCCCTCTGGCACCAGGGATGGAGGCGCAACTCCAAAAAGTGGTTCGTTCAAAAACAAAAGGAAAACAAATGTTAAAAATAAAAATCAATTCACATACTGTAGTTCAGGCTAAGTAAAGACATTGCAATGCAGGGCGAACAGGCAAAAAGAATCGGTACAGTTCATCAACATCAACATGGGTAAGTCAGTAAGAACGGTTCAAGAGTGGATCACAGACACCCTTGCAAAACTCTTTTTTTAAAAAAAGGGGGAGAGAGAGGGAGTTCTGTAGCTACAAAGCACAAGAAATATACCTTTTAATAATATTACAGAATAATCATTGATATTGGTACTGTTTTCGTCATCATTGCTGTTATCACCGTTCTCAACGTCTGTTATTGTAATTTTTTTCTTCATTTTTTAAAATTGTTTCTACTTGATCTAGAACTGGAGGATCTACAGCTTTCTACAAAGACTGACAGCCTTGACAACCATCATCTGTAAGCCTCCGCATCGATTCCTTAAGCCCCACATCTACCCACCCACCCGCAAACCCCGGCCCACATGAAGCCATTTTCTTTTCTCCACTTTTTTTTGTTCTTTCTTTAGAATGATTTTTCATATTTGCACTATGTGAAGCAGTTAGCAGTTGCTTTATACAAAGGCTGAAGGGGCCATGCTATCGGTGACAGGGACTCCGTAACCCAGCCAACTAAAAAAGGAAGAGAAGGAATGAAAAGGGATGAGTGACGACGGACAAGAGGTAGAAGAATGGACGAGGTGTATTAAGTACAAAGGAAGTGTGTGGGACAGATGATCAATAAATAAATTAATAAATTAATCGACAACAATACAAAAGTAAAAGTTCCTTACATTGTTAATAAGTTCTCAAAGAATTATCTAGTTTTTCTAGTACTAATCCCAGACACGTCATTCTCAGAAGGTTGGCACTGACATGACACTTGCAACCGTCAGACTGGTTTCAACAGGTTTGGGACCCTTTGACCGCTTTCCTATAGAAGTGACGGAGATGGGAGAAGATGGGTCAGTAAAAGCAATCCCTGGTGTTTCCATTCCCTATAATATACAGAACGGTTCTACCGTGCTTAAAATCGAAAAAGATGGGGAACAGTTCACAAACGCCTCGAACCGTAGTGCTTCAGACTAGCATTGAATTTAGCTATCATCGCATAAGTAAATTCAGAAGCCAGGCAAACAGGCCATCCCCCTGACTGATATTCGAGTAATAAATATACATACATGACAAAAAACATAACAAAAAAAGTCAAAGAAAGATATTCATTCAAACATAAATGAGGGTTGTTAAGTTCAAACGAGAAAGACACGGTGGAAAAACAGGGAAGAACAAATGTACAACCAAAACAACAACATGATAAAGGTCCCAACTTTGTTCTAAAACCATAAAGGCTGGGTTTCTATAAGAAATCAGTTCTGTTGGCAGCTCTTTGAAAGACAAACTAAAAACATTTCATATATATAATATATTTATATATTTGTATATGCCTATTTTAAAATTACCATTATTATTATTTACCAACTTGCATTTTCCAATAATAATCAATTCCAAAGAAGTGGCTGGAGATAGAGAGAGAGCGAGGTGGGGGCGGGGCTCAGTACAAGCCGCATCCTCGCAGATTGTTGGCGATGATGATGTCGGTCACAGCATCGAACACCACTTGGATGTTTCCTGTATCCGTGGCGCAGGTCATGTGACAGTAGATCTCCTTGTTAGGCGAGCGGTTCTTGCTTTCGAATTGTGCTTGGATGTAAGCAGCTGCATCATCGTAGGTATTTGGACCTTCAGAGGCACAAAGAGATCAAATGAGTTTGCGGAAAGACATTATGGTCAATTTCGGTGGCAGAAAAGTGCCTCTACGATCTTCAAATCACCTTTATGTTTGTCAATCTAGATGCTCATTAGCTCCATTTTTCAAATGGCCTCTGTGACTTCTGACATTCATAAATGTCTCTCCTCTTCCGTCTCTTTGTATAACAGCCATGGACACTTTAAATTGGCTTCTTGTAAAGAAAAAGTCTGCTGACGAGGTGCCTCTATCTAATTTGTCAAAAGAATTTGGGGTATTTTACTACAAAGTTAAGCATTTCTTTTATAAAAATTAGTATAAGGATAATTAGAATTAATTTAAGTGGAAATGCACTGGCTTTAAAGTTACAGTTGCCAGATTCCCAAACTCTCATCTAGAAAATAAAGAATATGTTTAGTCATTTTCCTCATTTAGCAATAGCACTTTTAACAAAGCTTAAGATGGATCATTAAAATGGATCAGACCAGTAGCATTTTTATACAGCAGAAAGACTAGATTTTTGCTATTTTTTGACCCTTGTATGACTCTGTTGTTTACTAAGACAATTATAAAATTAAAGAGATACATTTTCCAGGCCACTTTTGTAAATAGCTCTTGTGCTGTTTTCAGAAGAAGAATATAATTAGCCAACAATCTCAGTTGGCTCTAGCTTAGCTAATTCTAGGATATAAATGTCAAAAGTCACAAGTACGATGATGTTACGATGTTGATGTATGATGTTTTACTTTTATGCATATTTTGAAATGAAATCACACAATTCTGTTTTCCTTTTGGCATGTTTCATTTGTGCAGAAATAAATGCAGCCATGCCTCGTACATTCTTGGTCTGATTGCAGTTGTATGCAGGGTTTTTAAGATTTGTGCCAAATCTTGCTTAATATCTGATTCAAAGTAAACAGAATTTGATGCCACAAAAGAAGTGGCCATTTAACTCATCTGGCACCTGTATATTCAGCCGCATTCCGGACAGACTTTTCCATGTACTTCACTATAGTGTACAGATCTGTTAGTCGAATACCAATTTACAGTCAACTTATTAAAAAAATCATTTGTTTTAATGGTGATACACTTACATAGCTTGATAAGCAGCTGATTCCAGGCATACGTCATCATTGTGCAAAAACAGCAAAAGACTCTATTTCGATTTATTTTAGTATACTGTATAATGCGAAACGTTTTGATGTGTGACTTAAAAGTTCAAATGCAAAGTGAAAAGCAACAAGGGTTGCTGCAAAACAAGAAAAGGTCTAACACAGACAGGGAATTGTTTCCTGTCAGAAAAGAATCTGACATTCCAGCAGACATCCCTTCGTGCTCGACTGTTCCTCATAACTGCACATACTGCAATAGTCAGTGACTGCTCTGCATGCAGCGCCTTGCGTATTCTCTTCTCCTCCAGCAGCAGCCCTTCTTACTTTTCCCTCAATATTACAGGGGCATCAAACTGTCAGAACAATATTTGTAAGCAAGCCGATAAGAATTGGAGATCATAACCTCTAACAGTCTGATCAATCACAAATATTATTCTGACGAATCATGTGTTGCTTGAGTTACAATAATAAACTTTTGTGGACATCACAACGTTCTTACCTGTGTATTCAGGGAAACAGATACTGAGGGGAGATTTCTTGATCTTTTCAGCAAACAGGTCCTTCTTGTTGAGGAAGAGAATGATGGAAGTGTCAATGAAGAATTTGTTGTTACAGATGGAATCGAACAGCATGAGAGACTCGTGCATGCGATTCTGCAAAAGGAAAAGAAGCAGGACAGAGAGAGAGAAAGAAAGAGAAACACCGAAAATAGTGAGTTTTAGGTGAGAAATTCAAAGAGTGATAGCCCAGATGAGGAATAAGGAAGAAGAAAAATATCAACACATCAAACAGTATGAAAGGTCTGCAAAGAACTGAAGCAAACTTTTTCCCCTCAGAAAACGTGAAAAATATGAGTTGAAATGGTCACCTTTGACTTTATAAAATGCTTATCTAAGTCGGCTCTTTTCAAGTTCAAAGTTCCAGAAGCCTTTCACATACTAAAAATAACAGAATGACACAGGAGGCGGAGGATCTCTAATGGGGTGCAATATGGTTTTCAGTCATTCCAATAAAGATCTCTTTTATTTTTTTCATGTGAAAGCTAGACAAATTGTACAGTTTCCACCACATATTAACCTAGGCAACTTTATATTACAAAAAGTGTGCATTTATCGCTTTATAAACTCCTAGTTTAGTCTGTCATGTGTGGGTTCATTGTATGCATTTGTAAACTTGTCAACAACTAACAGTATACATTTTTAGCATCAGTATCAATTTATAGTATCAGTATCAAATTAACTCAAAACACTGCACACAAATAAATATCTCACACCAGATTTAATGACTGTTTTATTAGAAGACCTCATATAAAAAGACATCCCATGTTCAATAAATAACTACATCAGTGAACATATACACAATAATTGCACAAATGATACCAACAAAAATCAAGTGATGGATAGCTGAGTTAGATCCTTAACGAGAAGATACCATTCTGGTCTTGGGGTTCTCCATCTCATAAGATATGAAAAAAAGTATTTTGTTTTTTAAATCAAACCATCCAATACATTGTTTTTCAGATTTAAGTAGGCTTCGTTTATTATTATTATTATTTATAGTTTTCGTTTATTACTTTTCGTATAAATAACTTTTATTATAGTACTATACAAAGATATGTATACATAATCTATACATTAAATGAAAAAAACGAGTGTTATGCTATCTGATTAAAATATTTAGGTAACACTTTTGTTTAAAGTTCAATAATCATGCTTTATTAGTCAAGTATTTAGTAACGTTTGACTTCTTCACAATTAAGAGACAGCTAAGTGCTAAAACATTAACATGTTATAACCCATTATCGGGGCTTTGTGTGGATTTTGATTCAGACTTTTTTGAAAATTCCATGGAATGCTGCAGAAGGGGTTTAAATGAATGGGGGAACAGCAACTGGAAATAAATCTGAAAATAAGTCTGATAGTAGAACTCAGTGTTAAAGCTTAGCAACACTCAGATTCTTCTGACTCCAGCTTCTGAGCAACATTAATATCGTATAATGGTACTCAGTCCTAGGAACTACAACCTGAAGAATTCTATGAAATTGTCTGTGGAAATCTGCAGGTCTGTTCATGATTAATCACAAATGTATCAAGCTAAAATGGTGCAATAAGATCTCTTTAACACAATGATCAAAGGTCTTAATTAATTCTGGCACTTTGTTTTCAAAGTCTTACTGATATGAATAACCTTTAACTATCACAAACAATCTCTTATTAAAGAATAAATTGTATTATCTGACAAACAAACCCAGAAATTTGGATTTAATTAAAAATAATTGTTGCGCAGATAGTTTTTTACTGCCCAATCCCAAAATTCTCTAAATTGGGGAGATGTACTCATTAAACTAAGGTTATTAGTCTTTTGAAATGATCTCAGACAAAAATCAACAGCTCTTTCAAATCAAGCTTTTGTCCGTTGAAAAGAGAAGACTCTATTAAAAAGGAATGACTTTACCTTGGCTGCTGAACCAATTACCCACATGTCTGAACTGACAACTAATACATTAACCCGCCGTCTCATCCTTTACTTTTCCAATACACACATCAATGCCTGTTGAAAATGGAGTTAGTTTAATAGCATTTGCTAAAATGAAAGTCCTTTCTCTTTAGGAGCTTTGTTTGGCTGTCAAAAGAAACAGTGCTGTTCGATAGTAAACAAGTAAAGTAACCTAATGGAATTTGGCACAACTGTTTTCATTTATAATATATACTTTCTGTACCCATAACATAGCAAAACACGGAAACATTTCAAGTTAGAAAAAATCAGTTGTTATATGAATAAATCATTTAGAACAATACGAGGGATGACAGTGTTTTAACTCTCCGTTTAGATATTTGAGGGAATTTTTAAACACTAAACTTCCAAAAGCTTGTTAATTACTGCTGTAACATCAACCTTTTAAAATGTGAATCTTAATGATCTTAATAAAAAAGATTAACATGAAAATCACATGATATATTTAACTCTGTTTATTTTTAACTCAATTTTTTATTTTTGCATGTACTCTAGCTTGTTATCTGATGTCCAAAAATTACCAAAACATTTACATATACTGAAATACAAATTTTGAACACTCTTGCACCGGTTAAGTGGCAATCAGAACAATTAAGAGATATACGTCATACATATAAAGTACATACAAAGTGGAATTTTTTAAAATTATTTTAAAGCACCGACATCACTTTAAGTAGTCATCCTGCCAGAACACCTCCATTTGAAAGGCTTTAATATAGCCCTGAAATAATGTTTCTGTTTTGTGTTTTGGCCTGATGTGCTACTTCTCACCTTTTCCCTCTACTAGCCTTTACATACTGAGTAGAAAGCCAAGGGCTGGATACATTTAGACTTTTCAAACTAATTAGTTTACTAACTACCTAAATAAAATAGCAGAATTATTAAAAATAAGCTTTCACATTCTGTGATTTGTAAATATTGTAAATATTTCTCTTACTTAACTAGTTTATATAATATTTGTACTTTTTGTTGGACAGTCTAACAAACTTTTCACTGCATGTCATACCATGTATGTTTATGTATGTGACAAATAAAATTTGAACTTGAAGATCAGATGCCAAATTGTAACTTTAAATTGTTTTAAACTAACATATTGCACAATAAATTATGCTTAGAAAAAAATGAAGCAACAACCCAGAGAATAGTCTCAAATGCAGTAAGCATGGGGTAAGACTGTGGTTTCAGACAAGCTCACTGATGAAAGCCACATGGTTCTAATAGTGACTGATTTATAAAGGCAAAAAGCTCGTGTTTTTGCTTTTCTTTAATTAGAAAGCATAAAATCTATTGAGAAAATGCATTATATTGTAAAGCTATTTCAATTAGTAATCATTTTTGAGCACCAAAATAAGCATGGTGAGATAAACCAACACATTAAAAATGTAAAAAAAAGTTGTTTATTATAAAATAAGTAAGGCTTTCCTGATTGATTAAAAAGTCAATGAATTAATTATTAGCATTATTAAAAACAACTTACAAAAATCTATGGATCCTAAAAGCAAAATCTCTTTCAAAAGCAACATTGTTTTCACTAAAATAAAAAAGTATGACTTTGTGTTCTACAAAAAGGCATTGTGACGGGTATCACATCCTGTACTTTTTAGGATTCTTAGAGATATTACCATCCTAGAAACTGCTAACACAAATTGCTAACATCTTCTAAATGCCAAGTAAATGTGTAAATCGTTGGGTTTCATCGACACTGTACGTAATTCACACGTGTTATGAGTTGTTTTTGTGCAGAGATAATTCCATTACTTTATGATTTTAACTAAAATTTATTGTATTAAATTCAAATTTTTATTTTAGAGTGGAAAATAGTTTTCAGTGATGCTATTTTTCAGCTTGTTTTGTCAATGTTTGTCAACTTATTTTTTCAAATGCCAATATCAGATTTTTGTATTAAAACACAAAAAGTAGAAAATGTATGATTCATCACAAATCAATTGATTTAAAGATTGGAATCATCTTTCTCTCATTGCCAAATGAGAATCATTTCTATGATTGGTATAAAAACCATCTTTGAATAAACAGTCATTACTGAAATACAGATCATTACTGAAAACAGAAATAAATATGACAAACAAATAAATCAATACAGGTCAATTTTTTTGATAACAGGTAACAGGAATACTACAAAATCTGTGTGTTTACAGAAACAGAGATTAAGAAAGGGAACTACAGCATATTCTCCTCAGAGCACCCCCTAATCACTTTGGGAAGATGTCAGGAAGGACATTCTTACTGTATAATTGTAACAAAGTACTAAAATCAATAGCTGAGTTCATACCTTTGGTTTAAATTTAGCACTTACAGAAAAGATGCCCTCGATGAGAACCAAAGCCAGACTTTAGTCAGAGCTCACCTTACAAATGCCTCATCAGGATGGTTAAAAGTATTAGACAAGGATAAATGTCTTCTATCCGCCCTTAGTGGTCACAGTATATCACAGGGTCTTTGAAAGGGTCAGTTAGTAGAGGCCACAAAAGCGCAAGTTGTTAGCGATGATGACATCAGTGATGGCGTCGAAGACAAATTGAATATTGTCCGTATCTGTAGCACAGGTGATGTGTGAGTAGATCTCTTTGTCCACTGACTTGTTCTTACTCTCATAAATGGACTGAATGAAGCCCACTGCTTCTGTGAATGTGTCTGAGCCTGCAGCATGCAAAATAGCAGACGATGGTGAGTAAATTATAATAAACAAGTAAGACTGTTTGAGTAGTAATGTAGTTAAATGATTACTAAGATTGCTATTGCTATAATGACTTTTAAAGCCTGATGTTTTCATGCACAATACGTATGGTGTTATAAATAAATGTAAACTAAATCCTTAACTGTCTACCAACATTGCATTATTATTGCATATTTCTCTGCATTTTGGAAAATATACTTTTAAAATATATTATACTACAAAATAAAACGTAAGTTTAATGCAAGTTCCTAGAAGGACAACTGAGGCTAACAAGCTTACCAGAGTACTCTTGAAAGCAGATATTTAAGGGAGAATTCTTAATTTTTTCCTGAAAAATGTCCTTCTTGTTGAGAAAGAGAATTATAGAAGTGTTCGTGAACCATTTGTTGTTGCAGATGCTGTCAAACAGCTTCAAGGATTCATACATGCGATTCTGCAGAGAGAAAAAGAAAGAGTTGAGCATCATTTAAAACACATTTTGAACTAAATTATGATCTAAATGCTTAATTTATGCAGTATATTTAAAACACATTGAGCTATCAATAACATGAATATGAAGTAAGTCATTAATATCAATTTATAAAACGGTAAGCTTTATACTATTTATAAAAAAGCATGTCTGAAGTTAAATGTTCTAAAGTTAAGAAAAGTGACATTCGCACAAACTCTGGCACAAACACATTTTAAATGAGGTATAGGAATATGATTTGAAGCCAGAACTGAAAAAAGAAAAGAAATTGAACATGCAGCCAAGAAGCCAGAAAAGGAAACACCGATACTGTGTCCCTCTGTCTTAATGTGATTAATTAATTATTATTCTGCTCATTAACTGCTTGTCATTTGAATGGTAATGAATTCAGAGTTGGAACCAGTGACTCTCTCTTTGATGCGCCTCCTCATTTTGGAAAAAAGTAGGTCAGCGGAGAACTTTAGCCAACAACAGCCAATTAAAGCAGCAGAAACTTATTTATTTAAATGTGCTAGTCTGAAGAGGTAGTATAGTCCACTCTAAAGTGGTATATTATTATTTTTTTTTTATAAAAAAAAAAAATGTTATATATATTTTTTTCTTTAGTAAAAATAACATATTTTTCCACAGATACAAAGTTTCTAGTGTGATTTTCTGACATCTTGATCAGAGTGCCAAAAAAGAAAAACAAAGTTCCAAAGTTAGGTCGAAAGGTATTCATGTTGCTTCAATACACCTAAAAATATCAATTAAAGAAACACTTTGAAAAAAAAATGGAAAATAGGTAACTATATCTATATGTTTCTATTCATTAGAGACATTACTCCAATAATGGAGCCAGTTGACTGCGGTCTTGGAAATATATTTTTTTTGGGGTACTTAAGATCAAATTACAATTACTGTGTGTTATTTACACAATAAACACACATGTTCGAAAAACCTTTCAGAACGTACTTTAAATAAGAATTCCAAATATTATTTCATACCTGAGACAGGGGCATCTGTAGAGCTGGTCTGTGTTGTTTAGGCATTGTTTAGAGAAGAAAGCCATTGGCGTGAGATGACAGGAGAGCAGCTGAGACGAAGATGTAGAGGAGGAGGAGGAGGAGGAGGAGGAGGAGGAGGAGTGCTGCTGGAGGCTATGGGGGTAGCCCAGCGCAACCGGACATGCACCAGAACCCAGAAGATTTCACTACTGCACTCAACATTTCATCCCAGACACAGCTCTTACAACTCAAACTCTCATATTGGCACAAAGCTTGCCGAAATCCGGCACAACAGTGGAACTGGTCCATGCATTGTCAGAGATAGAGAATAGGACAGCCATAAACAGGTCAAACTCAAAGAAACAAATAAAAGTTTGTTTCAAACGAGGAGAAAAGGCTGCAGGGTGCACAGTAGGGAGTGTCTGGACAGAATGTCAGACGATAAATGCATAAACACTGGCAGAGCACTGAATAGAAAAGCAGAGACAGCAGACATGCTTCAGACAGTGTGTATTCATAGCATCGTTGAGTGTGTTTATCTTCTAACTGTTTGTTTCCACAAGACTTTCTGTCAGCACAATAGCTTCTATCTCGTCTTTTATTGCTTCCATCGATCAGATGAATATGGGCAATTGATGGTTGGTTGGCTCCACTTTTTGATCTCTTTGATGTGATAAAAATTCTCTTTAGGTTGGTAAGTGTTTGGAGAGGGAGAGTGTGTGTCTGGACAGATCTGAAGTCTAAACCTGACTCATTAACCCTGCCAGGGTTCAAATGACACTGCTGTAAGTCAATCAATATATAATAATAATTTAATTTATATAATATTATAAATAACTAGTTGGTTTTTTTCCTTTCAGATCAAAAATATGAGCTACATGGGGTGTTCTTGGGCTGACGCTGGTAGAGATACTCTGAAATTAGGAGAGCTGAATTGGCTGATTGATTAGTTTAATCAATTTATTTTGGCAATATTATGTTTTTCAGGGGGGCCCCAAATTGGTTAAACAAACAGTACACCAAAGAGTCTGTTTAAGAGTAATTTTTGGATAAATACATGTTATTATTTGCTGCTCGCTGAATAATTTTGGAATGTTTTCAGAAACTTGGTCTTCTCTAGCTTTTTCTTTTTTAGCTGGTTTACATACAGTAATACATTATCATACATTAATATATCAGCCCTTCCAGGGTAATGAATGTGAATTAGAGCCTCTTGAAGGAAACCAAAAATCCAGGTCGTCAATCGATTACTCTCCATGTCATATAACAACCAAAATAATTCTTTACAAAAGTATTGTTCCTCCTCAGTTAACAAATTGGAGACCTCAAAGTGAACATTACAAAGCAAAAAGCTACACACCATTTCCATTTACAACTCCTGAAGCAGATTAGGCAAGGACAAATAAAGTTATTTCTGCAAAAAAGAACCCAGATGACAGATCCCATACATGAAAAATGTTTTTAACACATATTTGGGACTCGGGCAAGTGGAATTCCATGGATGATTATTGAAAGATCTCCTGCCTCCTGGTTTACTAAATTGTGTTCTGAGGAGGAACAGAACTTTTATGAGTTTGTAACGATGGGGTTGTGTGATGGGGTTTGGGAGGAGTTAAAGAGTATACTTGGATTTTTTAAAGGAAAATACAAAATCTTGAAGGCATCAACATGCTTCTAACATTTGCACATTTGCATAGATGCCATATTTGCAAAACAAACATAAACCATTATGACTTGCCTAGAGAGATTTGGGACCAATGAGATTCTGCATGCATTGTCAGCCAATAAATGACCTTTCAGATGATATGTACATTGCATGTCACGTGGCCAAGGCATCACAAGGCATTTAATTACATCACAATTGTCACTAATTGAAATCAACACAGCTCAAATTCAAATTGTTTGGCAGATCTCTAGTTCCATAAACATGCGGTTTCTGGTTGTGGTTTCAGAAATAATAATAAACTAACCCAATAGGGTAGCACTCTATAATAATTACACACTACTAATCCTTTATTAAGCATTAACAAACAGTTATAAGTCGTTTATAAATATAACTTTAAATACTTTATTTCCGGTTTATAAGCACCTATATCATTTGCTTAATAACATGAATTTCATGCTTCATAGAGGATCAGTTAATCGTTATATGTTAGAATTCATAATAATAAAATATATAAATTATAATAAATTAAACTTTTCCCTACTTAAAAACCAGTTAGTTATTAATTGTAAGTGATTAATGAGATCATTTACAACATGCTCATAAATGATTATTAAACTATTTTAAAGCACATTAACACATCTTATTAATCAGATTTATAGTAATGGTTAATAAGTGTGATAATAAAGGCTTTGTTAACACATAATCCTACTGTAACACATGATTAGTTCAGGTAGTTATAAAGCATTTACTAGCTGCTGGTTAACTGTTTGTGTGAGGTCATCTAAAGTGAGGACTATTTATGCTTTATAAAGCTGTTTTCTTGAGGTCTTCTAAAGTGACGACTATTTATGACTTATAAAGCATTAACGAATGAGATTTAAAGGCTCGGTTTTATTCTAAGCCGACAAAAAATGCACAGTGCAGAGGGAGCCAAACCATTGAAATATTTAGTCTCATTTTAAATATTTTGTCCTCACTTTAAATGAGCTCACACAAACAGTTAACTCACAGCAAACAAATGCTTTATAATTACCTGAATTTCAGTAGGATTATGTGTTAATAATTTATTAGCACACTTAGTAACTGTTAGTATATATCTAATTAAGATGTATGAATGTGCTTTTAAATAGTCAAATAATCATTAAACAACATGTTATAAGTTATCTCAATGTCTTACAACTAATAACTAACAGGTTTTTAAATACCGAAAAGTGTAATTTATAAATGCTTAACTGATCTTCAGCAAAGCATGAATTTACTGTTATTAATTATATTATATAGACATTTAGAAACCAAGAATAAAGCCTTCAAACTTGTTTTTTTAAATGGCTTACAAATGTGTAATAACATAAAACAATTCTTTATAAATTACTTAATAACTATTTCTTAATGCTTAATAAACTATTTGTATTGTGTAGTTATTATAAAGTGCTACCAACAATAGTAATGAAAACATTTTATGTTTTAAGTAAAAACTTGTAACATGGTCAGGGGGATCTTGGTAGAGCACTGTGTTGGTATCCCCTTAGAGGATTGGTTATTGAGTTTCTGTCAAAAGGAGGCTCAAAAAGTTTGCTGACAACCGAATATCAAAAAATGAATCAAGGATGCCTGTACGTTATATTATTCCTGGATGCTTCACACAAAGTGTGTAAAAGAGGATATATGTTTGCCAGGGTATTTGGATTGGTTTAATTTAGCCAACACTTTTTTAAACCACAAAATCTGGTGACAGAAAGAACTGCTTTTAAACACTGAGTTTGGCTCATTACACAATATATCTACTGCCTGGGTACCCTACAGTTCCCCCCAAAATGTTCAGCAGCAGTTGAACTAATGTATCTATTATCTGCAGGTAGAACAAAACATTAGCATAAATCTGTATTAGCACTCCTCTGTAAAGCTAAAGTTTGCCTTTATTGTTATTACTAATGTTTTTACTGAATGCAATATACTGAACATTAATTACGGCATGGCAAAATGTGCCAATTAGTGTGGGAGTTCACAACAGTAGTTGATTAATCAAAGTCACTGACCTAAAAATGATCAAAACCAGCTTCTGTTTCTCTAATTATATTATTGATTACGGTACTCTAGATACTTGCTCACGTCGATGATTGAGTTCTGTTCTCAGTTGGTAGTTTTTTTACTCTAATTGAGCGTGTAACTATTGTTTCTCACCGTGGTCTCGTCTTCATGGAGCACCTGGTCATATCCACTCAGAGCCACACAGAAGATGATTGCAGTCACGTCCTCAAAGCAGTGGATCCATTTCTTCCTCTCCGACCTCTGACCTCCCACATCAAACAGCCTGCATGAACACAACAAAACTTTCAGTGCTTTCACAAAAATGCATCATGTCCATTGCATTCTGATTAGTTAATGGAAATTTGTACATTTTGTTGAATTTAATTTAAAATTAGTTTCTCAAACAAACTTCAAATCTATTCCCCGTCTCCTTCATCTACTATAAAAACAAACCCCCAAATTATCACCCAGAAATTTCTAAAAATTTTGAAGCTAACAAATGCTATGGACCCACTCAGCGGTGGTCGCTCAAATGGCTTTAATATAACAACAATTAATATTAATAACAAACCGAATATGCCTTAAGGACCTTGCACATTGAGCGTGATATAAATTAACTATAAGAAAAGTCTAATATTTCCTTTCGCGATTTGAACGCACAGTACTATACACATCAAAAGTGATGCGAATATGAAACAAGCTTCATGAACAACTCGCTAAATTCTCAGATACCTCATCAAGCGACAAAGACAGTTTGCAGCAACAGTATTTGAGTTTGGGTTTATTCCTTACAAAAACAAAAAGAAGTCTAGATAGTTTCCCAATTTGTTGCAGGAACAACTCCAGACCTAACATACTTTGGAACATCTGTGAGAGAGTTTGAAGAGTTGCCAACAGCTGGTCTGAAGAGGCAGAGGAGCTTTAGAGACCTGATTGACCCAGAAGTCATCTGGCCATGTGTCTGAGGGGTTCAGTTGATTCATTCACAAAGCTAAGTAGGTTTAACAACAAAGTTCTTAATATTTTTATTTTCTCACCCTCATTTTTAATCATGTAAATGCTAGCCTACATCATGCAGAAAATGTTCTCTCATGCCAAATAGTTCAAGAATACAATGTTATTCTCAGCCACAATGCTGATCTATCAATCCACTATGTTGAGTGTTTTGAGTGACATGGAATCATGCTACATTGTGTCAGATGTTTGTAGTTGCTGTAACACGCCTGAAAAATTGCAAGTTTAAATCACGCTCAATGAGCAAGGACCAGTACATTTGTTAAAAATCTGTGTTTTCTATATATCAGAGCAATTTAAAATATATGTTATCTGCATTCTGACGTTTTGCAACACTTTCAAGCATGTAATCTAAAAAATGAAGTCACATTTATTACCTTCATGAGGGATAGTGGGAGGCGGTCACTTTTTTCTAATCTAATGTAAGATAATCAATGCATCCTTGAATTTATTTAAGCAGCATGATCGGGATATTCTACTGACTAATAGGATTTTCTGACTGTACTTCATTCATGTTTGAAGATATCATTAGCAGATCAGTCATTTGGATGGTGGGATCAGTACAAGAACATGTAATTCAGCTGTCAACAGCTGTCTAGCACTAAGCTGTAAAATCACTAGCTTCTGCTGAACAACTGGACCGGAACGCTAAATCTTAGAATAAAGGTGGCAGTACTGCTTGTTTAACCCCCATCAACACTTTTGTTTTTGTCTTCTGTTTTCACATTCTATCAGCTGAGAGGTTCAACAAAATCCATGTAAATAAGAAGCTGATACGAGGTGAGGATGGCAGCATATAATTTTATCTACCTAAAGTGTGCTGAACAACTGGACCGAGAAGCTAAATCTGTCTTTAGAATAATGGTGGCAGTACTGCCTGTTTAACAACCCATCGACACTTTTATTTTTGTCTTCTGTTTTCACATTCTATCAGCAGAGAGGTTCAACAAAATCCATGTAAATGAGAAGCTGATACGAGGTGAGGATGGCAGTATAGAATTTAATCTACCTAAAGTATGTGTTCCAACTATAATGAGTTCAAAATGTTTTCTACAATGGTTTGAGATGGAAACACTTCATCAGTCTTTTTAAAGAACTATGGTTTGATTTCACATCCAGAGACGAACGGGACAGAAATACTCACATTTGTCATGTGGTACTTCTGAACAAATAACATTTCTCTCTTTTAGCCTGACCTGAAGTGCAGGTTCTTGAAAGTGAAGTGGGTTTCTACGATCCCTGTTGTCTTCACTCGGGTTCGCAGAATGTCCTGTTCTGTGGGCTGGTAGTCTGTAGCGCCGATCCGATCTAAACTGTCTAAGTAACTGGAAAGAGAACAAAGAAAGGAAAGAGGATGGTTAGGATATTTACGGGGTCATCGTTCACATGCATTTTATCACTTATTAAATTAAAACAGGAGACACAGCATGAGAGGATTCATAATTTCTAGTCAGTTAAAACAATAAACACATTCATAATCAGTCTAAAAAAAGAGTGTGGACACCGGTTTTGTAGCTGCTGAGGAATGCTTTTGACATTAATTTATTTGATAAGGGGAAGAGACTCTGGTAGACTTGAACACTGCAAAAGGCTACTAAACCCACTACAGGTGAAGTCATTGATATTTTTCAAAGAAAATCTTGTATTTACATGCTGTCAATTACTACTAATACTGATTTATGTTTTCTATGTATAATTAAATGCAATGAAATGTTTATTAAATATATTTAGCCAGTTTATTCGAGATCTTTTGTAAAATACACAAAACCTATTGCATTCACAGTGCTTCTCACACACACAAGTACATTTTAAAATTATTATTAAGGGGAAAACTGTATTTTATGACCTTGAATAAAGTTTACTTAAAGGCCCCAGAATACTAAAAGACAGATGAAGGATGGAGATTTAATCCATTCATTTTCATTCCTGTCTAGAAGTAAGTTTTACACTTTCTGTTCTTATACATCATACCATTATTGTCTAGGTGTTCATGGTGAATAACATTGCTAGCCATATGCATGTCATTGCATACTCTTTCTGTGGTGATATCAATTCTAATTAGAGATATAAACAGCTTTCTAACTAGTTCAATTGGAATTGCAGACATCTCTAATACCCATTATGACTTAGATTAAAATATAGCTATCAAATGTAAGAATACAATTATTCAGTTTTTATAGATACTTATGTCACAGGTTAAAACATGTCATAAGTAAAAACCTCTTGCCATACTGACAATGCATTCTTCACTTGTCATGTTCAGGTGAGCCATAAGACTAAAATCACATAATCCTTAAAAAATAAGTTGTATCTTTAATGCCAGAGTTTTTTCATATTAGCAGTCATAAAAATATTCAGTCATATGAAAATTATTTTGCACAATATCTCTCGCTTGAAAGAATCATGGAATAAAGTCAGAGTCATAATTGAAAGGGGAAGCGTTTCTGGTGCCACTCACATGTCTTGAAGAAACACACATACACACATGCACACACACATGCTGAACCCTCTTCTTAACAAAACAGTGATGCAAGCAGACAGCAAGTACGACAGTAGATTTTTAACAATGCGTTATGCATATTCTCTCTGGCTCCAGATGCCATTAATCTTCCAGATGAAAGTGGAGAATTGTGGAGAACTGAAGAATGTGTGCTTTCAAATTGTCTGCCAGCTGAACCGTGGGTTGAGAACTGTAAGATGCTAAAAAATCCATCAACACCTTTGCCTGGTAATGCTTGTAGAATGTACGTAGATATTAAAGGAAGATTATCAAAATCCAATCAGAAAAATGTTGGGAAATTACTGTACAAACATATAAAGCAGACATATTTTGTTTTTTTAAGCTAAAATAAATATTATAAATAATTAGCTCTTTTTGGTTTTCATTTGTTAGCTTCCCCATTCCCTGTTTGTCAGTGAGTTTGTGATGCCAAAATTACTTTGATGTTGTTGCAAAATCTTGCATGATTTCTGAACATGCTGTTCTCCAAAGAGAGCTCAAATGACCTTTTGCTAAGCCTTGCTTCAAACGAAGAGGTCCCAACTGAGTAACTGTCAGAACAGAATATTTTATCTATTTCATGGGGTCATTCAAAAAATATATGCACCCATGTACAGATATGATATTTAATCAATTTAAGACTAATCCAATTTATTTGAATACATGGACATTCAATGGAAATGGAATACTGGAAATTCATAAATATTCCTGACCAGAATTCTAACCAATATTGTTCAACATAGCCTGTCCTGACCTGCTTTATTATGTGTCATGGTTTATGAAATATTACTGAAATAATGGAAGAATGAACAGTGGTTTTTATTTTAAAATTTTATTTTTATTTTATTTAAGTCAAAGCTAAATCTACTATACCTGTTTGAAGTTATTGAATGTGATTTATGTAGAAAAATAATACAATGTCTAATACGTTCTTTCAATTTATTAATTCTAGCAAAATTATTTACAATATGCAGTATTTGTTGGGTGTTGGGGTTCACTCAAGTAAAAGAAAAAATAAAGGAAAAAAATCATCAGGTTTTCCTCTACTCTACATGCTTCAGACAACATGAACCTTCACAAAGCAGACAACTCCGATTCAATTATAGAGCTGTTCAAATGTTTCCATGCCAAATGTCACGAGTGTCAAATTGAGGCTGAAACACAAGAATGAAACTAAGAAATTGTGGCAGAGACGAGAAAGAAGACTGAAAATAAATGCAAAAATACAGCAGGAAGTGAGGGCAAGATCTGTCATATTTTGTGGCCATCAATCAGTGAAGTTGAACATTCTCAGTATTCTCAATATAGCACAAACAACATCTATTTTCAACTAGTCTAAAGAAAATCTGAACAAAACATTGGTCAAAACAAAATTCAGGTCGTAATTTAATTGTATTTGCCGCAATATCAAACGATTAACAGACTAAAATATTCCATTAATTTAATCAGTCTTGGAACAAATTTGTTTTTCACTTTCTAATGTTACTTAATGCTAAGCAAATTTAATGTTAAGTAATGTTACTTAGCATAAATAGGTTTAAACTCATACTCTCACTAAAATTGTTTTCAGTAGTGAACTCCAACAAAAAAGAAAAAGTCTGAAAATCAGTTAAGAATCCTTAACTCAACAAATACTGTATTATTTATTCTCTTGTTTTGTTATGTTGATACAACAGCCTAAATTTGCCAGACTTAATTAATGTAAGTACTAAGCATACTTTGTAAGTGTTTTTGCTGCTTGGTACTTGCATTGAGTATTAAAACCAATAGCAACTTTTACTCTCTACTCGCCGGTATTTCTCATTGAATATTATGTGATCTCTGCTTTCTTTAAAATTCAGAAAATTAAATTTTTTCCCCCCAAGTTTTTAGAGTTGGGGACTTGTAATGGAGTACTTTGTTCTTTAGATCTTTACTTTTACTCAAATATGGTTTTCATGTATTCTTTACACCTCTGACATAAAAAGTTCCAGTTTAATGTGTGCCAAACTACAGCATGTCACAAGTTTTTATAGAAAATGTAGAAATTGAAATTGTACCAACTTGAGAAAATTACATGTTAAAACATGATTTTTGTTCTTTTTGTCAACAATCGTGTGCAAACTCAGTCTTCAGCTCAACAATATATTTGTGTTAGGTCATTAAATAAATGTAATCTTTAAATCGTTTGAATTTGTTAATATAAATTAAAATAAGTTATTCAGAGTAAAAACTATGAGTAAGTTAAACAATCCCAAGGGTTCTAACTAAAATGTTTTCACACATAGGCATATATGATAATTTTTAACAATAAAACCTGCAACATAATTCATGTTTTTGATATAGGGAAGTTCAAGTATAATTTGGTGTATCCCTTAGATTTTGTAATCAAAACTGATCCACTTTATTTCAGCCTTTTATGGAATGAGCATTACCTGCCATTTGAATTTTATTTTTGTTAAATACACTGGCTTCAGGGGGCGCTGTTGCTCTTATTGCTGTGTGGATGTTTAACAATCTGAACTTGAGTACTTGCAGATGAACTTTATGAAATTCCATGAAAAGATGGTGAGCAAATAAAATCCCTCAATATAAGGATGACTTGCAAATTCTCTATTTGTGTTCCTGATCCTTCTCTCACTCCAGAGCTGTCTCTGTGAATGTGAACTAGCAAGCATTTGTAATTTGTGTACATTATCTTGAAAGTTACAATATGTAATATATTTCTAATACATAAAATCTTAGGGCTACGTATCCCAAATCTTGAAAAACGTAATGATGAAAACAGATACAAATCAACATTGTTCAATGCATTTTGTTGTATTATTTTTCTACACAATTTCACCTCAATGCTCTAATTTCATTGAAAAAATTAAAAGTAAATATAAGAAAATTGTTATATGTCAAATGTATATTCAATAGTTGATATAAGCATACATATATAATGAGTTAATTACTTTTGTCTAAATCAAACATCCCTCACATGTGTGCGAGCACTATATTCACTGTTTTTTTTTTTGCACTCAGTGCCCCCATGCTCTGCGTAGGAGCTGCATGTTCTATTGTAAATCTTTTATTATATGACGACACTCTGTGTGGACTTTACTCGTCGTTTTTTTGCCAAATGGATGCGCGGGTGGGGTGTGCTTTAGGGTTCTTCACTTCTCTCTTTCCTTTTAGTATGGGAAACTCGTATCACTTGAGCACTCAGGCTCCAGCACTGCCCTTCCCCCTGCTCTCTCCTTCTCTCTCTCTCTCTCTCTCTCTCTCTCTCTGCCTGGCAACACCTCTCAGAGGCCTTGTGCTCTCCATCGCTGAGACAGATTGAAAGATGTGCAGGAGAGCAATAAAGCACAAGAGACTTTCTGTCAGTTATGTTGTGTTAATAAAAAGGAAGGTCTGGCTGTTGTGGAGAGTGCAGGAAAGCTTTAGTAAGATCAGCAAGCCATCTCTGCAAATAGTGTTCAGCTAGAAATTGGTGCAAACATGTGTGCATTATTGTTATCAGTGCCGTTTTGTTTAGCACAGACAATTTCATAAATGATAAATGATGCGTATTTAACAAATGCAGACAGTTAAGTATAAGTATGTTATTAAACTTTTGTGGCCTCTAATTAATTGTTTGTGTAAGTGACTTCATGATTGATCCTAGCTACATTCTTGATGTTCGTTTATACTATTCTTCCTAATGTTCCAATTTTATACATTTTGTTACAGTTTACACAGTTACAGACTGATACAGTGATTTAACAGGATCTGTGGTGTTAGTTACTGGCTGATGACTCACCGTCCCATTGTTAGACCAACTTAACAACGTTTAGAAAATGTGAGAGCTCGATGTAAAATATTATGTCAAATGATATACAACCCATATAACATTTTCAAGATGTACACAAGGTAAGAGACATATTAAGTTTTATTTATTCTATTCCCAACGCAATAGATTTGTACATGATAAAACTATCAAAGCACCTGTATTTTAATCAACTCACACAGCAAGGAATTTTTGATTAGTTCTTGCTATACCTGGGACTGAAGTCCCAGGTATAGCATATACCTGAGTCGAAATTGAAAAAATAAAGCCTGATCTAATCCTGTTATCATATCTTTATTTAAATACAGCGTCTTCGGAAGATTGAAAAGAAAAGGAAAGACAAGCTTATGGCTTAAAGAAGAGATGTCAAGTATCCTGTGAAACCCTGTGTGAATTAACAGCTCAGAGGAGTCTCTACTGTCCTTCCAGTCAGAGATTTAGATGAAAACTGATTTAGACAAGCTGTACCTGTGTCTACTGGCCACGTCTTTAGTGTAAATACAGACACGTACTCACGCTGTAGAAACGTAAACACAGATGTACCACAGTGTTTCCTCTGCAGTGTAAAACTAAACAATCTACCAAAACAGAAACCACACAGAGGTCTGAATGAAACAAAATTGGAACTTAACAGTGTGTATTTAAAACTCTGGAGATAAAACTCTAGACCCTGAAGTTACAACAACAAATACAATTCTACATATTAACTGTGAAAATATTAAAACACAAAAAAGAATATGACCATAAGATCATTATTTCATCTGAAATATACTGTTAAGAATAGTTAACAGTTTTATGTTAACCATTTGTTTTTATTTACTATTCTATTATTTAAAAAAAGACAAAATAACTTCTTCCTCATCATAAACTTAAATAAAAAATACTAAATAACTTCTTCCTCATCATAAATTCATCAGTAATTATTACTTTAGAAGAAGATTATAGATGTCTCAATACAGTGGCAAACAACAACGAGGTTTGATATCAAAACTTTTCCATGATCAGAATTTGTCTTAGATTTAAATTCAGCACTTTCAAATATCTGTATGTTCCCACTCAAAAGATTGTTGATTTAAGAGTTATAAAAATTATTTTATATCTCCTGTGGCCAAAAACTTGACAAAAACTTGTTGAACTTGTACGTGTGCATATGCACCTGTGAACGAGTTTCTTCAGGGAATAGAGCAAAAGTGCTCAAAGTTACTGCGATTGGGAGCAAAATACATGACCAAGCAAACGTGAGCTCACACTTATGCATTCTCATAAACCATTGAGAAAAAAGAAATATTGACAGCTAGGGACAATTTATAAACGATTAAGAACCACTTAGTTTACTAAGCTAGCCAAGTAACTGTAAAGGAACTTATTGTATGTAAAAAATTGAGGTATTAAGATTTTTATTAACCATCTAAGAGCAGTCTCTCTCATTTTGGCTGCTACAGAAAAACAGGAACTTGTTAACAAAGTGGTTTATTTGTATCTGTAGACAAGCGTTAATGCAGTATTAATTTCACTGATATATTATATCTTACATATTTTGAATCGCGTCACGGTGGCGCAGTGGGTAGCACGGTCGTCTCACAGCAAGAAGGTCGCTGGTTCTAGGCTCGGCTGGGGCAGGTGGCATTTCTGTGTGGAGTTTGCATGTTCACCCCGTGATCGAGTGGGTTTTCTCCGGGTGCTCCGGTTTCCCCACAAGTCCAAAGACATGCGGAATAAGTGAATTGAATAAGAACAATTGCCCATAGTGTTAAAAGTGTGAATGTGTGTGTGAATGTTTCCCAGCGATGGGTTGCGGCAGGGAAGGGCATCCGCTGCGTAAAACATATGCCAGAGAACTTGTGACCCCGAAAGGGAATAAAGCCGACATGAAGATGGATGGATGGATATTTTGAATCTATTACTATTGCTGTGATCTCATTCGCAGCATATATTGCTTTGCTGCAACTAAAAGACGCCAAAAGGCTCAAGAAGGGTCAGATTCCTTATAATGACTATATATAATGGCTCAGCCACCAATGTTCTCAGTCCAAAGAAACAACCCCTGATGTCATGTCAATAAAAGTTGTACACTTTCAGCAGATTTTATACTTTTCTTTTTTTGTGAGATTTTATAACCACATATAATTGCAGTATTTCTCTTCATATATCTAAAAAGAATTAAAACATTACTGGACATCTGACTTCCTGACTGGAACAAATAACTTCTTGTTAATATGCACATGATCAAGAGATAATCCATATATCTTGGACTTATCAAGAGAACTATTTTTGCAACCCTACACTTTAAATTCTTTGCATCTGTAAGTAAATCGTTTGTCATCATCCAAGCAGTTTTTAACATGGAGGCTTCACAAACCATTACAGAAAGCATAAACATAATGCTGACTAAGCAATTCCATGCAACTACACACCTGCATTATAGATCAAAACAAGACCTTCCATCAGCGGATACTATAATTGCATCTACTCAATTCAGAGTGGCATTTTGCTGAGCTCATGTACTACTCTAATGGTGACCTATTTAAACAGTGGAAATAAAGATTACATTTATTAGATTGTTGCAGACATCCCACTCCATCAACAAAATCAGTTTCGCTCGTTGTGAAAAAAAATAGGACTTGTCTACATAAATACACTGTATTTGAAATAATACAACTACCTAAGGATGGATAATTTGTTAATGTTAACAATATACACCATAACATGTAATAATAATACTAAGTCTAGTTGATGAGGTCTGCAAAAGCTACTATAAGCATTTTAGTTTGATTGTTAGCATGTTGCTAATATGCTATGAAAGAGCTAGCTTAACAGTTTGAAACTAGTTTGGTAACATAACATCAGATGTGGAGCAAATGACTAATATACAAGAATTAAAGAACAGGGGTTACAAGGGGTGGAAATATGTCAAATTACGATTACGTTTCCACTAAAAAGCCATACATCTTTAATCAGACTGCTTAATTCTTTAGTTAGACACAGGGAGTAACAAACCACAGCAGATCTTCCAATTAATGGTAGCAAGGCCATTTCTATACAGCATTAGAAAAACTCTATTTGCTTCATTTTAGAAAAGCCTTTCTTTCTTTATGCAAAAAATATATAACTTAGGCTTTCCTGAAGGTCTGGCTCTGCAAGACTACCCTTCTCCTAACTCTGAATCAGTTCTTGGAATTTGGCACAATATTTCCCATTACCATGTCTTTGATAATTGATTGTATAGCTGTTATAAAGAACTGGAGCTGGAGGTGTGTGTCAGTGTTAGTGAGTCTTCTTTGAACAAGGTTAGAATAAGGTAACAAGCTATTTGTCTGTTTTCGTTCATATTTCTTTTTTGGTGGAAAAACTAATATCATGTGTTCTATTTGCTTCATTTTAGATAATGTGTTCTTTCTTTTTGCAAAAAATATTTAACTTTTTTCAGTAAAACCGATTGGAAGTCAGCTTTACTTTATTTTTTTATTTAATCTGCAAAACTGTGACATGATTTGCAAATCAACTCACTACCGCCTCAAGTGGTCCATAGATGAATTGCAGTATCAGTATATTTCTTTTACAAATCCTGAGAAGAAGTGTGAGGTTGCTGCTTGTGTGTGATTCCATTTGACCCATTTTCTGATATCCTGGTCGCACTTATTTAAAAAATAAAAATAAACAAACGTAGGGCTTACATAAATGACTCCAGTGCTTTAACCAGGATTACATGAGGCACCTAGGAATGCCTTCTGAGAGACAAAAAATCTTGCACTAAAACTCTGTTTTCAGCTTCATAGAGTGAAACAGGTAGCTGCCAATTTAATTTATGGTACACAAATATATTTTAGGTTACTCAATAAAATAGTCTTAACCTATATGGTCATATGAACTAACTAAATGCAATAGTTACTTAGAGCTTTAAAAACATCTTAAATTCCACTATTGGATAAATTATAGACTAAAATCACAGACTAAACCTTTCATTTTAAACAACAGTTATATACACCAATCGAAATGGTTCTGTTCTTAAATAAGGACAAAAATTGAGAGCAACACTTACTACTGAGCTGAGTCATTGAGCTGGTACTCGCGGGCCCGGCTGAAGCACTCCTGAATGCCCGAGTCAGACCATAGACGGATCATGGCAGACAGCAGCTCAGGAGAGTAGGGCTCAGTGTCCTCCATCCGGCTCACGACATCACACACCATCTTAGCATCAGCCTATCAAAAGAAAACACAGAAAGATGAGGGGATGCTCAATGGTACCACTTATGCAAAATATAACTGTAGATATAATTTGATGGATTCATTAACAACCTTAACAAAGTGCCTATATGTTGCTTGGTTAAATTAGACTCTGAATGCATTATAATGAATTTAGAGCTGAATCTGCACAAAAGACTTGTGAGTGGCAGATCAATGTGTTACTGCATTTCTCCCCATTAACATAGGAAAGTAAACTAAATTAAACCAATGAAATTGAGCATGTAAATAGTGACAAGATGGCAGGCGTGCCCAACAGTCTGTATAAGGGTTTATATAAAATGTTTCATGTAATAATCATTTTGGTTGTCAGTGTGTGAAGAATGGTAATAAACATTTTATGAAAAGATCTTCTCTCAAAATTGGATTCCCCAGATGACCCTTAAAAAAAACTGAAAGCTAAAATCAGTACTTGTAAAACTTTTTGTAAACATTTTTAGTATGGACAAACATAAATTGCACTTCACAAGGTTTGGGTTTTGATAGCTTTAGTGTTAAAATATATAAAATCACTGTTAACAGAACCAAAAAGTTTCTGTTCTACGTGGTTCCTTGCTGTAGGTAGGATAGGTTTTATTTTGTTTACTTTGTTGATTTGCACTTAAAAAACATCTTACATATACCAGTAGGCAAAGTACTGTCAAGTGCTGCAGAAGCCAGCTAAGCAAACAAGTAGTAAAGGAGTAGCGTAACTTGCAACCAACTGCTAAAAAAAAACACCTGCAGCTCTTTATTCTAAGGCCTTTTAAAATCTGACTTCATGGGGACAACATGTGGCTTTATCATGTGACTTTTAGTAGTAAAAAAACTATTCTGTCTGGATTTCATGTACTAAATATACTTTGATAACAAAATAAAATGTATTTCTGAAAAAAAAAATCATCAGGTGAGTCCTGTAAACTAAGGTGTCCAAACAATAGTTAAGACTACTTTTGTTTGTCTGAAACCAGTTTAGTATGTGAGTAAAAAGTGCAGGGCTATGGATCTCTGGGAGACAAAACTTAAAAGTAAAATTAATTTCTGGTAACAGCCCTCTCTATAAGGCTCCTCCTACCACTGAACTACTCTTTGTTTGCATTTTTGGGTTTATTTTCCTTGACAACATTCCTCCAACATTTAAACTAAAGTATAGAGAGGTAGAGTGAGAGATTATAATGCAGGGAAAAATATTACAAAACTACCCCCTTTTCTTCAGCTAAACATTTGACAACTTTTTAATCATCCCACTCATAAATCACAATATCGAAAATTAACTTACTCAGTTAATTCCATATGAACAGCACTAACAATTTTACTAGCATAACCAAAACAGGGAAATTTCCCAAATGCCAAGTTAACATTAAAAACACATACTTCTATACAGCAGTAGCTAAAGTAGGACATCTAAATACAAAAATACAAAATGAGGTGATGGGAAAGAGAGAAGGCTGAACTGACAACTGTCACATTTACCATTTTCCTACCATCATATATGGACCATACATTTGGAAAACACAGGCTGGTTGGTTGCCATCCATTTATTGCATGCATAAAATGTAAAGGAGAAAATGTTCCCCTATTGGCTGCTGCAATAAAACTGCAAGGGGTAAATGAGTCGGGATCCATAACTGCAGTGACAAGCTAATAAACATAAACAGAGGTACTGGTTTTCATCATATATCCTTTACATGAGCTTGCCTTTAAAAGGGATACAACATTTCTTAACATAGGAATTATTTAGACCACTTAAAAATGGTATGCATCAATATAATACATTCTTTGTAAACTTTAAGCATTCTTTGTAACCTATAAGCCTCTTCTTTGTCGTCTTTTGAACCCTGAAGCTAATATGATGATGTGGATTATTTTTGGGCACCTGGTGAGAGTGACTGACTGTGACTGAGGTATGCACAGATGATGATGCAAAATTGAGTTTAGAACAGTCATTTATCACAACATGCAATTGGCACCAAAACACATTAATCAAGGGACAGTGAAAGAGAGACTGAGATAGAGAGTAACAAAGTATTTCTATGACTTCTAAATTCCGACACTGAAGAAGACACAGTTAGTCTACTTTTCTGGTAGACGACAATATTTTTGTGCATTTTGGAAGCAACTGTAATTTTATGCCATGTTAATGCTATGTTACTTGCATGTATGAAGGTTTAAATAATTAATTTTCATGATATATTTTCATTTCAGTATTAATACATCATGCAACAAAAGTATAGACATGTGGAGCCAATATTTGAGTACTTTTTTATTTCAAAATGTAATTAGTGCATAATAAAATACATTCTTAAATCTGGAGATTATGGTATACATAATTATATTCAAGAGATGCATCACCTGTTCTAACTTTTGTTATAGAATATTTAATCATTGTAATTCATTATCCAATAAGATTGAGTTTTGTATTTACTTGGGATGGAACAGGAAGTGACGTAGAGGGGCGGGATTTATACTGAAGGGAATCTCAAGGGATGACCCCTTTCGAGTCTCTCGCTCTCTCTCTCTTGCGGGCCTGATGGCAGGCGGACATGTGCTGCTCGCCTCTTCCTTCTATCCTTTTCTTTCTTTCTCCTCTACTTTCTTTCTCTCCCTCTCCCTCTCGCTCTCTCTCTCTGTCTCCCTTTCTCTCTCCATGATGCTTGCAATGTGATCACATGCTTCATTGATTTCAAGGTATGAGCTTAATTTATGTTTGGAATAAGTAATAAATTCCTGTTTGCAATTGTGTTCAGGAATCATGTCTCATGAGTATTGAATTTCCATAACACTTTTGTGGAGACATTGTAGTTTAAACAAAAATTATATTTTTTTGTTGGTCTCTGAGAGATGTACATTATTTAGAACACATTCCAGTATCATCCCCTTTTCTCATTAATGACTTTTCTGCAAACACCAACATCAATAATAACGTTGTAAAAGAGCCTATTTATTTTTTTACTCACAGCCACTCGTGGTTTGACAGAAATTGTGCAAATCAACAACTGAGAAGCCTGAAGAGGAGAGCGTGAGAAATGGACCGGGTGAGTTGAATGAAAAGAAAAGAGCTGTTTTAAATAGAGAGTGGAAGAGAAGATGGGGTCAGTGAAAAAGGCTGGTCCAGCACCCTCACTATTATCTGCGGTGAGAACAAGCACAGCGTTCACACAGCACAAGGACTGAGACATAGGGGGCTGGAAATTTTAAAAGCGTAGATCAACCCTCAATTAAAGCAGAGAATTGTTCATGTTTTTGCATAGTGACAAACCAGATGTATTCATTTCACTAGAAAAACTAGATGCATCTTCCGTTTGAATTGTCAATAGGGACAGATATGACTGCCGTTTCCATGGCGATGCAGCGGGGGCAGCATCAGCAGCAGGAGGCTCCATGATTGGCTGAGGGAGCTTCCCATTTCCTTCTCCCCCAGTGAGTGTGACCTTTGAGAACAAGTGCTCTGAACTCAGCATGACAAAAGCTTCTGAGGTCCTTCTTACACATAAAGAGATAAGAATCTTTCACTATTAAATCCTTCAAGCTCATGGCTTTCAGTTCATTGTTTGTTTTTTTTTTACCAATTTTTTTTTCTCTATAACTTAAAATTATACCTATAGACTAAATCATCAACTTTTCAAAGTTTATCCATACTTTTTTATGAGTTTCTGACAATAGTTTTGGAAGAGGAGTCCAAAGGGCTCCTCAGTTTGCAAATTCCCACAAAAATGATCAAAAATGCCTTTGTTTTTCATATTTCATCAAAACAAATAAATAATTTCTTCAGAAAACAAGCCGTTTTGAAAATCTTTGGTAATAACGTTCCTCTTCACACATTACCATTAACTTCACCAATTGAGTTGGACCCATATTTGTCTCTGGTTACCCTGTTTTGATACAAACTCTTGTCAGTTTATTGCAGAAACATAAAGTTAAACAGTAAAAATATAGGTGAAAATACAAAACAAAACAGGTTAGAAATTGTGAGCATATCATATAAATGACTTTGTTCCATACGGTGAAACACTAGCCTGCAGAGCAAAACTCTTTACAGATGTTCACTTTAATGTCACACCAGAAAGACCCAAAGGCTCATGGAGCAGTTGTCTTACCTCTAGTGACAAAAGCCGAACGAGTGAAATGCAGAACGTATTTATTTCAAAGTTGCACGTTTTGGAAATTATGACTCAACAATACCATCATGATCCTTTTTATGTTAATATAAGTCAATGTTATAATAATAATAATAATAACATTAATGATAATAATAATAAAAATAGTAAGAAGAAGAATAAGAAGAAGAAGAAGAAGAGGAAAAACAATAGTGCTTTTATTTAATGGGCTTTTCATAACATCCAATGTCACCTCACTAACAAACAGTTAACAACAAAAAAAAACTACGAAAGCCCAGATGCAGTCAAGTGATCAGAAATATATATATATTCATTCATTCATCTTCATGTCGGCTTTCTTCCCTTTCGGGGTCGCCACAGCGGAATAAACCACCAACTCTCTGGCATATGTTTGACGCAGCGGATGCCCTTCCAGCCGCAACCCATCGCGGGGAAACATTCACACACACATTCACTCTTTAACACTATGGGTAATCGTTCTTACTCAATTCACTTATACCGCATGTCTTTGGACTTGTGGGGAAACCGGAGCACCCAGAGTAAATTAACCGCGATCACGGGGAGAACATGCAAACTCCACACAGAAATGCCGAGCCTAGAACCAGCAACCTTCTTGCTGTGAGACGACCGTGCTACCCACTGCGCCACCGTGACGCTATATATATATATTATAGAAATTTGTTTTTTTTAAAACATCTATGCAAAAACAGTAACATGTGCTGTAATTAAATAATTACTGGGAGTCGAAAGGATTTTGCTATTTTCACACACCACACACAAGAATTCTCTCACATAAAAAATGTGTTATGGCAAAGCCATTAAGAAATATCGCTATATTTAAACGATATATGAGTGCCGTGGATACACTAAAACAACACCTCAACACAGGAAAAATTCTGCGCACACATAATTTGGTGTGTAAAGGCAGCACTTATTAAAAAATATTAAAAAAGCTTCTACTACTCAAACATCCACAGACCTTTGCAGAGAGATCTGCTGCGAAAATCCATAATCACAAAAAAACATAAACTGATAGTACGCACAGGATTGTTTATCTACATAATTACGATTCACATGTTTTCTTTCTTGTTCTATAAAAGCATTTGCTTCAAACACAACACATTTCATCTGTAAAATTCTATCATTAAGCTAAAAAACTGTCACAAAATTAACAGTTCTACTCTACTTCTTTGCTGGTGCTCTCTGAAACATCCCCACAAGAAGACTAATGGGGTAAAGTTAGAGCTAAATGTAACAATATAACAAAAAAGTCTGTTCTTAAGAGTTGTTTAAAAAAAAGGTCATTAAAAAAATAAGATCTGTTTCTTTAGTGTTCTTTATGCTTTCTTTATGTTTTAGAAAGTTATTGAATCGGGACTTGGTATCGGCAGATCCTCAAAAAAAAAACTCGAACGCAGACTCGAGTAAGTAAAAGAACAAGCTTTCTCTTAAAATAAATAGCATTAAATTATCTAAAAATTCAGACCTAAAAAAGAAATGCGAGTAATCTCAAGGTTCATGTAGAGCTCACAAAAAACCTGTCTAAAATAATGATTTTGAGCTATTAAAGTGATATATGTCTCAGCCAATAAGCGTTTCTTACTTTGGTTAAAAAAACCCTGCAGAACAGCTAACAGCCCACAACAGCTAACAGTTCCTGACATATCAAGCAAACATGCACCTGTTTCCTGTTTCCTAATTCGATTCTTGCAGGTGGGCCTGTCTCTAATGTCACGACATTGGTCACGCCTCTCATTCTTCATTTTATCTTTTTTTTAGAGGACTGGGGGCAGGTTTGTGATTCCAGCATGATTGCCTATTGAATCTAGATCAGGCTCATAGACACACATAATAGCTATTCATTATGGGCCTTGCACTGACGAAAGAGAATGGAGCAGTCTTCATCAGCATTCATTTATTTGAGGAAACAAGGTGAGGAGAGAACTCAACATGCTGTAGATTTGAATCACAGATCAGTCAGTAGCCCAGCATGACGATTTTTATCCTCCCAGACTGCCTGACACTGCAGCTAGAATGGACAGACGTATTGAAAAGGTGACGCAGGTAGACACTATGAAGCCATCATAAACTATAAACTGGAATTTTAGCAGGAATGGCCATTCCTTCAGCATATCATTAGTGGTATGCATCAGTCATGTTGCAAGCCACTGTCTGACACATTATGATTGATTCAGTTTCTGCTATCTTTTTTCAATAATGAGCCAATCAGATTGAGTTTCAGCAAGTAATGAAATGTTGCAGGATGAATATGTCACATTTAATTTTCACATGCTATCTGAATTACAGCTGGGAGTGATTTCTTCCTGAGAATATGAACCTATTTTCCCCTGGGATTAAGATGTGTTTTGGCAAATAAACACAATTGCTATTCTCTAAATGGAATTTTAATAGAACCAGTACATTGGAATTGAAACACGTCATCATAAAAGGATGCTAATGTGTATACTGTATTTTGTCAAATATACCACACATGCTGCCAGGAGCTCTGTGTATGTGTAATGCGTTTTGTCTTGTGTGCTACTGTAGTTTATTGGTATAGCATATATATGAGATTACAGAATACAATTAAGTGTGTTACAACAGTAAGTCTTGACAAAGAGAGAAATAAAAAACATTTTAAGATGGAGAGCTGAAAATGATTAAAAGAACATAAAGATTTGCACTTTGCATAAACTAAATTTAGGAAGAAAAAAGATTTGTTCATATATAGCACACACATTACTAGAAGCTGCACCTATTCACAGACAAAAGATGCTGTACCGAAATATGTATTTTAAATGTAAAATAACATTAAAATGTTTTTTCAAGTGCCTTCAAACATGGCAATAACATTGCCAACATGCTTGTTTCATTCAACCTCTGCAAAGGGGCTGACTCTAATACAGAAAGCAGCTCAAACATAGCATAAGAAAACAAGATGATTTGACGTCCTCAATAAATGACGTCCATAAAGGATCCTTTAGCACACCTATGTAATACAACATCTGAGGTTGTCAAAAGACTATGAGATTATGTTAGCAGCTAGAAAACAACCTTGCTGATCATAACTGGATCTCTGCTATGTAAGTATGATGTGTCCAATTGCCAGTGTCCTTTTGTGCCCAAGTAAGCTCTGATTAGATGGCCAGAGAGTATGAAAAACAGATGCAGGAGAGAAGTAAACATAGAGAGTGGTCACAATAACAGGAGAATTGTAGTGTTTGAGTTTTAAGAGGAATAGAAAACACATTTTAAGTTTTAGCAGTGTGATCTGGATGTTCATTGAACACATGATACCACATGGAGTGAGGATTGTCTTTAACTGAAAAAAAGCTGCTTTATATGAATTTCTGTGTTCTTCCTTTATGATTGTGAGTGAATGTTGTGCTTAATGACTGAACGTGCATCTTCACCTGAGCATTACCTCTTACTCTTATAATGAGAGAGCACCCAAGATAGCTCATAAATACTAAGAAATAGACTCTATGCACAACCCACTGCTTACTAAAGTACTTTCGCTAAAATCATGGTTGTGAATGTGGTTCCGGTTTGAGCTTTCAAATAAGAGCATTGTATTGATACTGTGGGTTTGTTTTTAAGATGTAATTATGGGTAGGTTTTAAGTTAATAAGATTTGTAGTATTAACATTTTATTGCCCCAAATTAATTTTTCAAGTGAATTATAAAAGTTGTAAGTTCCTCTGTCATGAAGAAGTGACATTGGCATACTATTGTATCCCATTGTGTTATAATTTGACACAATTTTATTCAGAATTTAGATCTATACTTTTCCTCAAAATAAGGATACAAGTGTAAAATTCCATGGCGATTGCATTCCGTAATCCTAATGGAACAAACTTCTTCGGGCACGGAAAACTGAGATGGAACACGGAAGAAGTCTTGCTTAGAGTCCATTACTGTTTCATAATATAAGCTGTAGGGCTCAAATCACCAGAAAAAACGCAGCTTATAGTCAGGAAAATATTGTGATGATTTTGAGATATGATGATTTTGCTAACCTACACTGAGAATAGGAATGTAAACATACTGTGACATACAGTAATATCAAACAAGTGCTTTTTCAATCTTTAAGCAGTTTAGATCCATCAAACTGACAACCTGAAGTCTGCTTTGCGTGATTTGTATCTACAAAGTGTCAATAGCTCCAGTTATTGACTCCACACTGCTGGCTCTGTACACTAAACAATGCTCCTGTTTGTATTGAAATCCGACCTCTTGTGGGCAAATACAACACATTTTGATCTAGTCTGAGGTGTTCTGATATTTTTTACACAGCACAGTGATCACTCAGTCAGAGTTTCACCATTTTTATGCGTCTAAAGCGGCGTTACAGTGGATTTTACATATTATTCCTGGTAAGCATGAGGTGAACAAGGCAGAGTGAACGGTAAGCATATCTTAACCATTTATATCGTAAGTAATGGACTGATGGTATGTCTAGAGTGTAAATGATCTTTCACCGAATGTGTGCTAGAGATGGTCACCTGAAGAAACTTGCGACTGGAACCATATGGGTGAAGATCATGTAGATTTAGATTGGTTTAAGAGATGAAAACCATAGAAAGCATCTTTGTATAGTAGAAGCAGTCTGATTCTTAAAAGACGTGTTGGTGCTTTACCATCATAAACAGAATGTGCACTTGTTTGTGTTTAACTTGGCGAGTCATTCAGTAAAGGGTAGTAAAAAAACTGTGGATTTATTAAAATAATGTGAAATGTTGAATAATGTTAATGCATATTTTCCCCTTCATGAAACCACTACATTTCAAAAACTAATGATCTTATGCTAAATAATACAATATTTAAAATTGTAATAATAGCAACTTTTATTTCAAAAATTAAAAATTAAAATTATTTCACCATTATATTCATGTATATGCTATACCATATAACAGAAATCCAAATCGTAGTGCCTGATTTACAGAGGGATGGGTTTAGATGAACCCATAAGTGTACTGTTTAGCATGGAGTTTAGTAAAGGTCAGCAGCCACACGGAACAATCAGCTAACTTCTAATCATGCAGTGAACATTAGAGGAATGAGTTCCAATATGCTCAAAGGGCTCGGTTCTAATCCTCATTCACTGAGAATAGCAACTTTTTTATCCAAAATAATACTGATCAAACAAAAATGTTCTGCAAATTGTAAGTAACACAAACACACCAGTATTACTTACTTAAAATCTATACTTCATCACAAACTGTAAAGGCACGTAACTGTAAAAATAAACAAATCAACAGAAAAAGTTCACGACTTAATAAGACCTAAAACTGGATTTAAAAAATGTAAATATATTGAGGTATATGTGTATATAGTCAAAATAACCATTACAGTTAACAACCAAGCCTTACATTGATTACAGTTTCTGATTGGTCAAAGGTTTAATGTACAAATGACATTTTGTTATGAGAATTCTTGGCCTTTGAAACTGCCAATCTAACCAGCACACTCATACAACCTAACACAACGACAACTCTTCTAAACAAGAGACTGGGTAACCAATATGTGAAATTACTCAGTGTGAAGATATAGATGTACTCAAATGAGAAATACAAATACATTACACTATATATCACTTGAAAGTGGTCGAGTAAGGAATTTTTTCAGGAATTAATGGAGAAAGAGAAATATAAAAATTCCCATAAATCTCTTAAGTCAGCCCAGGATATTTCAGAAAAAAATGTATTCATTAAGGCTTATTTTACATTTGGTTGCCTTTAATTATAACTACGATGTTATATACTGTATAAGTATGTTATATATGAGTTATAGGTTGATGTGAGTATTCATTCCTTGAGAAAAATTGATCAAATGGCTTGTTTTCACAACACATTACAACAATAATGGTGCATTGCTCTTGTTTTCTGATACAGATCACATAGATGTAACCACCATTCAGACAAAACCAAGAAAATAGGCAGCTTGGTCTTACAGAGAGTATTGGTTCATCTTTTACCATTACCATCAATGTATTACTATCAACAAAGAGTCACTGGCATCATTTAACAGCTGCTGGATTAGTAGGAGAGAGAGAAAGAGATTCAAGTTTGCTGCAAAGGTCATGTCAAGCTGGGGCCTGCTCTGACTAATGTCACAGTCATCGTCTGGGAGAAGGAAAATGACACCAGAGAGTTTACAAACAACTGACTCATGAAGATGTAAAGTGATATGATTTGCCATAGGCACGCTTTTCTTCTCAAGCATTCCACTAAATCAATAATACCAAATTTTATGGGTATTAAACTTAATCCACAAATCTTGTTATTAATGTCATAGAAAAAGGATTATATTTCAAATTTGAAATAAAAATATAGGTATATTTAAAATAACAATGTTTCAGAATCGTAATAAAAAATTAATGGGAAACAATTATTTAAAGGGCACCTATTTCACCCTATTATATTATCTCACATCAATCTCATGGGTCTCCTGGACATCCCATGTTGAGTCAGCATAGTGTTTTTTTTTTCTTTGTTTGTTTATTTGCTAGAGGAGATTGCGTTTATGTTTTCATTTAGGTATTTAGTCCAATTTTACATTTAGCCAAATAACATTTCAATGAACCCAAGTGTCTTGAAATTCTAACATCCGACTAATGAAATCAGTCACAAGTATTTTTTATCTGAAAGTACAATTCAGTAAATTCTGAGATTATATGACAGGTCAGTTCGCTTCAAAGTAATGCAGCTGCCTATATAGGTGGGTATGGAAAATAGCCCCATAGAGAGCATCCTATCTTACACATTATGCATTCGGAATTATATAGCTTCCTTTAAAAAATTAAATAAGGAAGATAGTGATTCCTCGTTACTTGAAGTACAAGTTACTTACTTAAAAAGTATTTCAGTCAATACCAAGATGCAACAAAAAAGTATAAATATGTTGTTTTATCAACATGAGTGTATTTTATTACATGACAATCCTTGAGAAATTGGGCTTCTTCCAGCAGAGCTAAAGACACAGAAGAAGAAAGATCTCATCTTTGATGTTCATTCTGTGAAATTGCTCTCAATATCTTCCACATTTACCTTGCCTTCATTTCATTAGTCTTAACCTCTCTCTCTCTCTTTCTCTTCTACTCCATCCCATGATTCTCATCTCTCCCTTGCCCCCCTCCCTTATGCTGCACTCCACTACATCATGTCACAGTCATCTCTAGTTACTATGGCTACCGGCCCTTTCATGGGCAATGTGGTTGCAGATTTGGTGTTCTCTGTTTCGTTTGTTCTGCATCTCACCCTCCCACATTCACACTCAATCTCCTCCCTCTTTCTTCTCATCTCCATCTCTCCATTTGCCTTCTATGGCAGCTGTTGAATTATTGATTTGATGAAATATTTAGCTGTTATCCTGCTCTCCTGCTGAAGGCTCAGTAGTGGCCTAATGACAGGAGGGCTCAGAGCCCTGAGTGGAGACCCCATCTCTGCTTATCCACTCTCAGCATTGAAAACACCACACCCACCTGCGACTGTAAACCAACCGAATACTTTTCCCCTAACATCAGATGATACCAACATAACTCACTTCATCTACCTCATGTCATGACATTTAGATATCAAGGAAGGAAACCAAACTCCCCACTAAGGACACTTTAAGCTCAATTTCCTCTATTTGTTCACTAAGTTGTATCCACAAACCACTAATGCATCTGTGATACGCTAATTTGTGTCTGCTAACTATGGTGGGCTTCTTGCAATTCCTTTCTCTTGCTCAGGTTGAAAATGTTGATAGCATCTTTCCACTTTCTAATTAATAATGTTTTTTTATGTTTATTTTTTTTGTACCTGTCCCATCCTACTTCAAAGCAACCCCATGAGAAGGGAGTTGCTTCGTATGAGTTTGGTCAGTTTTGCTGATATAGTGAATAATGTTAAATTAAATATAACTACACCTTGTTTAATTTAAATGGAAAGATTAATTCACCTTATACAGAGAAAGTGAAATTGATTTATACAACACAAACTTTACTCATAAGAGGACCTAAAATTACATAATTGAACACCATACTAAAAACTATGCACCCTAGCAACCATTTCTAACAAATATCTCTGTATGTAAGACATAAGTGGTTTGATTTGTCAAAACCAGACTGAACTTAAGTTAAATTCAGTTTAGACATGGCAAGAGTTGCATTTACTTCACAAAGTTTTTTTATGTACTTCCATGTGTTAATTCTGTCACCTTGTATGCATGTAAAAATGGCAAAATAGAAATGAATACACCTAAACTGAACACAGCATTTGTATTTATCCAGAAATAAATGAAAGGTTGAATGTTGTGACTGATTTTTTTTGTCTGTGGGTTGGCATGTGTTTCAGTGTTAACAGGTGTGCACAGACACCATCCATTCCTGCTCATTCGTTTTAATAAGCTGTTACTGAAAAATACTGTAAATAAAGAAGTTGGTGACCATTCTGAATGAAGGAATTTTTTTTTCGAATTAACATTCGATGATAAGACAAAGTGAAGATGGTTCAGATTCTAGTTACAGACATTCGCTAAATGTAATTGTCATGTAAAATTCAGTTTGAAGCTGTTTTTGTCAATAATCATTTTATCACCACTAGCAGTGGATTCGTGACTATTAATCTATTAATGTTTTAAAGATTACAAAATATGTCAACATAAAATATTACCAAAACTAGATGTGATTGTAAACAACAACAATGAAGACAGCATACACTTGATTTTCTTTCCAAACATTCAATATTTTACCCATAATCCATTTGTGTATCAATGTCTCTGCCTTACCATTATTTGAGCTTACTAGAACCAGCAACTTCAATAAAATGAAAATGAATCTGGCCCTGCTTTCCATTCATACTCAACTTCAAGAAAACTTTAAATCAACAATACACTTGAAATGTGTGCATTTAGACAAAAAAAAAATGGAATGACATAAGTATACGAACGGAAGTATAGGCCCTGGCCACATAACAGAATGCAAATGGGAATGTTTAGTGAATATGACTTTTTAGTTGGACGCAAAGACTGCAATCATTGTCAAAATAGGGTTTAAAAGATGGATTAAGGTATAAACATGTATATACTGTGCAAATATTGCTCCTCTGAACAGGACATTCATATCTCAATCTCATCTCATTTTTCTCATGCCAGTCTGACCCAACAGCAACAGACCGGTTACACACTGGATGAGTCAGTTCTCTCTGTGCTCTATGACCTGTCCTTTACTAAACTCTTCCTGAAGTAGAGCACACTGACACGCTGATCCCACGCTGGGGAATTCACTGCTGGGATTTATAGAGGAATAATTACATCCATGTTAATAATTACATTCTAAGCTCTGGCCCCAACTTATCTTCAGGAGCACTTATTTGATTAATGCCATGTTGGAGAAAAATTGATTGGCAAAACTGTCTTTTTAAGAGGATCGTTCATCCACCCAGATATTTAAAATCAAGTTTTTTTTCTCCCTCATATTTTCAATGTGGCCTCTTTGGGTCATAACTGGTTCACAACTGGCTCAAATTGAATGATTGAAGAAAAGAATGTTTCATTTTATAAGGACCAATTTTAATTGTATAACCATATTCTTAGAATTTAAAAAGGCATCACATTACAATACTCTTATTTCTACTCAGAATTCATGTTTTTTGTTTTGGTTTTCTTTAGCCTGTCAGATGATTTTGCACAGTGTCAAGATGCAACCATTTCTGCTGCCAAAATCCCCCACCCCTTAGCCCCTCACCCCTCTCTCCACAGGCCTGCAGGTTTGTGTGGAGTCTGCTGAGGCCTGGCATTTATTAAAGTCTGCTGTTTTCTGTTCTCCACTGCATATCTGATCTCCCATCACTGCAGGACTCTTTTAGCTACATTTATTTTTAGCTGCAGGCCCAAAAATGTTATTATGCCTCCAAATACCAGGCTTTGAAGAATCTGGACTTTTACTGTAAGACACTGGGACACAGCTTCAAGGGCAAAGGAGGAAGTGCAGAAGGAATTAGATATATTTTTAAAAGGCAGTTTGTCGCAATTGTCTAATTTTATCTGAACAAAATAGTATTGTAACCAACATTCGACCAACATTACTACATGTGTTACTGTTCACTTTGTTTTATTATAATGCGATTTTATTTAAAATAGAAAAAGGAGGAAAACAGCACTTGAACTCTGTTTTAAACACTTATAAATTTCTAATCTATTATGTTCGAGCGGAAGCATTATGTTAGCATGGGTATAAGTTTAATGGAAAAAATAATTTTCTGCAAAATACAAAAATCCAAGTCCTCAACCTGTAAGGCAGGTCTGACCACTCTTCAGCTGAAGTGGTATACATCCTTTCACTAAAGCCCTTACCAATGTACCCTTTGTTCAAAACAGAATTAGTACACCCCTTCCCCTCACATGACTGGAAAAGGGTTAGGGACAAGGGAGAAAAATGGAGCACAGTCTCTATATAGTTTAGATATAGTCATTTAAATCACTAATGGTTGACATTGTGTAGTACCTTCATGGCTTCATAGTGGAGTCCCACTTCATTTAATTCTTCATATAATTTTCTGTTACAAGGAGAAGAGGTAGAAGCAAGTGACATTAATTTAATCTTTCATGTTTAATCTTTCATAAAAAGAAAAAGAACAGCATCATCCCTCATGACAGCTTTTCAAAAAGTGTTCACCAATCAAGCAGTTTATATGGCAACTTTTCTGAGACAAAAATAAGAGACAATATCATCTTCAACATGAATGAGTCTTATGGTCCAGAAGTAAGATGCTAACAAATGTATGTTAAAAAAATTCACCCTAAATGATCCCCCAGGTGACCATGAGGCAAGGGAGCAGTGCCACTGTAAGCCTCATTAACTTTACCCTCACTGGGTCATTACAGTGGGTTTCTGCTAATTGTGGGTGGAATCTCTTGACTGCCATCAGCTTTGTAAAGGCCACTTGGGAATGTTTTGAGAATTTGAAGATGACAAACACACAAGTATTCTGAAGTATATGCTCAGTAAAAGGTGCAAAACATGTGCAGGACAATCAGAAAAGGAGAGAATTATTTTCATAAATGAAGGTTAAAATGACATGGATGAACACCATGCACAGGTCCTTCACTCCAACTGGCCGATGAGCTATGTCTCCAAGGCAACATGACGGTTTCCTAGCAGCACCCCACAGCTTATGGAAAAATGAATGAAAATCGACCCACTGAGATAGAAAGATTTGTAAAACAGGAAACAGAAAGGTGCTATATCGCCATTTTAGTTTTAAAAGACAAACAATATGAATGTAAAATGAAAAAGTGAAGACATATAATAAAAAACAAAAGCAGCCACTCTTCCTATGTGGCTCAAGTGAATGCACTATTATGAAACATACATGTATTATGAAACAATTATAAGCAAAGCTGAAATTCTTTCCAGAATAGTAAGATCTACACTACTATAGGGATGCTAATGCCAATAGCTATAAATAACCCAGTAACTAAAGGTACATCATAAAGGGGAACTGACTGTCTGAAGTAAACAAATAGAATACATATCAGACAATGATTAAGTATGCTCATGATTTTGTATTTTATTTTTGTTCAATTTCTACAGATGTGTAAGTGGGTAAATGCAAGCAAAATGGATAGCAATTTTTGTGGAAATAAAAATCATACTATCACCCCCAGTGGACATCAATTAACCACCAGGGCTTATATAGAGATCTGAAAGCCTGAAATAACGGAGGCGGGGTGACTTTCTCACAAGAGTTGACAAGACAAGAGACAGGTGCACAGAGCCAAAAAGCATGGGGATAGATGTCAGAGGAGTTTTGATTACACCCTTGAGGTGTTGATTTAGTGAAACCTACATTGGATAGCCTACTCTCCCAGAGTGTGACCTCTGAAAAGTTTTCAGCAAGCTAAAGGTTGGGGTTGTTTGTCATTACATATTTTGGGGTATTTGTGCCATATATATATATATATATATATATATATATATATATATATATATATATATATATATATATATATATATATATATATATATATATATATATATATATATATATATATATATATATCAAACAATATTGAAGAATTTCACATTTTTTATGAGCTACATATTTAGCCGCAAATAAATATGCTTTTGAGTTTCGAAGTTGCTATTTAAAACTAGAATTTCAGGAATTTATTTTCAATTATAGAGCAAGATTACTCACTATTTTAGTCATGTTTATTAATATTGTTTATAAATTTGCCTTTATTAAGTCCTGAAGTAAGCCAAAATCAAATTTAGAACCAATCACTATTAGAGCCAAAGACATTTAGAGCAAAAGATAAACCACAGAATTGGAAGAAAATAGAAGTGTATATATACTTTTGTGATTATTCGCAGACTGTTTTGCTTTTTAGGCATTATATTGCTTATTTCCATGTAAAAACCCAGTTGTTATAAATGTGGTTGGTTCTAAATAACTCAGTTCCAGTAAACTCTTTTAGAGACTGCTGCTAAATGGCAGCTAAAAAAGGTTTCCCTATGATAATTAACCAACAAACAAGATTTGATGCTATGTGGCACCATTTTTTGTATGTAATGGATAAACTTTCTACAAACAGACTTAAACATATTCCCTCGTTCAAACAACAGCCATTAACAACATATTCACTTTAAAATATATCTGAGTTGAGCTAAAACCCTATCATCAAATTAAGAGGTTTTGTGTGCTCCTGCTAAACCGAAAGAACAATCATGCACAATCAAAAGAGATTTTTAATAATCTTTAATAAATAGTCTATAACGTACTACGTTAATATGCCCAGACAATTCTTCACAGTAACAACATATATATATATATGAATTTTACCTGAATTCTTTGCAATTCCAAAAATCCCATGTTTAAAATTAAATTAAATTTGACAGGGACACTGCAGATTTACACTGGACACATGACCCAGTAAAAGTGATCTAACGCCACCCATGCTGAAATAGTTAAATATTTAAAAGAACCACATGACCAAACTGAGGAGGTTTTGAGGAATGGAAGTTTTTACCTAGCTTCCTCAACTAGGACTGCTTTAAGTACAGTCAGCACATGCTCAGGTAAATTGTTCAGCCAGCCAAATTTATCAGGGTTACTGAGGCCATCGCGTCACTCTGTTCATTAATCTTTTATGTGTTCTCATTCGAAGCGCTGCACATTCTTATGTGCATGCCTTAAAACCAACAGTTCTCTTCACAGAAGCTGCCTACTGATTAAAGTGGTTTATTTCTGACATTTATGGTGTGGCCACTGGCTAATCTGTAAATCATTTTGCAAAATGACATCAAATTCAGATAATCTAAAGCCTTGTTTTATTCAATTCAATCTGTATGGTGACAGGATTAAGATTTTTAGGATTAAGGCTTTTTTTAACACTTGTGCCGAGTAAATGTTATTGATTAATTTGACTGACAACGTTACCCGGAGGAATTTAAATTCCCTCAAAGCATTAGAGATTAGCATGTCCTCTTTTTATTTACACAAACATTTAATGAATTGAGATTTACACATTTGAATTTTGGCTAATGGTGCTATTCTCTTAAAAAAAATGTATATGCAGTATAATCTTGGACAACGTGGACACTCTTGGACAATGTTATAGAACAATCATTCTCTTATTAATCAATTTTGAATTTTCTGAGAAACCCCTGTGAGAAAGTTATAACGTGTTCTTATTCCATGTTATACTAATTTTGGATGTAAAATTGCATCATTTACCATAGCTGCACCCCCATGAAAAATATTAACTAAATAAAAATAAACACTTAATTATAAATAACCAATTTAATTTGCCCAGATAGGAACCTAGCAGGTCTCTAAATAGTCTGTCTTTGTGATTTATGGGTTTATAAATAACCCACATTTTTATTCACATCCAGAAACTATCTTGACAACTAAAAAAAAAGTCAATAATTATTGAATTTTCAGGAAATAATTACTAATATATCAAATATTTTGTTTTACAATATTTTTTTTTTACAAACAAAAGAATGAAACTTAAAGGCTGAACATTTACATTTGATTAAACTATGAATCCATTGGTGTTTGTCAGACAACAAAATATGGCAGACCTTGCAGACACATATGTGTAAAAGAGTCGGGAAATGAAAAATAAAGAGATAGAGCAAGAAGCTGCACCCGTGAAAGAAAGGCTGCAGGGTGCTTTAGCCTCAGTTCAGTTCTCGTTCAGCTAAATGGCTGGAAATTGGCAGTTCTGCAGCAGCCGTCTCAATGACTGGGCACTTTCAATGCACATCTCGCCCCTTTATATCTTTCTTCCTCTCGTCCTTCCCCTCCCCCTTCAGCCATTCCGGGTATTCAGTGAAGCCCTACTGAGGATTGGAGCTCTCTCTCTCTCTCTGCCTCCCTCCCTCCCTCCCTCCTCTCCTCTCTTCTCCTTTCCTCTCCTCTCATCCAGCACTGCTGATGGCAATAGACACACAGACAAGCACTTTAACCCATAGAAATCAAGGGAAATGCACACATGCAGAGGAAGCCACTCAAGCATGAAATATGAAGTGAAACAGAGCAGGGGAGCACATTTTTAGTAACACACTTAACAAAGAAACCGGTAACTTCTAGTGATTTACTAGAGCTTGTGTATTTCATTTTCAAAAACTCATTTAAAAATGCAAATTATTTTGTGTAGTAACAGTATGATTTACTCACAGAAACTATTGAGGCAATCATTTATTTGTTTATTCAAACTAGCATTATTAAGCTTCTTAGAAGTAAAAAAAAAAAAAAAAACAGTCCAGACACACACACACACACGCATGCACACATGCGGCAAGCATACTTATGAATTTTTCATTCTTCATATGCACAAGTCTTTCACGATCATGAGGCTGATTAATATGTGCATGAGAGGACACATACAAAACTGCAGCCAAAAAGGAAAGCCAGTACAACACCCTCAACCCATTATTACTGGACATAGTGGAGCTGAAACGAAGAAGATCTGTAGCAAATTACAAGCACATATGATCTGCAGTGCATCTCTCTTCCAGGGTTGGTGAAGTCTGCATTTTTAGTTTCAAGCTTGTCTAAACTATCTCAATTAAACAATTCACATTGTAGCAATGCATCGTATAGTAAGCAAGTTTCAAGGGTTGAGAATCACTCCCAACACTGACTATAAAATTGTAGACCAACACAATTAATAAAGAAAATGGCTATCACTTGCCATGCTGTCTGCTTTTATTGTTTTGTTGGGCACTTTTCTGCAGCACATATTTTATTGCCGACTGTTTTTCTGTATTCATAAATGTATTTTATATTCACTTAACTGATAACCCATAAACACCCTGCAGCCTTGAGACTTTGACAAAACAATAGGAGTAAAAAGAGTGACATGGAGAAGTGAAGTAAGACTGAGCATGACTACATCCGATCAGTCCATTAGGAGCCCAGACTCATTGGGGCCTTCCTCTTGTATCATCTCCCACTATATTCCGACTTTCATCCTCCACCCATTGAATCAATAGATGAGCACTTAGAACAGCAAAAATGGAAGCGGTCCTTGGTGATGGCTCTGGCATCACCTACTGCATTTGCATAACGATGTAAAGAAATACACAACATCAGTGTTCCTCTTAGACTTGCCTCTGTGAGGTGACTGGAGCATGTAATGAACAGCCAATATACATAATATAGATGTAAAGTAGTAAAGTAGTTCCTTCAAAGAGTTCAGCAGGTATTCTCCACCTCTATTTTGTATTACATTTTATAATTTAATCTGGCTGGAACTGATATAGTCATACTCCCTTACCCTTATCACTTTTTAGAAAACAAGAATAGGATTCTTGAAGAACCAAGTTCATTACATTTTTTTAATCTATATGAAATTAAATAGTAGGATCTATTAAATGAGAGAAAACTAAGAGTCTTTCATTTAGACTCCTGGGTCGTATGAGGTTAACTGGCTGCGAATAAAAACTGTTCGAATTGAAATCAAAATTCAACCTTAAACATGACACACACATAATTTAGCTTTGAAAAGGGACGGGCATGCAGTCACAGCTCATTTGGCACAACTGACCTGTTCATATTATTGCACTTTTTATTCTATTTTTCCCAAAAATTGCTCCATAAGGTAAGTCCTATGTGTCTGTGTACTTTTATTAATATGCAACCTGGACCTACAAAACTGAAAGCACAATTTGTTGTAATGAGTACTTTCGATAAGCAAAATAAAACTATAAAATATCAGTCAAAAGGTTGACATACGATCTCACAGACACACACACTGTTTTTCTCCATTCTGATGAAGACATGCAAATTATGAATGAACAAATATTAAACGCTTCAGTAAACAAAAAAGAGTGAACTAAATGTTTTATATTTTTTTATCTTTATAATCACCACTGCTTTTTTTCATTGTAGCTGCTCACAATCTTAGTATTCTCTCCATCAGCTTTATGAGGATGTTATCTGAAATGGCGATTCAACAACTTGAAAAAGTTCCCAGAGATGCTGAGCCTGTTTCGACCGTTTTGGATTCCCAATAGACCCAAACACCTTGTGTGTAATATAAATGTGTAGTGGGCGTACGTGTGGGGTCATAAAAAATCTGTTCTGATATATGTTTTCCATAGGAAACGAGCCAAGCACAGTGAATCTCAGCTTCAGACAATAAATGCTTGTTTAATTTTTCTTTTGATGAAAACTGAAAATGGGTCCCACAGACCCGAACACCATACAAGGGTTAAAGGGCTCATGTCATGGTGAGCCTTTTTATGGCTTTGTAAGGACGTGGAGGCTGCCGCTGTGTTGAAATCCATTTGCAGAAGTTTAATGAGAAAAGATCAAAAAACTTAATGAGAAAAGATCAGTAAACTTAATAAACAATCCAAACAGCAATAACACACAGGGGTAATCCAAAATGCAAAAACTAGAGAGACAGGCAAAAAGGTCATACACGTGGTAATCCAAACAAGTCAACAAGGAACGCTCGGTAAGGCAGCAGAACTGGCAATACTTGGCAAAGTCTGTTTGGCCCTGACCATGCTTTAATAGCCATCAAACCGGAAGTGATAGCAGAAGAAGCAGAGAGATTGAAGCCAGTCAATATTCAGGTGAGGGTTCCCTCTGCTGGCATTACAGGCTTTTATAGTGATTTATAGATTGAATAAAAAATCGAACCTTGGACGTTCCCAAACTAAAAAGTTAATTTGTTTCTTTTAAAAATTAATTTTATTCCCATCATTGACGACTTCACACGAGTCCCATTGTAAGTCATGGTCAGATATGAAAGAGCCGATTTCCCTCCCCCAGAAGTGATGCACTATCCACAAAACAGTACTTTTTCTCGTGAAATCTGGAAACCAACACACGTAAATCAATCAGAGCGAAACGGGTGAGCAGCACACAACTTAGACTTGTGTTATTAAAATGATTACAAAGAGGTTATTAAAAGCACTTGCAAGGATTAAAAGAAGATACTTAATTCCAAGGTGTACAGAAACCACTCAAAATGCCGTTATATTGTCAATCACTGTTGCTAGCTCTGTGTTTGTGTGTTAGGGTTAGGGTTAGTACATTTGCTCGTAATTATTCCCTCTAATATCTCTCGAATCTGCGTTGACCGTCAGACAGTAACTTTGCATACGCATCATCTGCAAAATGCATCATCAATATGCAAATCGCTAATCATTAGATGATTAACTGGTTACAAAGTTTGAGGAAATAAAATCTCAGCTCGATTTCCAGAATAAGCCTGGGCTAAACAATGAGGAGATCGAATGCAATTTTAATATTTAAAATTTAATATATATATATATATATATATATATATATATATATATATATATATATAATCACATCTCCCATACAATTAGACCAATGGGAACAACATACTATTGAAAAAAATGCAATGTCACTGCCCCTTTTAGAGTAGTGATTTACTGTATTGTTGTAATAAATTTCACTTAGCTGATTTGCTCTTGCCATCATATTAATTCTAACAGTTGTTAAATAGACCTATCAGTTGTGTACCAACACAATCAATTGTTCCAGCACCAGAAGTCAAGCAGTACCATATATGAACCCTGAAAGGCCCTCCAGTTAAATGAAAATAATTTCAGGTGACTGGAGTGCAAAGCTAATAGAGAGAACCCCAAGAGTATGCTGCAATTTCACCAAAAGCAAAGGCTACTTTGAGGAATCTACAACATTGATACAATAATTCAGTTCTCGTGTCAGTATAATATCTATGAATATTTTTTTGTATTGTTTAATATACATTTAATGGAATCCAACTCCACGTTGTTCCCAAATTTGCATCTGAGGAATCTGCTGGCTACAGGTCAATTAGTCTTTTAATTTCTTAACCTTTGTATGGTGTTCGGGTCTGTGGGACCCAAGAAAAAATAAACAAGCATTTATTATTTGAAGCTGAGATTCACTGGGCTTGGCTCATTTCCTGTGAAAAACATATATCAGAACAGATTTTTTATGACCCCACACGTACGCCCCCCTACACATTTATATTACACACAAGGTGTTTGGGTCTACTGAACCCGGGGCATGTTAACGTGTGAAAATTGTACATTCTTTACCTTAATTCTCTCTTCCCACACAAACATAAATCACACATAAACATAACATTTTACATTTTAGAATAAAATTGTGTGATTGTGTGAATTAAAAGCCCAAAAATCTCCGATCACAAGAAGCAGGACTATTGATTGTACCAAAGGTTAGTAAATCCACAAGAGGTGGAAGAGCGTTCTCATATAGAGCCCCGAAGCTCTGGAATAAACTACCGGATGTTGTCCGCAGCTCAACTACGCTCACAGATTTCAAAACTAAATTAAAAACATATCTGTTTAAACTGGCATTCCAATAATTATCTCTTGGTATTTGTCTAAACAGATATGGTGCCTGAGCACCATATAAATACAAACTGTTTGAAAAAAACAATGTGGTTCAATGTTCCTCTCTAACCTATCCTCATTATTTATCTCTCCTCCTGCAGCTGATGCTGATCACTTGTTTGTTGTCTATGTTACAGTTTACTAACCGTTTTCTCCATTTCTTAGTTCCTGTTTTGTCTTTGTTTGTTTTGTTTGTTTTTTGTTTTTCAGGTCCTGTCTGGCAAACCGTTCATCGATGGATTTTTAGTTTGTATGTTCTTTATGCTGGGGAGGTGATTAGCACCTGCCTCAGTCAGCGGGAGTCCCCTCTGAGAGGGAACTCCTGTCTGCTCTGCCTGATCCTCATGGGGACTTTGTGAAGCTGCTTTGAAAGCAATTGCTAAAGAAGCGCTATATAAAAACTGATTGATTGATTGATTGATTGAAAAATGCAATGGGTCCAGCAGACCCACCAACCCTGCCAAAGTAACAATAATGAGAACATCACACATGGTTCAAATTCTAAATGTGAAGAAATCAGGTTAAAGAACAATAAATAAAGTATATTTGCTGTTTATATCACTTGTTTCTTGGCTAAAGGAAATATTGTTTAAGTTTTTAACATAAAATGTTTTCATTGGGTGAATTAAAATCTGCACAAGGCAACCCGCAAACACCGCCTGAGTAACAATAATATGCAAAGGTTAAATAGAAAACACATATCTGTTCTTTCCAATCATGTCTCAGTTATAATTCGTTGTATAAACCTAAATATGTTATGTTATTATCACTCAGAATTTGCTGAGGTTGCAAAAAAGTTAGTGACAAAAAGGAGGAATTGTAGACTTGCCATTGTGTACTTGTTAGGTCAATAAACAAGCAGAGCTTTTCCCACCCTTTAACCCCCCATCTCCCTCCCGCAACAGGAGCACCCTTTCTGCATGTAAATAATTAATTTACAGACAGATGCAGCTTTTTATTCAGAGTGAATAATTCAAAATGTGGTCTCTGCACTTCAGGGTCCCTCCAGTGAACACTGCAAAGAAAAGAGCCAAGGTTTCTTTTTGTTCCTCATTGCTCATGAAAGCAAGAGATATATGCCACACCTTGCATCATCAGTATTGTCTAACCTAATTAGAGCATCAAGGGTCATTCTGAGGAGGGAAGGTAAAGGGTATATTGTTGAACCGAAATACATTCAGTGCTATTTTTAGAAAAGAATATGTTTGCTCCACACACAGCATCTTTGACCTATTCATACTTATATGAATTCATACTTAAGCAAATGAAAAAGCTTCAGGGTTTGTGATGGTAGGCTCGCAAATGCCGAAGCAGCATTACCTTTTACACAAATACACAGAGAGGGAGAAAACCGCTCAGAAACCGGAACACATTTGTTCGTGTAATTATTCATGTGCAAAATATTTAGAAATATGTGCACCCATGCGTTGTTTTAACATGTGATGCATTAACAGTATAGTTATTGCATCACACATAACAGTATAAAGCTTTGGCAGCTTATACAATCGTAGAAAGGCCTACAAATGTTACAACATTTTTTCTGCATCTTTACAGGGTCTTGGGAAGGAAATAATCATTGGTGCTGCTTGATTCTAACTAGTCTAAATTTATTTGTCTAAAGTTCAAAGATGATTTTGTGACTGTCTAAATATAGCCTTATATTTTAATTTAGGAAGTTTAATATACTGACATGCTTCATCATTTACTCTACAAAAACAAATAAGGTCTGTCTGCAATGTTTTCAGTTAACTATAGCTTACCTTTTGATTAAATTAATCTTTCCATGATGTTCGATATTTTATATTAGCCTGATGTAAAATTGAGTTTTACACACAAAACATTTTCTGTTTAAAAGTAAACAATATATTTTACCTGCAGTGATTTGTTTTATATGATATTTATATTTTTAAGTCAGATTTAATATATTTAATAGGTATTTCGGTGATATTAAATTTTTAAGTATGATATAAAATATTAAGTATTTTATGTCACATTTTGCTACTATCATTATTTGGTGTGTGTGCGTTCTTGTGTGTGTACAGTTATGGCATTATGACAGAGGGATCTTTTCGAAGTGAGGCTTTTCTACTCAGTCAGCGCCCCCTCAGGTTTGCAGGACTTACATCCCTTAACCTTCAATTAGTGGCCACAGGCAGCGCAAAGCATTGATTAAGTGCTAAATGCCACTGTGACACACACCGGCATACAAATACACACACATTCACTGTACTTGCTCTTCCTCAGTGTCTGCATTATTTAAGAACAGCCTTACTAATTACAGCATGGAGGACATACACACAGCAGGAGGCAATCTCCTACCAACACCTGTGTAACAAACACACACAAAGACACATGTCCAATGTGAATGAGCAGACAGAGATAAAGAATCAGAGATTAAGGAGTTTACTGACAAAATAAAACAGAAATTATGCTCCCTGTGATGCATGAGAAATCTATACTGTATAAAATTATCTGCCAAACCTGTACTCAATTAGAACACTGCAATGTTAGCCAAGTAACATGCTACCTCCTAATTTTCAAAATGAGTCTTGTCCGTTGTATTGAGCGTTATTGTTGTGTTGTGTAATCTCTGGTTTCTACCTGTACAAAGCTTCCAAAGTTGATCATAGATGAGACCATGCTGATAAACTATACGTTGTCTGAGAAGTAGCCTATTGTGGCAGCTAGCTAAGCTCAGAAACAGTGTGTGATGAGTCATTTGAGTCATTGATTCAGCACAAATAGTAACAGGTTTAATGAAATGTGCTGTGCCGCCTTTCTTGTTATTTGTGCTATACTTTACAAAAGGCTTTGTAAATCTAAGCCGCCTGCAAATTACTTCAGGAGATTTAGGGGTATCTCTGTGCATCTCTCTTTTAACAGAGCAAAAAAAGAAGACAGTGGAAGAAGGAGGGGAGAAGGATGCTGCACAAAGCCCTGACTCAGTTTTCTTCCTTTCTTGCAACAGCGAAAGGCCAAGGACCAATAAACTTTGCTGAATCAACCTCAACCAACAGCAAAAAGCCTTTAAGGTAAAGTGAATTGCTATACCATCACTGAAATGGTTCTGCTCCCTGATCAAAATGACCCACTGCAGTTTAAATGCAGATTAAATTGTCTTTTCTTGTTTTCTTATATGAATTCTTTTCAAGTGAAGCAATTTCAAGACAAATAACAGTGCCTGAATGAAGAATAAAGAAATTAGTACACACTGTTGGCACGATTTTATTAACTTCTCCTAAAATAAAATGTAATGGCAGGTACTATAGTAGAATAATGATTATGGAAAATAATTATTCATTCATTTATTCATTCATCTTCATGTCGGCTTTCTTCCCTTTCGGGGTCGCCACAGCGGAATGATCCGCCAACTCTCTGGCATATGTTTTACGCAGCGGATGCCCTTCCAGCCGCAACCCATCGCTGGGAAAGGAAAATAATTAATTAATAAAAAAAGAAACTGGACATTATATGAAGCTGTTCTGTATTCATAAGCCTAGCATCTCCGTATATGTCTGCCAAATCTAAAAGTAAAAAACATTAAAGGGCAAATCCTAAACTATGAACATCTATTGCTTGAGCTAAAATTGCTACAGGCCACTACTCAAAATAAACCGAGGTCAAGCACTACAATATTGCAATGAGTATGTTGATGCATATACATAGCGATGGCTAACCTTTGCCATAAGATACAAAGAAAAAATGTATTCACCCCTGCAGATATTTTGAAAGATTCAACTGAAAGCCAACAAAAAATAAATAATGAAATTCCCTTATTAACAGTTTCTCCCTCTGTATTTTTCATATAAGAAACTATAATTGACAACTGCTTTGCTTGTAATTCACAGCTATTCTGGTTAAATCATGAATCGATTACAGCAGATGATAACAAGGAGATGCGTAAACTAAATACGTACATGTAAGAACATACAGGGGATATCCAAACTGAATAGAGTACAAAAGGGACAACTCAAATGTGAGTCAAAACTATTACTTATCTACTTTTTATTGATTGGTTAGTTGGTTTATCTAAATAAAGACCGATTTATTTGGCAAAACTAATGACTGGGGCTACATACGAGGACTAAATAAAAATACATTGGTGGCATACACTTACTATGTTAGATATTATTCTGATGCCTTCATTAGATAGGAAACCGCTAGACAGAAATTAGCCAATAGACAGTGAAGAAGGCACTGCAAATTACTAGCACTGAACACCGGCCTTTAGAGACAACCGTCACGACCCACTATAGATCCATTTTTCCTATTCTTTCTTTTTTACTTAGTTACTTAACATAAACCATCCTGTCTTTCTGCTAAGCAAAAACTAGCCTGTGAACAGTCAAGAGCAATTAGACGGTGCATCTGGAGCAGTCGAATCGGCCATCTGTGTGTATATGAATGGTTTACAGCTATGTTTCCCCATTGGAAAAGAGTGGTGGGATACATTTAGTCAAAAGTAACTAGCTCCAAATTTATTAAGGGGTGTTGTCTATGCTGTTTGTAGCCCAACATGACATTCAGCCAAGAGTAAACTCATGCCAATTCTATTCATGTTCTCTTCACATGCTTGAGCTACTTCTGACAGCATGATGGATTTTGGGTGCCACTCTAAGGCATCCAGCTTACAGTTCAACGATACACAACATGAAACTTCTTTAGAAATATTTGAGAGCAATATTTAAATTCCAACACAATTGACCATTCTCTTATGTTGAAAAGAGACAACTCCTTTCAGTTAGTTGAACATGTAATAATATTTGCGTCCTCTCACTGTATTCTTCCAATAATAAAACTCTTTCTAAGTAATTTCCCTACCTGAATCATCAAAAATAAATGCACACATTCTGTATTATTCAGGGTTAACAGCAGAATGTTCATTCTTTGGCAGTTCTAGTGGGATATGTAGAGTGGGCAAAAGAGGGGAAAAGCAGAGGTTGGGGGGATAAGACGTCACACTGTAAAAACCGGGGCATGCGATAAGAATTGAGCGAAAAAAAGCTCCAGTTCCATAAAATGACTGAGCTCCTCTTTTATTCAGAGTCAACATTCATCCAGATTTCGTACTGCTTTACTCTTCATTCCCGATGTGGCTTCAAGGACTGTCTTTACTTCAATGCTTGTGTGTTTCTATATTTCATTCTTTCAACTGCCATACACATTTTAAATCCCAGCATACCTCCTTTGAGCACAAGGATATGCAGACATTAAAACACACTGTGCTTTAGAACTATCTTTGGGGTTCTTTGATAAAGGTTGCAGCATTGGCTCATTAACGACACACTTGTTTTATATTTAGCAACAGCCTTCTGCATTATACATGCTCATGCACCACAACCATGAAGAGTTCTCTACTGTGCCTCAACACAGATTCTACTCACTCACTCACACTGTCTTATTCACTTATGGTTGGTAGATATAAAGAAGTTAACAAGATGACAAATGTGCCACAGTACCCCTCAACCTAAAATATACATTTGGACATCTGCTAATTAACTCGCAAAGCGTGTCAAAATCTATTAGTAGATTTTCCATTGAATGTTCACTTCAAACAAAATCATTCAATACATGCGTATTAGACGGATTTATCATTGGCCAGTGGCTGCTTCATTTGTCTTAAAATGTCAGAAGGACAAAAGTGTATTAGTAATTTCTGTTGAGCCTATTTCTCCTTCCATCATTCAATTCTTCATACAATTTTATTATTTCCTTCAAATGCTGGGTGGTCCTGTAGACACAAATGAAATAAATGGTTGAATAAGAGACTGTGAGTTTGACATGAATTTGGTAGTTTCACAAGTTCATTCTTAAATAAATTAGGCTTAGCAATGCAAGCGTGTCAGGCGAGAATAGAGGGAAGCGTCTTAGATTAGCTGTTCAAGAAGGAGATCTGTTTTTAGGAGGTGTTATTTAGGTGATTCCCTCGAAAGTGGCAAGAGACAGAATAGCTTGACAAAAATGCATGGGCAGATCCGTCGTAAATGCGATATCACATAGAGAAGGAAAACAGTGACATTTTGACAATGTTTCGACTACATAGACATCCATGCATGTTTATGGCAGGATGTACGGATTGTATACTGAAAAGGGCATGCGGTAATCAAAACATGATCTTATGATGGCATGAACCAGGGTTTCTGTATGCTGACCGATGGATGGAAAAGACCAGTAATATTACTAAGGTTGTAGAACCTTTAATCTGATAAAGATGTGTGACAAAAAACAGTTGATGAGTTGAAGATACCAAAGTTTATAAGAAAAAGAGAACAGACAGATGAAATAATACATTGTAATAATGTCAACAGCTAACTGCTTTAAGTTAAACCAATGCTGAGTATTTCTGTTTTATCTGTGTTGAGTTTGACAAAGTTGCTTTTAAACCAAGAGTTCTTCCAGCTATACAGGTTGGGATCAACTTAAGGGGAAGCAGTGATATTTTGTGTGTAATCATTCCAGAAGAGGAAATTAAAACAATGACGCATTGTCGTCTTTGTGGCCCAAAAAGGCAGTGTGGCCTAATAACAGTTCCCCATGGGACACTGTAACAAATGCTATAACAGATTTACAGTGAATAATGAAGATACAGTTAAAAAACATGCAGTGAGTTTAGAATGTCAATCACAAATATCGCAAGACAATATTTGCGCAAAATTTAATCCTATTAACTCATTAAAATAAAACCTGCACAAGTGCAGTGAGAACTGCATACTCCAGTCACTACCAGTGAGGCAGATGTTTTTCCAGTAGTTGAAAATCTAAATTTTTGACAATAAATTGTATGATACTCCTTTTTGCCTCTGAAAATCTTACAGACATCTCCTCAGCCCCTTGTAACATTGTCTAAAACCCTGCCAGGGCCTTGACATCCGTGAACATGTGTGTGTGTCTGTATGAGAATATGTGTGAAGCAAGCAGTTTCAATAAGAGAAGAAGAAGGCTCTGCATATTACTAGCGTTGAACAACGGTCTTCAGAGACAACCGTCACAACAGCTAATCAATTATCGGCCACTATAGATCCAATCTTACTATTCTTTCTTTTTTATTGGGTTACATAACATAAAACATCCTGTCTTTCTGCAAAGCAAAAAGTGGCCTGAGCAAAAAGTACTGCCAGGGCCTCGGCATCCGTGAACATGTGTGTGTATACGCGAGTATGTGTGAAGCAAGCAGTTTCAATAAGAGAGCACTGTGGCCCCTTGTCTTGTCAGCTCCGGTTAAGAGCCAGGCTGGTGGAGGCTCAGCTGTTTTCTGTGAGGATTAGTCCAGTTCAGCACACACACAGTACCGCTTCCCAATGACTTGCCAGCCCTGGCACAAGAACAAGATGGGGAAAAGGGGGAAGGGCTCACTGCTCCTCCAGACTCACAAAATGCCTCAAATCCATAGAGACACACAGGTCGAGGTGCTTTCATGGCATGGACATTACTGAGAGATGTTAACAGAGTGTTCTCAGGAGACCCAGGAGAGATGAGGGAATCTGCTGCTGTAGGCAAGGATGACTCTGCCAGAGTGCTTCAAAACAGTGAATACAATTAATCTAATTGGAAAAGATCTTACTTAGAAACCTTAACAAGGTTATATTAAGCTTGTTTTGAATAATAAACTTCAAAAGAATAGGACTAGATACAATAAATGTTTATCTTATATTTATTTTTAGAGCATCTTTCATAAAAAAAATACCTTCTCTCTTTACCTTACACCAACAACTGCTCAGTGGTGTTAAGTTTAAGAGACTGGCAACTTTAAGATTTTGAAGGAGTTTCTTTTTGTACTTGTCCTAATATTGGATGAACTTGGGGAATCTCAAAATGAGTCGAAACGTCTGACTGTTAGTGTGTGTATGTCTTGAATTTGTGGTTGGAATTTCATACAGATGGTTTCCTGTTATTGCATCACACTCTAGATGAATTTCCGGTAGCACTCAGTGCAATGCCTAAAGGTGTCTAAAAGAAAAAAAAAAGTCTTTCCTGAGCTGGAAATCTTGCAGAGGAAAAGGACAAGTACTGTAACTATGATTTTGGTCATAACAAGACTGTTTTGGTTCACTGCAGTTCCAACACCTTGGGTTTAAAAAAGACAAAACAGCTCATTCATTTTGTATGTAACCACCTCAAAATAAATCAAACCAGTCTACAAACTAATACACTATCGTTAGCTCTCTGATGCCATCAGAGCTTGATTCCCCATATTGCACTCATCACTCAAGACACCATTATCTCTGTATAGCCTTGAGTCAAGAGGACACTCTCATTGGACAGACCGCCAATCACTCTCTTTCTTTGATTGCAAGAACACAAGCATTAAGAATTGCATCAGGATCATATACCATGTACGAAAGCAGTTGAACTTCTCACCATTTTTATGGCATTACTTACTTTTTTGCTTAGGAATGTTGCTATTGGAAAGTTTGCCTAACGTTTGTAAAGCTAGCCTAATTTTTCATTCCCTATCGAACACCCAATGCCCTGAATTTTTCTGGAATGAAAACAGAACATCTACTGCAAACAAATGGTGAGGAGTTTGTATACAAGCTTCAGTGGGAACAACTTCGACTATAAAAAAACTCCTGAAAGGTATACGTAAACAGACAACTTACTTTAAGGTTCTCTTAAATGTCTAAATTATTTCTGATGCACATATAACAAACTGTTGCCGATATTATGCGACAACATCATGGCAACACCATATTCCATAAGCATTCTCTTTTCAAGATAGTTCATTTAAATGGTCAAAATTCTCTGAAATTGTCCTATCTCCTTAATTTCACCACCCCTAAGTAGGGCAAATGCAGGGCTAGGGAGAGCAACTTGCCTTCTCGGAAAGCACACCTATATCTGTTTTTCTAACCTGCTTTGTGAGAAGTCAATTTTAAGTAAATGCAAACTTGAGAATGTAAATGCACACACTGTTTTAATTTAGCTTAGATGAACTTACCTACAAAGCAAACATACTTTAGTGTACTGTAGATTATTCTCATATTATTCATGTTGTGCACAAGCTGATTCCAAAGCCAACATATAGCTTTACCTCTTGAAGCATAATAGGAAGTGGATGACACTGCAGTTTGTTGTGAGACAACTAGAGGCTAGTTACCTACTGACTGCAATGTTAAAATGTCTTCCTATAAAATACTGTATGCTTTTACTCCAAAAGGTACTCCCTATTATTTTTCTCTGTGGCAACAATTATTTTCTAAAAAATAAACTGATGATTACCGAAGCTTTCTGTAATGTCACGCTCACCCCCTGTATATTATGTTCAGAAATTATAATCAAGAAAAAACAGCAAAATAAAAGACATGAATTAAAAAATAAAAAATAAAGAGGACCAGTTAAAACATATACACTGGTACAGTAGCCCCCCTGAACACATTTGACAGTTATTCAATACAGCATAGTATATTTCAAATACTCTACCTTTTGATAAAGTAGATCAAGAGTGTTGAGAACTCATCAGATACATGAACAGCACAATCTGAGCTCCAGTTTAGATGGTGTTCCACATAGTGAACACAGGAAAGCAGGCAATCATAGTGATCTCTTCAAACATAATGTGCTATTTCTCTTCCAATTTTCCACTGAGTTCGTTGTCACCTCTACAGTTACAGCAGCAATAGGAACATAAAGATTTGTCAAAATCCTTCAATTTCAAATTAAGGTGTGAAAAATAATTTCTTTAACAGCAGGTCATGGGTAGAGAAGTTAGAAAAAACATTGCTTCAGGTTTAACAGCTGAAACGTGCCTGAAAATGTCACAAATTTTGATCTTTGTTTCAACAAAATACTATATAATTTAGCAGATTTGAAGAATGAGTGTAAGATCAGTTTAATAGGAATGAAAGGGCTTTGAGAAACAATTGCTAGACTGAATGTCCTCTTTGGACCCTTATGTTCACAGGAAAGATCATATGATCTGAAAGACCCATTCTTGGCATTAAAGACAAATATGTCTCGGAGGGTGCTACGAGGTGAATTTCTGAAAAACAAGTCAAAGCGTATTCAGATCAAACCCAAAAGCCCTGAAGCCCTGGCAGTTATAGAATGACTGGTGAAGACACAGCTCAATGAAACCTGAGTTGGAAAATACTGGTTTGTCAATTACGATGAAATCCTCAAACACACAGAGAGTGTGTTACTCAGAGAGGAGTGTCCAAGTGTCCTCTACCTAATGATAATGATGAATTGTGATAAAGGGGAAAACAGGAAGTTTTTTCATACAACGCTTTACTGTACTTTGGTGTAAGCATATTTCATAAGTACTATAATTATATTGGATTGTTTAGTTTCTTTCTTGGTTTTTAAATGTTAGATGTATTAGATGTTCACTTCTAAAATGCACTGTTAACTACTGTTTATATGTTGGCAATTAAATGTATGTCATCTGTCGAAAGCTATTCCGAACAACACATTTTGTTCTATGATTGGTTTTATTGACTTGGTATCAATAGAGCTGTAATACTCTTAACTCTCAACATTGGCTCACTTTGACATTTGGTTCTTCCTCTGGCCATAATACAGTAAACATAAAATGAAAAACACCATGAGCTCCGCATCAATCACTTTTGAAAACCAATTGGTTGTCAACACTGCACTCAAGTGTTGTTGACAATGTGGGCATCATGATGAGAATGTAAACACTCCAGTGTTGGTCACAAAATTCACATAGGGTTCATTTTGAATAACTTAACAAGTGTCACATTTCAACCATCACTAGTTCAAACAATAATAAGGAGTATAATGTGTGCCAAATGTTTTAACCCAGTGTTGTTAGCAAGTTTATCTGCATGATAGTCACTCTCAAAGTCACTTGAATGGATTTTGTCACAATTGCAAGGTATTATTTTCTCAGTATATAGATATATAGTATACAGCAGTGCGGGGATTCAATATAATCTGCCATGCATTGTTTTAAGTAACTGCATGTAAATTATTGCACTGCCACTACTCCTTAACTCTCTATTAACAATTTATCAGTCTGAACTCTGATCAACCCCTCTCTCCAGAAGGAAATAATAAGGCAAAATCTCTACAAAAAGAAGTGTTTGTTAGAAATTCATAGATTCTTAGAAGAGCCTATGAATTCATTTTGGTCTCTCTCCTTCCAGATGCCAAATAGCTCTCAGTAAAGCTCTAATGTTGTAAAAGTCCTCAAGGACAACCATCACAATTACACGTGTGCAATCTCATTCTGCAACACACAAGCATGCTTCACAAAGACTGATGTATCTGTTGTAATAAGAGCTGTGCATATGCTGAAGACGTGGCCAGCTCTGTAGCCCACTAACAGAGACCATCTGGCCGAGGTGATGTTTGTTCCTGATTGCTTTATTTTTGGCTCACCAATTAGGAGCGCTTGCAGCCCAGATCTGCTAGAGAGTGACAGCAGCACAGTTTGGGCAAGGACAGCACTGGGGAAACATCAGACTCTGCTTCAGTGATTGGGGTTCCAAACTTTATGAACACTTGTTTTAAGGCTACCAAAAACTGAAGAGTGCCTGCCCAAAGGGCTACCAGGGATTTAAAAATTTTGCGAGCCCTAAAGTCTTTAAAGAAGATCAAGGCATTTAGTTGCAGACCCTCGATAGACAGTCTAAAAAGGATCTGATTTCCCTGACTCAGCTGATTTATAACTACAATAAAACAGAAACAGCAGGAAAGCCTTGTCAGGTCTCCAGTGTGAAGATTCTCTGAGATAAACTGATTAACCTAATATGCAATTAAGATACGTCATAAATAATTATACTTCAGATCTGTGTGGATGAGCTGTAGTGCTGAGGAGAAGGGACAGAGACATCCCTTTACTTAATCCAAGCACCAGAGACATGACATAAAAGACTCTCAATTAAAAATGGAAGCTGCAGAGTAATCTGCTGGGATGAAGATCTGTTAATACTTCTGGAGGGCTCTTGTTCTGCTCAAAATTAATTTACACATTCTATAATTATGCCTAACCTCCACTCTGATTTTTAGAAATGGTTCATGCTGTTCCTCATTCAAGCTACTTGAATTGGATGTAAAAAAAATTTAGCATGACAAAAATAAATAAACAACTTACATAAAATAAATACTGACAATATATAAACAACATTTTAAAGTATGTTAGCAATTGACGTTTTATAAATAGATGCATAAGAACTACTGTATTTTTCCTTTCATGTTTTACTCAAAGTAACTTAAACACTGCATTATGGACTTCAGATGTTAGTTACAAAAGTTGGAATTAACAAGGGACTCATAGGTTTTGTTAAGATTGTAACTTATATGTTATTCACCTACAAAGAAGAACATTGATTCTGATATTTTTAGAACTAATTCATAAAAGAAGCTGCTGACCAAAGAGAAAAACGCTGAGCAAATCAATGGGAAGACGGCAGGAAGTGGGTCCTTATTGCAGTTTACACAAATTATGTTTACATAGAATTGAAACATCTTATCTTGATTGCGTAAAAGCAAAAAATAATAATTTCAGGTTTATCAATGTTTTTAATTATTGGCAAGTGTTCATGTAAAGGACATGCACAACCTAGTAGTAAACAAAGATTAAAACAAACCCTTCTGATGCACAAACCTCAGAGGAAGCACGCAAAGCTAAAAACACACAATGCAAACTAATTCTTTGCATATATCTGTACATGTTATCATGGACTTTAAGAAAAAAACTTAGAAGCAAAAAAGGCAGCTATCTGAATTATGATGAATCAATCAATGAGTCACTAATCATTACGAAAATGTCACTTATGATTATGAAAATATAACTAATACTCTTTGTTTAAAATATATATTTTAAAAATAGGTGTCTGATTTTGTGTAGCATACATAATTCCTTTTGTTATTTTCTGGTATTATTTTTAATAACAAGATCTTTTAATTGATTCATTAAAATTTTTATATTACTATTAATTACTACTGCTAATTTTGGGCTTTGGCTCTTGCCGAGACTTTAATTGAAGCCTGCTATCCCTGCTCTAAACTGAATTTTCAACCAATAGATATATGAATACCCCCGATTAAGGGTTGGCAAAATAAAATTGAAACAGAATTTATTTCGATCTAGGAAGTCATTTTCCTGGTTAGTTTAGCGCCGATTATTATATGAGGATGAGGCTGTATATCTAGGTTTTTCTTGGATAATGAGTGTGATCGGGAGGACCGTTGGGATGTTCCTGGGACTGTAGGGAATATTCTGTTGCCAACTGCTCCCTTATTCCCCAACTGTTTTCCTTCTATGACACACACACACTGACACACACACTAACACAATAAACAACCGCATACCCCAGTGTCCTCTAAAAAGTCAGCTTAAAATAACCTACTGATCAGTTATTATACAACCCTGTAGCTGAAGATAGATAAGTAGAAGTTACAAGATATTCTGCTTGGTCTTTTTAAATGAAAATGAGCTAGTACTCTATGCTCTCTTTTGGGAAGAAGCCCTTTGCACTCTAAGACTCATACCAGAGCCAAAACTTGTTTGGTTTTACAATGTTTTGACAATGGTAATTGTCATACCCTTCTGATTATATTTTGTTCAAAACATAGTTAAGAAAAATAAAATAGATAAATGGTAAAAAAAAAATAAATTGGTAACGCTGTGTAAAACTCATTAAACTAATTTAAAACTAAGAATAAGAAAATAAGTTTTAAAATTGCATTTTTATGTTTATGTTCAGAATTGAAAGTCAACAACAACAACAACTAGCAAAATGTGCAATACCAATTTCCTTGAATTGGCACAATTCATAAAGCTACCAATAAAATGTGCCATAAATGTCAAATCCAGATTTACCTTAATTTAAGTGTCACAATTTTTCTGAGTCACTATTCCTCAGCATAATCCCAGTAGGCACACGCAGTCATTCCAGTCCCATATGAGTGCATCCAATCAGTTTTGCCTGAAAGAGCAAATTCCTCACACACTGCAAGCTCCCATCCATAAAGGAATTGCATTTTGCAGAATATATACAGTAATTCAGCACATATTAAGCACTAAATGGATTTCCAAAGCACAAATACTTCATCATACATGCATAAGTAATAGGAAAGAACAGAGGAAAACTTGCAAGGCTGTCAGCTCTTATATGGGATAAATCGATTCGGGTTTGGAGCTTTTCATTCCTCTCTCTCTTTCACTCTCCACTTAAAAAAATCTGACAACAATCCTATTTCTCACTTCTATTCTGGATCCTTTTTTTTAGAATACATTTGCATATGGTTAGTGTGCATGACACCCAGCCTGGTGAGCTTTTCAAACACTTTGTAATAATCGTGCAGTCGAGCCAGGAGACTTGAAAGTTAAACCCGATCTGTGCCATCTGGGTGCCAGGGACTGGGCTCACAGCCATTGCCCACCACAGTCTACCCTTTAAATTATGTGTCTCGGGATGTGTGAATTTTTGGTAAGGTCATAACAACACGCTGAACCTTAAGAAGGGTATCTAACGCAAGGTGGCAGCCATTTTGATGTAATGTAAACAACCAAGATTCCATGGTCTAGAAGCGGTGAGCTCTGAATCAAACAAGGGCGGATAGATTTCCACCCACAAGCTAGAGCATCACTCATTATTAGACTATAATAAGCTGTAGAGAAACACAGTCTTGGGTCTCCACCAGGACAGCTGCATGGATAAAACTAGACAAAAACCAACTTGAAGTTTGTTCTTCAAGTATACACAATACAAGTCATTTTGAAATAGGCATAAATAATTGTATTTATTGTATAGGGCTTTGCATGGCATCCAGAAGAATAGTGGTAGGAAGAAGTTCATGTGAATATTTGAATAGCCATAAGGAAGCAAGCTGCAGCTTCACATTTGGGTAAATATTAGTCGTCATGCTTATAAAGCTGCCCAGACCCTGTGAGCCTTAAGTGAATAAGGACTGAATGAAATAGAATCGAAAAGACATTTATCGGTAATTGTATGTTTAGAACATGTTCAAAGCTGAGGAAAAGACACTAAAAAGATGTTCATTAGAACATAGAAAAACTCTGAACACTTATTTGAGGTTTTGTGTTTTCGGAGTAAAAAACATTTTTTGTAATATATCAGATAATGTTTTTAATTTATCATTCTCATATATTTTTTCAAATGTTACTAGTTTCCAATTAGTCAGTTCTACATTTTCTATAACTCTTTACAAAAGCAATTAGAATGTAGATAACAATTAAATGTCTCCTATTATCCCCTTTTAGAGGATGTAATTTTAAGCTGACCACGCATGGCATATGACGTTTTAGTAAAAAAAAAATTTTATTTACTTGTTTAAAACTTTCTGCTATGACATGTCCAGTTCCAAAGTAAAGGGTAGACCCTTATACAAGTGAAAAAAGAAAGTATTCTTGAATTGAAATCTGTGACTTGACTATTCATAAATAATCAAATATAGCAATAATTGTCTTTTGACTATATTTTAGCTGGATTATAAAGCCAATTTTATATATCTGCATTTCCAATTATACTAGTAAGAAAGTGAAGTAGAGGTATCTAAATATATTTCTTTTTTTTTTTTTATGAAAGAATATTAAATGGCCTGCAACACTGTTATTTACCCAGACTCCAAGCACAGACAGTATAAAAGACAGTATGAAACTTACTTCTTGAAGTGAATGAAAATCATGGGTAGTTAGAAAAATTTAAGAAGAGTCAGCTCAGAGAGGTAACGTTAAGCACAAATAAACACCATCTCTGTTCAGGAACTTTGACTTCAAAAATAAAAATCAAGCACTTTTCCTCAGTCGCTCTTTCATTGATATAGATGACGGTCTTGCGTTGGGAAATACATTCTGAAATAGAGTAACAGCGATAATTCTTCTGACAAATTGCATCTACTTGCGTGTAAACATTGCAGTACATTATACTTGTTTTCATACAGGACTGGTAGAGTATCAGAGACCGGGGATTTTACATCATAGGCTGCTTACACATCATAAATCTACTGACATAAACGCAGCTAAGAATTTTGATGCCATTTTATGAATTTCAACAAATGTGTGTGTTCACAACTTTCTAGATAGCTTCCAAAAGTGGACTTCTCATAATAGGTGCCCCCTTTAAAATGAGCTGTTAACTTAATGCATATGCGAAGCAATGGTGATGATGATGATAATGATTTGCATATTCATGATGTACATGCGAATTTACTCTCTGACAGTCAAGGTAGATTCAAGAGATATTAGAGGGATTCATTACGAGCAAAGTCACTAACACAAACCCTAACCCTAAGGCCCCTTCACATCTAACCAAACTGAAACTCGCACAAATCCTTGAATGTCTTCTCTGCATTTTGCAAGCTAGAGTTAAAAGTGGAGGCAGTGACACTGCTTGTCAATGGTTGGCACTCATGTGCAATAATGTGACGTTCGTGAAAAGAACGAATCTTTAGTAATAACTAGGTTGTAGTGCGGATTACACTGATAATAATCAGAAGACACTGATGAGCATGTTTTTTTGTAAGATTAGTATTTTTTTGCTCTATTTTTGGGTCTTTGTTGAAACGTTTTGCAATTAGATCAGATTTTTTTCCCAATAAGAACAATACAAATGAATCATTCTCATAAATGAACAGGAGGCAAAAGAACGAAGCATGAAGTTGAACGAAACTTTTCATTACTCAGGGACAGCAGCCAAAGACCGGCTGTTTTATAATCTTTGAGGGCATTATTGATCAACTCTTGATGGTCGGACATCAGCAATACAAGCTTCTGGACGTTTATATTTTCCTCTTTGGCAGTCTCTTCCTCTGCTGTTCATCTCATAGTTCTTTGGTGGTATTTCCTGTCGGGAGATAGAAGCGGGAGTGTGTCTCGAGCACCAGCGGCTCTTTCATGACCTTTCCACGTCATCAAAACAACCGGATTTCATTGGTCGTTCTCCTTGTGAAAGACCCATCTGTTATAACAGAGCTGAGCTCTTGTTCTTTCTCACCAATTGCTCGGACAGATGTGGGATGAGCCAAAGGCGCCCCGTGTACTTCCTATTGAGGTATTTTCACCCACGTAACTTTGCACTCAATATTCGGATAGATTTGAAAGAGCCTTAACACACTAAAACAGAGCTATAGACACTATAAAAAGTGTTTAGAGGGAGTACTATTATACAACCTTAACTCTATGAGCCAGAATCATGTGGATGTTTGATTTTTGTACACCCTTGATTTGAGTATCTTTTTTAAATAATTCTTTAATAACCTCCTTTTAATCCTTTCAATAACACAAGTTGTGTGCTGCTCTCCCGTTTCGCTCTGTTGATTCGGCCGCATTGGTTTCCGGATATCATGAGAGAAGACATTACTTTGTAGAGGGAAATTGGCTCTTTGATATCTGACCTTGACGTTACAATGAAAATCCGTTTTTAAATAAAACCTGTTTTTAAAAGAAACAAATTCGTTTTTTGTTTGGAAACTTCCATGGTTCGATTTTTGATTCAATCTACTCTTATAAGCCACAAAAGTTTTGTATAATCTTAAGGGCCTAGAATCCTGTTACCTTTTTTATTTTAAATTAAAATCATTCCAAAACCAGTTGCTGGTCCTTAGCTCTAAAACTCTGCCTTTGGAGCATCATTCAATTTTAAACCTTACTATTTTTAAACATGAGCTTAAGACTTGTTTAAACAAAAAGGCATTTTAAATTCATTCATTAAATTTGCTTATTGTGTGAGTGTGTTTTACTTACCCATAATAGGAATCAGCTCTTTAAAAAAAAATGCTATGTCAAGCTAAAATCACCCAAAACCCACGAATTAGATCTCGTGGTCTATAAAGTTATTTAAATAGAATTTTCTTGAATCAATGTTAATGGATGGCCTTTCTCTCTGCTTTGAACATAGAGCTCGGATAGAGGTGTGGCCCCCTCACTCGCTCTTCATTCTAGTCACACACCGGTCACATGAGACTCTTGTCTCTTTCCTGTACCACACAGCGCTTGCGAGTGACATTGCCCATGGACACAGACTTGTGGAATGTGTTGAGAGAGAGGCGAAACAAGAGGTAGCCATGGCAACGCGGCTAGATTGCTGAGAGAAAATAACGGATAGGAGGAGAGGGGGCCGTGCATTCAAAGACACAGATAGAAGTGGAGGGGGGCAGGAAGTTGAGAGAACCGAAATACAAGAAGAAAAAGAAAAAGGCAAACAGATCTGTAGAGACAATATTGTTAACTGAGGAGATCCAAGCAAAGCTTCACACCTCATTTTAAAAGGTGTGACCCAGCTGGCATTAGCAGCACGAAGAAACAGAGGTCTGAAGTGTTCATGAGAGTGATCTGATAGAAAAATGTGGTGTCTGTCAGAAAATAAACTACTGTAACAAATGTACCCATATTTCAATCTTATATTGAAGCACATCAGAAAATGTTTTTTCTTTCTCAATGATTTTTCTTTGACAGAATGCATTATCATGTCACAATCCCAAGTGGTCATGTCATGTGTGTCCTGTGTGGAAGCAGTGATTAATTCAACCAATGATATTCATACTTCTTGCTGTGCCTTTAACATCACTTCCTGTTCCTGACACATCCCCCATACTTATACTGGACCCCATAAGTGAACTCATTTTCAGAAGAAAATATACATACTTTTTGGTGCAAGACAAGTGTGTGCACGATCAGGGAAGCCCTAAAATGTCATGTGACAGAAGTAGTTTTAACTACATCATTATGCACGATGTGTGCAAACAATTAACTCCTTCTTTGTTATTACTTTATTAAAGAAATACAATAGATATAACCCTCTCTTTATTGCTTTAGTTTTAATTTATTTATTTATGCACTTTCTAAAAAATTTGTTACATTAAATGGATGGCTGAGTTGTTTGTGTTCTAGAGAAAACTCTTTCTGCCTGAGCACAGTGGATTGTGGGTAAAATCAGCCGATTAACTGTCCATTATTCTGCACTTCAAAATATAACTAAAAAAAGTACAGATCTGGCCACTGCTCAAATATTTGTTTAGGACACACTAAAGCCCTGTCCACGCATACACGTTCATTTTGTAAACGCACTTTTTTAATGCGGTTACGGGGTCCAACGTGGTGCATCGTTTTCACTGGACACATAACCGGGGAAATTCTGGTTATATGTGGAGTTTGAAGACGTTATATGAGCTCTTTAACTGATGCAGCAATATTTGCTTAGAGCTTCATAATGTTACTGGAGACAGAGCAAGGGCTTGCTCTCCAGCTCTTTGAGCTAAAGCAGAATTTCTGTGATGTACAAGACAACACAAGCACACAATATAATTAATAATGAATGAGGAATTTTTGAAACAGTTGTTGGTAAAGACTGCCAAGAGAATTTTTTTTAAAGATGTTCTTCTTATTTTTGTGGAAGCTGCATTTCCCAGCACTTAAAAGGAAGTCTGATGAGCCTAGACTCGGAGCTCGAATTTTTTTGTAAACAGGGTAAGAAAAATAACTGGGTACATGTGGACAGGGGCTAATTCTCATATAGCACCAAACAACCAGTGTGTTTCAAAAGAGACATCACCAAATTTGTTTGACCAAAAGCTTGTATGCTGGCTTCTTTGCTTGTGCAACTTAAAAATCGGCAGATGGACATTATACCACATCACTCTACTAATAACGTAATAAGAGCTGATAACCTTCAAGGTCAGCTTCCTGAGATGTAACCCAACCCGGAAATGAAGACATGTTCTATTTCTTACAAGAAATAAATAACTTAATCGATGACTCAAAGATATCTAAGATGACAGCTCTCTTCACATTGATAGCTCTGGTTTAATTCAATCCAATCTATGCTTCCTGTTAAAGGTCATGAATTCACTGACAGAGTACGAATAATCTTGGGACCAACCGTAAACTCTAGAGATCTGACCAATCAAAATCAGTTTTGAATCTCTAACAGTTGCATTAGCAATGAGGAATTTTAGTATGAAATTTTATATAAGCATTAATCCAGGTTTAGTTCATGCATTTTTATGCAATTTTTTTTAAGTCATCCACTCAAGAAAATTAATTACAGTAACTGGTAAAATAAAATAAATACTGTTCTGTTTTTTTGTTTTTAATAAAATGTAATAACTGATATTTAATATTTATAACAGTTTTCTTATTTAATTGTTATTAACTGGGATTGCATAGAAGGTAGTAAGAATAGATAATTGGTGAGAGCACTATGTACATTCACCTACATTTACTTGCATTTACAGGAATTTGATTGTTTTTATTATACTATAATTGATATTAAATACAAAAACAATCTTTGTGAAAAATAACGTGTCCACCAACCAAAGAATCTAGCAATTTACACTTAATTATTAGATTTCAGGTGTTTGCAGTTGCCATAGCTAAAATTAGGAACAGTTTAACTCTGAAGAAGGCACTTTACTCCAAAATCTGTTATTTTATATTTAATGTCACTTTAAATATCTGTTATGGTGATTGATGCAAACCAAGTATTTATCAAGTCCTAAACGGGATGGCTTCAGTTTATCTCTCGGAAACTTCTAAAACTAAACTAAATCCTATTAAAATATATAGGAATAGCCATTCAGCTGTACTTACCGCATGGCATTTATGTATAGTGGAATTTTTGTTTTATTTATAGTTGGTTGTTTACTATTGTATAGTACAATAGCTCAATGATGCTTTAAGATCAAGTTCACTGAGATCATATTAATAATCCTCTACTACTTTTCTTGTTCTTCATATAACCTTTACCTTTACTGAACCTGGAATATTCTTGTTCATTGTTTTAATATGTTGCGTTGGTTCCATTATAACTATTGAGCATGTAACTTAATTTAAGGTGTAAGATCATTTCCTAGAATTTTATTTTCTATCCATTGGTTATAACATAGAGTAACATGAATAATGAGAGCTTGAGCTTATCAGGCTTTTTGTTGTACTCACTTTGCGCTCCTTGTCTCCGTACTCCAGTCCCAACGTGTCCATGGCACGCACGATAGCAGCCAGTGACTGAATGGTGTTGCTGTAGACCACAGGCTTGTACTGCTTTACATCATCCCCAGAAAAACCATCCTCATGGATGATCCTGCAAACACAATACAGAGAAAATATAAGATCGTTCAAGACCATGGATGTAAATGTTTTAAGTACACATTCACTTTCCGTGCAAATTTTTTTACTGAAACTTTTTACATCTTTTGATCTCAACATATGAGCTCTCTGGGTTGATAGTCTAAAGTACAATAGAGGATTGATGGAGACTGAAATCCAACAGCATGAATTAGAAAAATGTACAGATAGTGACCTGTAAAGCTTAATTTTGGCTGCTGAGCCCCATGCAGATGTCTTGCTTTGTTCAGTGTGGATAAAAATTATCTAGGCTTAATTTTGTTAAAACAGTTTTTAATATACTCTTGATATTGGTGAAATATAATCACCAAACATTTTTGCAAAAATGAGGTTATTATGTGTGCACAAATCCAACCACTAATGAGCAAAATATGAGCAAAAAAAAATATTATTGTTGCCAATAACCTCAAATATTTCAGACAAAACGATGAAAGATTACTTTGTTTGTGACCTCACAAACTTTTATATCCCAAACATGACAAAACAGACACTCTCAAAAGAATTAACCAGTCCCAGTTAATTCACTCTAATGTTAAAACTTCCCAACTTTAGAGCTAAAAAAAACATGTTTTTACCCCTGGTGCTGCAATGTTTTTTTTTTATTCAAATAGCTCATTTTGACCTTCATGAACACTGTGAGCGGGGAGATTTTTTTAATTTGTTTTTGTAAGCTATATTAAATTTAAACCTTTCAATCAATCATACATTTGTGTTATGCCTATGTCCTGCCTCTTTGGACCATTTTTGGTTAGCGGGAAGTGATGCATTCCCATAAAGGCGATGTCTGGCGATGCCCATTTTTAACCTGCTTCACCAATCATTTGAAATGTTATGCATGCTACATCCATGTTATATAATTTGCATTGTTAGTGGAGCTTTAATTGAGTGGGAAAAGGATATTACTTTTTAATATGTTTCAGACTGTCCAAGCAATTCTCTTCAGACATGTAATGTCTGCTTTAAACTTTGAAAGTACTATTTTGATGTTATGAACTGAAAGATGAAATCTACAGTTCATAGTTTACTTTTTATCTGAAATAAGGAAAGTAAATTCAGGAAGTGGTTTTAAGCGATGTACTGGCCAAACGTCTGACTGCTAATTCAATTTATGACAGACTCTTGACAGTTTTCTGATAACTTCAACCCACCCTTAGTCACCATCTAAACACCACACAAAGCCTGGTACACATGAGCATGCTCAACCGAGTAAATACAGGTATTGATGACCCATTTAGATTACTGTATATTTAGTATAACATTGTCTTTTTCCATCACTCAGTATTATAATGTATAATAACACTTGAATGTTGTAGATTTCACAGACAACATATATGACTTTGAACTGGGAGAAGTAGAACATTGAGGACACCAAGAGATTGGTTTCTCACAGAAATTTTGATCCTGACCCAAAGTGGGGCCCCAATGCCACTGTGTCCTTCTGTTTCCAAAACCCCCTAATTCAATTGGTTTAGCTGGAATTAGATTTGGACATCTGTTTTTTTCTGTTATACTGCAAGACAGCAAGCCACCAAGTTTTGAGCTATTTTAGTGGGCAATTTACACACATAATTGGCATTTATTTGATGCATTGTCAGGCTTAAAAGCAAAGGACTTATCACACAGGAGTGTGGATGGTCTTTGTAAATGATGTCAGAGTGGCACAAGTAAAACCAGACAGACTGGCAAAGCCTGGCATTAGGCAGACCCAGACATCACACTGGTTTATTAGGCTGGTGCCAGGAGTGAGGTGTTAAGAAAGCATGTGGTTAGAGGAGATATTCTGATGCAAAATAAACACACACACGCTTAACACAAAAGTGTAATTCCTGACTGTCTTCATCTTCATTTGGGGTTTGTCACATCAAAAGCAAATTTAAAGTGAAATGAAAGAAGTTTATGCAGTGTGAGTTCAATATGGTTTGTGTAAAGTTGCATTATAAAATAGAGCTGTTGATGATGATTTAAAAAATAATACTTCAGTTTGTAATTACCCATACTCACTAATGTCTTAATTATTGCTGGTTCTAGCCTGGTCAGTCGGCATGTCTTTGTGGAGTTTTCCCTGCAGATTGTGTGGGTTTACTCTGGGTGCTCTGGTTTCCCCCACAACTCCAAAGAAATGCAGTACAAGTGAATTGGGTAAACAAAATAGTTCATAGTGTATGAGTGTGAATGAGTGTGTATGGTTGTTTCGTGGTGATGGGTTGTGGCTGGAAGGGTTTCCACTGCGTAAAAACAAATGCTAGATAAGTTGCCGCTTCATTCTTCTTTGGCGACCCCTGAAATTAAAGGGTCTGAGTCAACAAGAAGATGAATGAATGAATGAATGAATGAATAATTACAGTTAGTAAATTTATTGAATAAATTATTACTTCGTATTTTATTTATTTAAAAAATTCCAATACAGTTCTCTCCATTCATCCATATATTTTCTTTACACTTAGTCCTACTTAAGGGCACATGTCTGCTGCTGGAAGGTGTTCTGCTCAAATGTGTTTAAAGGCAGAGAACATAGGGACAGGTTCATTACAAGTTCTAACATTATCTAATTTATTGCCAAAATTAGATTCATCATTTCACTCTAAGCAATCAGAGCTTTGTCCGCACATGTTGTTGACCTCTATTGCACAGTTGTTTTTAATAGTGTGATTGCTACATGTCACATTCGAGCTAAGCTTGTTTAGCTTGTCCTGCGGGCCAGTTGGAATAGGTGTGCCAGAACTCGGCTCTGTGGGCTTGTGTGTGGCTGGGAAGTTGTGAGTATTGTACGTGGATGAGAATGGAACATGACATCACATAAGTGACAGGCAAGTGGCATGGACAAGCATTTTTTTTATCTCCATTGTCTGCCATAGTTGTTGTCTTTTTTCTCCTTGTGAATTTTTGTAAACAAATACTTCCACGATATTGGGCAAATTATTTTAACAAGAATTTGCTTCTATGCACCAAACTAGCCCTATGAGTGGTATTAGCCTTGACATGACAAACAGAAGGAGGATGCACATCCACCAAAAAGATTGCAAGATGAAGATCTGCTCTGAAAGTCAGCCTCATCCACTCAGCACATCAATAAAGCTGTGTCTTATGTGTGGTTATATCTGGCTTTTTAGGATCACTTTTTACACGAATAAGCTGTTGATCTATCTCCAGAACATGAAAAACGTTCAAAAATCTTCCAATTATTCCATGATTATTTTGGGAATTTAAATTACTATTATTTTAATGACAATTTTTTAGTGACATATTGTATTTATTACTTTACAATTCATTCTATTATAGGCGTGTCATGTAACATTAAAATAGACATGTCACACACCCATATTTACTCCAAACCTTGTTAAGATAACACACCATAAAAGGGGGGGAAGATGCTAGAATTACATGACCATTCCCAGAAATTCTCACTTTCTTTGCCTGTTCGCAACTCATTCTTTCACGTTTCTCAGATGACTACTAAATAATTCAGGTGATAAAAATAACAACTGTTTAGGGTCTTTTGAAAGTCGCAATATAAATAAGGACATTGGTTTCAATTCCCGTAGGAGTACGGAAACATTGATTTGTTTCAAATGTGAGAGACTGAAAGTAAACTCTCACTCAAGAGCTCCTATTCCAGGCAACCTGTCTGTGACCATGAGACAAAAACACATCATACATTATCCAGAGACAAGTCGTTTCCCACTTGTAAACATTTGTCATATTTTATAGGGAACCAGTGAGGTGAAGACGAAAATCTCACATTTTTTACAGAATACAAGACAATGTAATTAATCTGGAACTGAAATAAGTTATTTCTGGTCATTTATGCATGTACCACAATGTTTTAACGTAAGATTTATGAGAAACTAAACTGTTGTTCTGTAGCATAAGCAGAGCGTTTCACGTCAGGTTAATTTGAAATGGAGTATGCTTCTAGTCATCTAATAAAATGGCATTATGTATAATACCTACATGTATACTGCATAGTTCACCTCTTTAGATAGAATGTATATTCAGACACAAAATTGCACTATAATGCAGAACAGAACAATTAGCACTGAGTATAGCTGACCACATGTCTAACAGAATCAGAATCAGAAAGAAATGTATTGGCAGTGTGCTGATGACACATGCCTTTATCACCAATAGGTTGAATTATTGCAATGGTCTCCTAAATGGTCTTCCCAAATAGACTGACCATTAGACCGCTATAGCTTGTTTATAATGCAGCTGTATCGATCTTGTCCAGAAGAGTTGGAGCACATAACGCCAGTCCTCAGGTCTATACATCAAGGTGCACACTTAAATCCAGACTACAAACACAGTTATTTAAATGTGCATTTGTGATTATGCGCTTCCGTTTTTTTTTGTAACGTGTAATGTTTTTTTTTTATCCTCTGCTATTTATCTCTGACCTGTTTTACTGTAATGTTTTATATCTGCCCTTTTTTTATTCCCCTTTTTAAAATGTGCCATACAAATAATGTTTGTTTGCCTTTCCAAAAAGTCTGAAAAAGAAGAAAATTCTGTTTTGGACTACATCTGTTTTTGGATTTTCAAGTAATGAATGTAACATTTTAATTTTTACAAACAAATCTATTGAATGCAGAAAATAGTGTGATTAATTCTGGTCTGCTCCTTTAATGCCAATAAGTGTGTGGCTTAAACCGCAATTAATGATCTGTCCAATTCAAGCTGGTACCAAACATGTGCAGATAAAATAGGCACCTCATGTTAGCTGAACTGTTGTTAGCAGAGCTGAACTTTTTAATAGTAAAAAAGCACATTTCATTTATGCTACACATAGTTTTTATTTCATACCTTTACTTTTAATCTTGTGACACATTCATTTAAATTAAAGTAAACATTAAAAACATTGAGATTGTCCATAGTTTATAGATTAACTTCTTAAGTGGCAGCAAAAGACCAGCTGAGCAAAGGATCTTAGTTGTAGAGGGCAAAGAAAAAAGAATGAACCCATATTTCATATGTGATGATACAAATAAAACACCTTGTAGAATGTTTATGAGCTCATAATGAAGCATACAAATATTTGCCATTTATGCACCTTTGAGTGAGGATTTACACTAATCTCTATCCTTACAACTCATTTAGGCCAAAAACTAATCCTCCAAACAATATTTTGTCTAATATTTTTACTTTCACATGTTGAATATCCCACACATTTTTAAGTTTTTTGTTAAAAAATTAAATGTAAAACCCAATGCCTCAAAGTATAAATATCTATTCTAATAATAACTTTGAAAGGAATATAACAATACAGTCCATATTAATAACCAAGCCTCCGTATGTTTGTACAGTATGTATGTCTGTATTTAAAGAACAAATCTCAGTAATGTTTAATGATCACCTAAACCATTTTCACACAGCCATGAAAACTCCATCAGACTAAATTCAACATTCTTTAGAGATTAAGCTCCAAAATCCACACCAGAACATCATGATGAAGACTTCTGAAGAGACAGAGAAGATGAGAGCTGTCTTTGTGAACGTATGTAAGGTTAATGCTCATCTTAATTTTTCCTCTCCTCTGATATAGTCTGATCTCTAGAAACCAGCATGTGGGCAAAGGAGAGACATCATTACTGCAACCTTCCCTTCAGATGAACTTATTATAGAACCACTCATTAAAAAAGAGAGAGTGAGAGAGCGAGAGAGAGAGAGGGGGAAATCATATCAAATTGGAAGACTTCTGACATTCATGAATAAAGTCCTACATCTCAAGGCTTTCAGCGAGGTGTGTGTTTGATCAGAAGTGGAGGGTCTGGCCAGCATTAGCTCTTGTTGGGTTATTACACAATCATGTCAAATGGGCATTTTGACCTCACTCGGTCGGACTAGAGTTTATTTACTCAAAGACAAATGTCTAAAAAAAATGCTGGACATTCCCCATGAACTTTATATTTTGACAAAATTTTGAATATTTGTAAGGAAATATAAAGAAATGTGGTTAAATGGAACAACCCTAAAAAGCCATGCTGTTCTGTTTCTTTTTTATTCTTTTGAATCATGACATAAACAACCTCATAAGAGGATGTTTCTGTGAAAACACTGCTACAGCTTAGTTCATATCTTCAGCAAAGAGAGGATATTTAGGATTCAGGATTCAGAATGAAATTAGTAATTTGTGATTGATTTTTAGTTTTGGGATAACTAAAATAGAAGTTAATAAATAAGGGTTTTGATTCTAAAAAGGTAAATGACAAAATGAATGAACACACACAAAAGCAGTGTTCTATGATTTGGAATTTCATGTATTAAATTCTGAAAATAGAAAGGACTACTCGTTCTTTTTTGCCTTTGGTGCAAATATCTCAGTTTTTATGAGAATATACCACATTTTTGTTTGAGGTAACATGTGCAACATCTATCTGGAATGTGTGACAGTTTCCATATTGCGCTTAAACACTCATCACTTACTAACTTACGCTAGCTAAGACAAGAATAACGAAGCCAATTATAATACAGGGGGTTATTAGAAAGTGACAAATGCTTGGGTAATACCTCTATTTTTTAGATGCAACATGAGCTTTTTAATGAATGCAGATAGTCAAGAACCGTGCTCGTCAACAGTAGTATCCCAATTACCTGTTATCCTCACTTGCTCTAACAGCAAATTGGCTTTCACATGAGGTCACCGCTCCTGGTACTAACCAGTCTCAGAGAATAGTTCTAAGTTTGTTTGACTACTTTGATGATCAGTATGCGTTTAAGTTAATTATGTGTCGTGGATCATGCAGTATACCTAGGTCAACAACAACCAATGAATACTTCACCATCTGCTCCAATCAGCAATCATACAATTGCAAAAAATTATAATAAAATCTGTTTTAAAACCTGGTTTATCTTCGTGACAAAAACACATTGTCGCAGAACCATGAACAGATCCTAACAGCTCGCACTCATGAGCAAACCCAGAGCAGCATGGCAGGGTAGCATTCAACTTGAACATAGGAAAATGTTAGATATGATGAAGGTGTTGAGCAGTTTAGCTGTTGCTGCTTAGCACCAGTACTCTGTTGAATTAGAATGTACTGCTCAAGTCTGCCAAGTTGTTTCTTTCTCCATGCATGCTTTATATCTTGTTTAAAAATTTATCTACACACAAAATGCCACAAATTGCTTTAATGTTTATGTTGCAGTTCCACATACAAGAATAACATGTGCTGCTGAGTATGGTAAGCGAGCATCCAAGAACATCAAGTGTAAGCTTGCCCCACCATTTGAGCAGGAGCTGAATCGATTGTAAATAACAACTTGCAAACATTTATTAATGAGACATATACTTATTGAATTATACTTCATTTCTTGAAACAGAAAACAAAAAAGGAGAAATTTATTTGTATTACATATTTATGCATTTTTATAGAAATGTACATGTTTAATTTTTTTATATCTTCTATGTGTAAGACATTGGCTCATTACAATATTGTAACCACAGTTAATTTTGGCATCATGACCATTCTGCACAAACCCATAATTTAAGAATTTTAATGAGGAATGGAGCTTCTCATACACAGAGGAATATGCAAACCTAAAAAATCTGTTACACCTTAACCTTTCTTTGGACACTTTGAAGTGAGTTTAGGGCTGCAACAAATATATTGATAAAATCGATAATGAAATTCGTTGTCAACTAATGCCATTATCGATTACTTGGCCTGATCACTTGATGTCACAGAGATGCGTGACACCAAGACGCACAGATAAAAACTAGAAAACTGTATTTTTTACTTCAGTAAAGTTGTATAATGATCCACAGATTCGCTTTTCCCCACTCAATAACTTGAGGTATAAGCGCTGATAATAAACATATGATTTGAGCAGAAATAATCCTTCTTCAGAGATGCAGAGAAGTGTTTTAGGGGTCGGCTCTTTGAAGGTGCTCCCTCGGCCGTCTCCTCACAGCTGCTCGTACATTGACAGCAATACATTTCTGCGATCTCTAAAGAAGTTTTACTTCTGCTCAAACTGATATATAGCTCGTTGACTGTGTTACACATATAACTGTAGAGCTGTCACACCAATTTTTGGAAATTTCTAGACAGAATGCAGAAGTAGTTTTGCAAGTAGCTTATTCACTTCAGTAATTTGCAACTCGCTAGCATTACTCTGTGCAATCACCTCATGAGACATAGTGATTAATTAAATGGTGCTACTTTAAATTAGCTTAAATTAAGTACATGTAATAATTGTTGTGGTTTTCAGTCAATGGAAGTAACAGTTCATTTGTACATAAATGAAAATTTTTTATTTAATTTCATTTTAATAAAGGCTATTAAATAGTTTTTATTTTTAGGCCACAACAAACTTAATTTGTTAACAAGTGTTTTGCTCTCTATTTATTTATTCATTTATTTATTTATATTTTGATAAATTTTAGAGTTCAAGAACAAACTTTGTTTTTAATTTGAGGGTTTTTTTGTTTACTTTTATACATAAATAATACCGTGGTTTATTGTTTTATACAGTTATAAGTAAAACATCAAATAAAAAAATTCATTTCGTTTTATCTGATTAACAAATAAATGGAAAAAAGCAGCCAACCAAAAAAAAATTGTTAGTTGCAACCCATAACTATGTTACAATGTTTAAATGAAACATTACAAAAATCTGGACTTACCAGATGTGAATCACTCCATTGGCTTATTTTTAAGCACTGATTTAGATCTCAAAGGATCTCAAGAGTGCACACCAGTAGCTAAAATAGAACTATAAAAACTCTCTCAAACACATAGACACACTCTAACTGCTATCTCTCAAAGCTGACTCATGTCATCTGTAAGAGAATCCTTGTCCTGATGGTGGTTTTAAGTGCTGGTTCTGTCATCACCCCCCGGACATGGCCACTTATCCCACCAAACACTGAGAGGGACATCTATTTATAACAATAATAATCAGAGCTTCGCTTTCTCAGTCTCTAGTACAGTTTACCTTCCCTGTAAAAGCAGTGTGTGTATGGTGTTATTTTGGTGAGCTAGTACATAAGGTTGGTGCATGACGTTCTATGAGATCAATTTTTGATCAAAATGCAGCTTCAAAATGCTTTCTACAAATGAACATTGGGGAAATTTAAAAACAAGAGATCAGTAATAACACCACTAAAACCAGCAAATGTTTAATCTCCTCTCATTGAATGAATTCAATTTCCGGCTTTAAGAACAATAAAGATTTTCAAAGTAATAATTCATAAACATGTTTTCTGACTAAAGAGTCACAAGACAAGATGTGTGGGTTAAGAGTCTTTTGAGTGATCCCATGGACTGTCTGATTTTGTATTATTTGTAAGAGCATTATCGACCATTTTATTTATGTGAACATAAAGGAAAATTTGAGCTCAAAGACTTTACAATTTTCAGAGTATTATTAATTCACTCCACATTTACAGACTGGTGGTGAGAGCTACCCTGGTAAATACCCAGGTTGAATTTACATCAACCTGCAGTTGCAACTACAAGAAATCCCCTGCCCATGTCTTGGCTTAAACACAGAAGCTTCTAGTTGACAGGTAACTGCACAAACATTCATTACAATATTGGTAAACATGCAATAAGAGTTCTAAACTCTTTACTCATTTTTTTAGTGGTTACAAGATCTTGAATTAAAAAATCTATTTAAATGTCAGCTTTGCCACAAAAGCTGCTGGCGAATCACCCCACAACCATTCATTGCTGAAGGAAAGTAAACTGGGTCTATGTTAATGTCATGTTGCTCTAAAACTCTAAGAGGTTATTAGCTCAAAACTAGCAGATTACTATAAAGCTTGATTATGAACACATACAATTACTCACGTTGGCATGTTCAGCCATCGTTCTCTTTGCATTTCCCCATTAGCCACCCCTCTGATTCACTCCCACTTCTCCTCTGATTCACAATTCAACAGAGTCTCCCTTCCCCCTGTTCTACTATAGAACATTTGTCTTCCTCTAATTATTGCCGCAATTGTTGCCTCTATGGCAACAGTATGATGAATAAGGAGGGGGGAATCTGTGTAAATGAAAACAGCTACAGACTCCCAGGATTCAGCAAAGAATCATGCACGCAGCAGATGAAAGTGTGAAAGTATGTTACAAACCATGATTTTACACAGCAAGAGTTAAATTACCAGCTGTTTCTAGTGAATGATGTTACATGACATAACAGTAAACGTTAGGGCAGCATCTGTACTTTTCTGTCATTAAAAAGGAATTGAAAACTGTAAAAGCAGAAATGTTCCACTCAGCCTGTCTGTGAGAACAAAAGGCCCAAGGCGGAGTATCTGCTACATCTGCAGTAAATCTTTAATTAAAAGTTCCTTGTGTAATTTCATTTTCAAGTGAATTTGTTCATACGTTCTCCTCAAGAGAAAATATTGCTGGAAACCACCCTGAGACTGACCAATTTCTATCCACTTGCAGTAAGCAGGTTAAAGTTGCACTGATGTGCACATGCAAAAACACAGAATCAGCAGGATTTAATTACAACTCTTCACACAGACTTTTAATCATTGTTCTACTAACATTTGCAGGGAAGCAAATGAGCTTGGCAATGTTATATATATATTTTGTAAAAATGATAATGTTTTGGAAGACAATATTGAATTCCTATATGGTGAAACAACAACAGCTTGCTACAGAATTGATGTGGATGTATTATGTTTCTTTAGTGGAATCTCTGGGATGGCCCATGCATGTGTTGCATTGTAAGAAAGTTCTTATATTTGGTATCTCAGTAGGTTCACATGGATCTCCTGGTGATAGTCACAGACAGAGAAAATAGAGACTTTAAGCATATGACGTTCACAGTACTGTTACGCCAGACATAAATGAGGTAAGTAAGGTATGTTACAATACAAAAAAAAACTGGGAGGAGCAAACCAAGTAAAACCAAATAAGCAAAGCCTGCTTCCTTCATAATTTAGCAATTAACTATGAATAAAGGTAAATGAGCATTATGCAAGATTTTGATTAAAACTGGCACCGTAATCGCAAAGCCTTCTTTAACATCCAGATCAAATGCTGCTAGTAATAGGAATTCTAGTTATTGCTGTCAAAATCCAAATGTTTTACGTAAGCAACACATTCAGAGATATTTTGTTGAAGCAATTAATAAAAATGGTTTGTTTGTACTTCCTTGTAAATGCCACGTTATAGTCAAAATGAATGTGTGCCTTTTCCATTTTCATGTGCTGACCCCTAAGCAAGCATGGCTGCAAGGTCTCTGGCTGGGCATTTAGTGAGAAGCCAGTATTCAAACTGGGTGATCACAATAAAATGCAGAATCAAACTAACATGAGAAGCCTCAGTGACTGCAGAAGTTATGAAATAAGATAATCATATGTTTTGTATTTTTGCAGGAACAAACTCCAACATCAACATAATTCGCTTAGTTTCAGCCTTCATTGTTTCTACTGCAGAAGTCAAGATGCTTAGTCAGCATTGTATTGCCATTGCCTTGCAGACAGTGACAAACTATGCAGTAACTTCCAAATTTTATGCTGACATAATGCTTTTGAGAATGTCAGGCTGTGTGTGGAGCTATCGACCCAGCTGTCACGGCACCTTGTGAAGTTTTTTTAATCTTCAGGTCATATTGACCAAAATAAGAGTGCTTCTATATCTCCTTCACTAATTCTTACAGAATATATTTCAGTCTGTTGTTATTCGGCTTTGTGTTTCCTCAGTTTAGTACAAAGTTATTCAGAAGAACATTGCAAAACATCAGTTTTAAAATAAAAAATTTGATGAGTAGTAATCAATGATTTACATTTTTGTGAGATTTTCCTCCATCCATTTGCATTGAACATCTAAATATCCAATCATGCAAACCGAAGTACAACATTTTTGTTAATTGTGACTAATCCAAATTAATACATGAAATTAATTTTAATCAACTTAACAATGACACTTTGAACCACGTATACATTATTCAATCAATTCATTATAACTATTCCCACTACACTGCCATGCTGTAAATCAGCTGACCTCGGATCAGATGAACGAAGCCTCCCGACTGCCTCCCCAATAAAGCTCTTTTGTGCTGATGGTGAAGAGGCTGGCCTAAGACCTGGTTTATGGCCCAATACAAAACACCCCGTCAGTACAAAGGGCTTTTGTGTGATCAACAGCACTTGGGTTAGCCAGAACCCTGCACATATGGACCCACCACAGAGCCAACAAGAGAGATTGAGAGGGTACAGCCCAATAGCTGGTGGCACTACAAGGGTCACTGAGAGGCTCAGAAAAGCACTTGACCATTTCCCACTCTGTTGTTCACCCTTACCTTCTATCTTGGACCATTTCAGGCTATTTATACCCAAACAGTGACCAGATTTTCACATAAAGTGTAATGGGTGGGTGGGTCTACAGTTTGAGTTAAAGCTGAATTTTTTGCAAATATGCTTGTAATTTTGTTCCCAAAACTATAAATTGCATCTCCTAACAGAACTTTCTGAGGAACTAAACAAACTTTCCTCCACTCCAAAATCTCATCCACTCATCTCAAGCTAACTCAATTCAAGTGCATGCAAGCTCTGAGGCACGGAAAGAATATAGTGAGGTTGACCAATCATACGCCTCCAAAATTGGATTAACAGCTTCCTGAAAATCTTAAAACTCCTGTATTGTTGTACACAGAACAAAGGTGTGTAATTTCTATTCAGAGCTTTTCATATTTTTAAGAAATGTGCTGCTTCACTGGAACACTGCTGCATTTGTTGGGGGACAAACAGCATAACAGCAAATGTTATATTACGCTGATGGATAAGTTGATTTACTGTGAAACTAGCTCAAATATATGAAGATACCAGCTGAAGTGGTAAAGTAATTGTAAACGTTTATTTTGACCAGATAGGAGGTTGTGTCAGGCTTAAATGTTTTCACTAGGGCAGCAAAGTTACAGACATGCAAAAATGAAAAAGCACAGAGGAAAAACAACCAAGTTGTTGAACAGATGCATTCACACGTAGAAAGAGAAGGTGTAGCGGTATGCATCCCTTTTTTGCTGATAAAAAAAACTGTGAAGGTTTTGCTCTGCAGTGAGAGTTGTCAGCATAGGAATATTGAAAATGTTGAAAATGTGCAGCTTTTGCCTGTAAAATATTAACTTCTTAAAGGTGCCAAATTGTTGAAACATGACTTTTCTGACATTCCTGGTCATCTCTAACTGGATCTTTGCTTTGCATACCTAGCTGCATTAACAAAACATATGCAAAGTGTATGCTTCGATATGCTGCCACACAGGATATAAAAGAACACGCATTAAAAATATCTTCAGCAGCCACAAATGCAAAGCTACAACTGACCCAATAAAATGTAGCTGGATGTTTTTAGAAGCGACACTGTTTGTGGGGTCAACAGGAGAGAAAGAATCGTGTCAGATTATTACAGCTCTGGGAAATCAGCACACGAGGTCCATTTGTTCTCCCTGTGCTCGGTCAACTCCTATCACATCAGCTAGACACATGAAACCCACCTCTAGTAAAGAGACAGAGAGGAGAGAGAGAGAGAGAGAGAGAAAGAGAGAGAGAGAGAGAGAGAGAGAGAGAGAGAGAGAGACAGAGAGAGAGAGAGGAGAGAGAGAGAGAGAGAGAGTAGAAATACAAGCCAGCAGTTCTGGTTCCTTTCAGCGGTTCTTGCCTTTTCCTTTCAACAGTGACTCAGAGCTTCCCCAAACACATGCATTATGGTTTTCAAGTGTTTGCAGCAACCACCCCACCCAAAGCCACTCCGATCCCACTGCACTTACACTAAAGTATGTAATCATCCAACAGGAAGATTCCCCAGTGGAACAGCAGACATTAAGCTCATGTGCGAGTGGCCTGGAGACCTCTGTAACGCTTTCTAACTGCACTTGCTAATAAACAGGCTGACACTAATGTAGCAAGGATGTATTGTGTAAATGCTAATTTACTTTCTTTGCATTAAAATAGGCTCTTTTCATCCAAAAACCCTCTCCAAGTTACATCTGCGATGATCCATTGAAGGGTACAGATGAGAACGTGCAAGGACTTCAAATAATTGCTGGCACAGAGTTCAGAAAGGCTCAAGTTCAACACAACAGGAACAGTATATAACCAGAACACAATCAATCTAGCTGAAAGTAAAGGAATATATTAAAAAACATGAATACACAATTCTGACTATAATTTATTATTACGCTAATCTGAGGGAGGGGGGGGCAAAATTATCTCACTATTATGTGCTAAATTAACATACTGTACATGTGTAGCATGCAGACACCATCTTAACATTTATAAAACACCAATGACTCAACACATAGTATCCTCCAGACACTCGAGACATGATGTTTTATGCTCTGTTACTCGAGTACATGCCCTGAGTTTAGCGGATGTACAGATGGAGTGGAAATGAACAGCTGGGGCCTCTACTTACACCCTTCAATTAGCCAGCTACCGGACTGGCCAGCATATTGCATATTCTAGAGATTAGTGTAGAAAAAAACTAACATATTTAATCCTATCTGGTGTATCAAGTAGCGCAAGTCTGCTTCCATAGATAATATGTTGAGCGCACATGGATTACAGTTCATTTAACCACAATCAGTTCTTGATAAGATGGAGAAAATAAACTTTCAATTAGGGATTTGTTTTAATGAACACTAAGAAATTCAGACAAGCAGCAGTCTATTTGCGATTTTATGATTTTGTCTCTCAAAATTTAAAAAGCTATTGTGCCAGACAATTTACAGCCTGTTAAATTTGTTTCAAAATCAAATGATTGAATCGCAAAACTAACCACAGTATCCTTCTATTACCTAAGCTACAAAATTTTGTTTCAGTTTATCTTGAAAACCACTTGCTGAAACTGAAGGCAGCAAGTAAGTTAACATGCTTTCTAAATTACCTTAGCAGGAATATACCCAAAAGTTTCAAACATATTTCACTCAACATAATATCCACTTTATACAAAATTCACAAGAAATATGCCCCATAATAGAATGCCTTTTCCATAACAAAAAAAGACAGCCAATTTTCAGCAAGAGATTAAAATTTGCGACTACTTTGTGAATATGTTGCAGAACGTTTAGACGTTTAATTTAAATTTACAACAAAGATTCAGTGGATGTCTGTTTTACATTGATCTGAGAAATTGATACGTTACAACACTTTGTTGTAATTTTGTTCAAGTCATTTGTTCAAGTCATTTGTACACTCTGTCCTCTACCACTCAATAAGAAGGTGAGTAGTGCCCTAAGGAATTTACTAATACACAGCCAGTCAGTGCAGGACCCTTTCTGTTTGATTCATTGATTTATCTTTTATCTGGACTATCCTAAGCACTTGCTATACCATAGTACCTATAAAAATACTGTAAGATGTACTGTAAATTATACTGTATATCTACAACAAAAAATACGACTATTAGCAGTTGCTCTCTGACTAACATTTATATAGGACATACAATTGCCATTCTCTGTAAAAATACAGGAAAATTTCCCTCTTCATTTGACATAATCAGTCCATTTTCATGATTTACAGAGTTATATTCATTATGACTCACGTTGCATTCTGGAATAGTCTACTGATTGAACAGGTGCCATGTAACCACAACACCTGCCGGCTATTGTAATCTTCTTTTTTATTTTGTCAGAAGAGAAGGTAAAGCTTGCACTAATAAGTGTATGTAGATTTAATACACTTAATCAATAACCACTTATTGAATTAAAGTTAAAACCAAGAGTTTACAGACTCAACCCCATGGTGTTGCTGGTAGGTGCTCCTCGGTTCACAGATCGAATCACACTAAAGACAATAACTCAGATTTTTATTGTGACTTATATATTACACAAACGTCAACCCTTCCAGCTAAATAATTAAATTACTTTAATCAAAAATAAAATTGCTGCATGATTTCAAACAAACTAGAATAATTATTGAATATCCTGCTTATGTCATAGTAACATAAATGACTTCCGGGAAGTACAGGTTTATTAGTCCAAACACAGCATAAAGCGTATTCTTGTGTTAACATCATCCAGTCTGACTTTCATTCCTGCATTTTCACTGGCTTCTGAAAGCAGCTTTGATCACTCATGCATGGCACGTGTGGGTGAGGAAGCGACAAGCACTGGGATGACACACATAGCTCCATCTCCAGGGTCTACCAAACCTTAAACTCGTTATTGGCCCCCATCTCTCAAGCACAAAAGTATATTTCTCGCACATATTCAATTTTAATAGCACTACAGAAGCCAGAGGGAGAAGAGAGAGAGGGCGTTGCCTATGTGATGTGATCAGCTACTGAGAGCATGAAGCCTGTGTAGCATGGACACTCAAACACTCCCTCTCACTTAACTAATGAAGCAGATGGAATCACTGCTGCCTGCCTAAAGACTACACCATAATCACAGGGTTTACCAACATCTCCGCTCCTCATGCTGTGCATTCTCTCGCTTTCTCTTCGTCTCCATCTTTCACACAATACCAAGTTGCCTGGTTAGCTCTGACATGTTAAGTGCACACCTCCTTTCTCAGTCCCCTTTTCCAGCAGTGGCATGGAGAAAAGTGTGGAAGTAATAGCCTTAAACCATCCTCTAAAAACCATACAAACCTAAATCAAATGTAGCATATGTATTCATTAAATGTTCAAGTATTTAAGAAATGTACAACTCTCATGAAAATAAGGGTGTAATAAAATAATGATTTACTGAAAAATTGGGATGTGGGTTTATTTTATAAATTCACTTGTTTGTTTCGTCTCCTCTAACTTCAGCAATCTGGTTTACAAAACAAAGACATTAGGATTACTTTTTAGTAATCTAAGTTTATATTTGGATGTCATTGATTTGATCCCTCCTTAGCAACCATCTTGTCAACCCCAGCAACCATTTAATTTCATTAATATTTTACAATACTTTTTTATCCATCCACTATTCAATAGTTATAGATATTAACTAATCATTTCATTCTTAAACATATATTACACACCAAGTCCTGCTTGAAATCATTGAGTGATGCTAAATGTATGTAAAATGTGAGGTATTGGCCAGAGATTTCAGCAAATGAAGCGCTGTTTAAAGCCACTTTTAAGATTTGTTCATTAAGGGATAAATGGTTCCTATGTTGAAGGATCACAACTGACTACTTTTTTTAATCAATGTAAATAAACATTATCTGACTGATCAAATACAAACAAAAAAAATACAGCAAAAAAAAAGTGTGCACGGTTAATTCCAACATCCATCAATGATCTATTTGTTTTCTTTAACTTTTCCAAAAGGTGGCATGCACCCTGGAATAGTCAGTAAATAAAAAGGCTATTTTTACATCACAAACACTTCCTAGTGGAGATTTGAATGTTGACATTCACCCTAAGCATGTTTCTGGATTTAGGGGGGGGCCTACACATTCCCAGAGAGAACACACATAGTAAAATCCTGAGTCTCAAACTGAGTTAAAATATCTAGGTTATCATTTAATCTGACACTTCTTCACTGTAAACTTGTACTTTGTTAATACAATTTTAAAACAATAAAGCTCAACTCTATTTTCAAATTTAAAAAGATGATTTTAACGTTTTATAAGTATATTTGTGGGGCTCTGTGTTAATTTAACTCAATATAGAGTAGGAATAAATAGACTCGGAACAGAGTCAATTTAACACTCTTTACTGTACACTTAACAATTTAATATGTTCAAACTGCACTCAGGAGTACCAATTACCACATCTAAGGATGAAACACAGAAAGAGAAATTTAAGTGTGAAATCAGCCAAGACAATAACCCCAGATCACAGTACAGTTATCTTTGTCCCACGATTTCTAGCACTATAAATACCCTCAATATTTGTCACAGAAATAAAACATGTTTAAGAATGGCAAAATCCAAAGTCCAGCTTTAATTCTTAATTTCAAAAAGATTTAAATCAAAAAGCCCGAGTCTTACATACAGGCCTGCCTCCAACAATGCTCTGTGAGCCATCAACAGCTATAAGTTATTAGGTGGGAGTGGCAGGGTGTGTTAACTGTTTAACACACAACTTCTGAAATCAGAGGATTCTGGGTGACATAAATCAAGCGGCCGGGACCAAATCCAAAATGTATAATTTTGTATTTTTCTAATAATCATAAAATATAACAGATCCACAAATGGCTCATGCACTCTGGATTTTTTTATCCAACACAATGACTTTACAAGGCCTGCATTGCGTATAGCTGCAGTTTCCTAAAAAGCACTTTAAGCAATGGTGGCGTTTGACATTTGACGGTCTAGTTAATCTCAATAAAAGATCTACAAAAGCAATTTGTTTATGGAGTATTACTGTGAGAAACCAAGAGTAATATACTCCACTCCTTCAGGACTCAAACAGTTTAACCAGCTCCATCATGAGACACCCTTATTACCCAATTAAGCTCATCAGAGCAACAACGATTCCTTAGAGAAAAGATTCATCACTCTTTGGATGAATCTGCCTGAGGGATTACCTATGTTTTAAAAGCACTATGATAAAAAAACTGCCATCCAATCCAAGGAGTATTTTAAAATAAAACATTACATAATATTGAATTACAGCATAAACCGTGTTAGCATTATCAGGAATTAACAAATTGTTACAAATAAAAGATCACTGATGGCTCATGTTTTATTTTTTGTTTTGTTTTTAATGATGCTTCAAATAATGTTCATTGTAAATTTCCTTTTAAAAACTAGCTGTAAGAAATATTTAAGGAACTTGCTTAAAATTATTACTTAACCATATATATATATATATATATATATATATTGTGACGAGCGGCTAGTCGAGGTCGCGGCTAAACTAGCTAACTGTGCAGCTACGCTATGCTGAGCACCTAATGCCGGCGGAGATCCCTGTGTCCCATACACCGCACGACCCCAGGGTATCCCAGAGTTCTTAAAAGAACTGTTGTTTAGCGCTTAAAAGGGCTATGTAGAAATCACTCCAGAGTCGTGGATCTGCAGTAAAGCTGTTTATTAGCACACTTCTATCATTCACATTACACATTAACTCCGCGGCCACCTGTAGCCACACCTATCACACACACTGTCTCGTGGATGGTTAGTCCGACAATGTAAATCAAATCACATACATACACAACAAACACATACCCTAACATCACATACATATTCAAATAATAAAGTCATTAAACATAAACACATAACATTGGAGCATTTGCTTTTTAAACTTTAATATAAGCGCCTCCCATGATGCTCCGCGGCAACGACGTATTGCAGGGTCGTCACACTGCCCCCCTTCTCAAGAGGGTAAGTGCCCTCACAACCCTCAAAACCCCCTTAACAGTCACCGCAAAACAGTATTAACTTGCACAACAGCCTAGAATATAACACAAGAAATGGAACTCACATCTGAAGGCGATGTGATGGAACTCAAAACTCCAGTTCAAAATTGTTCAAATGTTCTGGCCGACGGCGCTCACGCCTTGGCCGGGTGCCAGATTCACCTGTGGGGCTACGGCGAGGACTGTGCCTTTGGCTGTCCACATCAGTCCTAAAATGCACAGAGTCCGGATCACTCGCCGTTTCGTTCAGTCCCAGGTGCTGAGCGCGCGGATGATAAGGAGCTATACGGTCCTGGTGGAGCACAACACATCGGCCCCGTCCAGGCAGCTTCACCTGGAACACAACGTCCGACACCTTCTCCAAGATCTGCCCGGGTCCTTGCCAATGGTGGGTCAGTTTTGGAGAAAGTCCCCTCTTTCGCTGTGGGACAATAAATCCATACGCGGTCTCCCGCCGAAGACGTAGGCCCTCGCGCCCGAGTGTCATACGCACGCTTTTGGCGCGCACCCGCGTCTGTCAGGGTCTCTCGCGCCAAATGGTGTACAGTGTCCAAGCGTTGGCACAACCGTCGAAAATAGTCCAGCTCCAGGCCCCCAGGTATCTCGGCCTCAGGTGGTGCCCCAAACACTAAGTCCACCGGCGTCCGGAGCTCACGCCCAAACATAAGCGCGGCAGGAGTGCACTGGCTCGATTCTTGTACGGCAGTCCGATATGCCCACAAAACGATCGGTAAATGGGTATCCCAGTCCCGCTGGTGCTGGCTCGTTAGAATAGCCAGCTGTGTGGCAAGTGTTCGGTTGAAACCGTTCGACCAACCCGTCGCTCTGGGGATGTAAAGGGGTGGTACGGGTCTTCTTCACTCCTAGACGTCGACAAACCTCGGCAAACACTCTGCTTTCAAAATTTCGTCCCTGGTCACTGTGCAGTTCACTGGGCACTCCAAAGCGCGCAAACATGTCTTCCACCAAACGTTTAGCGGTTGTCTCTGCGCTTTGATCGGGCACCCGCATACGCCTCTGGCCACTTCGTGAAGTAATCCATAGCGACCAGGACGTACCGGTTGCCTGCCTCGGTCTCCGGGAAAGGGCCAAGGATGTCCACCCCCACTCGCTCCATAGGGGCCCCTACGAGGTACTGCTGTAGGGGGGCTTGTGATCGCTGTGTTGGCCCTTTTTGTGCTGTGCAGGTGTCGCAGCAATGGACATGTAGCTCCGCATCCTGGCGGCACCCCGGCCAGTAAAAACGTTGCCGGAGCCGCTTGATGGTCTTTGTGTTGCCGAAGTGGCCAGCTCCAACTGCGCCATGGACCCAATGCAGCACCTCCGGCCGGAGGCTGCGTGGCACCAACAGCTGAAGACGATCCACTCCTCCGTTTGGTGCTCGCCACCTTCGAAAGAGGATGCCGTTGTGCAGCTCAATATTACCCCACTGTGCATGCAGGATTTTCAGCTCAGGTCCCCGTGAGGAGATTGCCGGCCACTCCGGACGCTCGCCAGACGCCAGCCAACTCTGCACCTCTGTCAGCGTTGCGTCTGCTGCCTGCTGTTGCTGAATCCGCTCGCTACTGAAAAGTTCTCCGCTGTTGTCGCCATCTGTAGCGGTCACAGCCGCAGCAGAAAACCCTAGCTCCCGTGCCTCTTGTCGCTCGCAATGCGCGCAGCTCTCCGTTAAACATGGCCGTCGCGACAACGCATCTGCGTTCGCATGTAAACCGGCCCGCTCGGTGACAAACTTCCATGTCGTACTCTTGGAGGATCTCGATCCACCGAGCCACCTGCCCCTCGGGTTGCCGAAATTTAAAAGCCACGTAAGGCTCGCATGATCCGTGCGCAGCGTAAATTTAGTTCCGAGTATGTACGGCCGGAAGTGTCGCAGCGCCAGTACAACGGCAAGCAGCTCGCGCCGCGTTACACAGTAGTTCCTCTCTGCTCGACTGAGTCTACTACTGTAGTATGCTACTACACGCTCCCCGTCGTCCGTACGCTGTGAAAGTATGGCCCCTACCCCCACGTTACTCGCATCCGTGTCTACCACAAAAGGCCGGTTAGGGTCCGGATAAGCCAACACGGGTGCGTTGACGAGCGCGTGTTTAAGTCGGGCGAAAGCTTCCTCACAATCCTCAGGCCACGCAAAGCGTTTCCCCTTTTCCGTGAGCCGATGTAATGGGCTAGCCAGCGTCGCGAAGCCCCGAACGAACCGCCGATAATATGACGCCAACCCAAGAAAGCTCCGCAACTCGGAAGTGTTCGTGGGCTGAGGCCAATCGCTGACAGCCGTGATCTTCCCTGGGTCAGTTGAGACCCCATCCTCACTGACGACGTGACCGAGGAATTGTGTATGGCGCGCAAGTAGGTTGCATTTTGCCGGGTTCAGGCGCAGTCCTGCACTACGGATGGCGGCCATAACATCGCCCAAGTTCCGTAGCGCCTGCTCGTAGGTGGAAGCGTGTACCAAAAGATCGTCGAGGTACACCACGCAGCGTGAGCGGGGTATATCTTTCAATACTCGCTCCATTAAACGCTCGAACGTGGCCGGCGCGTTGCATAAACCGAAAGGCATAACGTTAAATTGCCACAGGCCGTGGCCGATCGTAAACGCAGTTTTCGCCTTCGCCTCGGGTGCTAGCGCAACCTGCCAGTACCCGCTGCGGAGATCCAGGGAGCTGAACCAACTCGATCCTGCGACGTGGTCAAGCGCATCATCAATTCGGGGGAGGGGGGTAGGAGTCCTTACGAGTCACGGCATTCAGCCGCCTGTAATCCACGCAAGGGCGCCACCCCCCTTGCTTCTTACGCACCATGACTACGGGCGCCGCCCACGGACTTTCTGACGGCTCAATAATACCACACGCCGCCATCTCACGGATCAGCTCCTCCGCCGCTTGTCGCTTAGCAATAGGCAGCCGGTGTGGTCTCAAGCGAATCGGCGTGGCTGATCCCGTATCGATGTGGTGCTCTACCAGATCCGTACGGGAACAGTCACGTTCGTTAGCGGCGAAAATGTCGTTGTACTCAGCGAGCAGTCCATTCAATAGAGCCCGCTGTGACTCCGTTAAGTGGGCGCTGCTACGCTGAGCCAGCTCGCTCACCGCTGCGGCAGTCTCCGACGACGGTCTGCTGGGCGTCTCCTCTACCGGAACGATTATGGTCGGTGTCGGTGGTCTACAGTTGGGGGCACGGGAGGCTAAGGCTCCTTTATGCGGCTGGCTGTAGGTGGCAGCGGTTCCTCTTCGCTGCCGGCCGACTTGCAGGGGCAACCTCTCGGCCGTTAAATTGTAGGCTGGACCCCGGCACGTTGACAACGGCACCCCAGCTCTTGAGGAGGTCCAGTCCAGGATGCACTCATCTCTGATGTCGGCTAGCCAAAACTCATGCGCCATCTCCAAGTGTCCGACATGAATAGGGAGGACCTTCCTTCCTGGCATCACTGTCTTGGTGCCAGTTACTGTCATCAACTCGGTGTTAGTGGGGGTCCAGTCGCTTGGTAACGCCCTCAACGTACCCGGCAGCAGTCCCCGCCTTATGAGGCAGATGGTCGAACCAGTGTCCACTAATGCTCTGCAACGATGGCCGTTAATTACACAGTCCATGTACAGACCGCTATTATGACCACACCGCCCCACAGTAGGGTTCTCCAAGGGGGAGGGGAAATAGGGGCAGGGCGGGATTCCCCTCACTGTCTCGCCCTGTCGTCGTTTCCCGCCGGTGGAGAAACCCGGTTTCTGGGGCTCGGGGCTGGGCACTCTCTCGCTCGATGCCCAGGCTCCCCGCATCGATGACAGCGCTCCTCTCTGGCGGGCCCTCGCTTGACTCGCCTCCTCTGGCGTCTCTCTTTCTGCTGCTCGGGTGTGCTGTCTTTGCGGCAAGGGGCGTGGTATAGTGGGACTGGCTCGGAAGACCTCCTCTGCTCCCTCTGCCAGCTGTAAGGCTTGTTGTAAAGTGGCCGGCGCTGCCAGCCGGACGTGCTGTCGCAGCCTCTCTGGTGCCAGCCCCCTGACAAAGGCATGCAGGGCCAACTCCTCGCGAATCTCTGCGGGAAAGGTAGGGAAACCCCGGCGAACGCAGCTACGGATCTCTGCCGCGAAGGTCCCCAAACTCTCCCCAATCAGTCGTCTTCTCTCAGCCAGTTCATCCCGGCTGCTCTCCCGCTGAAACTTTCTGGCCAAACCGGCATTGCAGTGCAGCTTCGAGAGCGTTAATGTTACTCCTCTCCTCTGGTGCCAAATCCAACAGAACTTGTAGAGCGGGACCCTCTAGTGCAAGAGCCACTTTGATCGCCGTCTCTCCATCACTCCACCCTTCGTGGTGTGCCGCCAGCTGCACCTGCGCTAGATAGGGCTCGAGTGCCGTTACTCCACTGTAGTGCGGGAGCTTGATGCTTGCGCTGCTTCGTTGGATCGACGGTGTCGCCTCCGCTTCCCGCCGACCACGGAGTGTTGATGCCGCTCGACGCTCGCTTGCGCCATCAGGTGCAGCCCCTCCTCGCCGCCGCTTCAGCTCATGGAGCGAATCGTCCGCTTCTCTCAGCGCGCGGTTTAATCTCCGCCAGGCTCAGCTCCAATCTGTCTCCTAGACAGCTCATCATCCCACTTCTGACACCAGTGTGACGAGCGGCTAGTCGAGGTCGCGGCTAAACTAGCTAACTGTGCAGCTACGCTATGCTGAGCACCTAATGCCGGCGGAGATCCCTGTGTCCCATACACCGCACGACCCCAGGGTATCCCAGAGTTCTTAAAAGAACTGTTGTTTAGCGCTTAAAAGGGCTATGTAGAAATCACTCCAGAGTCGTGGATCTGCAGTAAAGCTGTTTATTAGCACACTTCTATCATTCACATTACACATTAACTCCGCGGCCACCTGTAGCCACACCTATCACACACACTGTCTCGTGGATGGTTAGTCCGACAATGTAAATCAAATCACATACATACACAACAAACACATACCCTAACATCACATACATATTCAAATAATAAAGTCATTAAACATAAACACATAACATTGGAGCATTTGCTTTTTAAACTTTAATATAAGCGCCTCCCATGATGCTCCGCGGCAACGACGTATTGCAGGGTCGTCACAATATATATATATATATATATATATATATATATATATATATATATATATATATATATATATATATATATATATATATATATATAAAGAATCTAAAACATTTTTAAAATGTCTGTATTTTCTGTTGTAATATACACTTTGTCTACACTATTGTGTCACTTTCATATAATGCATGGCATCATAGGTGTCTTTGTAAAGTGCAAGCTTTTTCCCTCACTTAATGTTGTAAAACATTTATTTTGGTTTGCAATAGGCACAATCAACATTTTAGATCTACAAAAATAGGCTAAATCTAATGTTCCAAAATTTACATAAGATCAAATTTGTTATATTTCGAGAAAAAGCTGATGAAAGATTCCAACATAGTCGACATAGTCGACAATAAGTAGTTTAAAACCGTCAAATGCATGCGCGATCTGTTAATCCAAGCACGTGTTGGACATCCGCAAGACCCAGAATCCATTCCCTGTCTTCCATCACGCCGCAGGTTGGAAGGAGCACTTAACGACGAAGATAACCGAAAATGGCCGAAGAAATCCGTTCTGAGAAAAAGCGTACTGGGCGCTGTCCACCACAGATCCGCCTGAAATCCTCAGAATCAAATCCGCGCATATCCCAATCGTTTAGTTTATTCACAACTGCTTATAGTCGTTTATTAACACCCCAAGATGCAATGTCAAGAGTAAACCCTTTTAATTACCAAAGACAAATTTCTTGGGCTGAATATTCCGAGTCGGCAAAGGCAGTGCTCGTGCTCAGACGACACGAGATAGCTGGTGCTCCTTCAAAGAAAGCTTCCAGCAAACCACACAGCCACTCGATGCACACAAATCCCCCTTGCATAAAATTTACCTTAATTTCGCTGCCTATTCTTAAACAATCTGCTCAAGTAGAACAGATATTACCAAAACGTTTAAAACTGTACGCATGGGGGCTCCGTTGAATAGGACATCCAAAAGAGCATATGATTTCCGAATGGCAAGGTAGATGAACAGACCGCTTCAAGTGAGGCGTAAAGACAGCGTCACAGCATAAAAATAGCCATGAGGAAGTTAAGCTGTTTGGGTGTCAAACCTTTTTCATTCACTGTGAGCATCAATTCGGCCAAGACAAGCTTGCAAATGAGTGAAGGCCTGTTCCTGCTGCACCAGTGCCATACATGCACACTATCACACAGCACACGGCATTATCTCCAGGCACCATTTGCCATATAAGCTCTACCTTCACCATTCCCAGTCAACAGAAGGCTCTTAACAGCGTATTAACAGCACAGTATAAACCGACTGGTAGTGGTGCATGTGTGAATGAATTCATTGTGATCAACTGCATTATATTGATCATTTAATAGTGTGCTTTATGCACACACAAAAAAGTAATAGATGTGTTTATTAAACCTAGATTATAATTGAGCAAGGTAAATTTGAGCAAATTAAAAGTCTAGTGTCATTCCGATAAAACTGTTATATTTCTAAATAACACATTTGAACTAATTGTAAATTAATATGGATTCATATGAATGCTGTTTATAAACGATGAGTGAATCGAATGCTAAAATCAGATTCTTGGTTAATATATGTTTAGGCCTATATGTGGGTTGTTGTCAAATTATACGGCTCGGTACAGTTTAGCTAAAACATTTAAAAAGGACACCTGCTGTATCAACTTAAGGTCTTCATAAGGCTTGTTTAAAAGCGCATAGTCTATTCAGAATGGTGTACTTGCAATATATTCAGTAGGACATAGACAGCCAAACAAAGAGTTTGAAATAAAAATATCTGGAATGCTGCAAAATACCCATGAGGGGTAGCCTGTAATGTGAGGAACAAGACACCACTGATGTGGGCTGTTCACATGATTCTTTCAACATGGCTGAGCTAGTATCCTTGAACTTGATTTATTGCTTTTCTAGTGGTCTTAGGTACATTTTAGAATAAAAAAGCAATACCTGGTGTTTGCAGTAGTTGTGAATGAGGGTGTTGCTCTGAGTACGTCAGCACGGTTAGAACAAAACCCCTGAATTATGAGATGCTGCATACAATTAGATGTACAATCCCTTGGTATTACAATATAATGTTTAAAAACCTCTAGATACGTGTGTGGACTAAATGTTAAATATTGGTTGTTAAAACCAACTGTAACCATTCACCCTCCATTCATGGTTGAACCTGATCCAAAAGGTGCATTTTTTCAAGGGTCAAGCCCGGCCTTAATCTGAACCACCTGATCATTGCAATCAAGGTGAAGTATGTGATCTTAATTGTTCAGCCAGGTGTGTGGCCTTGCCCATGCTACACTGAATGACACTGGACGCCAGTGAAGGAATCACGGCCCCCCAGTTTGACTTTCAGCACCATTTTTCCTGAACAGCACACAGAGAAGGTGCCTCCTCATCCCAAACCCACGAAAAACACAAATACTGAGATTTTGCACCAGTGGATGAGCAGTCACGGTGACTAGTACTCCGCGCTAGAGACGAGAGAACTCCTTGAAAATATGGCGGACCTCAGAATTCGCCATCAAGCAAAAGCGGGTGTGGGTGGGTGGCTAGGTGTGTGTCTCGCACCGCGATCGCTAGCTGATGGAAGCCATTTAAAACAAGCTACTTACTTCATCTGTTTCACGATGGTACTTTTCCCAGATTCCCCAGCCCCTGTGGAGAAGAAACAGACACAAGGGGGTAAGACCGCCTGTCAGAAGAGATCCTTTATGTGAGCATTCAGTGGAAATTACTACCTAGAAGAAGCAATTTCACATCTTTAGCAGCAGTGATTCCATCTTCCTTGAGGTTCTTCTCGATGGCTTTGCTCCTGTCCAGAGCTGCTCTTTCTTCTGCGCTCAGTGTACATCCCATGACTAGGTGAACCTCGGCTCTGTTATTTCCAAAACGGTCCGGCTGAGAAAAATCCTCGGTGTTTCTTCCTTATCCCTCTCTAAGGCTGTCCCTATCCCTCTCTCTCACACACACACACGCTCTCCCTGTCGGCGACTAGCTAGAGCATTAAATCCCGCAGAAGACAGCGTCGGGCTGGAACATAAGGCTCTGGCGGGCTCTCTCGACCTGTGTAGTGGGCTCGTGGTGCTCGGTCCTCGGGCAGGCAGGGGAGGTCTACTGGGCGGCGGCACGAGCTGCGAGCAAAGGCATCGTTAGCGCGCTCACAATGGAGGGTCAGTATGGAGAGAGAGAACGCGCAGGGCTCGACGCTCTCAGACAATCTCGCTGACGTCAGGAGCTGAGAGAGAGAGAGAGAGAGAGAGAGAGAGAGAGAGAGAGAGAGAGAGAGAGAGAGAGAGAGAGAGAGAGAGAGAGAGAGAGAGAGACTTTTAAGTCTTGAACCGTTAACTACAGCTAGATTTATCCCGTTATGCTATAGCCAAATAAAGGCTTTCTCAAACGCTATTCTACGCAGTGTGAGCGGTTCCTGACTTCTTTGAGAGAGGTGGACTGTTGAAAGCGTAGCCACCGGAAGAATGACTGACTGTAAGGTGTGGCCATTAGCCTAGTGTTGACAACCAGGAACAGCAACGTCAAGTAACTACTAATCTGGCTGACGAGGGAGAGGGAGATTGGCTGCTTCAATAAAAGGTCCTTTTTATTTGTGTAGTAAAATTAAAAGAGAAACACTTTACAAGAGGTATTTAAATAATGAGGAAAAGTTTAAGTTATGCTCTTTTAAGAACATAAATCGAATAATATCAGCCTGATGATTCAATGATGAATTTTTTTCATAGCTATAATGAAAGTGAAAATGTCATTATAATAATAACAACAATAATAATTGTATTATTAATCATTCATGATATTTATATAGACTAGAATTTTTAGCCACTTTAGACAACACTAGTGTCGCGTAGTCAGACCTTCACATAAGGTCTGGGGGCTTTGGCTGCTTTTTTTGGTCAAGACCCACCCATGAGTAACATGACAAGCAACCGATTAATGTTGGGTCATGTTTTGGACTGTGATAATTGTTCCCACTTCAACTGACTGACATGCAACTAGTTAACCATAGAAAAAAGTCAAGTTAACCATAGAAAAAAGTCGCTGGAATAGTTACAGGAAGAACCCACATCCCATATAAGAATTTAAAGCCTGATGAAGTCGTGGTTGTTGTCCAAGCACTTTTAACTTCACTTCAAGGATTATACTGTATGTGTTCTTTTTTGTCTCGGTCTTTTGCCTAATATAGTGTAATACTACATTTGGCTCGGATCAGATATTTACGGCCAGTCAGCCACTAAGCCTCAAATGTGCCTGAGAGCAGACAGTTCAGTGTTTACATCTGTTAACAGTGCATTCTGGGCGACGTATTTTACTCTTCTGCATATGTCTGTCACATTAGAGCCGCATTTTGTTCACACAAAAGATTTATCTGTCATGTGAACAAATACACCAAAAAAATCTTATTTCACCACAAAAATCAAAATTGGGTTTTAAGACCTGCAGTCTGAACGTAGCCTTAGTTTCCGAACAGAACAAAATCAAATATGAAACTCAATTCTCCCAGAAATCTGCACAAATTCAACCAATCAGATCATGACTTCAGGATCCTTGAAGTTCCTGCCATGAAAAAGCACTAAACCCATCAAACCTTTAGCCAACGTTGCGTGGGTGTGAGGTCTGAGGCTGAAATTGAGATAACACCAGTACGCAGGATTAATCTTAACATATGGAGACATATGTAATGTATGTGTAAGCATGTACATTTGGACATGATGCAAATGGTCTAGTACTGGGTATTTTAATTACGACAGTGTCACAACCTAATTTAACAGCGTTAATACAGCCACTGCTCTGTGATGTTAGAAATTAAACAAACCACAGTGCTGGCACGGCACAATCTGCTGGCTTCAATAGGTTTTCCCTTGAGGTCTTCTGTCCAGAAACTAACCAGGCTCCGATCTGCTTAGGTTTACTGGGAAATCCTATGGTAAAATATGGAGCAATAGCAACCTGTTTTTTAATCAGATTAAATTTAATCAAATTAGACTATTACTAGGATTACTAATAAGAGAGTTCCTGACATTATCAGCCAAAAAAAAAACTACAAAGAACCAATGTTATATTGGCCAAACGGAGTACTATATTTCTGGACACAATAAGTTCATGTAATACTGAGAACAAAATGAGAAATATTTGGAGGTCTCATTAATGATCTCATATACTGTGAAAAGCATTACACGGATGAGACAACTTATAAAAAAGGTCAGATGATAATGTCATTTGGAATGCAATTTTCAAATTTTCTTTATATATATATATATATATATATATATATATATATATATATATATATTATATATATATATATATATATATATATATATATATACAATTATGCTGCTTTGTTTAAAGTTCAAATGCCACCCTTCATTTAGAGCAGCCATCCCTGACAGTGATCATAAACATCAGAACAAGAATGTTCCAAATGACATGCCTCTACTGATGAAGCTCAGAGACAGGAACTGTTAGGCTGTTTTATGATGTGTCCATGTCCAGATGTAAATCTTAGCAGAGTCTTCATCTAGCTCAGATATGTAATATATACCCTGCTTATGTACAGGAGAACTGTAGATGTAATTTCATTAGCTATCATTTGGAAAAGGGAATGTAATCTTAATATTATGATAGTAAAATTCTCAAATGATCTTTAATGTTCTTGGTTGAGATCCAATTAATATGTCAGTCAATGATTATGATGCTCAGTTAATTAGGCAATGAAAGACTGTGACTGTGACTGTGAAAAAAATAAATCAGCATGATAAACGATATATTGAATTAATGTTATATAACAACATAAAAAACTTCCTAAAACCAAAAGGGTGCACTACTCCACATTTCATCTTCATTCCATTTTTCACAAGGCGAAGGGTCCCTTTGAACAAAGGGTGAGCAATGGCGAAGGTTTGCATACCACTCCAATCAGAGAGGGGGTTAAACCCTCATTTCAAACAGAGTGCAAAAGATGGATTACCCATGATGCAACATGTCATGCACATGCAGTTTTTGCTTACATAAGACGACTACCAGTGCAACAAAATACCCACAAATATAAGTAAATTTGTTATTTATAGTAGAGGGCTAATACAATTATGAAAAACTAATGCAAATGGATGTCAAAGTGTAATCCAGCTCAACTTTTCATCGTGGTGGAATTGCCATCACATCTCCCAGAACTTCCAGTTTCACATCGTTGCATCCGACAACTTCAAGCGAATGCAATTTCTTGCATAGTGTTACCACCACTTTATACAGGTGAAAAAGGGTGTGATAAGAGTTTGAAACTCATTCTGTTGGCATCTGAGGAATTGGTTGGCCATTGGATGTAACTAGAGCAGACTGAGCGATGGGCATTAGGTGGAGGTCTGGTGAATACTGGGAAACTAAAACACTGCTTGTCAGAGACTCGACTGGCTTGCTCCATGAACCAGAATTAATTGATAATGAGATTCAATCAAAGTCATTAGAACTTTTAACACTGAAGAGTATCTCAGTCTCACTTTACCCATGGCAAATTAACAGAGTACCAGTCATCACTACATGACCCAGAATGCATTATTTATATGTCACTTCTCCTTCAATCTGTGTTGATGTAAATGTCATCGGTTTCCAGTTTAATTTTAAAGAGTCTTTCTGTTCCATTAATGTATTTACCTGGATTACTCAACTTGTTGTGTTTCTTCCACTCTGGATGGGCTTTGATTCTGACCTATTGATACTAATGATCCAGTTGTGGACCCTCACCTGCAGATCTTTATGCCCCTGCTTTAAAGGTTCTTTAAACGCATTTCTTTTAACGATGTATATTTGTTTTGGTGTCCACCTGCTCAGTCTAACAGATCTCTGAAGAATCAAACCTTATAGTTAAAAAGATTTACAAATCTTGCATATGATCTCTGAGGTACATGCAGGTTTTGTGTACACCACCTCTTTCTTCAAAAAAAGATGAACACAAAATTATTGAAGTCAGTTTTTTTAGAAAAATGTAAATCGCATTCAATTCCATTTAATAAATCAGATGGAAAAATCAAACGTTGGTGGCCTGTTTTTCTTTTCAAATGACAGGTAAATACCTTTCACTAAAATGGATCTCTAATAAAAACATAAAATGTGAGAGTGGTAAAATATTGCTTCATTTAACCTTATAGGGTTAGCATGAAATTGAGAAAAAAAATGGTCTTAGATCAATTTTATTGCCAAACTGTTCAAATCAGAACTCTGAGTCTCTGTTAACACTTTTTAAGACTCTTTATAGGTCTCACTTTATGATCAATAAAGTCCTTTCATGACAGGTTCAGGGAGTAATCATTTCTGAAATAAATGTACTGCTAACAGAATTAAAAAACACACACACATTTTTGCAGATGCAAAATTTTAAATGGTGCTTCAAGAGAGCATATTCACACATTATGAGTATGTCTTTGCTGAGAGTAATTTGATATTATAACCGGGTCATGTTACGATGCTCAAAACATACATCCATTATTGAAGCATCATCTTAAAAATAAAGCATCAATTTATTGCTCTGTTTGTACCAGGATTATTTATGAATAATTTAGCAAAGCTTTTTTGATTACACAAAAGCGACGATATTGAAGGGACCAAGCAAGAGGAAAGTATGTTCTGAGATTCTAGGAATGTGTTTTGGTTTTACAAGACATTCAAGACCTTTCAGTATGGCCAACTAGCATTAAAGATCAAGTTGATCAATGTGAATATGATTAAGTGAACATATATAGATTATAGATATTTATTTTGTGTGAAACTGAAAACTACAATCGTGTGGTTTCAGATGCTGAAGTAGCAAAATGTTAAGGCCTCATTTATTGTTCTCCACAGCAAAAAAGAAAAACAGATAAAGGCCATGATTTGGCTGGTGTAAAATACTTTCTTTTTTGTGCTTTAAAAAACAGTTCCAGAAAACCAGATCACCACTCACTCAAGCAGCTGTATCTACACATAAAAGAAAGAGGAAGGAAGGGAACACATCACAACTCTGAATGGACTTTCGGTTTCTTTATGATTGCACAAATTGTTAAAGGGACACTTCACTTTTCCTGAAACACACTCGCCTTGAAGAGAGTTTGAACTATCTTCTCAATTTTAACGATAGCACTACTGGCATACCTTGGCATTGACTTAGATTAAAACCAGTAGTATTTTACACTAGCAGAATAATTCAAGTTTCTCTTTTTTTCTGTCTGTCCTATTTACACAAACACGTTTGAATTAACGAAGGTGTATACAATTTCTGGGATGAAATAGCTATTTTGTTAGCTCTACCGGATCGGCTATATGTTGGTATTGATTCTAGCCCTATTGGTCCAACCAAGCTCTATTAAGGCATGTTTTAGACATCATAGGCAGCGGAGATTATTCTGTGCTCAATCAAGCTCAACGTAAATTGATTAACTGGCCATTTTCAGGCCAATTTCATTAGGAACAATACTTTGTACTTACTACATCCTTTTTTAGTTTTATCTGTAACAGCAAAAAGGAATATCACAATGAGCCACAAATTGTGTGTTTATAATATCTATATAAGTTCTGCCCTTGAGACCCCGAGGGTCGGTTCCCCTTGTTTTCCTATCATCACACCTGTCGCCTCTTGGGTCTACACAGGGGGCCAGAGCCTCCACCCTCCTCTCTTGAGGCTGTCCCTTGGGCCTGAAGACATGCAACAATAGTGATGGGGAAATAGGTTGATGTCAGATTTTCACTCCTGAGAATTTTTGTAAGTTTATTGTTTAGTTGAATGTAATCTTTGCACATCTGCACAAAATCCTAGACTCTGTAAGTTAATATCCATCCAACCTCAGACCACAAATTTATAACCCACTGTCTTCCGTTATTCATCCATCTTCTAGTCAGCTCAGTATCTTTTCAGGAGTTGCCACAGCAGAATGAGCTGCCATCTCATCACAAGTTTTATGCCCTTTCAGCATCATCCCTTAACCGAGAAACATCCATATACACTCATACACTATGTACACAATTTGGTGTACCCAATTCATTTAGGGATAACGTGCAAATTCCACACATAAATGCCATCTGACCCAGCCGAGGCTCGATCAGCGACTTCCTGTTGTGAGACGACCGTGCTACCCACTGCGCCACAGTGACGCCGTATGTCAGTGATTACCAAATGGTGGCCTGCGGGCCAGATCCGGCCCGTGCAGGGTTCTGACTGGCCCCTCACATGGGCTGCTCTATACACTGCTGAACTCGACATGTTATGTTCACCGACAAAAAATTTAACGTCACGTAAAAGCATGATCCATGCATTTTGCGAGCAGAGTCTATCTGTGCGCTCATTCTCCATGACAAAATGCATGAGACAGATTTTGTTTGTTACAGTGATGTTGACATCTGCTAACAAAAACACATTATACAACACTGGTGTCTTAACTCTTCGCTGTTTCAGCATGATTTCTCACAAATGGTGTATTTTACAAGTGAGTAAATATAATTTGAACACAACTCATATGAGAACATGGTATGCAAAAAAAGTTGATCTTTAAAATCTCCTCTCTCTCTCTCTCCCTATCTCTACTTGTCTTTTTCTGATTCTCCTCTCCCCTCTCACCTTTTCCACTTTCTCTCTTCTATCTCCTCTCTCTCCCTATCTATACTTTCCTATCTCTATCTCTCTCTCCTCTCTTCTCTATCTCTCTCTCCAACTTTTCTCTCTTCTACCTCATCTCTCCCTATCTACTCTCTATCTCTTTCCCTATCTCCTTTCTCTATCACACTCTCTCTTTCTCCTCTATCTTTTCTCCTCTATAACTCGCCATATATATTTTACTCCTATATTTCTCCTATCTCCTCTGTTTCTTTATTTCTTTCTCCTCTCACTTCCTCTATCTGCCCTCTCTCTCTCTCTTATCTATCTCCTCTATAGTTTCTTTCCTCTCTCTGTATTTCTCTTCTCCTCTATAAGTTTATTATCTCTGTTGTCTAGCTCTCCTATCTTCTCTATCTCTCTCTTTCTTTCTTTCGCCTCCCTCTCACTCTAAGTAAATAATAGCATAAAAATGTGTATAACATTAACATGTTCCTTTTGTTTTAATATTGATTGAAGGAGTAAGAAAAAAGAAAATATTTTTAATGTCTTTATTTGATACTTCCTCGATGGTAGCGTGGTCTTGGCCTTCAGCCTTCTTTCTGGTTTATTGGGTAAAAATAATTGAAGACCCCTGCCCAATGTCTTCCATTATAAGGACTATTCTTTGCTTGTCAGTCCAGTCTCGTCAATACCTATTGTTTGTCAACCTGACTTCAACGAGTATCCCTAGTAAAATTTCTATTTACTTGCTGGATTATCTGTTTTTCTTGTAATCTCTGTTTTAACTCCCTGTTTCTCATGCAACAATTCAGTGTGTCTCAGGATTGTCTCTCCTTGTTATCCTGATCCTACCACACCTGGAAAGTTACCTTGATGATAATATGATTGTTATGAAGAAAGTAATTAAGGTTCTAAGGAGAATTTAATTAAGGAGAATGCCTGAGTTGACTCCAAAACAGGAAAACACTTCTCAATACTTACAAAGAGGTGGAGAATGAGCCTAATTAAAAACAGTGACGTTTTCCCTAAAGCCATTTACCAAAGATGTTTTATGTTAAATATGAATTAACTGCCTGTCGCAGTTTTTCAGAATTTTTGCTCCTAGATGGATAGTAGGGACGCCAAATTAGACTATTAGAAGAAGAATGCATTGTCATTGTGGAAGAGAAATATTAACATTCTGCTAATCACAATCTCATTGTTTTTAATATTAATAACTAAAAAAGTAATACATTGCTTATTTACATCACAGTGGCTGACTTCAAATCCAGCACTACACATGTTGACAGTAAGGACAGGGCCATCACAGGAAGCCATGTGAACCTTACACAAGCAATGCTTATGATGCAAGATCAGCACATTTTTGCATGCAAGTATTTTTAAGCATGAGTAAAGACAGACCTGGATGTGAGTCCCAGGTTCACCCAGGTCAACCCTCTTTTGAAACAGCTACCATCTCCGCAATATTTCTAAGTGAACAAAATAATTTAGTTTAAACGTAGGTTTTAATTTGCACATGTTAAGGCATTTGTCAGGCACTGGCATAAGGCTTTTGGATCTAAGTGTAGCTGAGGGTTTTGTATTTAAAGTGGCACAGGTCCGGCTGTTCGATTTATTGTGACCTAAGGATGGGTTCAGGCATTGCTCATGTGTGCACATCTTATCATGTACTCTAATTCATTGTTGGTACTGATAAAAAATAACAAACCTGGGTCTATTCAACCTTTATATGTGGGGTAAAGAGCACCTTTGCTTTATTTAGATAATGTAAAATAATTATTTTGGGTGTTCTAAACAGATTCTCGGAAATTTCATTTTACAGACAAATGTTTCATCTTAATTATCAAAAGTCAATTTTTGGGGCGCTGCTGATTCAAGCTTTTCAAATGAGTTTGTTCCTTACATGTAAAGTAGCATTAACTGCAGCAGCTTGTTAATCATGCTGCGTTTTCTCAGAATGCATAACTTTACATTATAAGGGTAAGAAATATAATGCAGTACTCACTTTGTGGAAGGAAGAAGAATCACTGATTGTTGACTTGTATGAACGAAAGCTTCTATACAGCCGCAATGTTAAGTGCACAATGATACTTTGTCTTAAAACCTAACAAAATTGCATCTACAAAATGACTAAAGAAAAATTAGCTTCAGTTAAAGATTAAAAATGTAGTTTTCACCTTGTCACCCCAAGTCCTCTGTTGCGGTTGTTTGACATTTACCAAACGTTATGCATCATACAAACAAAACACAAATTTTATTAGAAGCTGGTAAACTGATTTACGTGTAAATGTGCTACAAACACTTTAAATAATGTATTTCACATGTGTTATTCAGTAGTGGTCAATAGGCGTAGCTTTCAACCATGTCAAAAAGGTTGCAAAAATATTCCAAAAGTTGATTTTGCTTCATAGAGCCCTCTGTAGTGAGATATTTGAAATAATTACAGAAGGAGCACAGCCATATCTAATATCATACATACCTCTATGTCATTTAATCAGTTAAGCAGTATAGAGAGTTGTCATAAAATGTTATTGACATTTATGCAACTAAATAATTATTTATAAATTAGTATATAAAGAATGTAATCTTAAAAAACACAAACACTGCAAAACCATGTCTCTCTTTATCAGAAGGCCAAGAGCTTAATAATAGCTTTCTTTACATAAACTATCAAATTCCTAATCAAATTTGCTTAGTATTAAATCCTCTTTACAGACTTTTAGGCTACAGTAAAGCTTTTTTTTTTTACATTTACATTGATGTATTTTGCAGATGCTTTGTCCAAAGCGGGCCAATATGGCGGTGGTTACCCAGTCAAAGTCTAGTTTAGGTCGTTCACAGTAAAAGTTGGATCAGCTGATTAATCAACCATAGCAGGAAGGGAATAACACGGAAAAGAGGAAATTTTTTCCGTAGTAAGTGTTCCCTGAAGAGAAGACTTTTTTTAAAACATTTTTTTTCCTTTCCAGAGAAGGTTCTGCTAAGAGACTTTCTGCCTTTGTAGGATGGGATCATGAGACGCTGTTCCTTCTCTGAGCACAGGCTTCTGGAGGGCAGGCTTCCAAATTCGAAGCTGCAAATAATACATTATTCAGTCAATCTGAACCCATTGACTGAAAAGTTCTAATCATGTTATGAATCTAATTGCTAAAATCAACCTCCTCTTTGTAGAAGGGTTGTGTAAATAGCTAATGTTTATTTTTGGTTAGGATTCAAGAATTGCCCCAATCCCGCTTAAATAATTCAAACACCTTCTACTTGCAATATCCAAGCGTCAAATGCAAGAGCACTGTTCATAACCTTGAGGAGGTGCTAATTTCACAGGATGTCTTAGTGATTATCCATCCACTTGCATGTCCTTCAATTTAGCTGCAACTTAAAACTCATGACATCATCCATGACATTTAATTAGATTATCATTAAGATTAAAGATCCTTAGGTTTTCTATTTTCAATTAGTGTAAAATCAAAATAAGTTTAATTTGTTTCATTTATGGGTGTCTCAGTTGACACTCTGCCTGGACAGAAATAATTCAACAAACTTCAGCCATAAGACAGTATTCTTCTTCTTTCAAACAAAATCAATCTGAGTTTCAAAAACAGCCTTTGGTTCTCTTTTTCCCACCAATATGTGGGTTTTCCAATTCCAATGGGCAGGTACCAATCATCAAGAGGGAATTGGGGTAGACAGAATATGTTTAGTTCTTTGTTTAGGTGAATTACTTTTTAAATACTATAGAATTGGTTTAAGGAAGTGTTTTATTTCTAATGTTTGAGATTTCTGGTAAGATTCATGTCTTTCACTGCCACTCAGTGCTTTAAATAAAAGCTTGGACGTGCAACTGCCTTACGTTAAAATCATTATTTTGCCTATATTTGCCAGTACATTGTTATATTTGGTGTCATAAGTGGGATAACAACACTCTATGTGGGACAAAACCAAGGCTAGCTGTTTTGGGTGTCTGTAATGGGCAGCTAGGTCTGGTATGGCCTGCCTGACCACACTGATAACACACAACATCTTCTCTTACTCTTACCTTTGGGGGGATCCCTTATCAATCTAACTTGCAAGAATTTCAAAATTTGAGTTTGAGAGCTTAAACATCCACCACTACCCTAAGACTTACTTAACAAAGAAGGACACCAGCATGTTAGAAATGTCTGGTCTCTTTATGGGCTAACATGTAGATTTTTACTTGTTTGGCAGCCTCTGCAGCAGACTTTGGATCACATAGATTTACCCAAGTCCAAATTCGACTTATTATTCTGTTAACCTCAAAATAATGTACAGAAAACTATGACAAAGTTTCCTCTGTGACTTTCACAGGATTTGGACACAAATATTCTTCAGAGCAAAATTAGAGCATCATAAGGCATTAGGAATTCAACTTGTATGCTTCTGCTTTTACATCTGAAGCTCACATTTTCTTTCATTCAGAGAATATTTTGTCCAGAAGGACGGGGGTGGACAGGGAGCTTATATTACAAAGAAAGCACATGGATAGAAACCAAGAAATGAGAACAGCAGTACATTGAATGATATAAAGAGATGTAATTCACACTTGTAAGACCCTGACACACAATGAAAACCATTTCACATTAATAGACCTTTCATTACACTTTATTTCATTTCATCATGAACGAAGTTGTCATGCTGAATAACAATTAATTGTAAAAATACAAAAAAATACAAAGAAAAGTTAACAAATTGCCAATATTGTGAATTTTGAAGTGGAGGTTGATGATTTAACTTAGGCGAGCATGAAGCGATTTCATTGGAAACCAAACTTTTAACATTATTTTTAATATTATTTACATAAAAGCCATTAAACATTGTTTGTTTGAATGCATAGGCTTTTTGGACAGTTTACATAGTAAGCACTTATACCATGCTTTACACAACTAGAATAATTTCAAGTATGCGTGAACTAATTAATGAAGCATTTCATATCCACTTAATTTTATTTTCCTTTAGTTTGGTTTGATGTCTGGGCAGTATTTCTTTGAAATTCACTTTTATCTTATAAGACTGTAAGCAAATGATGAGGCATTCAGCATTTCTTTAGGGCTACAGGACTGTCCTTGTTATGTACAGTTCATTGTTGTACCTAGTACAATACCGTTTCTTCAAACAGCGTATTAACATATTTTCATATTATAAAATTCTATTTTCGAAACCTTCTTCATGAAGATCGCACTGTCAGCCAATGTATAGGCTACTCAAAGGCTCCTAAATGAGCAACTGTTCAGGGTACGAGTGTTACCAAATGAATTGAGCACTACATATGAGATTTGGGAAAAACTGAAGGCCATTGATCTGACCAGGTCATGAGACAAGGTGTCGAAAGAAGCGTTGTCATGGGCTTTGGTTGCTTTAGTGATCTAGCCTACATGGAATTGCTTATCTTACCTCTCCGAGCTTCCAGGAACATGTTGTTACAATTAAGCCCTTGCTGGTCAACCACTCTCACAGAAAAAGAGGTACAAAGAGAACATGATTCAATTTAGAAATGGAAAAGACATGGCAGCTTAAGTAGAAAGTATGTACTGCGAACATCTACAACATTCTCTGGCCACTCTATTAATTATCCTAGTTCAAATGCTGGCCAATGCAGACATTACTTGGATTGCACAGCAGCAGCTGAGTGCATTTAAACATTTTCAAGGCGATCTGGTGATGTTAGATCCAAGCACTGGAATGGAGAGGAGGGGGGGGTTACATTGTGATGCATTTTGTAGTTTCAAGTACTTATGCATCTATTGTAAGTATAGTATGCAATATTTTTAAAATCACCGGTCAGGTTGAATCAACAAAAACAAAAAACCTGTAGCAATCAAAATCTGTAAGAGGTTGAAAAGTTTTATTGACTTAGGAGTATCATTCTTTTGGTAATTTAAAAAGGCATGTATTATTATTATTATTATTATTATTATTATTATTATTATTATTATTATTATTATTATTATTATTATTATTATTATTATTATTATAGTCCTTGAAGCGCGTGCCAGATCTTGTTTACTAGCTGAAAAGTTACTAGTTGAAAAATAATGACTTTTGTGTGTAAGTTTTTAATTCACTGTCAAAATACAGTCTTCAGAGTCGAATAAATAACGGTAATGAATAACGGTAGAATGTTACACTTTTGAGAATCAATTCATTAAATCGGTTGACAAAGAGTCGTTTGTATGATTTAATTTACTTTGATTGACGTTGATGTTAGTTTTTCCCCCTAATTCCTATTTTCACAAGAACACCTTAAAGATATGAATCATCCTTTTGCAAATTCACATTAAACAAAAATTTAAAAATTATTTAAAAAATGATAAACTTTCAAATGAAACTACATTAATAGGGAAGCTGGTCTTTAAAAAGGTTACAACACTGTCATGGGTTATTTTACATTTTTGTTTCATTTTCACTTTTACATTGCTGTTAATGAAAAAAAAAAATATTTTCTTCCTTGCAAGAGGGAGCAGATTGATGTAGGAATGATAGTTTTGGTTCCTAACTGAACTGTCTCTGAATAATACACAGCCCCAGAGAGAAGAGGCAGAGGCTAGTCCTTCACTTTCCTCCTGAATAAAACAGCCAGAAGTACTTCAGCCATGGACAGCTCTGCTAAGATGAAATTGAAGAGTGTGTAGTAGGGGTGTGTTTGCGTGCATGCGTTTGTGGGGGGTGTGGAGACAGAGAGATACTCTTGACAATGACATTAGGACATGTAAAAATGTGATAAATATCAGCACACAAGCAAACAGACAAAAGATATATTTTTTATAAAATAGAGACTCCTTCCACCTAATTATTTTCTACTCTGAATATTGTCATCCTAATCAAAAATCTTCACAAAATCCCATGGGAATATTTGAGTTTATATTGTTTAGATAAACTTAATGGTTTATGGGGATGTAGGAGCTATTAGTTGTGCTCTTATAAGCCATATATTTATCCAGATGAAGTGTAACAACATTTTAGGGATATTTATGAATTTCATCAATAACAGATGTTGAAAATGAATTTATTTTTAAATAGCCGTAGTGTTATTTGAACCTAATAGCAATTAACTGCTCTTGGCACCATTAATTTGAACCTAGGTTTTAAGTAGAATCATAATTTAAAAAAATTGTAACAAACAATGTTATATTTAATTTGAGTAGATGTTCTTTTTTTATTTTAACAATGCAACCATATAAATAGAATAAATGAATAAACAGAGGTGGACACATATCAGTTAAGGGGATATAAAATAAATTTTCACACACGCTGATAAAATTTTATTTACACAACACATTTCACCTCATACTTCACTTGTGTTTCTCACACAATAAGCCACAATCTGTTCAAAAACCGGATTTTTTTTTTTTTAATTTTGGAGTAAATATTTAATAAATCCTGAAATTGTCATTCAATCTTTTTCAACTGTGATTAAACCTATTAATAATCAAACAGCATAAATCACCTGGATTATAAGCTACATTGTTGTTATCAAATTGATTCATATTACTATTATTTTATGCGTTGATGTCTTCAGAGAGAGATTCCAGTGGTAATAAATTAGATCAAGTGCTGAAAATAACGCTTAAACAAAATGTTTTATACAATCATATTTTGGTTGCTCCTTTTTTGAACGTTAATTTGAACTTTATCTGGATATCAATGAGAAGTAGGAGTTTCTTTGAAGAGCTGAGGACCTCACACAAACATATAGTCTCCTCCTGACCTAAAGTGGTGCTTGTATTTGCAACATGAGTTGTGAGGGTGAGGGAAGTGTCTGCAATCATGTGGAACAAGCCAACGTTCTACACACTTGTGCTCTCAACATACTTATGCATAAATGCAAAAACATTTAAAATTGTGAATTTTCTTTTTTGATAAACAGCGCTATATTAGAAAATCTGTATTCTCACATATTTTGTGTAATGATAAGCCTACATGTACAACAAATACTTTCTTGCTTTAGATCTAAATTTACAGTAAAACACTGAAAGTTGGCCAGGTATTTTTTCTGGTTCGAGTTGGCCCTTCCTCCTTTTTTCTTGTGGTTTGTCTCACTCGCTTGCCAATGTTTTGTCAAGTTAAAGCCCTGAGTCTTTATACCTCAAAGTAGATAACACAGGAGTAATAAAGGGATTCCAAAATAAGGGCGTGCTCAGGGTACACAACAGGTGTTGGATAGCAGAGTGCTGGGAGATGGAGTTTTTTTTAAGGTGAACGTTGACCAAAGTGAATAGTTAACAACTTAACAAGCAAAGGATCATCAGGTGCAGTGAGATAACAGAAGATAACCAGGGGCTGAGTAACCCAATTATATGCATGACATACTTTATCAGTATAACTTAAAACTATAATGAAAACACAGAGGACTAGAAATAATATAATGAACCTAAACACATTAAACGACCAAACACAGACGAACCAAATAAGAATTGGGACATATTTCAAAAACAACAAGATTAGAACATTTCTCAAAGGGCTGAAACCTAACATATTCAATTTATATAGTTTGTTTATTTCATCAGCTGGTGTTGTACTGGTTGTACTGTTGCATTTGAACGCCTTTGTTACTATAAACTTTCTTTGAAAGTATGTCACTTAAAACAGCGTATGTCTTCATATACCCGTCTAACAGAATAATTCTGTAAACAACAAATACTTTTGTTCTTTAAATTAAAAAGAACATTTTTAAACTATTCGAATTACAAAGCTAATATTGTGCTGTGCTTTTGGACACATGGATGGAAGCCCACACAGTCATGCAATGAAGATATCACGCAAAGTTCTCAAAGATAGAACTAGAAACCCGGTTAAAAGAGCCGGTCTGGCATCTGAGCAACTGTTGTTAACTGTTGTTACTACTTTAGCTACCAATATAAAATAAAACACTATTGATCTAGAGGTGTGCTTGTTTTGGGGATTTTAAATATTAACATTGGCTCCCAGAAAAAAATTGCATACTGCACTATTAATAACATATATAAAATATAAATAAATAAATAAATAAATAAATACATAATTGGATTTATATATGACAAGGAAAATTTTGTTTCGTCAACATTGACGTCAAGACCAATACTATCTAAAGCAATCATGAACAATATATGTTAATTAAATTATAAATTAAGGAAAATGTTGTTTTGTGACATTGATGTCATGACCAGAGAGTCTATCATAATCTAATTGACCTATCTGATATTAGATCCGTTGCATACTAAATTCCAAAAATAAACATTGTGAAGTTTAAATTTTAAAGGCAGAGCAATGTTTAGATTTAAGTATATTCTGTGGGATGAAATAAAAAGTTGTATAAAAATGTCAAAAAGTCTGGAAACCGCTGTCTCGAGAGTCTGCATGAATCCTTTCATGTCTTGCAAACTGAAAGCTGACTGGAATGAGAATGATCGATTTTCATTTTCTGAGTGTGTGTCTTTGATCTCAATGTTGGTCCTGGTTTCACTTGAAATTAAACGTCACACTCATGACATACCAGTCTGCCCCCCCCCCCCCCCCCCATCTTTCTCTTTCTCTCTCTCTCTCTCTCTCTCTCTCTCTCTCTCTCTCTCTCTCTCACACACACACACACATACCATTTTTATCTCTGCTGTCAACTCTCACTTGATTTGTTTAATATAGTTCTTTATGTATTTCTACATAGAGTGTGATATGATCACTTTGTCCTTCATTTTTGCTCTGTACCGATGTATAAAGTAGACTGGATGTGCATGTGTCCCTTGAGCAAATCCTCATGGTGTTTAACCATTGATGGATTATGAGTTTGAACAGATTAGCATTAACATAATGCTGCAAAAATCGCAGATGCTTTGCCTTTTCGACTGTTCAGAGCGAGGCCAGTCGTTCATTAGTTTAATCCCAGCTCTCCACTTTATTAATAACAAGATCACGAGTGACCTCGACGCTGTAGGCACGGATGGCTGCTTTAATTCGAACATCATGTGCTCTCTGACCCTGAGGTTAAAGATTCAATGGCCCTGGGAAGCTTTTATTGCACATCGTGTGCTATTAGGAATTGAATGTGTTGTTGGTGTACTTTTCCAAAACAACAACTGTATTTAATGTTGAAAAAAGGTTTTGAACGCGATTTTGAACTGATTTGTACATTTAAAAATCTATCTAAAAAATCCTTCACCATATTTAGAGAAGTGGGTGAAGCTTCTATCACTTCTTTCTCTCCATTCTGCAGTTTTACGTAATGTTGAGGCCCAATTTTTAATGTCAGTTACATTACCCAAACAGTAAGAGCAAGCTTGTAAACACATATTCCACTGTGTATTCATCCACAATGAAGTATTTTAGTAACACTGGTACTTATAAGAGTGCTGTATGTTTCCACCAGAAAGGTTAAGAGCTTAAACTCTTTACAGCTCAGAGTGATTCCAGTCTGTGATTGCTAGCATTAGCTATTAACCATACATTGTTTATTTGGCAGATACAGATCATTTTGGGCCTTGTCTTTGGGCTACTGTTCAGAGATTGTGGCTCATCACGACTCTTGTAGATTGTGATAAGTTCAAATCACTGGTGCTTACTCAGAAAACTCTCTAGCTCCTTTTTTTCTACCTTCACAAACTCATACAATCCTACATGCCCTCCAGAAGCTTGTTTTCAAAGAAGGAACAGCAGCTCAACAGAACTTTCTCACTGTTTGTGCCTGGTGGAACAAGTTCCCTGTTCCAGTCAGAAAAGCAGCAACAGTGACAACTTTCAAAAAGCACATAAAAACCTCTTCTTTTCCATGGGCATTCATTCATCTTCATGTTGGCTTTCTTCCCTTTCGGGGTCGCCACAACGGAATGAACCGCCAACTCTCTGGCATATGTTTTTACACAGCAGATGCCCTTCCAGCCGCAACTCATCGCTGGGAAACAGTCACAAACACTCATTCACACTTTAACACTATGGGCGATCGTTCTTACTCAATTCACTTATACCGCATGTCTTTGGACTTGTGGGGAAACCGGAGCACCCGGAGAAAACCCACGCGATCACAAGGAGAACATGCAAACTCCACACAGAAAAACCACCTGCCCCAGCCGAGCCTTGAACCAGCGACCTTCTTGCTGTGAGACGACCGTGCTAACCACTGCGGCACCGTGATGCTTTCCATGGGCACTTAAAGTATATTTAAAAAGATTATTCCTTCTATCACTTCTGTGTTTGGTTGATCTATAATCACTGTATGAGGATCTTGTTATCACTGGCGGTATTCACTTTAAAACTTTTAGATTTTTTTTTTACTTTCAGTGTTTTATTGATGCATCAAATCTTAAAGATCAACATATCAAAAACATTTTAGTTTTTTTAGTTTATAATATGTATTAATGACATTGAAACTGTGATTTTCAAAACACTCAAAGTGCTTTACATCTTAAGGGGGCTGTCTTTAAATTCACCACTAGTAGGGAGCATCCACTTGGATGGCATGACAGCTGTCTTTCTGCACCAGAACACTCACCACAGACTGAGTAGGCAAATTTGTACAAGAATGCCATTGTAACACCCCTACTCTTTTCGATGAAACATCTTTTAATGAACACAGAGTCAGAATCTCCATATTTAGCCTAGTTCAAAGGACATTCTCCTTTATAGCACAATGGCCCTCTCACCACACTAGGGCACTGAAACCAACAGAGAAAAAAGTGAGCACCCCCTGCTGGCATCACTAGCACCAGCATCAGTTGGGAACCAGGATATGTTGAAGCAGTATTGTATGTAAAAGTAAGTTCATAAACCCTTAAAAATTAGAGGGTGAAAAGCCAGATTTTATGGCTTTATATTCTGTTTTTAAGATGTGACTTTTTTTACAATGAATTTGAAACTGATTTCTGCTTATTATACATTCTGGGCTTCTTTATTGACTTTCTGTACGCTATATTAAAAGATTCATCTTCATGTCGGCTTTTATTCCCTTTCGGGGTCGCCACAGCGGAATGAACCGCCAACTCTCTGGCATATGTTTTACGCAGCGGATGCCCTTCCCTGCCGCAACCCATCACTGGGAAATGTTCCCCCCCTGAGGCTTTGCAGTAAAAACCTCTAATTATGGGACATAGATGTAACTTTCACTTATTTTATCTATGAAAGCAATTCAGATAAACAATTTTGTGATGAAAAAAGAGGAGAATAAATAAAATAATGTATAAATATATGTCATTTTTTTAAGCTTATTGCATTGTAGACCTTGAAGCAGTTTCAAGAATTTGAAGATAAGCTTCTTAATAAACTTATATAATAAACTGAAATTACACTATGGATTATTCTTTGAATAAGCTAAATATAATACAAAGAGAGAAAAAAACTGACAGCTTACTGCTCTTAGCTTGTTACATATATAGATGTCTCCTTTGGTTGAATTTGTCCATGCTGATCAGTCTGCTCTGATGTATATTTAAAACCAGGATGACTAAGGCTAGAAATCAATACACTGACTTTGAATAAAAAAAATGAGATGAGGTGATTTTACAGAATACATTAAAAAATTTGACTTAAACTGGGATAAAAACAACCCACAGCTTGATCCTTGTTTGAGTTTAACATTCTGCTCAGAAAGTATTAAACAGATTCTACATGCTTTGTGTCTGTATATATAGCGTACACCCACTCGCATATACAGAGACCTGTCTCCCAGAAGACAATTAAACTGACAGATATGAACATCCTTGTGCATATCCTGCCTTTCTCTCTCCTTAAACAGTAAATAGGCCAACTGGAAGATGCTGAAACAATTAAATTGTCCCTTTCGACATTATCTGCAGAATGATTCAGAATAGTCACTATATGGCACTCATCAATATTGTTTGAAAGATTGGAAGTCAGTGGTCACGAAAGCTCATGACCTGTTTAGCATACTGTATAGATGCTGACCCATGCTTTTACTCTTGCAAGCATCAGCTACAGATCAGGTTTAATTAAACCAAGCTTTGACCTGAATGTGTGCTGAAGCTTGTATAATGTTCTTGTAATCAGGCACACTTGTTCAATTGAAGAGGACTATATATTTATGTAACTGGCAAATAATTGATGCAATTTTGTTATTTTTAATTTTTTAACTAAGAATCTAGTCAAAACCATGGTCTGGTTTAATTTTCTCCATTTTAATTGTCACAAGTATTATAGTTCCCTCTGCTGGACAAATGCAGTTGCAGCACTCTAGTGTTTAACTGAAGGAAAACACTTTTGTTAAAGTCTTCGTATGCACCTTGTATATTCACTTGAGTTCAGGTGCACCCTCTGCTCTTTGTACATCAAGTGTACATCAAATGGATGGATGAATGGATAAAAGGATAGATGGAAGGTGATGAAAGTCTAGGCAAGACCATTTTCATACACAATCACACCTCAATGTACTTTACAAAATAATTTAAACTATTTAGAAGATTAGAGACTTAAAAGTAATAATAAAGTACAGCTTAAAAGTTAAAGTAAAAAAACATGTATACATTAAATATTGATTAATACATCCAAGACTGATTGAAGACAAAAAACGACAATAAGCACAGCTGTCACATGTTAGGTTGCCTTCTTTGTGCTGTCTTAATATATTCCACCTTGTCTCATCATTATTTCTAATCAGTGCTTGTTTAGCTGTTTTATAAACCTCCCAGTTTCTCTCACTCTGGTATTCTCTGCAGTTTTTATCAGTACTCTGATCGCTTCTAGTTATGTTGTGCTATCTTCAACTGCACCTTATTTTGTGTAGTGTAATGTGCCCTCACTCTACTGTTCTTAGTTTGAGGGCCAGAGGTGTTTTTCCCTTCAGGGGTATTTTTGATTAAGTTCTGGACTTTTCAGTTTAATTCTCACTTCAGAGTTTTTTAGGTTTCTATATCCTAGAGTGCTTGAATAAAAAATGTATCCAATAAACTGCTTTAATTGTCATATCTGAGTCCTCATCTGTTCAAACACAGTACTCAGGTTGTAATTGAACATGTGTCAAGTTCTTCGAGGATTTTTGACCAAACAAAAAAGGCCGTCACATCTTGAGAAAGAAAAGGGTAACTCAAAGCTCTGATTTTCACACAATTTTGTTTATTTGTGGGCCTGTTCCCAGAACATGTAGGGCTCAGTTTATAAACCTATACAAACAAACAAGCATGACAATAAATATACAAACTAAGAGCATCCACATAGTTAAAAAGTCTCCTTCCTACCAGTGGTCCTCTCAAGCTGGGATCTTTGGTCTCTCCTGGAGTTGCTCCTTCTTTTAGATTGTTTGGTTGGTTCATCTTTACAGACCAAAAACCTCATGCTCTTTGAGACACCTTGTCACAGGGGTGTCACATGAGTGGCAATGGCCAATCAGCTTCCTCTTTTTTTTTCTTGCTGATTGGTTCAACAACATGTACTTACATTTACTGTTCTAGTCTGGATTTATAAATGGCTAATGTTTCAGCCTCTCTAGTTTCTTCTGGAAGCTAGTAAAGGTGCGGGCAGCATAGTAACTGAAAGCAGACTCACTGTGAAGCGGGTGGTATTCTTTGACTGTATATAACATGGACAGTGTGTTCGTGACGTCACCCATAGGTTTCGGGCAAATTTAAATGAAGCTCAAAATTCAGTACTCGAAAACATGTCAACAGAGTTCAGTCATTTTCTATGGAGCTTCAAGAGGGAAAGGAGGAGGTTTACCACACTCAAGGTAGCTCTAATTGCTTTGCAAGGCAACTTTTTTATTCAGCACATTTTCATACACAATGGCAATTACAGATCATAGATAAAACAAAAAATAAAAACAGATCAGAGATAAAAGTGATGATATTAAAAATAGAATGAAAGAAGTTCATAAGCACAGTGCTGTTCAGATAGCAGTGCTCAGTCAGTAAACGCAGATTTAAATAGATGATGTTAGGGTTCTGTTTTGGTTTACTATTTGTTAAGGTTTTTAATTCTAGTTAAGTTCTTCCTGTTGTCTGTCATTGGGATATCAGCCTTCTGTTGATTAATTAATTCAAGTTTGTATTTGCATTGATGTCATGCTCACTCTGTCACAGATTGATTTCCACGTGTGTCTAGTTATTCCTGGTTCAGTTGAGTCTAGTGTTCCATCTCGTTCAGGGTAATTGTCCTTCTTTTAGGATGTTCCTTCTTCCTTTGTTCAGTGTTGCTGCATTACTAATGTCATACCTTGTGTCTAGCTGTATTGAGTTAATACTATTATCGATAATTGTTCCTTTTAAGTCTATTATCATTTACTTCTCTTGTTTTTTGATTTGATCATCAGTTATCTGTACGTGTTGCACCTTTTTTATTCGAGGTTTCACCCTTGTGGGCAATGTTGTTGTTTATTGTCTGAATTATTATTAAAGAGACTGACTAAACTTCTGTCTTTCGTGTGATTTGGTTCGGTTCCTACCCTTCTCTTATGAGTTCTCTGACAGATGGGTTTTAGTCTAGATTTAAATGTGAATAAAGTTGTAGCTCCTCTAATCTCGTCTGGAAGCTGGTTCCAGCTACGGGCAGCATAGTAACTGAAAGCAGACTCCCTGTTTGGAGCAAACCTGTGGTAATTTTAACTGATTTGAACCCAATGATCTAAGAGCTATGTTTGGTTTGTATACAGTAAGCAAATCTGTTATGTATTTTGGTGGTGAGCTTTCTTGTGATGTATGTATGAGTATTATGTAGGTATAAAACCCTACTTTTTAAAATGGTACCACTTTAAAATATATTCTGAAAGTCACTGGCAGCCCATCGACTCGATCCATCGAGTGATGCAATATGCTCAGAATTTATTGGTCTCTAGGTTAGCAACTAGTCCAAATACAATTAACGTTTTAATTCATAAAAGTGTACAACAGATTGATTGGTAGTTGGACAGATAGTTGGAGTTCCAATCACTCTTTAGTAACTGTTTAATACTGACGTATCCCTCTTTTATTCATAAAAGTGTAAAAATACTAGCAGATATATACATATAAATAGTTCATAATTATTCTCTCTCTTGAAGACAAGCAGTTTTTCCTAAACAACATCATGAATGACAATTGAGAATCCAAACAAAACCTCAACACTCTGCCCAGCACACTCTCCTGTGCAGGTTGCATTAGCCATTATTCTGGACTTTGTGTGTCACTTCATTGTTGTCCTGTGAGTTTCATTGTTCATTGGGGGGAGCAGGGTGCAGTGATGCTGGGGGGGGGCAAGCTTTATGCTGACTCTGATGGGTGAGAATGGCAGAGACCCACAGAGTGACCCAAACGGCCCTCAGAACACAGAGCGAGGAAGAGCATCAGCAGCTCAACATTTCACTCGAGGACCTCTTTGGAAATGGACTAAATCACCAGACTGGATTAAAGACTCATCTGTTCAAGTCCCTGAAGATCATGCAGGAGAACCCCGGCTCTGTGGATGGAGGATACGCTAGCAATGTTCCTGCCTTTCTCACCAAGCTCTGGACTCTTGTCGAGGACCCTGAGACCAATCTTTTGATTTGCTGGAGTACCGTGAGTTTTTTTTTTTACCCTTGCAATTCTTTCTGTTGGAAGAGGATTAAAACTCAGGAACAAAATCCACATTGGATTGTACCTATGGACATATAGTTTGAATTGTTTGTAGTTGAATGGCAAAATTTCTTGTTAAGGTAACTTTTCATTTATTTGGTGGTAATGAAGGCTTCCAAATGACCCATTCTCACAAAATATTTAATGACATACACATGAGTCACAGAACAAATTTCAGCACACTGTACAGTTTCTCTGGTGTTCCATCAGTATTCACTTAAACAAAGTTATAATATAATGGTTTAATTCAGAAAAAAAGCAACATAGATAAAAACAGGTTGCAATATATAGTGTTTAAAATAGTAAAGCTAAAATGTAAAGTAAATTGATCAATATCAGTATATATTTAAATAGTTTGTTTTGTTTTCATTTAGTCATTCTTATTGTTCTATCGTAAGTAAATCACGTGAATCCCCTTTACAGAGTATTGGCAGTGTATATCTTTAACAAAGCAAATCAATAATACAGTATTGTAAGCTTTTGTACATATGGTCACTTGTAGTAACTTACATTTCATTTATTTTCTTACATGTAGAATTTTAGAGAAAAAAGTGATTAAGTAAAACATATTTATTTGCAAAACAAAAAATTATCTACAGTGTATAGAAACATTTAAAGAGTAAATTATTAAACAATTGTTTTGCACAACTTGTATTGTTTTGTATATATTTTGCAAAAAGAGTTAAACATTTGGAAATTTGTATTTGTATATTGTATGTAAGGGTATTATTACAAGAATAATTTTCCTTTGGAAATGATTACATCCATTTATGGTAGTACATCAGGTTTCAGGCTATGCAGTCACATGAAAGAAAAAAGTCATTTTAAATGGACAGCACTTACATGTTCTATTAAAGGCCAAACTTAAGTTAGATCATAGTAGAAATTTTTTTTTTACTAATCTTAGTTAACCTTTTAACTGTCATTCCAAGGAAAAAGGCAATTGAAAAACATTTGAAGTTTTATTCATTTTTTTAAACATTCCTTTTTTTTTTAAATGTTAATGATTATTATAAATATTAAATGACTGATATGGCATTGAATGGTAAAAGTAGCATACACTTAAATAAAATGTCCCAAAATATGAATGCAAAATGAAAAATGATGACTCAGAAAATGTTAAACCAGTTTGTTGAGTTTAAAATACCGTTTAAAACTGTTTGTTACAATATGAAAATCTGTTGTGCTGTTTATGAATAAATATGAATAAAAACATTTGATATACATATACATAAACATATAAATACACGTATACAATTACATATACCTATGCATTTTACTTGTTTTTTTTCTTCTCTAAACTTGGTTATTCACAAAACATACATTAAACACCCTCTGGAGATTCAGACCTTTTACTGATTATTTTATTCATTCTAGACGGGCACCAGCTTCCATGTTTTTGACCAGGGAAGGTTTGCCAAGGAGGTTCTGCCCAAATACTTCAAGCATAACAACATGGCGAGCTTTGTCCGCCAACTAAACATGTGTGAGTACAGACCTTCACTAACAACATTCCAGTGCCACCGGAGTTCTGATAAGTGCTTTTTTGCATCTCAGATGGCTTCAGGAAGGTGGTAAACATTGAACAAAGTGGCTTGGTGAAGCCTGAGAGGGATGACACTGAGTTCCAGCACCTCTACTTCCTCCAGGGTCATGAGCATCTGCTGGAGCACATCAAGCGCAAGGTCCGACTCTTCACCCTCTTGTATCTCATATGGGTTTTGCATCTAATCACTTGTACAACTTCATTGTTTATTGCAACATTACAGAACTCATTCTGTGTTTTTGTGCTGGTTTCTAGGTGTCCATAGTGAAAAGTGAGGAGACCAAGGTGCGCCAAGAGGACTTAAGTAAGCTGCTGTATGAGGTGCAGGTGTTACGCAGCCAGCAGGAAAACATGGAGATGCAGATGCAGGATATGAAACAGTACGACATCAACAGTAACACATAGACTCATATGCCGTTGTACTGTGTGACTGAAAACCAAACAACAACTTGACCTTTTACCTCCATCGGCCCTTTAACTTTTCACCTACTTGTGTGGTTGGCTCTTTCAAAGGCTTGACTGAATTGTGATTCTGTGCTATTCTGTTAAAACCTCTTCTATTGTGTGTTCAGAAGCTTTTCTCACAATTAGAACAGTGTCCCACACAAACGCATCGTCATCCTCTGCGCACTCAGTGTTAAATTGTCTATAGTCCATCTTTCTTAATTTTATGAACTAGATCTTTTCCCCAATACAAAAAATGTCTTTCTTGATATATTATTTTACATATTTTTGTCACTTATCCGTTGATTTATAGATTTATTATTCCATTCCTCACTCCCACATCTATTCCATCTTTTTATTTGCTGATTAAATTATTTGCCTTTTGCGCATTCTTCTATCAATCTATATCTACATTTTTTCTAATTTGCTTCTGACGTCCATTGATTCCGGTATCAATTCATTATTCCCAGCTTTTTCCTTCCCTTATTTCCCCCATATTTCTATATATTAAAAAAATTTATCTGTTTCTCTATCCATCAGTCCACCGGGACCAAAGCTTGACACTACTCATTCTTAATTTCACCATCTATCCAACCATCCATGTATTAATACCTATATTTTGATTGTGAAAACCACCCATTTTCTCTTTTTTTTCATTGGACTAATTTCATTTGAGCATTATTTTGAAACAACTGACTAACGCATCTTCATAATGCTATCCACCCTTGTCCCCATAATTCAATTTCTGTCATCCAGCCATGTGATCGTTAATGGAGCCTTAACTTTTTTCCTGCTTAAAACCAACCACCAATTTGTCCTCATATTTCTCTTGCATCCACCCTTTCCACTTCCAACCAACCATCCAATCACCCATATCTATTTATTCATTTGTTCAGATCATGCAGCTGGGGGGGGGGGGCTATTCAGTATCAAAGAAAAGCTAAATCATTATCATCTCTCTGGAGATAGATACAGCTGGTATGCCACAGACTCACTATTGACACAGATAAAAATGACACGAGTAGAAGGTAAATTTTTTTTTAAATAAAACAGAAATTCCAGTAGATGAAGAAGCACTGTGTTAACTCATGCTGGAATGATTCAAACTGGCAGAAGTAGCATGAAACATGACCACACATTACAACAGCTGAGGGCACTGATTGAGGCCAAGAAATAAACTAGCAAAATGAGTAAATGAGAAGAACTGGCTGGAGTGGGGAGCTCAAAGCAAATTTATAGAAATTAACTAATGAAAAATCATAACCCTGAGTCAAAAATTCAAAAAGGCAAAAAAGTTCTAGGCTGCGGTGTGATTCAAGATTACAAGATTGCACTTCTTTAGAACGTTCGTATTCACTAAACTTTGACCTGTCGAATTGCATAATATGTTGAAGCCTGAGCCACCAAATTGGAAGGGATGATGCTACACCTACTCACAAAACTAATTAAAGAAATAGCAGTTCAGCATATAAAGTAGATTAGAGCAAACCCTGTTTTTATTACATTGTAAACTTGTATCATAAATGTAGCTGCATGCCCAATTAAGAAAGGCCTGATCTTTCTAATGTTGTGCAGAGCAAACGCCACGCTCAAGTTGTCTTGGCGATATGGTCTTTGAAGGACAACTGTTCAACTAAAATTACTCCGAAATTCCTCACTGAAGGCGAAGGGATGACAGCTGAATGGTGAGGTCATGGACACAGGGATGGGCCGTCATAACCAGAAGTTTTGTCTTGGTCATGTTGAGCTGCAGGTGATGGTTCTTCATCCAAGTAGAGATGTCGTTCAGACAATCCGCTATGTGGGTAGTTACTGATTGGTCATCAGGGGGAACGACAGATAGAGTTGAGTTTCAGCATAGCAGTGGTACAGGAGTCCGTGTCTGTGGATGATAGGGTCCAGGGAGGATGTGTATATAGAGAAGAAAAAGTGACCAAGGACTGTGCCCAGAGGAACCCTGGTGAGCAGAGTATAGATGTTGGAGACCTCACCAAAATCTACCAGTGAGATATAAGTCAAGTGAAAAGTGAAAGTGAAAGTGACCAGTTGGAAAGAACTGGTCACTTTCACTTTCAATTTTCACTTCACTTATATCTCACTGGTAGATTTTGGTGAGGTCTCCAACATCTATAAACTGCTCAAACATCAAGCTCAAGCATCTATAAATATAACTCAAGCCAGTCGAGTGCAGTGCAAGTGATACCCATTGCGGAGAGTAAAGAGAAGGATCTGGTGGTTGACTGTGTCAAACGCAGCAGAGAAGTCTAGTTAGATGAGGAAAGATGATCTGGAGTTAGCCCTAGCATCTCACAGCACTTCAGTCAAAAACAACAAAGGTCTCTGTTGAGAGTCCATTTTTGTAGCCTGATTGGGTCTCATTGAGCTTGTTGTTGTGAGGCAGGAAGGAAGAGAGTTAATTAAAGTCGACCCGAGCATTTTAATTTAACTAAACTTAAATAAGCTATGTTACATAACGTAAAACAGAAACATTGCTCAGCTTACTTTAAAGGTTTTATTTCACAAAACTCAACTCAAAAACTCAAAAAACATGATATATACGTGTACTGAACTAGCTACTGAAACTGTTACTTAATATACAATTCTATATACTAATTGTAGGATTTTAAGTTGAAAAGAAATTAACTGTATTTATTAGTTACACATTCAGGTTTCCCAGCGATGGGTTGCGGCTGGAAGGGCATCCGCTGCGTAAAACATATGCCAGAGAGTTGGCTGTTCATTCCGCTGTGGCGACCCCGAAAGGGAAGAAAGCCAACATGAAGATGAATGAATAAACATTCAGGTTTACAGTGCATGCAGCCTTGCGGAAACTACAGCATCACTCAAAAACCTTTGTGACCCTGGCTTGTCTTCTCTCCATCAATTCAATGTTCATCAAACAATGGTGGTATTTACACCTATATTTTAATTGTGAAAACCACTCACTTTCTCAGCACCCATCTGTTCATTTTTTGTCCATCTTTCAAGCGACTGACTAATACATCTTCAGATATTCAATCCACCCTCCTGTCCATCAGTCCATCCATCCCCACTACAATTGCAGCAGCACCCATCCTTCAGAAAAATCACTTTTTCAGCTTTCAAATTAATAATCTATTTGTTTTTCTTTCTTTCATCCATCCCTCTGTCTATCCACTCAGCCATGCATATCTATGAATTCTTACATCCACCCATCTTCTAAAACTGAATCGAACATTCTTACTCCATTTTTCACACCATTCACCACCACGTCGTTCCATCCATTTCTGGCAACAGACTTGTGGCCAATTTTATCGATCTGTGAAAGTCATTTAACACCTTTAATAACTTCCTTTAAACTAAATCCCTGATTGGGATCAGCATGTATCAACTAGTTTTCACTTAGTTTGCTAATTATAGTGTTTCCAAATTACTTTCAAGGGAGTACCACTCGGTTGGATGGTGGGACCTATTTTATTGCCAAATATCTGTGAAACAATCATTTTAATGTATTTCATCACTTACATTTAAAACCAGCCAGAAAACTTTGTATCTATTTCTTTCCCCATTCAGCTGCTCATTACATTTCCTGGTTTCAACGAAACTTCTAACTGAATATCATCAGCCTATATACACATTTTCCATTACTTCTGACATTCCATACGCCCTTTATCCCCTCATCTCATCTATTCATCATTTGTTTATCTTGCACAGGCAGAATGATGTGCTTTGGCGAGAGGTGGTGTCTCTGAGGCAGAATCACACTCAGCAACAGAAGGTCATGAACAAGGTAAAAGAAGAAGTATGTTAAGAGAATCAGGATTGAGTGAATGAAGCCACACTGAGTCATTGCATTTCTGTTCTTTTAACAGCTGATTCAGTTCCTGTTTAGTCAGATGCAGTCCAGCACACCAGGCACTGTAGGAATGAAGAGAAAACTGTGAGTGTACCATTCACCTCTAACTAATCTGAAGCACTCAGATTTAACAAGCGAACACATCCGCAAAAAACGAACAAATAGAAAATAGCAATCAACAGCTAGTGGTCTGACACAAACACAGCAGAGGGAACGGCCAACTCAGCTGGAATTGGTCAGCTGATCCAATTCACTGGCCTGACCGCGATGAATGGACCTAAACGCTGAGTCAGACCTCCTGAGCTCCTGCCCTCACACATGTACCCACAAAACTGCTCTCACCTGAACTGTAGCACATGACCCCTCTACCTTCTATTAAAACATGCCCTGTCAGCTACTGTTGAGAACAAATTGCAGGAGGAACCACAACTTGGTTCCTGAACTGACTTATTAACATTTCCATTACCCACATTGTATGGTTTTTGCATGCATATTACCAATAATGTGGCTGTTTTATCTCATATTTCTCAATTTATATCTCATAGTTCTCAATGTATCTAATTTTTCCTTTGTGTCAGTCCTCTAATGCTTGATGATGGCTGCCCCACCTCGCCAGCCTCAAAATTCAGCAATGATCATCCCATGGAGTCCTTGCAAGAATCCTTCTACATCCAATCGGTGAGAAGCCTTGGTGTTAAAGATTGAAGATCTGACACAGTAGATTTTACTCAATAAATTTTTTTCTGTGGCAGCAGTTTTTCCATGAATAAAACATTACAAGCACTAAATCTCTTTGTAAACTAGCCATCCGGAGACAGTGCATCCTGCTCCACTAGCGGCCCAATGACAGGGGGGCCCATCATTTCGGATGTCACTGAAATCTCACAGTCCAGCACCATGGCCTTACAGATGCAAGCCGAGAAGTCAAGGTGAGAGGGCTGAGAGGACGAGTGGCAATTTAACACAATATGAATACTGTTGTGTTGTTCCAAACATCTGGACATTCAAAACTATCCAATTTTTTATGTTACATTTTATAACAAGAGTTTTTACTATTAATTGACAAACTAGTTTTGTTTTGGGTGTTGACAAAAATCCTTAAGGGACAAAAATTCACTTTCACATTGTGACAGTGCCACCTACTGATCTTACTGGGATAATACAGTTCTTTCAGTCATTTTTCATGGATCGCAAACAAACACAAACAAAGCATAAAATATCCCTCAAAATTATATTGAATGTAAAGATGAAAATGTTTTGGTGTTCCGTCATATTTATTTTAACGTTATTTTTTATTTGAATTTTGTTCTTTTTTTGAAAGTGTGTATTTTGTCTAAATTGTTAAAATATATATTATATTTTTTTATGTTTCTATTTTATATATTATATATTTTATAATAATAATAATTATTATTTGTATTTATTATTATTATTAATATTGTTATTATTATTATTATTATTATTATTATATAAAAAAGATATAGTGACCAAAAGTTGCAGACCAAATTTGATTTGAAATATGTGACTTTTTATTAGGGAAAAATGCATGATGCTGATTAAGGAGGAGCCAGTGAGTCCTGGGGTCCAGGGACGAGCAGAGGGTGTTCCACTTGGTTCCTGTGAGGTGTGTGCTGAACCCCCTGTCCTCCCTGTAGCCATGGTACAGTCCGTCCTAGAGGGCAGAGCATCCAGCCTTGGAGAGAGAAGGGCCAAAAGACCCATGCTGGAGAGGTAAAAAAAAACTTTTTCAGAAAAAAGAAAGAAAATCAAGAAATTTTTTCTTTTTAACTAGATCTTCTTAGAGTGTATTAATCTAGTAGAAACTGTGTGGCTTGTTAAAGATCAGACATTCCAGAGGGAGTGGAAAATGTTGACATGAGCCTGGAGGATTTACAGCTGCTTCTGAGGAGTCACCAGCAGAGTATGGAAGCGAACACTGCATCGATGGACGTAAGTCTGAAACAACAGATTTTTAAGACTACCTTAGCATGCTTCTTAAAATCACAGCAGGATTAACCCATGACTGTCTTTTCTTCCAGCCCTTCACCTTCAGTTTACCTTTAAACGAGTGGAACTTTGCAGAAATGGACCCAAACCTAAAATCTGTGAGTTTTAGAGTTATTGAAATGCTTAATGTTACAGTGTTTCACTACGATATTTGTATGATTATTATTTTTGGGGGGCTCTTTCAGGAGCTGGCTAATTCCCTCATTCCTGCTGCTGTGTCTCAGTACATGTTCCAAGGGCCAGAGGGAGAAGCATACACCCCAGCTAGCTATGAAGAGCAGTAACGACCTGATTAGAAGGTGAGGATCAAGCAAATGCAGTTGGGAAGTATTGCATGCTATTTCAATATCTATTAGGGCAGAATGTAAGAAATTTAACAGTAATGGTGAAATAAATGGTATTTCTTAGGAGATATTAAACAATCATGTCTAGTTCAAGCACTGATATCACTCAAAGTAGTAGTCTAGCCAGAATTCTCATGAAAAAAATCTGCTACTGTTTATCTTTCAGTCAAGTGAGTACTCCTTTAATTTAAACAAGTTGGAAAGTTTATAGCTGCCAATGTAATGAACGAGTGAATTCTGCGTCAACAGTATTTTTAATGTTTTACTACCAAATCGGTTTGGCCACAAACTTACAAACTAACATTTTAAACAAATGTTGGCTTGGTTGTTTTGTTGTTTTAATATTATGGTATATGTTGTCTTAGCAACAGTAGTATAATTGTTACTTATATTTATCACTTATAAAGATCCTTGTCCTAATAAATGTGAGATGGAGAGTGTAATGCTCCTAATTCCAATATCATCCCAGGCATTTCCTTGAGATATTATCTGTACATAACAAATATACTGTAATAACTATAAATATTGAAAAGCCTGTGTGGACCTGCAATAATCTGGGGACCTGTCTAGTCTAGGGGAGTTGACTAGACTCCTAACATTTTGTCGCTTCTGGCAGAGTCACTCTGAGTGTCATTTGCATTTGATTTTGTATCAATCCTTATAGTTCTTTTCTTTTACACAGTTTTTTACAGGTTACGTTCAGACTGCAGGCCCAAATCAGATTTTTTGACAGTCTGAACAGCTGAATTCCAGGACACTTTTATATGTGGTCCTGAATCTGATACATACCCGATTTCTTTTTTTTTTTGCCTCAGTCTGAACAGCCTGGCCTCATTTTTTCAACTTTTAAGTCATCGAGCCGAACTTAAACGCAGAAACGAGTCTCCAGGGAAGATATTTTTGAACTGAAATAGCTTCAGGAAAAGCCCAAAGACAAAATTGAAGCTCAATGAAGTCGTGGTTGTTGTTCAAGCACTTTTATTTCTTCTTCCGGGAGTATACTGTAATGTGTTCTTTTCCATCTCAGTCTTTATCTTAATATTGTTTAATACTAATATAGTTGGCTCTGATCAGATACATGGACCCACAAAGCCTCAAAAGTGCCCGAAACCAGTGACCTCAGCATCACAGGTCACTCTTAGATCATAGATCAGAGGCATAAGAGACTTGCTGAAGGAGATCATTTTCAAATAAACCATTTCAAGCCCATAAGTAAATTACTAATCAAAATATAAAACAGTTAGATAAAGGTGTTAATGCAAAATAAACATATAACTTTAAGAACATATTACTATTTGAAATATTATTTATATTTAAGATTTTGGAAATTAACAAATTGACCATCTTTAATATAAGTACCATTATCATCATTTGTATTATAATACATAGTATTATGTTATACATTATAGTATACTAATAACAGTGATGATGATGATGATGATGATGATGATGATGATGATGATGATGATGATGATGATGATGATGATGATGATGATGATGATGACGATGACGATGACGATGATGATGATGATGATTGAAATTGAAAAGAACCTGTAAAATAACAGCAAATTGTACATTAGAGGGTTTTTCTTCGATGCCATTTTTTAACAATGACAGTTTTGATTTTAAGGTTAGGTAGAGCTTTATAAAACTGTAGCAATATAAAACCCTTTAAAAATTTCCTCCTATTACTAGGATTGAATGATATTACCTACTGCACCTGCTACAGACTGCCATTATGTGGAACAATATAAATGTTGTAATAAACAGGTAATGGCCCAAGAATGTCAGAATAATGTCTAAAGCATCTGCAAGATCAAAGATTTGTGATGATAATATTCTTCCTTTTTTGGTTCACATTTTTTTCTTATTTCATCTATAACTAGCTTGTGCATATACTTCACTGCTCAAACTTCTCCTGTTTTCTATGAACGAGTGGTCAAATTCAAGCATAGATTCCTTTATACAATTGATCAAACAAACTAAATATGGTAGGAGACGGCTGTGAATGATGTATTTCCTGTTTTCACAGAAGGATCCACTTGAATTTGTACAAGCACTTGGATTTACACAGGAATCCCAAAAAACTCAAATGTACCTGGTGTGTTGATGTGGAACTGGTATGTCCAAAAGAAGGTGGATTTTAATTGAAAAAAAAAAAACAACAACAGCAACAACAGAAAAACATCTGGAGCACAGCAACACTTGTAGTGACAAACTTTACACGAGACCTGTATGCTCAGGCTACATCAAGAAGACTTTTGAGATGTTTTTCTTACAAAAAGATGCGTCCCATGAAGTATTGTATTACAAAAGAAATGAAATACTAGGGATTTCCCTCCTTAATGAATATATTGCATGTGAAATGTATGCGAAATGACGTAAATCCTTGTGGCGCGAGTTGGAATGCACTTTAGTCTGTGTGTTGGAATTCCTGCTTTGTGGAGCTGTGATTTCATTTTTCCTGAAAACTGACTTTATAATGAAGCACATGCTTGTATTGCAATAGATATTTAAAGGCACATAAAGAGTACAGGTTTAATCATATTATGTATGTAGTACCGTGGGAGGTCTAGGGGTTGAAAATCAGACCTCGAATAGACAAACCTGGAATGATGCACTGCTTTTTGCACAATTAAGTGTCTTTTTTCTCAATAATATCTGCAATATAATACGATATCAAGTATCTTTGTTTCAATTTATTTTTTGGTTGACTGAAAGCCTTGCAAAATCTCTGATCGGCTCGTGTTATATTGTGTAATATTCACCCTCATTTTGGATTGACCATATTGGTTAAGTGTGAAAGAGGAGCAATAACACAAAATAACATTTCAAAGACCATAATGCACTTTGTTAGTACAGGGCAGCCATGTATTGTGCAAAAACCCTAGATCTCTTACAATTGTGTTGGATTTTAAGTGCAATAATGTTGCATTGATTTACAGGATTTACAGGAAAAAAACAGTTTTGCTACATTGATATGGATGCGACTATCTTTTGAAGGGAACTGTGATGGAATTAACTAAATTGCACTAAGATTGATCAATGTATTAGAAATAGATTTCCTTCTGTGTTGTTATTATTAGTACTATTACTTTTTTACACTAATCCCTAAAGAGCAAAGTGTTTATTTTGAGAAGGGTGCTTTTTCACAAGGGTTGCAAGTCTTTCCTTTTATACTTTTTTCACAATGTGATCAGTTGCACTGGAAATAAATGAATGAATGTACAATAACACTTAAGAACACAGAGCAAGAAAATCCTGAAAGAAGTGAGACTAATGTTGCATATTGATTCTGGATGTAGTCTGTTCCTTACTCCCACCAGTATCCTGGAAAAATGTAACATTGAAAATTAATAAAGGAATGTTATAAGCATGACTTTACTTTATTTTTCTAAAAGGTGTTCTTAACACAACATTATGAAGCTCCAATCCCCAATGTTTTTATTTAATTTTACTTTCCTAGTCTAAAACAAAGCCTTGACTCAATGTTTTTAATCACTCATTTGTTTTAGTTTTGTTGCGATTTAAATTTTTGTTTTGCTTTGACTTTGAGGATGTATAATAATGTAGGTAATGTAGCAGGTTAACAACCTTATTTAGTTGCGTTGCTTCTCTGCCATTGAGAGTAATTTAAATGTATATACTGTACAAATATTTATAAATAAATGAAAAGTGGTGAGCTGATCAACACTTCTAGTCGTCAAGGACATTCCTGGTCAATCAGAAAAAGGACTGGCTGCTTGGCATGCTAGAGTATAATTGATGTTAATAGTGCCTCTTTCAATTGAAGGTCACAATGAAAATATAAGAATACATAACAAATTGACTATCCATGGTTTCAGGGTAGTCGTGGGAAGCAAAGTTGGTGATAAAATAGCAGCTGTCAGTCAGGTCGTCCAGGTTCTGCGATCTCTGCACCAAAAATTTTCTGTCGAGAATGGCATCCTTAAAGGCCAAATGTGCAAGACTCCCCTTATAGTGTTGTTGCAATTTGAGAACTGCCTCAGAGACAATGCAGGAGGGCCCTGGAGCTAAACGAAATACACTGCATTTAGTACATAAGAACCTGTGAAAAAATGTGACCTGAAAAAAGGACCTTGTTAGTCGCCACTTTCCACAACAAGCACATTGTCTCAGCTTGTTTCTGATTTTCTTTTTTCTTCTTCTTCTCTCTTTTGTTTACATTTTATTTAGACATTTCAAAACCAATACAAACGATTGAAGAGGACAAAACATTATCAATTGTATTTGAATAATAAGCTAGGGAAATTAATAATTATACATTTCGCATAGTGTGATGTTGCAAGTATTCGGATTCGAATGGAATCTAAATTCTCAACACCGGAAACAGTTCAATGCAATGTCCCGGATGTACTTTCACAACAGAAACGGCTGTCCAGTTTTCGTCTTGCGCCAAGCTCTGCTATTCAATCTCATAAACAGAAACGGCTGAAAACGACATTTGAGTAAATATCTGAAGGCGACCGTGTTACCACTCATACCATGTCCGTTGTACCTCCTAATCGGTCGTCTACCGGTTGGCCTCGTGGAGTAAATCAGTTTGGCAATAAATACATTAGCCAGACGGCTAAACCGCTAACCCTGGCGAGAACAATCAATCTGTGAGTAACGTTAAACTTTAATTTTTCCCGTTTGAACAGCTTAAGCAAAGTTCGGCTTGCCGACGCTAGTTTCGTGATTTTTTTCTTTCTATAGCTTCTTTCTAAATCTATACCAGTTCATCTTAGTTTATAATAACAGGCTTTCCTAGCGTCTATCTTTCTGCACAGCGTTAACGTTAAACAGACAATAACCAGGCTGATGTTGACATCTGTGCGCATTTACTTGCATTTGTACTGTACGGAATTCAGTTGGGTTTAGCGTTATTTAGTTAACGTTATTTACTGTTTGTTGTTTTGTTGTTAGTTAGCATCTGTAGTTGTTTGTGTTGTGCTTCCAAAATAAATGTACCGTCAGTGTGACTTTTCTTTGTAATCTGTTAGAAGTGAAACAATATTTTATGGAAATTATATAAAGTATTTTAAAATGTATTATAAAGTCAATTAAAGTCAGGTTTTATTGAAACTAAATAATAAAAACATTGAGAACGTGATGAAGTAAATGACATGGAAGGTAAGCTCTGTGATTTTTAAATTAATTTCGTCTTTAGATTCATTTTGGTTTTGACTGTCTCAAGAAATTAATATTTTAATTAATATAGTGTCAATATATAAGTATAGTGTCAAAAGATTGGGTTAATTTGTATTATGTGTGATAATGATAGATGTTGTGCGAGGGAGGAAAACCTCACTCGGGCATAGGCTGCTATTGTGCAAATATGTAAACAAAACATTTTTGTACTCATTGTTTTTGTAATAAAAACCCACCATCTCGAAACCTTGCGCTAGGAAAACCAGGGTACTTTCCGGTTGGTGGCGGTAATGCACCATTAAGAAGGCTTGCAAGCTGCCATTTAACAGCATACGAAGAAGAACCTTGCGCCGGGGCAAGATGTTGTTCCAATGTTAAAACTGACCTACTTTGGGGCTTAAAAAGCATGTTTCCACCCCTGGCTCCATTAGGTTTGTTGATTCAGATCGCTAGCGTTGATCTTCATGAAAACTCTGATGGGGTGGATTGTTTTTACATTTGTTTGTTTATTATATATAAAAATTAAACCTTCGTCCCGCCTCTAAGGACTCGTTTTTTACTTTGCCAGAACCTTATGGCTGACACTCTGTCCATGTTATACACAGTCAATGCGCCGGTAGCATTTGACAGGGGAGCAGGACCAGGGACAGTCGCTAGACGGTCTGAAAAGTCGCTAAATTGGCAACACTGCGACCTTCTATTATCACTCAACATAGATAAGGAACCAAACACAGTGGGAACCCCAAACAGATTGATTCTTAGGTCAGTTGGAAACTGTTCAGTTGGAAAATAAGGATCTCTCACGAGGGGTTGTAAAATAGCAGTGGCGGTGATTTGTTAGCAAAGCAAACTCCGAGTTCCCAACAGCACTCATCAAAACACATTCAAAGTTCCCAAAAGCTGAAGTCAAACGACAGTAGTATGTACAATAATTAACATACACTTTGTCTTTAGTGATACTGAAAGGAATCTTGGATGAATTAATTGAAATCACCTTCTTTTTAAAAAGTAGTTTCATGGTAATGTTATTTTACAGTTTACCAGTATGGAGGACAACGAAAAAATAAAAAAATGTGCACACAATCATAATAAATATTGCAACTTCATTAAAACATTTAAATCAATATCTGCTGAAAAAATCAAGGAAATTAATTCATAATCACATGTATAATTATTTCCCAGCGATGGGTTGCGGCCGGAAGGGCATCCGCTGCGTAAAACATATGCCAGAGAGTTTGCGGTTCATTCCGCTGTGGCGACCCCGAAAGGGAAGAAAGCCGACATGAAGATGAATGAATGAATGTATAATTATTAATTTAAAAGCTTGTTTGCTGTTTATTTGGGCAAATTGATTCGTTGCAATGAAAAATATATTTAATTTAGGCTGTCAATCTATGCATGTTTGGAAAAAGTAAAGTTGTTAATTTTAACTGAAATCATTTTCATCTTTCTTGTTTCTGGTTATTAAACAGGCACTTTGAAATGGCAATTATGATACTTTTTTATCCTCAGATACCCTTTGACGAACTACACCTTCGGCACCAAGGAACCTCTCTATGAGAAAGATAGCTCAGTGTCCGCACGCTTTCAGCGAATGCGGGAAGAGTTTGAGAAAATGGGGATGAGGCGCACCGTGGAAGGGGTTTTGATCGTACACGAGCACAGGCTTCCACATGTGCTGCTGCTGCAGTTGGGAACCACCTTCTTCAAGCTGTAAGAGCCTATTCTTTGCTCTGGTTTGTGTGTTTCATGATGTTCATTTTGATGAGTTTAGTATCATTTGAAAACAAACAATCCTCTCATAGTTTTTTTTACTCCCTTATTTTGTTTTAAACCTGTTTGTATTTCTGTATGTAGATGATGTTTACTCATATTCTGTATTCTATCTTAACAGTCCCGGTGGTGAATTGAACCCTGGAGAGGATGAGGTGGATGGGCTCAAGAGACTGATGACAGAGGTATCGTTTTTCTGACAGAGTGTAGTTACATAGTACATTTACCTACTGCCTGTAATTTTCCGTGATCAAAAACATTATTAATGCTTAATGCCACCTTTAGAAAATTGTTCTTTAGTATTTAATCACATATGTTTAGCAGCAGAACATAATTATGTTTAACTGATGACTTTTTAAGACTAAATTTTGTCAGCAGATCATAGAAATCTTTTGGTCTCAACCCACTCTCAATCCACTCTCTTGCTTAAATTGCCTGATTGAGTTTAAATAATAAATTACATATTTATTAAAAAAAAAATTTATCAAAATTTTGTATTGTTCAATCTTTTTTTCCTGAAGATTTTGGGGCGTCAGGATGGAGTGAAACAAGACTGGGTCATTGATGACTGTATCGGAAACTGGTGGAGACCAAACTTCGAGCCCCCTCAGGTGACTCTTGTTATGATTCACAGTCACATCTAACAGATTTTTATAATTTTTATAAACTTGCTTGAAGATGCCTGAAGCATGATGGTTAGTAGTTCAGTCGAACAGCTCTGATAAAGTTAGCCCCGCTATCAGTATTCATGCACACGTCTTTTCTTTTCATTGAATTTGCATTATTTTCCTGTAAGTGTTCTTCTGTTTCTGCTTTTGAAGCCAACCACTTCCAGATCACTGAAATCACTCCTCCTCTGAATTACCTAATTCATCCTTCCTTCACAGCTCTGTTTAGCATACTCTACTTTGAGTTGTGGGCATTGCACATATGAGCTGCGTAGGCATGTATGAAACACATGACGTCATTACCTCAACACGTCAGAGTACCGCAATATAAAAATGTTAAACTTTTTTTTTTACCACTATCTTCTTGGATGAGTATTTTCTTTCACTGAGTTTTGTAACCCAGTGATGTTGCAAATTTGGATCTAATTTTTCCCTTCTTTCTCAGTACCCTTATATTCCAGCACACATCACAAAACCTAAAGAACACAAGAAACTTTTTCTTGTGCAGCTGCAGGAAAAAGGTAGGATGCAATTTAAAATATATATATTTTTTGTTTATTCAATTAATTCTGTAAATAAAGCATAGATATATTGACTAACTTGTTGTTTGTCTGTCCTAGCATTGTTTGCTGTGCCAAAGAACTACAAACTGGTGGCCGCTCCATTGTTTGAGCTGTATGATAACGCTCCTGGTTATGGTCCCATCATATCCAGTCTTCCGCAGCTTCTGAGCAGGTGAGATGAGAGTCTTTTTCAATCCTTAAGTTGCTGGGGAGGTACATGAGTGATTTTTTATTATTATTTGTTTCTGCTCAGGTTTAACTTCATCTACAACTGAGAATCCTGGGGCTGTATCATGAGGCTGTCTCTGTGAGTGCAGTCTAATGATCATGAATGAAGATGGGTGATGTTCTGTGAAGGTCGAGGTGCTTTGAGGTTTACCGAATCGCTCAGCTTGGTTTCTCTTCAGTGAATTTTGTGCATTATTGTTTTTCATTTGTACATGTATTGAGAGTCCTCAATATTGAACCTAAGTAATGTTTTTATGTTTGAAACATTGGGGGAAAAAAGAATGGTCCATTTGCTTTTTTTAACCATGTACATTCATCTGTGCTTTTATAATAAATGCTTCTCTTTGACATTAGGCTCACTTTTATTTGTTGCTTCTCACCATGCCTGAAATGTACCCCTCATGAAGAAGTATGTGGTCACCAGTATTAAAGGTTTTTTTTTAGGGTTTATTTTAAGTACATGAATTTTACACTTGGGTTAATGCAGCAGAACTCAAAAGCCTGTGGTTTCCTGTGCAATAGACTTTTCGGTTTCACCTGTGCACAGTTTTAGTTAAATGGTTTGCATAGTTTTAAACTGACTGCAAGCTCCTATTTTCTTTTTAAGTGAATTTTCAATGGTGATTACAGGGTTCCTAGGGGTACATGAATATGGCATGAATTTGACATTGTATTTTAAGGACCTTATTTAATACTGTATTTATTGAAGTTTTTGGGTATGTTGAAGTTGTTTAAGTAGGTCATGGATTTTTTTTTTACACAGGAAAATACATCATAATAACAATTCATAACATTGTCGTTGTTGCACATGCATTCTTGGTCCAAATTAAACATTTAGTTGGTTTTTGATTAGAATTGTATAAAAAAAATTCCAGTTTTCTCGTTTAAGACTATGTTGACAATGTTTAGTTAGTAGTTTCCTGCATATCTAGTTGAATATTATGTTACCCAACAGCATAGCTTCTACACAGAATAACAAATCACAATGGAAGAAAAAACATCTGTATTTTGAAGCAGTTCATTCATTGCCTTTGTCACCTCTCCTCATTTTCACATACTCTTCGTACTCACTTACCGTCTGTACCTGTCTCCATAATTAGTTAGTGTTATCTAGTGATGCAGCGGTTCACCTGGCATAATTAGTAAACAGCTGGTTTTATGGATCAGATGAACTTAATCGGATGTTTTTTAATGGTTTAATGTTTTTTTTGGATTTCAGGAAGTGGAACCATATGGGCATTTAAAATATGTCTTGACACAAGCTTGTGCACAAAAAAATTTACATTTAACATTTTGTCATGCAGTTGTTACCTGTAATGCCATTTAAAATCATGATTTTTTTTTAGAAGATTAGTTGAAAACAACATTAATTACGTTGAATTCATATGCAAAGGCAATGCAATGTTAACCCCAGGATTAGAGGGACAGATGATATGCAATTTGCTACAAAGGCTCACTAAAATGGTTCGCTCAGAGGTTGACTCAGCTGAACAAGAAGTGATCTGAGCAAAGGAATGTTTGAACATTTCTGTGGAGTCGAGTAACCTGCATGGACAATCTGTAATTGTTGCTACCTCAACTCCCTGTTTTTGGGTCTCATCATCTCGATCATCCCTGGACTCTTGTGCAGCCTCTGCCTTTTCTTTTATTGCTTAGACATCTGAAAAAACTGTTGATATCCATCTTTTGTTTCCCTTTTTGGAATAATTTTTTTTTATTAAAACGGTTTAAATCATCTTCCTCTCCCTCGTCTGTTTTTAGTTTATGATGCATACATCAATATATGAACTTTTTCTTTTGAGGTTAAAATAATGGAACTGTACGTTTGCTGGAAATAACTTGAAAGTAGACATGGGAAGTGTTTTAAATGTTTTTGTATTTGATTGTTCAACATGTGTCAAAACCTTTTTCCATGCATTTTACATTTGTGTTACATTTTACATTTATGCATTTAGCGAAGACTTTTGTCCAAAGAGACTTACAATAGGGGAGATACTATGTAAAATCAAAGTCTAACTTAGGTCAGGGCCAGACCAAGTGCTAAAAAAAAAAACAATCATGGAAAGTGTATACTGACAAGTGTTGGGAGTCGCTTTGTCCCTTTCGGGGTCGGCAAAGCGAAATGAACCACCAACTCATCTGGCATATGTTTTATGCAGAGGATGCCCTTCCAGCCTAATACCACCGGGAAACATCAACACACACTCATTCACATTCATACACTATGGACAATTTCCCAAATCACCTGTACTGCATGTCTTTTTTGTGGGAGAAACTGGAGCACCCAGAGGCTCGAACCAGCATCCTTGCTGTGAGACGACCGTGCTACCCACTGCACCACCTTGACGCCCCATGTTAGGTGTTACATAATTTATATATTACACTACTAGGATACATAACTTTGTGTACAGTAGTGTAATTCAACTATAACAAGCAACTATATGATCAGTAATGCATATGTTTCAATGCCATTTGTTAAAAAAATTAAAATGGGAACAATGTACATGTAGAGCGGATATGATGCTTTGCTTCTTTTAAAGGAATATTGAATGATTTACATGGAATTGATAATAACAAGTCAAAGATAAAACAATTTTGCTCAATTACATTTTTTATGCATCATACATTGATGTCAAAGTAGTTATGCCACAATTATCCAACACATTATGATTAACAAGAACAGATGCGAAAATGAAAATTGGAAGCCAACCTCTCCAAGGTTTTCAAACTTAGGCTATGTTATCGACAAGGGCCCACTTTGATGTTCAAATATTTGAAGATTTTGATGCTACATTCTTTAAACTTTTGTCAAATTTGAAAGTACTCTCGTAATTGTTATGCATTGTACCCATGAGCTATCTGACTAAAGGTCCACTTTTACAGCACTAAAGATAATCTATACTGCTGCGACAGGCCTACAAATCGCAAAGGCTGTGCTTTAACACAACCCTGTGCTGATCCTGTTGCGAAAAGTTAGCGTAAGCTCCTTTTAACGCAAGCTCCCTGATTGGTCTAAGTGGAGCAGAGCGAGTGCTTTCAGTCTCTTTCTTGGCTTGCGCTCCATGTAAACACTGGATGATGGATTAAACAATTTGGCGATGAAGTAAATAACCCTGCTTTGTTATCTGTGCTGGGTATTAGCTACATATCAGGTAGCACTGGCATCATGCCACATTCTGATCTAGATCAGTGCAAAAAATAGTGCCTCTACAGCAGCAGTTATATTTATATGATTTGTGATGAGGTAAATAAAACCAGTCTTTTCTTAGTATCTGTGTCGTTTTTTGTTTGTTAGCAGTTGCCATCTCTAACATGTCAATAATGATCAGTGCAGAGTAGACTGGGCAGAACAATGAACGCTTTAATAACAAATCCACAGAGTCTTCTGCAAAGGGCAATTCACAAGCTTGACACAAAAGTATAGATTAGGCTTTAAACATAGCAAACTATGGCACATTATGACTTTCAAATTAGTGGATCCGGTTTGGGTTGTCTAGATTATATATATCAACTATGAAACTACCACAACATATTCTTTCAAGTACTTCAAAGTCGCTAATACACTAAAGTCACGTACTCGGAAAACCAATTGTAGGAAAACTAGGCTACGAAAATCTTAGCCTCACGCTTGATAAACTGTCTGCAAACTGTCCACACCAACCTTCCAAGGACACCAAATTAGCTCCTCCTAGAGACACTCTGCTAGATTTCCACCGAATGTGTCCTTACAACCACCAGATTCCATCATCACACTTTCTTTGGCATCTTCTTACATCTCTGGACAATGAAAGAGGCCTAACTTCGTCACAGACAAGCAAGCGCTTTTTATTTACTTCTGACTTTTCATTAAATAACCCCTTTTGATCACTACTAAAAATTCCTATTCAAAGTAAATTGTTAATATTTATAGGAATCAACATTCACCAAAATAGCACTGGTTCCAACCACAGTAATTAGTAATATGAAATATACTGTATTATCGTTTACCATTAACATTACACTGATACTGTTTATATATGCACAGGGTTCAATTATTTTTTCATCATTTCAGTCAGCTCTGTAACTTGTAGAGAAGGTTTGATCTGGTTGCCATAGAATGCTTTTTATTTAAGAACGAAGTAAATGGATTAAAATTAGAATCAAAACCTTTGTAGGTTGGCTTAACCACTAGTGTAGTTGAATTAGGCGTTGACTTATTTAGAGCTCTTCAGTCACTGAACATGTGCCAATCATTTATTAAGAAACCTGAGAGGAACATCTGAAAATGTCATTAATTTTGGATGTCAACTGCACTTCGAACAAAACGTTTTTGGACTCAGTGAAGATTGTTCCTGTGGTGGTTGTGAGTTTGTGCTGTTTGGTGGGTTTACCAAGCAACATTATGGTGATTATCTGCATTGCTCGTGCATGGAAGACCAACCTGAGCTTTACCATAAAACTGATGCTTAACCTGGCGGTCTCTGATGCGTTGACTCTCTCGCTTGCGCCCTTCGTTCTATTTGGATTGTGTTTCGGATGGAAACTTGGCTTGTGGTCTTGTAAGATCGTCTTCTTTTTGATTCACTGGAGTCTGTATGTGGGAGTCTTGACTGTCTCACTAATGAGTGTCCACCGCTATCACAGCATCATCAAGTATAGGGTTACCAACAGGATGATCCTGCACAGACTGGAACATCACCACGGACTCTTTCATCTGACCAGCATATGGATTCTTTCCCTTGCTTTTTCATTACCTGTACTTTTTATTCAGAGACTCACAAAAAAGAATGGTTTGCAAAGATGTGAGAGGATGATGAAGTCTGAAGCTGTGGTAGCAGCTTTGAGTCTTTTTGAGATCTTCTCTGGGTTTGCAATTCCACTGATAATCATGCTGACTGCTTATCTCTGTTTGCACAGAGGTTTGAGTAAAAAAATAAGGGTCTGTAAAGCAGAACTGAAATTAAGAGACGGAGCAACCCTTTCTAAGACCTACAAGAAGAGACTCGTGATCAGCATTGTTGTGAGCTTCGTTCTATTTTGGACTCCTGTGCAACTTTTCAATGTGATTAATATGGTTAGAAATCTAGGTGAAACATCACATCATGGTGTTTATTTACAACTGAATTCATTCCATCAGAGTTACGGTGATGCAGTCAAGTCTCTGGCTTTACTCAACTGCTCTTTGAATCCTTTTCTCTATGGTTTCTTTTCTAGGAATATTTTTAAAAGTACCAGATAGAACTTTTTCGTATGTATAGTTTTTTTCTTTGAAGGTAATTTCAATTATTTATTATTGAGCTTTTTTGACTTATGTAAAAGATGTTAACTGTTAAGTTCATTGTTAATGGGTCACTTCTATAATCAAACACAGAATTTAACAAACATACACTGTCATCTTTCACAAATAGAAATGGCATTCTAAAAGAAAACATGAGACAAGAATGTGTCATCAGCCCATAACTGGACCTACAAATTTTATGTAAATACGTTACTTGACCAACATGGAGATGCTGAGGAGGATGAGGAAGTAAAGATGGCATTTTGTTCATTAAAAAAACTTTTAAAACAAATCCTCCAATACTCAATTCATAATTTAATCTCATGGTTCAGATTTATCACATAGTGCCAGTGAAATTTATTACACATGAATTATAGTTGTTTAAGTTATTTTATTTTTTGGTAATGAGTTTAATTGTTTTAATTTCTTGGTTGGAGTACTTCTTAATTTAGAACTACAAATAGGACTGCTGAGGAAATTCTGTGCTAATACTTTTACAATAGTCATATTCATATACAAAAATCAAATGTACTCAAATGCCATCATCTCTAGCTTCTTTTCTTCACAGGATTTTCTCTGTTTTTTATAATAAACAAACAATAAATATGATTGACTATGACATTACACTGTGTACTCCATAGAATTCTTTCACTGCGCTTGTTCTAAACCATTATTTGTCACTACAGTAAAACACACCTGAGTCTTACTGCTGCTTTAGTTTCCTCTTTTTTGGTTGATCTTGATAACATGACCAGCAGCTCCCTTCTTTGCTCGTTTTAGTGTTTAAAAGTACTTTTGTGTGCAACAAATTACAATATATCACTTTATAAAACTGGCCATCATGTAGGCAAGGGATTACAAAATACGGCATTGGAGATCTCTAGCACATTTTAGTTGTAACCCTGCGCTAGCACGCATATTACCTCTTCAGACAAGCCAAGATGAGCTTAATTAGTGCTACAAGTGTGGACCAAATTTGGTGATCCCTGACTCAGGCTTTTAGAGGGCAAACTCTACTGTTACTTCACCCCTCCTGTTCTAGATAGTAAAATCAGATACTGAACTTTATTATTATTATTCTGCATAATTAGAATTAAAATTTATCAGATCTCATTTGTCATGTGACCTTACATGTGACCACACATGTGGCAGTTTTCTTTATTTTATCTTGACATTAACAGTTTTGTTGTGACCCACATCCTAAAATACTTTTAGTGGATAATAAGATATTCTCATTAAATAAATGTACGTTTGTAATGAGCATCTTTAGTGTGGTTAAAATGAACCATATATATATATATATATATATATATATATATATATATATATATATATATATATTCTTTTATTCTGAAATATGATTTACAGCAACTGCTTTAATTTATTTTTTAATGAAAATATATTAAACATATATTTCCAGTTATCGAATTAACAGTAATGTAAGAAAGTAATTAAAATCCTTTAACACAGTTTTGGGAACAAAACAACAACACACATCAAATCACCGTTTGGCTTAAACGCTATTTTCTTTTTTAACTTGAATAGGATTTTGACCACGCACAACATGTTGCAGGACTTATAAAGTTTAATTAAACAGTCTTTTTTGACACTCATACGTTTTGAAAACAACCAACGAAGACAAAGCAAGTGAGGTTGAGGGAGAGGATTCAATAAACAGATGCCATGGATTGAGGATTTGTTTATACAAGCTGGTTTTGGATATAGTACAATGAAAGATTCAGTCTTTGTTTGTGATATGACAATATTTGAGAGAAATGTTCAGAAATAATATAAAGAGACTCTGCAAATGCCATTGCCACGGTTTACCTGTCCAGCAGGAAGTGGCTCTCGAGTTGAGGTCAAAAAGATTCAAAGAATGAATAATGATGCTTAAACATCCGCAGAAATGTGAGATGTGGGTTTATAGCTAGAGAGCATTTGAAAAGTTTGTGTTTTCCTCTGAAAAAAATAATGGAGCAGCTGCATCCCAAAATTGCATACATCCTAGGGCAAGAATGAGCAAGTTCATTTACCCAGACTCTTGTATTTTAGTCTGTTTTTGGGTCTTTTTTTTCAGTTTTCAAGAACATCAGACTTTAGTTTATATGAACTATATAAATGCATCATTCAAATGATTCATACTTTTTATGGAACAAGAGTCTAATCACAAGTCAGCAAAATAAACAAAACTTCCCATCAGTATTGTCGACCCATGACAAGAAATAGCGAAGAGGAAGAAGTTTAAATAAGAGAATATGGATATTAAAAAGCATGACTTGGGTGCTATGAGTAGGTTTGATTACTTGGGTTTAGGAAAAGTTATTTTTGAAGATAATGATTTCTAAAGGCTAATATTAAAACCAACTCATGGATGTTTGTGTGCATCACATTTGAAATTAAACATGATGTGGGTGGATTTAAATTTCCAGAAGAGTCTACAGGGAGATGTTCCACTGTTACTGTAAGAACTGGTGCTAGTAAGGCCAGCAGGGGGTGCTCACCCTTTGCAGTAATTGGGACTCTATACTATAAACCTGCTCCAGGATATTACGTCAATAAAAGTAGGGTGTTGCTCCAGCATTCTGTTCAAATTTGTCCTGTCCTTATAATCACCTTTATTCTGATTGGCTACATTACTTTGTCTCCTGTCTACAAGTTAGCAAGTGTTTGAATGGCAGCCATCAAGTCATTCAGGTGGATGCTGAACACTGGTGGTGGATTAGAACCCCCAAAGATAAAAATATATAACTATATAAATGTCATGAATTATCATAAAAAGGAGACCTTAGCAGGTAATCCTGCACTTAAGCTGTTTCCAATTTACAGATCATGCATTAAAATCAATAGAAATCAAAAGAATTCAACACAAAGTACTTTTGACCCACTCTTACTACCACTCGAAATTCTGGTACCCACTCCGGTGTAATTTTTAGGACGGTATGCAATTTTGCATGCAGCTAAAGTCTTTCATTCAGCAAACTCCCAGCATGCTTTGCGTTCACCGGGGCCAGGTAAAAAGTGAAACACCAGTTTGGCTCTGAACAGGCACGGATCATAAAAAACCTCCCTTTGTTGATCGAGGATAGAAAAAGGATGGTGTTCTACATACATGTCTTAAATTTAAACACCTTTAGTCAGCATCTCATAACAATTATAATGACAATTATAATAAACAAGACAGTAATTACAGTTACGCAATAATAAAGCATAATATCTACTCTTTAGCTAAGTCTTCCACAACCATCTGCATTCACCCACTTATACTGACCCCAGGATATAGCAACTCATATATTTACAGTGATTCATGTACAACCAACGACTCTGGCCATTAATCAGTTTGTCCTTTTTTGGAGATAAAAATCATGTCCAGTGAGTTTAAAAGATGACCCGGCACTCACATAGCCAGGAGCTGATTGAGTGCCATGCGGAACTGCTGGGTGCCCCCCGCAAGCTCTCGCACCCTTTCCGTCATGTCTCTGGCAGCTCCAGGCGAGGGGTACTGCAGGGCTGCGGTCTTGGTGCTCACCACAATGTCTTTAAGTTTTTCACAGAGCGTGTTGCTGTGCTGTGCCACTCTAGTGCGCACCTCGGGAGACTTAGCCTGCCTAGAGAGTGTATCTCCGATGAAGACGAGCTTGTGAGCACTGAGAATGACGAACTTGCTGTGGGCCACGAAGATTTTGGGTGGCTGGTTGTTGTTGATGGAGGAGAAGAAGGCGTCGATGGCGTTGGTGAGCGTGGTGATGTTGGTTTCGCATTGCTCAGTGTAAAAGAGGAGCAACTGTCGATCCCCCATGCTCAGCTTACTGCGTGGCGTCTGTGGGTAGTGAGAGGGCGCAGTCCAACCTGAAATATCGTTGTTGATTGGCTGGGAGACCTCCTGCTCCAACCGCTCGAACTGCTTTAGCTGTTGAGATTTGATGAGAATTGATTGCAGGAACTTATGGATCAAAAATTCATAGTCAACTTGAACAAATGGATACTTGAATAAAACTTAAATAAAGTACTTGTTTGATATAACATTCACCCGGTTAAATACAGTGGGTGTAAAATGGTTTATTTAACAGATTTTATCAGAACAACAATTCATTATCTAAGTGTATAATAATTTATTAACCATTGTTTTTATATTAACCATGTATATGTATGGTTCAGAGTAGAGCTTTTGTTTAAATTACAAGTATGCATCTACTATTAGAAATGTGAATAAGCTTGATTTTGGATTTACCTGCTGTTGCTCCAGTTGAGCTTTGTTATGTTTGATGCTCCCTTTTTCAAGCAGCTGTCTTTGGTTCTTCTCAAACTCTTCTTTACCCTAAAAACAAAGTCAGTTTTAGTGTTTAAAATGAATGGATGAATACATCAATATAGGAGTTAACAAAGACAGCAGGATTCCTGCAAAGTTTCTCTTGAACCTTTTCAGACCCTGTAGTGCCACCACATTTCATTACCTGTTTTTTTTTCCTTTGGAAAATGTCACTTCAATTAAAGTTTTTTTTTCTCCAGACATTGGAGTAGATAAAAAATATCCGTCAGTAACAGTATTTTTATCTAACAAGAAATGAAACATATTTATGGTTTTGGTCCTGTGTATCACTTTTGCACAATGGAGGTATTCACCTTGTGTTATGTTACTTTATTGTTACATAACCGTTTTATATTGCCTAAGAAGTACATGCATTTTCTTAAATTATGAATATTATTAACATAAGTCTTGATATAAGACTAAAGGTTATTTTTTTGTCTTATTGAGATTGACAAAATATTTCAAGTCTGAAGGGGTCAAGCTCCTCTTGTCTTGTTAGAAGAGTCTGGTTTGCTTTTTGTAACAGGGTTGGAAAAAACAGCAAGGTCTGCAGCCCTCCAGGGATGACATTAATGCATTAAAAACAATTCATTGCATTTCCACATTCAATTCTTTCAACTAATTCAAATTTTCCTATCTAAACATACTAAAATACAGTTTCCAGAAAATACATTTAGTCAATGATAATAATAAGCGTTTTGACTTATTGTGCAGTAAACAGTTAACCTTACTTACTCCTTATATTTGAACAGTGATTATTTTTTCAAACTTTCAAATTCTACACTGATTTTAATCAACAGAAATCAACACTTCTATTCAAATGTTTCGTAAATGTAATGAAAATGTCCACATAATTTTTCAATGGTATTGAATCTAACATGATTATTTTTATCAGTTGTCAAATGATAAAAATTTACAATTTTAACATTGGAAAGATTTTGTTTAAGTAAAAAAAACATCATGGGATGCTGAAAGCTGCAACATGGAACGTGTATTCTTGTAAATTAGGGGTCTTAAAGTTAATCCCTTGAGGGCTGCAGCACTGCATAGGTTTACTTCCACATTCATGCAACACACGTGATTTTACACATGTGTTTTTCACTTGCTTGTTTGAAGCCTCAGCAGTGTGGCATTAAACGAAGTTGGAACAAAAACACCAGGGCTGTTAGACCCCTGTTGTAAATGGTTTAACGCTTATAAAGAAGTTGATATTTACTCCACATGGGGGCAGTCTATCATCACAGTGAAACTGAAAAAGGTTCATCACTGAAAATTTTCCACCACTGAAAAATTAAATACAAAAAAACAAAACCAAACAGACTTTTTTTGCAGATATCATTGAAATCCCCCAATCAACGCATTTAGAGGACATTAAGATTATGTTTTGAAACATAAACCTATTGCATCACAGACCTTAGCAAAATATATGCACTCCTGAATAGGAGTCCTCTTTTAATTGTGACATTTCAACATAAACGCACATTTTAAATATAAAATCAGTTGTTCCCTTTAACATTTATCCATTATGCAGACTATTTCATTTAATTGCACAACTAAAGACAGAATCTGGATCTATACACCAACCAATGAAAATGTAGTGGAGGTAATTCGTCAAGCAAAACCAGTCAAACATAAAATCTTATAGGTGAATCGGCACTGTAAACCAGTTAATGTAAATGAAATACTAGAGGCGAGTGTTGAGCTGTACCCTCTTTCACAAATGAAAATGCAGAGGAGGTAAGAAATGAACTTAATTTTTACAATAAAAAAGAAGATGAGGCAAAACGTCACAAGTAAAGGTGGGACGACACATCAATGATTCATCGTTTATTGATAGCGGCCGTAATTGAATACTATTGGCTATAGAGGCTGACAAAATATTAATATCCACTGATGATCATGTAATTTACAACTGTTTTATAGACCTAAACATTAATTTTGAATAATTAGGGATAATTTTTTATACTTAGTTCATGAGTTCGCTCTTGCTCATAATTGGCAAGTTTCGCAAGCGTGGTTGATGAGAAATGGAGAAGTGCACGATGCGAGCTGTCCGTGTGACGGTCTGGGACCATTGAGCAACCTGGACTTGATTACCCCCTTGATTCCCAACTATTATCATAGTTTAACCGTATGGAAGATTGTCTTTCATAAAGTTAAACAGTATAAAACATGCATTGTGAGTCGAGAAGGGGTGGAAGGAGGGAAAGCTTGCATGATGTAGCAAGCTCGATAGCTCATTAGTCATGTCCTATTTACTTTAGATGATATGGGTAGGAGGGACCATATGATGGATTGTCAATTATCAGCCAAGCTCCTCACAAACTTATGTTAATCAGATGATTAACCTAATTTATATTTGGTACTTTCAAGGACCATGAGCCAGGAGTCAAATTTGGGTCATCAAATGATACCCTCCCTCTCTCCATTTGTGCAAATGGTTAATTTGGTTTAGTTCTAGCATAATGTTTTGGCATAAAATATAAACAATTAACAATAGCCTATTAGTAACGTATTAGATGGGTCTGTGGAGTATTTATTTCCAGTTATCGTAGACATAAAGAATCTTTTGTTTACCTGTAAATGAACATAGTCGTAGTCCTCCATCCAACCCTCCTCTGTGGTCTCATATGGCCGGTCTGTGGTCTCTTCTTCGCCTGAGAATTTAGGAGGAGAGGGTAAGGGGCGGGACTGGATGTTGGCACGTTCAGGTATGCCTGACTGATAGGCTGAGATGTTGTTGTTATTGCTCAACTGTTCATGAGGAACAGGAGGTAGCGGCAGCTGCTGCTGTTTGTTTGTCCGTTTAAAGAGCAAAGAAGCATTGCCGTGAAGAAATGATGCTAACTGCTTGGTGTCATCCGGCACACCGCGGGCACACATGACCAGCCGGTCCAAGTCATCTCCCCCGGTGCCTGGCAGGGGGGTAATAAGAGCAGCAGGGGACCAGCCCAAAGAGTCCAGTGCCTGACTGTACCTGACCAAACCTTGGAAGGCCTCCTCCATCTTCTGAACCTGCTTGCCGAGCTTAGTTTGCAAAGTGCGGTCAGTGGCCTGAGTGGCATTGGCCACAGCTCCTCTTGCAAACTCAAGGAGGTCCCTGACAGCCACCCGGATGCGGTCCACAGCCTGTCGGATGCCAGGAAGATTGGACTCCATTTGAGTGGAACTGCGCCAGTTTCCACTAATGAATGACATGAGCAGAGACACGGAGCTCTCCACGGCCTGCTGATGGCGGGACAGCCTCTCCATCGCCTGGTCAAGATCCAGAAGCAGCAAGCGGCTTGGCAAAGAGGATTCCCGCACTGGCACCATGTCTAGAGAGGACGTGGAGAGATTACTGCGAGTGCTTCCTGTACTGGAGGCAGAGAGGCGTTTGAAGTTGATGGTAAGCTCTTCAGTGGATGCAGCATCACGTACGACCTGAGGAGGCACATCGTAAATGTATTCACCAGAATCTTCCCCGGCCTGCCGTTCACGGGGGAAGTCATACACATCTGTAGAATGCTGGTCCTGAGGGCCACCTTTTCTCAGGCTGGCAGGGATGTCGTAGATCTCCTGAGCCTCAGGATGCCGCTTTCCTAAGAGTTGAGGTGGGGGGACGTCATAGACATCCTCTGGTATGGATGGTTCATGATCAGCAAGAGCCTGAGAGAGAAAGGTTTGGCTCTGATTCTCCAAGTTCTTCATCTTGGCAAAGTGAGGAGGAACATCGTATGTTTCCTCTCTGATTAGACCATCTGGAACGTCCTTACTGACAGATGGGGGAATGTCATATACCTGTAAAAAGAAAAAAAGATTTCAACCCAACAATTCAGCTATTATATGCTTACCTAATTATCTTTATGCTCTTATTTTTTATTTGACCATACCTTTTTATTGTTAAAGATACACATTTAGACTATCATTTTACTTAGATATTAAGTCAATAAACATTTACGATGTTAAAAAATGTGTTATTATGTTAAAAAATGTGAAATGTGCTGGTTGATTGCTTTTAATCTGGAAATGTTTGTCTCATTGATCATTAATCTGCATGTTCATATTCACACATGTATTGTACAAATATCAGCAAACACATGGCTCTGAAGGCACTTAAAGGGCTTATTACAGATAGACATTAACTCACTAGTCAGACCTTCTGATTGAGCCTCATTTTAAATTTTTAAACTATACTTATACTATCATTTTGTGGTTTCCTACATATATGAAGCAAAGAGGCAGCCACCACCAGATGTCACAGATCCCCCATATGTATACTGGATATGTATGAAATAAGTACACATGCATACTAACATCCATGAAATGTTTTAATTAAAATATTAAAACTTTCATAAACAATTCTAGAAATACTTGGAAATTATCATTATTAAGCTAGTCAAATTGCTTGCAGTTTATGGTAAGTGTTCATATTCCAAAACAAGAATCAGTCAAAAAGAGCCTGTGTGAAGAAAAATCATAGCTAGTAAATTTTATTCCACTTACACATTTGCCATCATCAGATTGGCTGAGATTAGTGGTCATTAGTGGGTGTAGTTCTGGAGTGGAGAATGGTTTTGTAGCAGCCAGACTAATTCAATTGCCAAGTCTGTTTAAAGGTGAAAGTCCTTACAAAATCTTTTTTGAAAGCATTGAAAGTTCACATATTTTTCAGTAAATTGGATCTCTTAAGCTTAAAGTAAGTTTCTCCTAAAAATAGCCTACATTATTTTGTGTCTGTTTTATGGAGATGATGGATGTCTGTTTACCGTTTGTTGGTAGTGCAGCTGACTCTTTTCCACACTGGGTGGGGTGTCATAAATCTCCTGACCATCTCTACTGGGTGGACCTTTCATTGCCATGGGTGGAGTATCATAAACCTGAGGCCAGAGAGAGGAAGAGGGTCAAAAACACACACAGAGCCACACACTCAGACTCCAAAAAGAAACGAATGGTAAAAAGGGCATCCGACCCTTTAAGGAAGCGGATTTGTGCTTGGATTGAGGGATTTGGTTGAATGGGGTCAAAGGCAACAGTGATGCACATGATAGAGGACATATTTGCTCTGATGTGAAGAGATTGGATGGCCACTACTTTACACACACACGCACACGCGCACACACTCTGCCTCTGTCTCTCTCTCTCTCTCTCTCTGTTTCTATGAGCTATATCACTAGCTTCCAGAAGACAAGGAAATACTTAGCTGACGAATTTCAGACAAACAATTAATTTTTAATTTCCTATCAATCAAAATCAAGGCCATGACTTATTTTTCTCAAGATTAAAGAGTTACTTTATAAGCTTATGCAAAGATAAAACATGCTAATTCTGTTGCCAAGAGAAAACAATAATAGGGTTCTCAAGTTTCACTCATGAAGCATTTTGCACACATATTTTTATTGTGTTCACATGATTACATGACACACTTCTGATTTGTCACACACAATAATTGTAATGTTTTACCCATTTTTAAGGGCACTGAAAGAAACCATATTGAACACATTAAAAACCCAGAGAAAGAGAAAGCAAAAATATTCCAAAAACTACTAGTAAAATATGTAAATGGCATGACTGACGCATAATGATGACCAATCAAAAAGCATTCTCGGAAACCTCTTGAGAATAAAGAACATTTAAAATCAGGGGAACTTTATAAGTGATTATAAAGCATTTAGTTAATTAAGTTAGCAAAGAAACTAAAATCAACTTAGTGTATGAAAATTTTGCTAAAAATTGATGTGTATATATTTTTTTCCTTGTCATGTAAAGACAAAATATGGGTATGTAGATCAATAATTAAATTGAGAAATTAATTTTTTTCGCAGGTATTTAATAAAACAATATTGTAGTGGCAAAATGAACGAAAATAGCATTTAAAGACTAATCCAATGCTTTTTATTCACCGAATCTTCAGTAGTTCAAAACCAGATATTGGTGCTGAACAGTCTATTACACGCTCATTACACCAAATGTTTTGCATTTTATTATATAAATAAATGTTTTGCGTGTATCTAAATATCTAGATAGATAGGCTGTTTGAGTTTATATTGACAGAAACAGCACCCAATGTAGTGAGGGCTTTTCCTGTTACGGCGTACTCAACTACAGATAGAAATATCAAACACTGCCTGCAGCCCATGTTATAAACAATAAACACACAGTAACACAAATGGGGAAAGTGTTTGAATCGTAGTAACCCGCTTAAAAACAATAAATACCAGTAAATACAATACATGTTGCAAGCAGCAGTGAAAGTGTGGTTAATGATTAATGATGTGATTAACAACTGATGCAGATGAAGTAATGACAAGGGAATCTGGATGAAATAAAGAGTAATGTTTTGGGAGATGGATTAATTATGTTTACATGATTTTATTTCAGTGATAATGCATTGATTATTCATCCCCGTAAGAAGAATCATCTCTACAAATATGTAATTAAAAATTCTTAAAATTATTGCAAATTTGTTGTTCTCCTACAGCTTAGGATGGATTTTTAGAGACACATTATTGGGACATTATAACAGCATAAAAGTTCTCCCTCTGCCAATATTTTTGGCTGAAATACTATATTATCAACATAGATTATGAAGAAATTGTATGGATAATACTGGATAATATTTTTTTCTCTTAAAAAGAGACTTGACTTCTTTTGTTGTTGAGAGCATTTTTCAAAACAAATAATGAAAAGATACAACCTTAACTCAAAAATGTGATCTTAAAATATTGCGGACAGCAAATAAAGAACCAAAGAAACAAATGCTGTTTCTACTACTGTACGGTGCTTTTACAGCAAATTTCTTGATTACATTGATCCGAAATCTTTAAAAGTGAAGACAAGACCACAAACATAGAACAAGGTTAAATACATGTGGAACTATCTTTTTTAAAATATAGCATCTGACAAAATCTACATTAATAAAAACTCACTTGAGAGGTTCACTTACGCAAACTTTTTCATTATCAGAGTCATGTTTGCTCTAAACTTCTATCAATCAATACTGCAGCAATCACAAACAGCCTCGACCACACACAAACAACTCAGCCACACACACACACACACGCACACGCACACGCACACACAGACACACACACACCATTACCATTTCTAATGCTGGCCAAACAATGGCTCTCAATCTGTTGTGCAGACCCAGGAGAGGCTGCAGCCAGACTGAAGCAGGAGAAAGCTTGAATACCAACAGCTCACACAGAGCATCACACAGACTTTGTGCCAAAGTCATTTTAATAAAGAGAGCTGTTCTCCTACATATTGCTCTCATCTGTGAGATATCCTAGGAGAAATCTTGGGAGATATGGTAAGGCATATTCAGAGACTTTAATTGTCTATTGGTTTATTAATTTTTTTTTTTAGATAAAAATTTGAAGGATTTGAAGAGTTGAAGGGTTTTCATCAACATTATTCTCTACCTCTGTACTATCCTAATGTATTTTTAAACAGTAACTTGTCTAAAAGACATTGTTTTCAAGATGAGTTTGCACCCAATGGAACAAATTATATAATTCCTGCTAGCGATGCACTAAAATGCATCTTTTTTTTAACAGCACACACAGAACTATAACAAAAATAAATCTAAAAAGTGGATGAAACTATAGTGAATGAACAATTGTCCTACATATAAGCCTCCATAACTAGTAATGTTATAATTGAGTAATATAAATTGAATTTCTTGTAAAGAAGTTAATTGAACTGCATTTCCATCTATTTTTGTGCAATTAATTCATGATCGACATGGTTTGACCTGGTTTAACTTACCTAGCCTTGTATATTTCATGGAATGTTTTGGTTTTTGCAACGTACATGGAGAAAATGTGAGCAATTTATGATGGTTAAATTGATTAATAATTTATTTTTGACCAAAAGCTGGTTAATAGCAGGCTTATCGTTGTGTGGCTCTACAAAAAAAGGCCTCTTCCTTTGTCAATCAATGCCAGAGTTTACTGAGTCAATGATGCTCTAAAACCATATCTGAAGTCTTGTATAACAGTATAGTATATACTTGTATACTTCCCCCAGTCTACTATACTGTGTCCAAGAAGCTAAGTCAGAGTATACCTCAGTAGTGATATTTGCATTTTGTACATTTGCTCTTAAATCTTTCCATCATGTGCTATTTTAATCAAGTACAAAATGAAAATACAATTTTTAATCAACTTTTAACTTTCAACCACACAAACTTGTATTTGGGATAATATCTTAGCGTCATTAGATCTCAGCGTTATCAAATCCGAATTAGCTGATATTGAGCTTCAGATCAGCCTCTTACATGCCAAAAGATCCAAGCTCAATGAATGAAGTGAAGCAATCTCCTCTCATAACAATTCTAAACTTACTTCATCGTCTGTGCCAAGAAGGACACATGCTGTTGCAGTAAACTGCACGCCAGCAGTGGACCATCGCGATCCCACTTTCTCTCTTTGTGAACAGAAGACGAGAAAGTATACCCGTCTCTGGATGGCCTTCACTCCTCCCAAGCAACCAAGATTTGAGCTCCACACCCAGAACTGGATCGACATTCTGGTGATTGGCAGTTCCATCATTCGACACGTCCAAGCGACTGTTGGTACGAACAAAGCATGTACGCATTGCTTCCCCAGTGCTAGGGTTCTAGACTTAGCTCCACGTTTAACTGCAATCCTAAAGACTGATGGCAAAATCAAGGCTGTGGTCCTGCACATCGGCTCAAATGATACGTCACGTTGTCAGTCAGAGGTGCTAAAACCGAATTACAGTAAACTGATCCGGACCGCTCAACACCTGTCACCCGCGACCCAACTTATCATGTCTGGCCCTCTGCCAACGTATCGAAAGGGAACCGATAAATTCAGCAGACTTTTTGCGCTCAGAAAGTGGCTCACCACCTTCTGCCGAGAAGAGCTGTTACCGTTTCTTGACAACTGGAATCTCTTCTGGGAGCGCCCTAATCTCTTCCGTCCTGACGACCTCTGTCCAAGCAAACTAAACTCTAAACTTCTGTCAGATAACATCTATAGGTGGTGACAAGCATCTGCCTCAGTCAGCGAGGCTCCCAGGGATCTCACATAGGGAATTACTATTTACCCTACCTGAAACTAGGACTTTGTGAAGCTGCTTTGAAAGCAACTTCTAAAAAAGCATTATATAAAAACTTGATCGATTGATTTCATCAAACATATCAGATACATGCTGATCAGCTGTTTGTACAATGTTCTATCGTTGTAGTCTCTAGCTCTACACGTCCCCAGACCATCCTGATCACCATCCTGCTTTCCCAATTCCAGTTCCAACTGGATCATTTCTTATTTATGATTCTTTATCACCAGATCAAAGTAATTAACTTTATTTTGTGGATTGATTACAGTCACTATAAAGCATGTTCTTCCCAATCTATGCTGACTGCTATTTAACCGCATCATCAAAAACACCATATTTGGAAAACAGTATTCATATACATCATGCTTTACCAAAGAATGAACATCAAAATAGTTCAAAATAGTTTTAATTCCGAACATTCGGTGCATCCCTAAATTTTTCTTTCAGTGTTGGGTGGAGAGGTGAGGTCTCCAACACTCATAGACTACTCACCAAGGGTTCAGTCCTTTGTCCCTTCTCTTCTTCATTTACACCATCTACCTGGGCCCTATCATCCACAGACACAGATTCTTGTACCACTGATCTACCAATGATCACCCAATACTCAACTTTATCTGTCGACTACTACAACGCTCTCCTAGCAGGACTTCCAACAAACATGCTCAAACCTCTGCAGATGATTCGGAAGTCTGCAGCTCTCTTCATCACTCTTCTCTGGCTCCCCATTGCAGCTTGTGATAAATTCAAATCACTGATGCTGGTGTACAAAACTATCTCCAAATCAGCCCCTGTCTACCTCCACAAGCTCATACACTCTTACATGCCCTCCAGAAGCCTGCGCTCAGAGAAGGAACAGTGACTTGTGGTTGCGTCCCACAAAGGAAGAAAATCTCTTAGCAGAACTGTCTCTCTCACTGTCCCTGACTGGTGGAACAAACTCCCTGATCCAGTCAGGAAAGCAGCAACACTAACAGCTTTCAAAAAGCAACTGAAAACTCTTCTCTTCAGGGACCATCTACTATTAAAAAAATAGATATATATTTTTCTGCTCTGTCTTTATTTTCTTCTTGCTTTAGTTGATTGATTGGTTGATACAACTTCTATTTTGAGAAATTGAGATAGACTTTGACTATGTAAAAAATAGCATTTTGTCTCTCCCCTTCTGTAAGTGGCTTTGGACAAAAGCGTCAGCGAAATGCATAAATGTAAATGTAAATTTACCTATTGTGTGTGCTCAAATTTTACCCATTTGACCCAATGTAGAGAAGCAGAGTCACAAAGGAAACCTTCTAAGTGTAACATATACATATGGTAAGACAGGCAAGGGTCATCATTGGATAAACTCTCACATTTTTGTTGTACCCTCATTGGTTAGGTACTTTATTAGCTACCCTGCCTGGTGACAACAAAAACATGATAGCAAATAGATGCAGGCTTCTACATGGGGAAAAAAACCCTTTCAAAATTATAACCAAACATCACCAAATAAGGGACAATTGATTTTTGGTATCAGGTGAACTGGGCTGGTTTTCATACGAATACACGTTTAGGTTAAAAATGAAAACATGGCATGTAAAGACAAAAAGGAAAAACACCCTTCTCATTATTACCGTTATATCAAGGGTAGTAACTCTTAACGGAAAACATGCAGAACCCTGAGAGTAGTTCAGACAAAGAGTGGTCAACTCAGGAGGAGGTGTCTAATAAAGTGACCTGAGACTTTCTACTGCCTTGAGCCAGGCTTTGTCTGTCTTCACTCTAGGAGTTGCTGAACTGGAGTGTACAGCACTGAGGAACAGATCTTACTGACAGCATTCTCTCTCTCTCTTTCTCTCTCTCTCTCTCTCTCTCTCTCTCTCTCTCTCTCTCTCTCGCTCTCTCTCTCTCTCTCATTTACACACTCATAGCACTCTTCTCAGGATATTCTGCAACACATACACACAAAGCTGACCTTCTTTCTAAAATGCCTCAAGACAGAGAAATATCTACTTCCACTGCAAGTAATGCATGACCTCCTCTAAAAATAGGCATGCCATCATCGAGCCAGCAGGAATATAAAAAGAATGGAAAATAACAAAAGAAAGTGTTTTGAAAAGCGTGTCAGGAAATAAGACTCAAAGTAAAAGAAAAAGAAAAAGAAAAAGAAGATGAAACATACAACTTTAAAGTTTAGGAAACAACTAAATGATAGCAGTGAAAAATAAAGGAGCAAAGAATAGGTGACAGATATAGTAGATTTGACAATCGCTGCTAAAAATAGAAATACAACACAACTGACTAAAGTAAAACTGGGAAAAAAATCAAAATAACATTATATTTGGGATCAAGATTTTTGAAGGCTTACCAAGTAAGCAATCGGATTGGTAATAAAATAACTTTTATAAGGCTATAACATAAACGCAGTTATCATTCAATGTGTTGGCTTGTGCAATAAATCAACTAAATCACTAAAATATATCGGAAAACCCCAACATCTGTCAGCATATATTTTATTGGTTTTAATTGGAACATCAAATTGAATGAAAATCAAACCAACGATCCAAGGAAGAGTTTCATTTGATAAAATGCAAAATGCATGTCAAGATGTGAAGTCTACTATGGTAAAATTTATGCTCTTGTAGTGATGTGTCTTTCTTGAAAGGGAAGTTAAAAAGAAACATGGAGGACAAGCTGATCGTTGCTGTGTGTGTCTATACAGACCCTTTTTTTTAAAGACAGGAACAAGAACTCCAACTGCTCTGACATCACAACAACGATTCTTTTTGCTAACCAGTGAGTCAAACGCACATTTCATCTGTCCTCAAGCCAGACCTGGTCTCTTTACTAAAATCTTCTTAAAACTATTAGTGTCTCGTGTTCATTAACAGTAAAATGCCTAAAGCACATTAATGCAATGCACTAAAACACACTTTACTTTATTTAACTTTGGAATAAGATTTGGTTTTAATTGTTGATGTTATTTTCATAGTTATCAGTTGAGTGGATTGTTAACAATAGATATCCGGCTCTCCTGATACTTTATATTTTATGAAAGGCAGAATTATGTTTTCATGAGTTTTTATTTTTATATTTTATGCATTATTTGAAAGAATATAAAGGTAATTGTTTTATAAAAGTGTCAGAAGGAACCATTGGTCCCCAGACATATTCACTTTATAAAAGTTGGCCTCTTAGCAAAAAGTTTAGACAAATTTGAAACAATCTTGCAATACAATGACAAAATGACAAAAGCTAAACAAAAGAAAAAGATGGAAGGAAGATTTCATATCACCGATTGCATTATCAATGATTGTGGAGGCTCTTCTCCAGAGTCAGCCAGAGCTAGTATTGACCCGCTATCACAAACACACACTGCAGATGTCTGAAACTCTCTTAAACGCTATAATAATCAATTCATATAATCTCACAAAGCTACCAGATATCCTCCAGAGGAATGATGGGACATTACAGGACATCCGAATCACTGTGTGGTGACTCACAGGGTCACAAAACTCTTCTTTACCTGCTGGCTGTAAGGGCTGCGGGTCGGCGGCACATCATAGATGTCCTGGGAGGGCGGTAGGTTTCTGGGGACATCATATTCATCCTGCTCATTTGTTGGCGTGTCATAAACGTACATTTGTCCAACCCTTGTGGGAACGACAACCTGTGTGAAAGAAGAAGGAAAGAAAAAAAGAATGAGAGCCTGTAAATTAACACTCTGCCCTCATGGTTCCATTCAGGGTTAACACAAGCACCACTATAACACAAATCTGGGGTCTCAAAGGTCTCTGTGGGAACAGGGGGTCTCCTTTTGTCTGCATGTTTACTTTCTGCCTAAATGCATGGTTGACAGAGTCAGCCGCGTGAGCCTGGGAAATGAAAACAAGCTCGACCTTTGTTTGGACAATGCTAGAAACATAATAGCAATCACAACATACACTCCAGACCAGCCGAAACACCTTTACAACCATTGTTACATGCGCAGGAAGCATGTCAAGTCCATCCATCCATCCATCTTCTCCCGCTTATCCGGGGCCGGGTCGCGGGGGCAGCAGTCTAAGCAGGGATGCCCAGACTTCCCTCTCCACAGACACTTCTTCCAACTCCCCGGGAGGGATCCCGAGGCGTTCCCAGGCCAGCTGGGAGACATAGTCCCTCCAGCGCGTCCTGGGTCTTCCCCGGGGCCTCCTCCCAGTGGGACATGCCCGGAACACCTCCCCTGGGAGGCGTCCAGGAGGCATCCGGAACAGATGCCCAAGCCACCTCAGCTGACTCCTCTCGATGTGGAGGAGCAGAGGCTCTACTCCGAGCTCCCCCCGGGTGACGGAGCTTCTCACCCTATCTCTAAGGGAGCGCCCAGCCACCCGGCGGAGGAAGCTCATTTCGGCCGCTTGTATCCGGGATCTTGTCCTTTCGGTCATGACCCAGAGCTCATGACCATAGGTGAGAGTAGGGACGTAGATCGACCGGTAAATCGAGAGCTTCGCCTTTCGGCTCAGCTCCCTTTTCACCACAACAGACCGATACAGCAACCGCATCACTGCAGATGCTGCACCGATCCGCCTGTCGATCTCGCGCTCCATCCTCCCCTCACTCGTCAAGTCCTGTGAGATTTATTTACATAGCGCTTTTCATTAAATATCACAACATTTTCATGCTACATTTAATAGATCACTGCAGGCTCATGGCACACTGTACATTTTGAGATGATTCAATCACACTCGTGTATGTGACTGTTTAAATTATTAAATAATATAAAATAGGCTATAATACGAGATGGAGGCAATGAGAGAAGAAAAGAGTGTCTGTGTTTAAAGTGCATTTTCTACATTTGTTTGTAAATCTGACTCTTACTAACAAACCAAGATTTCCATTTGTAGTGATGGGCAAACGGAGGCTTTGTGAAGTAACAAAGCAGATGAATCAAAAGAGGTGTATTGGTTTGAGACTTTAAAACATTCAACACCTGCACCACAGTGACATCTAGAGGTCATAACTCTGATAAAACCCCTTAACACTCACACGTTCATGAAACACTGGCCACTTAAGATTGTTTCTCTATTACATAAAATATATAAATTTATTTTCTTGGCCACCGTGACCCGACAATATTTCTAAATGGGAGGAACTGATATTGCATTGACAAGTTTTACTGGTGGGTCACATAATGGTGATCAAATAAATAACTGGTGCAGTATGCGCTGAATTCATACTATACATCAATATGCTATACACTAAGTACCGTTTCAAAGTCTGCAAGTGAGGTCCGCATTTTGGATGTGGGCACTAAATTTTTAATAAAATTTTATTACATAAGTCTTTGATATTTATCAACGGGTCCTAGAGCTTTCATTATACAATGCTCACTTAAATAGCAATCTGAACAAATCAAAGGCAACACATTTTTCATTTTGAAACTAAAAACAGATTTTCTTGTTGAATTTTTCATAAATGTAGACACAAAACAGTGAATCTCTATCAATTATAAAACAGATAGTACTGTCTCAAACAGATTTTATCTGCATTTTTTACGGTCAGTGGGTTTGTTCAGAAATAAGTGCAGCGAATTCACCATAAAATGTAGCCTCAAGAGGTTGAGAGTGTCTATATATTAGTGATGCCCTCTACCCTCTGTGAAACAAGCGCTAATCTAAACCATGCATGGACGTGGCAGTGTTCTGCTGAGGTGTGGACTGTAATGAGCGAGGTGGAGTGAGCTTTATGTCGTTTTCATGATTCCCCACAGGCCACTTTTGCTCCATTGCTGGCTTTCAGTCATAACATTGAGTTAATGAGATTACTTGCTCTTTCATTCTCACTCCCTTTCTCTCTTTATCAGTTCACCTCAGCCAGACTGTAGGAATGCACTGTGCCAGCCTTCTGCATGCCATCATTTTTCACATACTAAACAGATACTTGGATGCTTCATGAATTCCAATCTTTAATAAAACAATTGAACTCTAAATTATCAGTAAATTAATAGAATGCATTTGCATCATTACTCATGATTTTTCAAATTATTTTACATTACATTTTAAGAACGGATTATTTTCAATTGTAGCATTAATTTATATTATTTTCACATGCCTGTCTCAAGTGCAGAAAACTGCATCTCTAGTTCATTCAATTAACAAAATAGTTTGGTGTGAATGTTCTTAGTGTTCTTTCATTTGGGGTCAAAATTAAAAAATACAATCAATAAATAAATAAAATAAAATGGATTTAATTCAATAAAAAGAAAATACAAAAATATAAATTAGAATAAATACAGTTTTATAAAAATGAATAAATAAAAATATACATGAAAAAATATTCCACAAATATAATTGTAAAAATTCAATTGATTTTCATTTAAATCTAATTAAATTAAATTTAAGACTTTTTACTTTACCAATTTAATACAAATTTAAGTTAAAATATACAACCTCATAATAAATTAAAAGTAATTCACAATTAAATTAAGTATAAATGATTAACTATACAATTTTATAACATTTCCTTAAGCAAAAAATAAATTAATTAAGGAAAACAAATAACTAATAAATGAATGATGAATATGATCTATAGCAATTACATGAATTATATGATTTTAAGATATTTTCCAAAAAAGTTATAGAAAAGCTAAGCATGAAAAATTGTCCACCTATAATGTGCAGCATCCGTAATCAGTAAAAAATGATATCTGATCAGAAAATGTCTACCTAGATGAAAATAAAGAATAACAATAACTGAGATTAGCATTTTTCGATTCCCTTTTCTCGTTCAAAGATAAATCTGAATCTTGACTTATTGTTAAGGAGCACAGAGCAGCACTGATTAACTGCACAGGCTCAACGAAGCTTTTCTTTGTGAGGCCTTCATGCTTTGTTAGATTAAATCTAGTGACTATGGTAACCAGGCACGAGCCACAAAGACGAGCTCAACAGACAGAGCAAGTGCACACATGTAAAATGCATTTAAAACTACTCATCTGTCTGTCACATGTCTAGGACAAAAAGAGTAACATAAATAAGCAAAGAACGCTGCAGACCTCTGAAAATCTCAGAACTCACTCTTCTAATAATATTTACTCATGTACTCCTACAGGCTGTCACTTTAGATGTGACGTTCCTGCTATCCATCCAATTAAGCCGTTCTCGTTAAAGAAAGCTGGCAATCTGTCAGTGTTAATTCCAATCTCTCTCCCTCGTTCTACTCATCTCCACCCCTCCATCCACAACGAGCCCTTTCTTCCAAGTGGCAGAGCAATGTCGATGATAAATTCCCTGGGATTTTTTCTGGGATGAGGTAAAAATGTGTTATTGGAGTGATTTATTAGCTAAACCCAGTGACTCTCTAATCTGCTGAAAATCAACACACACTCACGCACCAGTCTCTCAGACACTGCAGCGGTAAATACACATTCTCCATGGTGCAAAAGACACTTTCACACACATTAAAATGGAACTGCAGGTGTTTCAACATTCTCTGCATGTTCACTCAGATTCAGTCCATGTACACACAGAAATCTACATCTATAATAAAGGTTTATGGTTTTCGTCATGCATTTCTTCATAAACAACAACAAGCTCAGCATCACTCCTTTCAAAACTTAGAAGCTAAGCTTAGAAGGCAGGACATAAAGTTTGCTTGGATTACAAAGGCTAATTTATGTGAGAGTGCCCGCATTTTTACCAATTTTAAAGTTCCATATAATGGTTTGCTGCCAAATGTTTGGTTGACTGAATGACATGTATGGAGATGAACCTGCCTCTTAGCATTTCTCTCTATTTCAGTTAGACCTTTTTCAGTTAGCCCATATGTATTTCCCATTTTTAAAGCTGTGTTTTGATTGACCACATAAACATAAACATAAAACTTTAACGAGTCAAGCATTTGTTCATACACTATAGATGATCAACCTGGCTTTAGTGCCACATACAGAATGTTTTATGTTCTCTCAGACCTGTGCTTAGCCTTAAGTAATAGTCCATCTCTCAGAGAGCCACAGAAGGGCTGGGTATAAATGAGCATTGATCAATAATGTGAATTATCAATGAGCGCTGGTCTGGAGAGCTGAGAGGCCACAGATGGCAGACTGCTATCATCAGGGTCTCATCAATGCATCTGAAAGGCTCCGGTCATAGATAGTAGGCCTCCAGCTGTTACAACAACCACTTTAAGTGGGGAGGGGGTTACTTGTAATGATGATGTCACACAGAGACAGTCAACAGTCCCTGGTGGGGATAGAAACAATAGTAGAATTGGTGACTGTCTGACTGCGATGCTCTGTGCAATGACAGCTGGCCAGGAGTCAGGATTCCAGCAGCTACATGGCCATTAGGTTCAGGCATGAAGAGAAGGACAGATTGTAAAGGGTGCTTTACAAAAGCCTCTGTACCCCCTGCTGCATGAGCGAGCTGTGACCTCCTTACTCCAGCTGACACAATGACACATGCCACCACTCTAAAGAGCAAGGCTGAAGACATTCCAACCAGACCTGGCTCATGTTGCTTCTGTTTCTGCTAATGCTACTCCTGAACTGAACAGAATTTGTCTTAAATTACTAATTCATTTAGGATTGAAGATGCCAAAACGATGTCCAACAAATTCTACATAATTATAAAAGGGATTGAGGTGTGTATTGACCATCAAAACAAAACAACAAAAATATTCCAAGATCTCATGCATGTAGCATTTCCAAAAACCTACAAAGATGCGCATTTAATTATGAAGGATTTTTAAACATGCATTTAAAGTAGAAATTGGTTTAGAACACTCAAGCACTCACTTGCACTTTAAATTGAACCAATCATTTATAGTTCAGATTACAAATAACATAATTTCACGAGTTTGCATACATGGAATTAGTTCAGTATCGCAAGTGTAATCGGTGAGAAGAAAGAAGCAAATTGGTCAAGCTGCACGCAGAGGAGCCCCTGACCCAGGAAGGCAATCCAGGCCCGAGACCCATGAGAAATGAAGAGGTGAAAGTGGTGGTTTTCGTTTTTTTTTTTTTTTTTGCTTTCAATCGTATAATGGACAGAGCAGCTTTGGTTATTTAAATCCTAGAGAGTGGCCAAATTAACTCTGGAACAGCTGGGGCTGAATGGCCAATTATATGTGAATCAATTCAACAAAATTGTATTTCCCAAAATACAATGTTCTTCAAGATGACAATAATGCATATTTGAATTAAGCATTTTTTTGTGTGTAACCAAAAGTTCTTGTGAATCTCACAATTAAAACTATCAGAATTCTACAGTCTATTAAAAAAAACATTTTTCAAGCTTTCCTTCTCTGCCAGTTTCCAATCCCAAATATTTGAATAGTTTGTTAAAATGAAACCAATTTGACCTTGACGTTTGGCTTTGATTAAATCTAATCCTATAAATAACCGCACTCATATGCTTGGAGCATAACAAGAGGTCAAAGTCCAAGTGCTGAAGGACTTCCACATACCATCACATACACTCAACATGGTACTGCGCATACGAGGCTTGCAAGTGAATTTCCCCTGTAGCCCCCTACCAGTGCTCTTGCCCTGGCCATCTGTGGAGCAAGCTGTCTTGTTCTCTCAGCATGGAGCCAGGGGACCAGGTCAGGCTTCTGTACATTATACTTTTACCTTTAGCCACCAGAGTTTATGATGTGTGCCAGATTTAAACCTTTTCTTCAAAATGAAATGCGGTTGGTTCTAAATATGCCTTTGGAGATTGCTGCTAAATGGTATCAAAATGTCTTTTAAGCCAAAGAACCAGATTTGGTGCCAGATTGTACCATGTTTAACGTGTGAGCTTAAAGAGTCACAAACCTTTTGGGGTTTGACTTACCATCTCAGAAACTTTCAGAAGCTCTAGAATCCCACCTAGATTTTAGTCTTGCTTGCTGGCTTACCAGACTGTGATCAGCTGCGCATTGGTTGAATTCATTAATAAGCTGAGCATTTTACACAGTTCTAGAAAGATTTCTATTTGTTTTATTTTTTTTATTTTATAAAGTAGCTGAAAATGACTAAAACAGGGCATTAGAAAAAACAAGCGTATGTAATTAATTAAGGGGCATTTGAGTGTCATGTTTGAACACATGTTCTAGTAAAATAGTTGATTCCAGCAGTGGAAGCAGTCTCTTCAGGCTGCAGCTGTGGGCATGTGAGCATGGGTTTTGGAGAGCTCAGCTGGCCTCTGTGACTTGTGATGTGGGTGCCAGTTGAGCCTTATTTGGACATGTGCCACTCTCCAGAGAACAGTCTCCCTCAGGCACATCTGCCGTATTAAATCCTGTCTGAATTCCTTTGATGTGTGTTTGATAGATAATTTTAATCTTTTTATAACCCTAACAGAGTTTGTTTTAAATGCCTGTTTCCTTCAATTGCACTGTTGTGTGTACTCACATTACTGTTAAACGTACAGCTCCAAAGCTTTACAGGCATCTTTGAGTGAGAGCCACTCAAACCTTAGGCAAATCCTTCAAATTAGGCCAATGAAAATAAGGCTTTAAGTAAAGATGTCTTCAGAATGACCCAAATCCGAAGATTTCTTCTTAAATCATTAACAGATATGTCACCCCAATTGTGGAATTATTCAGCTGCTAATTAGCTCCACACTTGTGAACATGAGCTTTGCTTGGGGCAGTAGCATAAGGCATGCACCACATGTGAGAGTCTACTTTGGGACGGGTGGGGAGAGAGACTGGAGGGGCTCCTGGAGACAGCTATACCCCCGGTACTAATCCGCACAGATCTCTAGTAACAGCCCCTTGACACATGGCCCAAATAATTGCCATGAGCGGGATGGGTGTGAAACCTCCCTTAGAGATATGTTTAAGCATCACTTATAAGGATTACTTGTTTGCACACAGCATAATTGGCTAAAATAAGTGTTTACAGGTTTTTAGCCATATTAAGAAACTAGCACTGCCAAGTCTGCTGCCTGAGAAGACACATTATTTCTCCAACACCTACCAGCTATCTGTGTTATCTTTTTCAGTTTGTTAGAAGAGATGGTAATGTGATTAATTGTATTTTTAACAACTTCCATTTACCACAATTAAGCCAATGATCTCTTTTTCTGATTGGAAAAAAAAGTGTGATGTGATATCCTGTTGATTGCTGATTGGTCACAGAGTTCACTGATTGGCCAGAGAGAATTGTCTTTCTGCAATCCACTTTCATTTGAGTGCAAACTTTTATTTGAATGTTAAATGTACACAGTATAAAGTACACAGCAGACCTGGCTGTTCAGAATGAGGTCGCAACGGACAAAATCGAATATGTATCAGACTTGGGACCACAAATGAAAGCGACGAGGGTCAGATTTTAATAATTTGGAATTAAACTATTTAGACTTTTCTTTAAGTATCAGACACATGTCACATATAAGCAAAAAAATGTCTTTGAGTCACTTTGGTTGCAGTCTAAACCTACCGTATTACATTCATTGTTGCATGTTTTCTGAAATCAGATTTCTGCTTTTCTATTCACCCAGAAGATCTAGACTGAAGTGGCAGAATGATGCATTGTGGTCACGGGTCTAAAACAAGCCCACTCCTAACTAATACTGAAGTTGCTTTGAAAAGCTGTGGTTGGTTAAAACATACCAAGCAAAGTAGTGTTGTTACTAAAATCGGCTGTAAAAGAGGCATAGCCTGTTAAATTAATTAATTATTTTTAAATAAGTAAATGTTATCTAAGGCGTCACGGTGGCGCAGTGGGTAGCACGGTCGTCTCACAGCAAGAAGGTCGCTGGTTCTAGGCTCGGCTGGGACAGGTGGCATTTCTGTGTGGAGTTTGCATGTTCTCCCCGTGATCGCGTGGGTTTTCTCCGGGTGCTCCGGTTTCCCCACAAGTCCAAAGACATGCGGAATAAGTGAATTGAATAAGAACGATTGCCCATAGTGTTAAAGTGTGAATGTGTGTGTGAATGTTTCCCAGCGGTGGGTTGCGGCAGGGAAGGGCATCCACTGCGTAAAACATATGCCAGAGAGTTGGCGGTTCATTCCGCTGTGGCGACCCTGAAAGGGAAGAAAGCTGACATGAAGATGAATGAATGAAATGTTATCTAAAAGGACTGAATTTACAATATTTGAATAAACAGAATGTCAACTAGGGTTGGGCAATGTCAACCAATTTGGCATCGGTGATGTTTCTAATTAGACATCGCTGATGCCAAATTGGACGATGCCATCATTTCTAGGTAGGTTATGGGAATTGTTGTATTGTATAATTAATTCATAACAAATTAATAATTTGAAGCCTGCCTACGAGGTCTTTGTTTTACCAATAACAAAAAAACTTAAAACGAAATAATATTGGTTACACAGAAATTACCACCTGTCAATCACTTGAAAACACACAAGGTATAGGCCTAAGCCCCACAAAAACTGGTCTCTGAAATGGTCCATCCCTTGGCCCCATGCGAGTCAGGAGGATGAACGATGGTATCGTCTATCGACCCAACCCTAATGTCAACTTTATGAATACAATCTATCCCGGCTCAACCACACGGCGCACAGTCACACGACCACAATCACAAGAATACTGAGCACCTGCGTCCTCACCAACAATCCCCAGCTGCACCTCGTCACCACTGCTACAAAGACTCACTCCTCACTCAGTTCACCGATCGCTCCTTAAGGTTACACACCGGCTGACGATCTCTTCACCGTCTATGAGCCGCCTTCCTCCTTCGCCAGCCAGCCTTCTCCTGCCCGTCTCCAGCCCCTCAACACACGGCTTGACCATCTCCTCTTCGGACTGTTAAGTCTACCAGTGAAGCCTGTTCTTATTGTTTGACGGCAGTGGCATTCCTCTGTTCTTCCTTACTCCTGAGTTACTTGATTAAAGCCAATCCCTTATAATCCTTGTCTTGTATCTCTCTCCTACGAAACGTGACAATTTCGAGGTATTAAACCACCACTTTTTCGCTTTTTTCTACAATGTAGACAAACCTGAACTGCAACAGGAAAGAATCTATGGAACAAACTCACATACTTCTTATTAACAAAGAACCGAAAGAGAACATTATCACACTTGATTACATTTGATTACGAATATGAAGTTTTGATTTCAAATAAAAGCCAGATCCACTGAAATTACACCCCCCATTCAGCAAGCAGCACCACCAAACTGAACTGTCACAAGCAGCTTGTTCTGGAGACTGAGCACATTGTTTAATATTCATTGATTTCCCTGAAGACCATCAAGCAAACTGTGAAAACACATTCTGTTGCCTAGATTTGTTTCTTTCAGAGTAATATCCATCCATTTGGCCATTCATTCCCTTCTCTCCCTCAAAACAATTTACCTAGGCTGCACCGGAATGCCATTTATTCAAAGCAGTTCAGCATATTGTCTTTCTGACTCTATGTTTTTGCATTTTCTTTTTTAGTTTCATCTCTCTTCTCTTCATCTCAGTTCTTTGCTATGCTGGTTGGTGAATTGCACAGAACCGATATAGTTATACACCCAACGAACACATGCTTTCTCTCCTGGCAACACAACACTCAGGCCTGTCTACAGCATCTATTAATAAGGCTGTGATGAGCGAGTCTCCTTGGAGACCATGCTGTCCCTGTGGCCAGCGATCAAAGGTGAGCCTGTGCCTGAGACCATTGTGCGTCTGGGGGAAGCGAACTCGCTAAAAAAGATATAACTTTAAACATTTTCAGACATGAAAACGCTTTTAAAGTATCATCAGCTAAGTTCATCATCCGTCAATCACAGACTGTCTGTCTACTATGATCCTGAGTGTTTTTTTTACGGTGCAACATAAAAGACAAGGTTTTGACCCCATGAGGTTTAAAGTATAGTAAAGGCTATTTTTACAGGCTATCCATGCTAAAAATGTTTTTATTACATTTTACATATCTGATAGATTCATAGCAAGTTCCATCCATCCTTCCTGTGATTGTAGCAATGATCTGGAATCTTTTGTTATTCATTTAAAAAAAAAATACTAGGTATTCTGTGCATCATCCATCGGGGTTAGTGGGTGGAAATTAAATGTTGTTGGTGTTGTTAATAAGGGGAACATTTTGGATCAAAATCTTCATTTTCATTTTATCCATTTCACAACACCAGCGGCAGAACGACATGTGGTGTTTTAATTAGTTTTGATTTGATTAGTTACACTAATCGACGTTGATTATTTTAAGGTCAACTGTCCTGAGTGTAAGGGGAAGGTTGAGTTAGTTAGAGTAAGTTGTTGTTGAAGACAATAGCTGTTAGCATCCTCATAACTGGTCCAGCGCTGTCTATTTTTTTTTTGTTGTTGGTGAAATTCAAATTAGGTGTTAGGTCATTAAACACTAATTATGTGGAATTACTTTGTGTGTAACTTTTTGGGACCTTTAAGGTCATTTTGATGTACCTTTTATTAACTAACATTTTTAGGTTTTCTACAATAAACTTTTGTGTCAGTAGGTGTGCTGACTGAATCTTCAGCCTGAATCGTTCATAGGCCAGTCTAATCTGAAAATGAATAAGACCTTGAATTAGCATAATATTAATTGTCCAGCAGAAGGAAAGCATACTAAATCGATCACACAGTAATAAGATAATAACAGAGACTGGCATGTGTTACCAGTGTTGTCTCAAGGTCTGTTCTCCGAAGTTACCCTCTGTCTCTACCAAGTTCAGCACAGAAGTACGTTTATCCCTATCATGTTAAATAATTCTACAGCTCTGTAGTGTAATTGAACTCACAGCTCCCGACCATACCACTCTGTTATCTGCACCTGGACTCTTACACATTTCATCACCTTTTTGGACTTAAGCACACTACTCGATATATACTTTCATTGATTTTTTTACATATAATCAGTTCTTTACAATATTCTACCGTAAAGTAGCCTATGTTATCTTTTGTTAATCATGTTGCACTTTACTTATTCCATTGTACTTATATTGCTTGCACTGACTGCTCCATTGGACCACAGAAAATTCCGTGTGTACACACACTTGGCAATAAAGCTGATTCTGATTGCTGCACATAGATTCTCCTGATTACCCCCAGTGGCCTTTTAGAAGCATATTTTGTTTGCAAGTTAAGTTTGTATCATCTGTTGATAAACAAGGTTGTCACTGCAGTGAATGTGAAGGTTTTGCTGGTGATCCTCTTTAAAAAAATCATTTTGTGTTTTAAAGTATTCTTTTCATGTTTTTGTTCTGTTCATGTTTTGGTTTTGCTTTTGTTTGTAAGTTCATATTTGAAAAAAAAAATAGCTTCTTAGTTCTCTTCATGTAGTTTTTTTTTAAGTTCATACTAGTGTTGTGAGGTGTAGCTGTCCAAAAGAGGGTCTCGAGTCTAAGAAGTGGCCCATTCCATCGTCCTTTTGGTCAATGCGTGGTAGACCAATAAAGTAACCAGTGGTAAAGTTATGGAAGAGAGGAACAAATGGGTAGATGTTGCAGGTTGCATAAAAACCTTAGCTATATAAATATTTGAAATAATTAGTCTAAGTCTAGTTGATAGACTTCATTTAAAAAAAATCCTTTACTAGGGAAAATAAGTAGAATTGAGTCAAATGAAATTCTGTACACAAAATACAATCATTGGGGACAGTGGGACAGTGCCTAAAAACTAAGTGTGCATTTCTTGGAAGGTGAAGACTATGCAACATGATTATGGGCTGTGAGTGAAAGGGGTTACAATGTTAGATGTACAATTTTGTTTTTAAAGTGAACATATTTAATGATTCTTTTTCATGCCGGTTGGTAGCTTTGTAACAGTCAGTTTCATTTGGGCATATTTTTGGTTTACATAATTTATCGTCGTCAACACATAACTGAAAGATATCGTCACAGAATTTAAGAAGATTTCTTTAGTGAAAAAGTTATGACTATGTTTTAACAAATACACTATTGGCTTTTAAACAAGTCAACATTTGGTCTTAATTTGTGTCAAAAACTAGCAGTAATTTCCTCTGACCTTCAGGAAAGACATAAAAGATCACAGAGTTTAGCCTGTGGTGTTGAAGTTAGCATTTCATGAGCCAATTAAAATTTGACACTGTGCCTCCTTTAAACTTGCTTGCGCATGCACATGTATGTACATAAAGAGACTGATGAATAACCCATAGAGAGCAAAGGTTGTGTGTACTCTTCAATGAAAGACATACAGTGTGTGTGTGAAGACAGAGTAAATGAGATTGTGGCTCCATTAGGCCTCATGTTCTTCTCTCTGATCTGTGTTTTTTCTGTCCTTTCAACTCCCTGCGGTACATAGAGATCCCTGTGGCCTCCTGTGATATTCCAGCCCTTTGATGAAGGCCACTGGAGCACAAATAAAGGCTCGCAGTGGTCTGCTGTTTATGCTGAGGGGCCCGTATTGGCTCTCGTCTCTTCTTCTCTCTCTTGGTTAGCTGTTGGGTGTGTGGGGACGTTAATGACAGGACATAACGCATGAGAAGCAAAAATCTCCTCCAGCGACTCCACCCGCCATCACTGCTAATTCTGTTCCAGTCATCGGGCAGTTTTCTTGTCTTTCCTTGAGCTGTCAGTCTCCCATCCCCTTGCTCGCAACACACCGCCAGAGCAGAAAATAGAACCACAGCAGGTCATGGGAAAGATCTTGTAGGGAAGAGACCTTTTGTCTTCCTTCAGACACACACACGCTGTCTAAAGTACATGTCCTGTGGCTGTGGGACTATGTTAACAGATAAAGTGGTGTGCTCAAGGTTACAGGGTGGAAAGACCCCCTCACTAGTGCTAGATGACCTAGCATAGATCTCTTTGGGTCTGAAGGTGAAAGATAAACGCCCAAATGGTTATTCCGACAGTACAGTGTGCCACAACACTCTCTCTTTGTGACTCTTTTTTTGTTTATTAAATTTGTGTTTGATTGGTTTCATTCCATCAAAATCCTGCGTTATCATTTGTGTTCATTAAAATCATTTCACCCAAATATCTTACAAATGTGTAAAGGACTTCAAAAAGAGTAGCACCACATTTTCTTATTTGAGCACATTTAAATTCACTAATGACAAATGGCCTCCCTAAATTTATGAGTATGATGTATAACATCAATCCTTGTATACTAAAATAGTTCCAGCTGAGAGTATGACTCCATGCTTCATTCAGATGTCATAATCTACAGGAATATCGCATGAACTACAAGTTCCAGGGAAGACGTTCACAAAAGAACTAATAATAAAAGTTTTATCTGTATAACATAGGCAACAAGCTAAAAGATTATTTTGATGGAAACATGCCTTTTTCTGCATTTTCCAGAAAACAACTCTCGGGCTCTATACGCAATGGTCTAAAACGGAGGAGAGAGATAAACCTTTTCATTGCTCTGGCTGCACCACACATCTGATTTCTTACACACAAAAATCATGATGTTGTAACCATTTAATTTTAACAACACATCAGCACCAGGATTGTTAAAAAAGGTACTGAAAGCAAACAAGTGGGATTCTTTGTTTCTGCTGAAATCGAGCAAAAGTGTCCAAAACTACCTTGATTGGCAGAAAAGACATGACTCATACTGATGGCTAATCAAACAAGAGCTGCTCATGCATTCTCAGAAACTTATTGGTTGAAGAACAATCAACATCTGGTGGCAATTTATAAATGCTGTCACAAATTAAAGGGATTTGATTTGTCAGCATATATGGCTTTGATGAAAAAAATAAATGTGTTGCAATGTAGTTTGGTGATCAGTAACTACCCACTGCCTTTGCTGTGGATATCTCACTTCAAGTAGCAACCAAAATGTGAGGGTCCCAAGAAACACCTCCTGACTGTCGCATTCAGAAAACCTGCAGCTGCAACACTGAAACAAGACACACCGATTGTAAGGGATGCTGTGCTGACATCAAACACACAGTATCCTATTACCATGTAAAGGAGGCTGCCGGTGGATAAGTGCTGATTCAGAGTTAGCGTGTGCCATCTGAGGAGAGAGTAATGAGGCTGCATGGAGGCGCAGTGCCCTGGAGCAGCCAATGCTTCCCTTGAATGTTCCAATGTTAGGCCCGAATCAAAATCCCTATTTAAAAGTCCACAAAGCACTGCAGTGAAGCGCAGAGACACAAACCTGAAATCACACACAGGCCCCTGAAGGGAACTAAGACTATTTAAATAACCATTAAGAGCTCTCTATTCAATATGATGATGCTCTCTCAAAGACTGAAAGCATTGAAAGCAGAAACAGAAAGATAGGTGGAGAGAAAAGCCCTTGGCAGGGATGTCTGGTTAAAGAATGATTCCTGCACTTCTCCATCCATTCATGTGAAGCGTTTGATCAACTTAAAGACTAAAATAGTGAAACAATTAACAATTTATACAAGTTAATGAAAAGTAGAGACATTTCATTATTTAGAGACAATGAATAATAATGTTTGAATGAATACAAGGTCTCGAAAGAAGTTATTTTATTCTGTGCATGACACATAGTGTTTCTTGTTATGTTTCCTCAGTTTTGTATCTCTCTTCATTATGGTTTGTCCGAATTTTAACTTTAGTTAGATTTTTGCTAGTTTGAGTCATTTGGTTATTTTTCACAAAATTCTCCAGCTTAGGTTTTTGTTTTTTTTGTACTTGTGATCATCTGGGTCACAGGAATGCTGGTAGTCTTTGCCTTGAGTTATTATTTTGCTGAAGCTATTTATTTCTGTTTACCTTCCCCTCTTGTTATTCTAAGTCTCATTTCCTTCACATTTTACATCTTGTTAAGTATTATTGGTATCATTGGTGTCTTTTTGCTTTCAGTCATTGCTCTTCATACCTTTCATAGAGCAAGAGTCAGCCTTTGACTGTCTTTTAAAATGTTTGCTGTAAATTCCTTTTCCAGTGTGTATAGTTAATTTTTTAGGCTTTATAGTAGTTTTTGTTTTTCCCCATTAAGGGTTAATTTTAGTGACTGGGCTGTTTTCAGTTCATTTTGAAAAGATAGCACCTGTCCTGGACAAGGAATCTACTTCTGCTGAGTTTCATAATAATAATGTTCTTGTGGTTGCTGTAAACGTTATTGTATCACAATCAAAAGTTAACTTTATCACTAAATATAAAGAGGCAAATTTGGCAGATGAGGTTTTTTTTTCATTGCTTGTCCCTAGCCAGATTTCAAGGGCAATAGTGTGGCAATCTGAGACGTTAGTGTATGTGATATAAAATGTAAGGGTTTGAGGGCTTTGAGGTACAATTATTCAATCCACTTTTTAATGTAATAAAACCTCTCTACCCATTGATTATTATATGACAATACTGGAGTGGCTAAAAGTGCCTTTTCTTTTGTCAAGATTTTTTTAAGATTTACATTTTGTGGCTAATTGTGTTTTGGGTAATTGTTTAAAGTGGAAAATGTTGCTTTATTGATGCATAATGAAACTCAACAGTGGCATGTGTTTAAAAAAGTAAAATCATTTTATGCACTGCATTAGTTAATCTTTCCCATTATCGACTGTTTTTTTTCAATCAGAGCTCAACTCAGACTATCTATCTGCTTTATTTTTATAGCCTTGTTCTTCAAAGGCCACACCAAATGCCAACAACATCATATCTGCACACTAAAGACCTTTTGGATTTGAAGGTGCCTAATTAATCTTTTGTTTTCACAAGAATGACGGCATTGTTTAAATTGTAAATTGTTTTTCAGTTTTTAAGAGTTCAGTTTGGTCAGTTTGTGTACAAAGCCAGCAGTTGACATACTTCTTGACTGGTGAATAATCTGAAATTCCAAATGAATCAAGGTCAGCATACATAAACATGCAGTTAATTTGCTATTTTTGACCTAGTCAGAAGCCAAAAGCAAATGTTACTGACACTCAAACACACCAACTAGTTAAATGATGAAAATGTAAATCCTAGTATAGTATAGCCAGTCCATTCATTGGACTCTAGTAAAAATGTCACACATTACTTTACACGTTTTTTGAAGGTGGCCGATTCATATCTAGACCTGTGCTCACACATAACAGTTGTGTAACAGTGATTCCTGGAAATGACCTGGATGCAATGAAGCTGGATGAAGGCAAGGAGAAAATATGGTATGAGGGAATGTGAGGCAAGAGAGGCAGTTGTAAATCACAAATGTGCCAGTCAGTGCCAGATATCACATGCGACTAGATGCACCAAAAAACATGCCACTGCACCCATTTCAGTTTTTTTATACAAATAAATAACATAATTATTGCACAACTTCTTGGACAAAGGATGGCCAAATCTTGAATCTGAGATCACAGGCTGGGAGACTCTCATTATATTATTATGCAATATATTACTAAAATACATACAGTAGTTTTATTGATGTGAGTAAATGATTTGACTAGAAAGGAGAAAGTAAAGCATCAAGCTGGTGAGCATTTAAAGTCAACATTTTAAAGGATAATGCATGTCAGACCAGCACAATCTGTAAACATCAAATGGATTAACATAATAAATAAAATAAGACAAAAGAAACCAAATAACATATTCAAGTGTTTAACCCTTTAAAAAGTTCCTTCTCAAATACATACTAAATAACAAAACATGAATCAATTATTTAAAACAACAATTATCCACAGTTTATGTGGGAAAATATTATTATTAAATAAAATATTACTTGAAATAACATTATCTTAGAATAAAACGGTGCATTTCATATCAAATATAAATCTATTAGTAATGTATTATTAAAAAAATTTAGTTGTTATTTGTTGCCGTCAACTTCGACCAGATAGACAGAGCTCGCTGAGATGTTTTTTTTCCTTAATCTCCACTTAATTTGTGTATTTCTACTTTGAAAATGCAAGTTTTTATCAAGGGGCTACCTCCTGTTCTCCCTGCAACTGTACAATAGGAAGTGACTGACCTGTCGTACCTCGACCAGCCGCAAGGGGGGTTGGGTACTTCAATGTTAAAACTGCCCAACTTTGGAGTTGAAAAAACATGTTTCCACTCCAGGTGCTGCAATGTTTTTTTATTTAGATCATTAGTTTTGACCTTTATGAACACTTTGAGGGGGGGTGAATTATTTTTAAATTACTTTGTTTAAGATTTACAAAATTTAATCATTCAGCCAATTAGATGTCTTCTCTTTCTGGACCCATTTTTGGTTACCGGGAAGTAATGCAGTCCCAAAGACTTGCTATGCCAATTTTTACACCAATCACTGAACGACCTTTTTTCTTTGTGTGGTGTTTAACAACACGAAATGGGAAGTGGGAATAAAAACACAAAGTAACGCACTAATGCAGCAGATAGTAACATTAATTGAGTTTGTTTATTTAAAAAGCATTAGTTAATACCAATAGTGATGCCGCGTTATTAATAATGTGTTACTGCCCAACACTGGTCACAATCAAGGTCATGTAAGTCGCCTGACTTGGTGATCATATTCATATTTTGAAAACCTGACCCCAGTTGCAAAATATTGTTGTTTACCACTAAAACCTGGACTTAAACCAGCAGCAACAACATAATAGAATCCTAATCTGAATGTCTGCATTAATTATCTATGCACACCAGATGTGAACTTAAAGTTGCTACTATCACATTCAGTAAGTAAAAATAGGATTAACTGAACACTTTTTAGAACTGGAGGAAAAATTTCCCATTAAAAAAAGCTATAGTGTTAATTAATTACATATTGGGACATGGAGTCAGACACGAATCTTTATTTTAGTCCATTTTGCCTAAAACCACTAGGACTCCGAATCCTCATTCGAGGCTTTCAACGGTCTAATAAATAATGCTTGGAATCCCCTGATAACATTCCATACCATACAGCTTACATTATGATAGCAGATGTTAAACCGATGTGTTTCTTCAAACCATTGTAGCATGGTTGACATAGTAAGAATCTACAATCCCTCCGACTTTCCTTTATTCTTTCTCTTCACAATGTCTTCCTCTCAAAATGCAGCCTGGCTGGTCCTGCAGATAAGCCCAGCGGTACCCTCTCTCCCCTGCCAGAGCGGGTGAACATCTTCAAATAAGTCTCTTAAGATTACACATTTACTTTCATAACAGACAGGACAGCCAACCAACTGCAAAATCTCAATCTAACCTTTGCCATCCTCACTTCCTGCTTTCGAGCACACATCCCTTAATAAAACCCTTGCTATCTATCTAGCATACTGAAAGCGTAGGTTTGGAACTATTAAAAAGATAAGGCAAGACTCTTTCTATTCTTCTTCTGTTCTTTTCACGGCGTGTTCGACTGAGCTGAAAACCTCTTTTGTCCTCGTGGTTGCAAACCGGATGAACGAGCTTACACTTGAATACATCTTCATCCGTCAGTTTTATTTACTCTAATGGTCAATGTGCAACTGGAGTTGATAGTGTAAGCTCACTTTGTTAATGTGTAAGCAGAAGGCGAGTCATATCGGCTTGAGTCATAAGCATGGGCAAATCATTGCATCTTGCATCTGAAGGTCACATCTAGTATCATGTTGCTGTTTCGTAAGAAAACTCTACACAGATAACGTTCGGAGGGACTGAGGAAAATTTTACTTATTTATGTGATTTAAGGAATTGACACGGAAGAAGAAAAATTTTTAAGCTAATAGGGCTACATTTCAGTTATTTGTTTTACAATTATATACAGTATTATTTATACTATTTGTACAGTAATTGTACAGTTTATATTTATAGTGAGTGAGTGAGTAGTATGGCAAGCTAAATGGTGTTGTGTAGTGGATTGATTGACTGGTTGGTTGTTTTTTTAGTTGGGTGATTGGGGGATCGAAAACCCAATTAACGACGAAGAAAACTACTTTTATTATGAATGTAACCTAAGGGAACACAACAAGGCTAGACATAATGAAACACTAAGAAAAACACTGGGAAATATGAACAGCATTCATTAAACAATTCATGAAAACAATGTAAATAAGATGTTTCAAATATTCACATTAAATGGAAAAGAAATCAAAAGCCCTGAGACATGACGGCGATAATTAAGAAGTTGATGTTGAATTTAACAATGTCCTCATTTTTTTTGTTTGAATTGATGATTAAACGATTCTTTTTTTGTGTTTCACTAAGACCTGACCATTACAGAGAGGAGCCAGGCCCCTGACAGCCAGAGAAGTGTGCTGGGACTTGTAGGTCGCGTGCTAACACACCCTGCCTGCCTGTGCTTGTCTTTGATGTGAAACAGGGCTCTGTTGTTCCAGCTGCTTTATCGCAATCCCTCTCTCCTAACCCTGACCCCATCCACACTGATCATAAACTTCTTCCACTGTGGCCACAGTATCACTCTGTGAGCAAAACAGCATCAGTTAATCCCAAGGAATACCCAGTAAGGCTTTGCTATAGATATATTCCTGATAAAAAAAAATTAGTCTTGGTGACTAGTTTAGGGGGCCAAAATTTTGCAGCAGTTAAGCCAATTACTGATTAATTACAAAAGTAAATGTGACATAAATAAGGCAATTAATGCTTAACCCCCCACATACCTCAGAGTTAAAAAAATGAGTTTAGTCTCTAAATTTACCTTAGACTAGCGTGATTAATAGTTTATGTAAGCTAATGCTTAAATTACTCACAATTAAGAGTCGCTTAGGTACTAACAAATGTGTTACTATGCTTAAACTGTGCTTACTTATCAATGATTTAACCATTAGTTCAAATGTTAGAGAATGCTCAGTTAGTACTTAATCAACTTTTATTTTGAGTATATTTAGCATCAATTAATGATTGCTTCAACAAAATATTAATTAAAATGAATTACTCTTAATTATGAAATAAATTAAAGTTCAAGGCTAAGGGAATTTGTTGCTGCTGACAATTCTTACCTCCTCATACTTAACAAACAAATATTTCAGATTTTTATAAAGGTGCTTACTGTCAATTATTTTAAATGACTTGATCTGGTTGCAACCAAGAAAAAACGTTTCTCTTGCTACAAGGCTCTTAATTAGGTAGAAAGGAGAGAAAACGGCTTTTCAATGGCCAGCTATGTTTCAGTCAGCATCTATCTTCATCCATTCTCTCTGCAAGAAGTCTTATCAGATAATGAAAAACTGTCAGTGGTGAAGGGACCACGGGCACAAGGACAAGTCATCGTAATAGAGGATTTTACCAGAAAACACACAACTTTCTCCTCATAGAGCACATGAAAGAAAACGCTTGATGAGTGCAACAACGCAAAACAAGAATTATGAGTGAAGAATTCCAGCTGAATAACTCAAACCTTGTTTTACAGTTTTCAGGCATTCTCTTCTCACATTGCTCTAGTGTTTCAATACGGAGCACTGCATCACTGCAGAACTGGGTGTAGTGGTGTAATGGTGTAGTGGGTTGCATCATCTTTGGCTCCAATTAAAGACCAAACCCTGACTATACATTGTTGCTTCTCCTCAGTGCTGTGTTCAAACTGTTTTGTATTTTTTCTGTATTTTGTTGTTTGAATTCTTATAACATCAATAAATAGTGTAAATCTAAAATTAAACACTTTTTTAAGGTTTTGGTGTTCGTTATAAAACATACATAACTGCAAGCTTGTTTAAAAAAAATTTACAAATCTGATCTGATCTTACCTTGCCCATGGGTTTGGGAGAGTCCCAGCTATGTTCTGCGGATGGAGGAATCTGATAGACGTCCTGCGTCTGACTCATAGAAGGTGGCACCTGGTACACATCCTGTCCAAGACATGGCCCTCCTACATTGGGTGGCACCTGATAGATGTCCTGGCCTGGAACAGTCATGGAGGGGGGCACCTGGTAGACGTCCTGTGTGGCAGGAGGGTACTGTGCATGGCTCTGCTTCTGTGCCAGAACAGGGGCTTTGGGCTGGGAAAGCTGGGGCCCGCTGGGCACCTGGTAGAGACTGGAAGGGGTCGGCAGACCATGACTTGGGGGAAGCATGTAGACACCATCTGGGTTAGAGGAGTTGAAGGCTGGGAGCATGGCCGTGTACTGAGCAGCAGGGGGAAGCTTGCTGTAGGCATTCTGAGGCAGGTTAACGTTGCTCTGGGTTGGGCTCGGTAGGTTCAAGGACTGCTGTAGGTGTTGCTGCTGTTGTTTATCATACATGCCAACAAGGATCTTCAGCCGGTTCCCAGGAACGATGCCCTGACGCCCATGAAGGGAGCAGAGCCACCAGCCTTCGAGCCCCTGCGTGTCCCTCTCCAGTACGGTCAAGATGTCACCCTTCCGAAAAGAGAGCTCATCTGGGGACTCAGCCACATTATCGTAGAGGGCCTTTGCCAACACATTCTGAAAGACAGAGAGAAGAGAGAATTTGAGATTTTTTTCCCAAATGTATTATTTGAAATCATCCATGCTTTACTTTGCTGCACACTTATAAGTTGTGAGAAAACCACTAAATGCAGTTGATTGCTATAAGACTGAGCTATGTTACAAACATACGGACATACTGTTGCAGTTTTCAAGCAAAAATAATAAAGCAATAACCCTGCAGTTCACCATAGTTCTGACTTGATGTCAAATAATTGAAATGTATGGCGACCAATTGATTAAAAAGGTTGTGCAGGTTCTTTTGCATCACTTTTATCATGTTATTAATAATAAGCATTTGGCTTGAATAGGTTGTTTTTCTTTTAAGATACAACACATACGTGATAATACCCCCAAATTCTTGCAAAAATGTATAATATCTAAACATTGATACTAAGGAAATGGACCTCGGATAAAATGCAAAAAAGTGAATGTACAACTAGAATAAATGTTCTATACCATCAGAGAAAAGAAAAAAGTCCACAAACAGGGGTGTACTTACTTTTGTAATCTATTGTTTTTGCTTGTACCAAACTAAATTAGTTATATAACATTATTTACTTTATTACGCTTTAATAGCCATCGGAAATAACAAATACCATGACATATTATGTTTAAGATGGAAAAGAGCTGATTTTTTGAAAGGTTGTTTTTGTTTGTTTATTTTTGATGAGCGCAATAAATGCAATAATGCATGCTTATAAGTAAATGAAATGAGTTCAATATTTGAATTACTCCTTAAACTGAGTTCTGTTATAAATTCTACAGATATAGAGAATCAAAAAGTTTAGATTTGTTTAGGTATTTAGATTTTGATTTAATCCATTGAATGATCATGAAAATAATAAAAATCATCCTTCTACACATAAAGATGATTTCACTTTCACCTAAAATGTTACTTTCAATTACAGTCGATGAAAGAAGTAACCCTGAATGAATGCAATTATAAATATTGTTTCAACCCCTAAAAAAGTCAAACTTGTTTTGACTAAATCAAAGTCTGGGTGATGTCTGAAGGTCTTAACACCAGGAGCAAACAAGCCCTGTAAGTAAAAATTTATTCATTTTGTCTATTTGCCTCAACGTCTTTCCGGCACATTTACCCAACATGGACTCCATCTGTCCTCTCGTTTACAGAGCCACCCAAAGTGTGGCTGGTCTTTTACACTTAAACAAATATTTGCAATTCGCCTCCCTGGACCAACGCAGCTCCTGAGTTTCTTTGGCACAAGAACACTAAAGCCTGGCACACTGCCGGACGCACTTGTATCGCTACGCTTTATGCTATTTAAATGAAACCACAAACACTCTATCGCTATCTGTTCATGAAGAGCCCAGTGGTTTATTGGTTGATTGTGATGGTTCGTTGTAACTCTTCGAAACCCTCTAGAAAAAGAAAGGGGGGAAATAGAGTGAGCAATTGCACTTCAATCAAGACAAAACATCTCAGCCATAAGCCTCCGCTCAGTATACTTTAGTGATTGAGCTTTGTCTGCAGCTCTCCTCGCAAAGGAAGAGAGTATTTACGGGAGTTCTGAGCTCTCCAACAAGTGATTGATGCGACAGTCAGCAGGTGTTTGATTACTTACAGACCTCCCCTGTCAGGCTGCTGTCTCTTGTAGACATTTAGGAATGATCGTATTTTAAAAAGTGTGCTACACAAAGTTTGGAATGCAAGTGCGGTTGTTTTCAGATTGGAGAAACTTACTCGTTTTCTTTTTTTCCACAGAATTTAAGCAACGGTAGCATCAATCTTCCTTGTTAACCATGAGATTCTCTCAGTTGGTTTACAAGTAGATAGTGTTTACTCTGTAAAATCCATATAAAATTGGTAAAATTATTTTGCTTTAAATAAACTGTCAAAAATCATTACAGTCTTGTTGTTTACATTTTAATCTGATATGACAGTGTTATTTTTTTCGGCATTCGTAAACAATGGCGTCTCATTTCAAAGAGGATTCACTGAATGTAATCCAGTTGAATGCTTTCGAGTTCAGTGTAATTTGTAAAGAAATAAATGACTTCCTTAATGTCTTCTTGATTCAGCAGTGTATTGTTTGTCATTTGTGTGGTGTATATATTATTGTTCCTCAGTGTTTGCGGGTCTGGTGGACCCATTGATTTGGTATCCCAATCAAGACATTTTATGTTAAAATACTTAAAAGATATTTACCTTAGCCAGGAAACATGTGATTTAAATAGAAAATACACTGTGCAAATATTCTATACATTTAGAATTTAAACCATGTGTGGTGTTCTCATTATTGCTGCTTTGGCAGGGTTGGTGGATCTGCTACACTCATTGCATTTTGAGCTTTTTAATTCACACAATCATAGAATTGTATACTAAAATCGTATGTGTATGTGTGATTTATGTTTGTGTTGGAAGACAGAATAAAGCTAAAGAATCTCAGTTTCAAATAATAACTGCTTGTATATTTTTTCTTTTGATGAAAACTGAAAACAGGTCTCACAGATTTGAACACAATACAAGGGTTAAAAAAACCTTCTTGCTAAAGACAATTATAGCTAATGATCGTATTTGAAAGAAAAAAAAAAGAAAAAAATTGCTATAAATTTTAGTATTATTTTATCAGTTTTCAAATACAACTCTCAGAAATATCAATAGGAAGTTATATATTTTTAAGTGCAAACCAAACAAGCTCTTTCTGCAGTTCTCTATTATTCCATTATTATTTCAAAGTGCTTCGATTTTTTAAATAATATAAATAGGATCCAATGTTTTATAAATATAATGTTTTATAAAATATGAAAAAAAGCAAACATTATTAATCTTTAATATGCGTCAAGGGGCAACTTGAGCTGCATTGCTGTATCACACAATACAATCAACATCATACATAATAAGCACCTCTGACCCTCTCTTCTGTGCATACTATCTTAATAATCTGTGAAACAGAACTCTGCTCTATGATGATGCACGCATACAAAATTTCAATGCTCACAAAAAGTAGTTTTTGCTTGTGTCTTTCAGTGTTTAAACAATACAGACAGCAAAAAGCCAAAAGCTTTAACATCAGTCATTCAGCGAACATGAATTCCTCTCTGTGTGTTTAAAGGTCTATGTGGAGAGCGGCAGAGTCTTGATAAATGGCGTGTCTGTGGCCGGAGAGGAAAGGCTCACAGAGCACATTTCTGACAGATGAATGCCCTGCCTGTGCTGCCCAGGCCATGGACAGTCCCTGCCGTGTCTCTCTTAAAGCCGAGACTGGACACAATAGCGCCCGAGAGGCTTTACAGCCTGCAAGCAGCTGGTTGAGATGTCACCATGTAGAGTTGGCGCACGCAAAGCAGCGATGCATGTAGAGATGGAGAAATGCGTCAGTGTTCCTGGACAAAGGCATGCATGCATAGCTACATTGCCCTTCTATGCTTTCACACATATAAACTCAACCACACTCTCACAATGGTACAATAATGAGAAGCACTCAGAGCAGCTGAAAGAGCTCATTAACTCTGTGGGCTTCTTTTCTTTTCCATACAAAGTGTAAAGCCAGTTTGTGGAAGACAGTGTAGTAGAATGCAGTAGCCTAACAATAACTCAGTAGCTACCAACAGAGATTTTGAGACAATTAGTTAATCAACATAATCGAAACTAAAGTTCAACAATGAGCCAATATCGGAACATGCTAATTAAAAAGCAGAAATTTGATACCATTGCTCACAACGGTTTATTGGTTGATGACTTAGGGTGCAGGATTTAAATTCAAACAACTATTACAATACTAATACTTGATACAGACAGGTTAAGGCTAACTTTTTCCTTTCCTGTCTTAGCAAGCATGCAAATTCTTCCTGTCCCACATTTTATTGTTTAACTATATCAACATGGAAAGAACAATGCAGGGTGTTGCCAGGCAAAATGCAAAGCGGTTTATTTTACAGCACAAAATATAAAAAAGGCACACAGTTAGAAACATTATGTGCTTACTAACAATAAATACTGTATAATATATGTGTTAAATAATATTTATTCGATAATGCTAATAATAATTAGTATAATACAACATTTTAAATTTTAAAATGACTATTCTTAAGTCTTTGGAAATATACTGCATTACAATTCCTTTATATGTTTTCAAGTATTTTACAAACAAATGATCTATCTTGAACTAATGTCTACTTTATTCATGTTTCTATATTGCCAAAATGTGAAAATGAACTTGGATAAAATAATAAATACATTTCATGACAGGACTGTTTTTTTTAAATAACATAGACTACCACTTTTAAAATCTTTAATGCACTTTTTATTTGTACTCTCTTCTCAGATGAAGAATAGCACTTTGGTATGCCTAATGTCAGAACCACAACACACTAACATTAGCAGTTTGCTACAAAACAACCTTTTATCTGAAGAGAAGAGTTTTTCCAACCCAGAGGAATTCCTGTTTACACCCTGAAGGAAACATCGAGGGCGTAACACTGCAGACTAGATCTTCGCCTTACTGTTTGTTTATTTCCTGTATGGATCCATCCTCTATTCTCTTATTCACATTGTTCTGTTCAGTAATCTATAACTGAACAAGAGGAAATCCCAGAATTAGTCTATCATCACATTAAGACATTGAAGATGTAGCTCCGCCTCAGGGGCCTGAGAGTGTGCATGCGTCAAGTGGGTCATCGACTAATTTTGCCTTTACTATAAAAGTATTATAATTTAGAGGCCAATCTGTTGATGTGACAGAGCTTTTGATCTGTAATAATATAGTTGTTTTCTAAAATTTAAATAAGTTCAAAAGTAAAACTAGAAACACAAAATGTTTTATGTGATTGTGAGAAAACTGCATGAACCGAAATCTAAAATATCTAAAAGATATGTGTACTGTGTAATGGAAGTAACATTTATTAACTTTTTTTTAATTTATTTTATTAAATACATTTTATTGTATTTGTCTTGGCATGTAATTTAAGACACACTAAAGTTAACTTGCAATCGGTGAGTTATTTCCATGTCTTAGCTGTTTAAAGTGCTTATTATTGTTTGTCAAAGCTTATGTTTAACTCTATCTATTGTTATTTACATGTAATGGAGACGGGTTGCGCGTTCAAACTTGGAACTACATTTCCCAGCAAGCACTGCATCAGGTGACTGTAAAACTTTTATTGCTATTGGCACTTACTGACAGAAACTAGGGCCTTGTCCACACATACACTGTTATTTTTTAACTGCGCTTCCACACGTAATAAATTAACACAGAAATAAAAAGCAGAAACAAAGAGGAAAGTAGAAGCTTCAACAGAAGCTTAAAGAATACATTAAAGTTGTGACTGGTATGGTTTATATCATACTTTTCTCTATAACCAAAGTATAGGATTTATCGCTTGAAAGCCATTGTTCGACCCAGTTTCAATGACAGAGTTTTTTAGGGATTGGCGCAACTTTCACAAAAGAATGTCCATTTCTCCTGCTATCTCAACTCGCATGCCTTTTCCCTGTCTCTGAGAAGCAGAAGCAAATAGCTGTTGGCCCATTTTTTATACTGAGAATATTTTCGTGCCAAGTGCTACAGCTCTGAAGGACTGATGACATCACAAGCTGTTGAACTTTGCCTCCATTACAGAAAGTCTGCCAAGCCTCTGTGTCTGTCTCCATTCGTCTCCAACTTCTCCAGTCTTTATCGCTATCACCCGATCGGGACACACTGAGTGAGGATTGGGATTGAGTGAGATTTTATTCAAGGGTAAGCTGATGATTCAGTGATTGTTTTCTCATTTCTTCAGAATGCACACCAGAGAACACAAGCTTTAAATCAACAGCAGAGACTAAACGAAGGGAAATAACAGGGATGGGAATACTTGACTATGATCAATGGATGTATTAGTATCAACACAGCTTGTTATAAAACAAACCACCCATCTCTGACAAAAATAACGTAAAACTTTAAAGCACAGAGTATTAAACAACAACAACCGTAATTGAGATGGTTCCTCGAGGGTGTTTTCTCATGAACATCTACATTTATCAAGAAGTAATGGGAAACTGCTTTGATGAAATGTGATGGTTATCACTTAAATCTATTTTCGAGCTCATTATATGAAAATGCAGACAGCGAAAACCAAAATTCTTCCTGAATACTAATAGGGAATAAATGATTTTGTTCTGCACAGGATACACAGTCGAAAATCCAAGGCTTGAAATTCACATGATGAAACAGAAATAGCATTAAATATCCCAGACAAGGTTCAAATTTAGTATAATTGTTGAACGAATTAGTTGCTTTTTAAAAGAATTGTATTAAAAGAAATACACAATATAGACACTGTAAGAATAAATAACTTTACAAGTCAGCCCTCAACTTAAATGTTCAAAAACACAGTTTGTTAGATTATTTCTTTAAAAGTAGTTATAAAGTGATTCACGTGTACCTGGAAATATATTTTTTGTTTCATCTTTTTTTGATAAAAAATACATACAAGCAATTATTTTGCAAACATGTTCGCTTACTACTTACTATTAAACTGTAGGTAAAAATACTATAATATATAGGTATACAAATACTAGGTATACAAGTACTATTCATTACTACTAATGCTCTCAAGAGATTATGTGTTAAGTTATGCAATACATTTTTTGTATATTAATATTTTTTTACACAAAATTTACACTGATTTATTCCAGTCCATCCTATGCTGTCTTCACTTCTGGACACATGGGCATTTTATCTCGATAATCTAAGATGTAATAAAAAATATATTAATTAAGGTCTCCCTCTTTAATATTCCTTTGCTTTCCATGTTTAAGAGGCCAGATTTGCATCAACCTATTATGCGGGGAAAGGTGCTGTTTGCCAAGGTTAACTGACTCAGCAGATTTAAGTAAAAACTCAAGACCAAAAGATGTCGAGGTAAGCTTTAATATTACTTATCCTCATCTGCTCTCTCACAAGTCTGGCTCATCTCACCACCAATATTAAAAACGTAGAATGAAAAATGAGTATTAGATGCAAACATTTATACCTTAACATGACATAAAGAGAGATCAAAATATTACATAGATGCAAATATAAGACATGTCGAGTGTTGACCTGCAATGACTGCTTTTAAAATAATTTACGAGCTAAAGTTAATGATTTTAGAATAAAAAAATGTGTTTATTAATATTTATGTCTATTTAATAACCTTCTAAAGTCAGTCTGCCTTGAATTTGCCTCTAATGTTAAGGACTCTTGTTGCACCTGGACTTGTACTCGACTGGTTAGAGACTTGATCTTGGCTCAAATTCAACAAACATAGACATCTACCTACTCCTTAAATGTTTGTTTCTCAATATGGTGTGTTGAAATTACATCTGCATGTTCCTGGAACATCTCTTACAGGATTCATTGTCTTGATTAACCTTACATTGAACAGAATGCTCAAACCACTCACAATAGCACAATGGGGTTCAGTACCAGATAACGGCCACCCTGTTCCATGAGTGAGGGGCTTACCTTAATATATTCCTATATTCATAGAGTTAAATTAACAAGACATGATATCTCAAAACTTTGACTGCTAGATTACATTTCTGGCTACCTCTAGAAGCAGCTTGTATGATAAGAGAGGATGCCAAAAGTTTCGTTTCATTTCTCCATGGAAATGTCCATGCCAAACGCTTTCCCTGTGGCTACAATGGACGAGATGGATTCTGAACTTTATTACCTCATTTGAGACAAAGAGAAAATGTATGAAAGAGAAAAAGGACAGAATAAGAAAAACTAAGAAAGGCATCTTCCAAATAAGCACAGAAGCATTTGTTAGAATGTTTTGAAGTGGTAGATCTCTATATAATGTCAGTTTTTCAAAAATGACTCTCTCGAGTTTTCTTTGTAATGAAAACGTGAACAAGGGCAGGATTTGTTCAAACAGTACAAAACTTCGTGAACAATCTATGGTTCATTAAGCTATTGATAAAATAATAGTTATTTTCAACAACATCCTTCCTTTGCTTTTATCACTCACTCATTCAACTTAAGGACTGACTGAATGAATTATGGATATATTAGTGATTTATGACTTTTTATAGTAACCGTCATACTAAGAAAAGTTTCATACTTGTTTAAAGATCCCATAAACTAACTGCAAAAGGTTATAAAAAGAAGAAATGAAAAAAGAGTATTCCACAAAGGAAATGTAGGAAGAGGAAAAGGGATGTGGAGCTGTGAGAAGGAAGGAAGGAAGGGGCCGAACAGTTCATTCAGTCAGAGCTAGTGAACAGGAGCTAATGTAGCAGCTGCAGGAGCGAGTTCGCATCAGACAGGTCAACGAGTGTGTATGTGTTTGTATTGTTATGGGGGGGTGGGGCTCTACAGCTTTTGTCTGGTGCCTCTGCATGACCCTTTGGGACAAACACTAGAAAAGTTGGGAAGGAAGGTGGGGGCAGGTGATGTGTTTGTTAGTAGGTTTGTGAGTCTGTGTGGATCTGTGTGAGGGAGCTCATTAGCTTCAAGGACATACAGGCAGTACACAAACACCTCGAAACCCCTTCCTAAAATACGTCACAGCAATATATCATCAGCCGAACATTTGTTGGAACCATGCATCAGGTCGCCATGTTGTCAAACTTAAAGCTTACTAATGTTGCTTTTTTTAAACTGAAATAAAATAATAGAACAGTGCCAAATCTTTTCTTGACTTTTTGAGGTTCAGCTGGCTCAGAAAGGATCTACGAGTTTCAATCTCTATAACAAATTTATTATAACTAAACGGCAAGCATATTTTCACTTTACCATTATTTGCACTCTCTATTATTTGGGTTTATTTGTATTTGTCTAGTTTATCCTTCTTTCATATACATTTCTGTATTCTTATTAGCACTTTTTAAATTAATCATATGGTTATTGAGTTAACTTGCGATTAATCATATATATTTATCTCCAGCAAAGAATTAAGTGTATTATACCAAATTGTAGCTAAAGAGCACGTGCAGGTTGAAACCCTATAAAAGTTGAAACAGAAGCAGCTGTGTAGAGGGCTTAAAACTGGCACAGCAATGAGACACAAGGTTTGCTCTACTGCGTTCATCGGTGTACAGACAAAACTACCATTTAAAATGGTTATGTAGCAACAAACCCAAATTTACCAAATGAGTTGTTTGTGGGTGCTATTTTTCTCAAAAACTTGTTTTGTCCTTGGTTGTCCTACAACTTTGTTTTGGACCTGGAAAAGTTTGTTTGAACTCATCTCCCTGTGCATTGTTGAAAACTCTAATGTCAATCTTACCTGGACTCTAATATAAGATAATTGAAATGAAAGGCAAGCTTTCAAAGAGCCCATATTGTTCAAAATGTTTCAGTCAAGGGAATAATTGAACAAACTGGCAGTTCACTAGCTTCTCAAGGCCTGACTTTCATTCACCAAATTAAACTCTGCGTCTCATCTGTGGCAGATTGTTTCTCATCACCCATTCACCTCCAGAGATCTGGGAGAAAATGTTCCCCACCTCAACAAAAGTTTCCATTAGTTAAAAACAGATGGGAACTGTAGCCAAAACAAGACTGCCTCTTTTGTCTTTCACATTAGACACCTGAGCCTAACCAAACATCAGAAGCAAAACTATCTGAGATGGGTAGCCAGAACATTTGAGTACTTTACAAATGTTCTCATCTATCTAGCGTCTAAAGATCGGGTGTTATTGTGCCGTCAGCTTGTTATTCAGAGGGACTTAAGGGTTGCATAAGTAGCAGGTTGGCTAGAGTACAGTAATTATAAAGCAGATGGAGTTTAGACACCGTAAACTGCAGCAGACATAACTTCCAGTCTTGTGTACGAGTGTCTGATGCCGTCGCAGACAGCAGTGATTGTCATCAGAGATGTGACTCAAAAATTAGACGCATGTTTGGACGGTCATCGCTATCAGCTACATCAGTCAAGTATGACACATGCACTTGTGATGAAGGCCATAAAGAAATAGACCAAACAACTGACCATTTCGTCTATTATTTTTTTTCAATCTCACTGTTCTAAATGCAACATATCTCTTTTTTTTTTTACTTCATAGAAAACTTCTCTCAAATGTTTTATTCCTTAATTTGCCTCTTATAGAAAATAATGTAAAAAAAGTTGCAAGTCATAGGGTCACCATTGCTTGCATTCATTATATGTACATCCAACAATCAATGTGATATTAGGACGGAAGGGTCAACAGTAAAAAGAAGACTTCTTCTTGTAGCTGTTTCTCATGGAAGGCTACTTGATTGAGGAACAACATCGCTACTGCATTACCATTAAGACAAATTGTTCCCTACACAATTGAGTTTTTGTTTCATCCTAATTTATAGTAGACCACCAAAATTTTACAGCAAGATTTCATTTTTAAAAATTACTGTAAATGTATATACATTTTGTAGAAAATGAAATCAATGGGTCATGTTGATTGTCAATGCATGTATAATCCAGTGAAAAAAATATATAGATAATATGTTATAAAGCATATATCATAAATTCACATAATGTAAAACGTTACTAAATACAACTGAAGTCCATCCATCCATCTTCATGTCGGCTTTATTCCCTTTCGGGGTCGCCACAGCGGAATGAACCGCCTACTCTCTGGCATATGTTTTACGCAGCGGATGCCCTTCCCTGCCGCAACCCATCGCTGGGAAACATTCACACACACATACTTTAACACTATGGGCAATTGTTCTTATTCAATTCACTTATTCCGCATGTCTTTGGACTTGTGGGGAAACCGGAGCACCCGGAGAAAACCCACGCGATCACGGGGAGAACATGCAAACTCCACACAGAAATGCCACCTGCCCCAGCCGAGCCTAGAACCAGCGACCTTCTTGCTGTGAGACGACCGTGCTACCCACTGCGCCACCGTGACGCACAACTGAAGTGATACATTTAATTTTGATTATGTCTTCAATATGTCAATTTGCATTGTCTGATACACATTAAATATTCAATTATGTAATTTAAAGGTAATCCCAACATAAACACGACCAAAAGGGAAAATAGTTCCTCACAAAATTTGCTCAAAAACAGTTCAACGTTTAATTTTCTGCTAGTTTTACAATAGGATGAAATTGAGCTGATATTTTTAAGAAAGTGGACTGTTCCTTAAAAAAAGTTAAATGCTATTTTTGGGATATTTTCTTGTCTTCTTTGCTTAGTCCAATTCAAGAGAAAGGGAATAAATATGAGTCTGTCAGAAAACCCAAAAGAAGGCATTAATGCACTTAACTCTTCAGTGTCTCTAATCTGACATGACTCTTTTGTTTGTGGAATTAAACGTGTCACAGCACATTCTCATTTAAAGATCCATAATTATCTCTTTTGAATAGAACAATACAATAGTAGTTGGCCACAAAGCTAATATTATTTGCTGAAATGAGTAAAGGAAGTAATTGAAGGTTAATGATCGAGAGAAACAGTTATCCACTGATCTGCTCTGTGTTAACTTTAAAGGTGAGTTCACCATTGACAAGACCAGGCTTGCGGCCGCCTGCAGTGGAAAAGAGCAAAGGCTGGGAGTGCTTCAATAATCAATGGCTTGAATGTGTGTAGAAACCTAAGCAAAAGTCAGACAGATGCTACACTCAGAGGTGACTAAATAAATATGGAGAAACATGGATTCAACCCGTCATTTTTGTGTGTTGTTTTTGTTCAATGTTATTTTTGAAGTATGAGATTCAGTGTTTTTACATTCAAATTAGTAAACGGGTTGTGCCAAATAGGCTGATTAGAATCATGTCATGTAAACTTGTGAACTGGTTTAATCTCAAAAACAGAATCTGATGGTTTTATTTCTAAATAACCAGATTTGTAATGTAAATTAAACATGTCTACTTGTAACTTGCTGTGGCTTTTTCAAAAAGAAAAAAAAACAAACAAACATATGAATGTATAAAAACTTATTTCATGCACTTCACATGATCTTTGTTATATAAATTAGGGAATGAGGTAAAAATTATAAATCAATTTTTATCAACCCTTGGGCAACGCAATAGCTGCCTCATTTACTGAGTTGTTGTCAGGCTCATAGACAATTATCACAACCAAGAATTCTTGTATTAAAACCATAATTTATTGGTTTTATTTTCCCACCTAATATCAATATATATATATATATATATAATATATATATATATATATATATATACACACACAACCCCCATAAATCTCTCATAATGTAACAATTGTCCAAATTCTAGGTTTCAAGACGCAAAAACTTCAAAATCGAACAAACGATTTAGAGATGTTGCATAGTCATCTAAAGCAATAAAACTGCATTAGCAGTTACTGTAAAAAAATTTTGACAAAATTTTAGCTCTGATGCTAATATTTAGGCTCTGAGAAAACTGGTCAACTTTAGGTATTGGTTTTCTGTGAAGCCTGCTTACAAAATTACATCTAAAATTCCAAAAGTTATTTTAATCATTAAATTTTTGAGCATTATCCTGTTATTTTAACCATGTAAACACTCCTTATAACACACGTCACTTCTAAAAAACATTCTGTTCTTGAGTTAAAATTTCTCAAACAAACCACAAGTACACGTCTAGGAGTGAAAACTTCTAGGCAATGCCTGTCCAGGCTCATCCTTTCATTCCTGAAATATTCCAGAGCTTTACCTTTACACAGATATTACTCACATTCCACGCCATCTTCCTAGTTCTCAACCACCAGACACAGAGTCCACACTTCCTTTACGTCTCCCTCATTCTTTTCATGTCCACAGTAAGGTTACCACATAGTCCTCACAAATGAGTGGTGAATGCCCAACTAACTTTCAAACCATATAGAAATCCTATTCAAACCTGAAATATGACCAGCTCATTCCAGCGACACGACTACACTCCTGTGTGCACTTAACACCTCTCATTGGACTGGTGAAAACAAAGACGTACTCTGCCCCTCCTTTCCTGGAAGGTAAGGACTGCAACAACAGCTCTGATTCTTGTAGCTCCAGGCTATGAATGAGTGTTGGTTTACTGCCAATGTTTTTCTATGGCAACACAAAGCTGATGCTTGATCTTTACGGCATGATTTACAGAGCTAGGATCAGTCAAAGTTATAAACATGAGTAACAAGGACTCTGACAATTTTCATACAGATCATAAACAGCCGGACCTCTTCCCAATGAATGAAAACTCTTTATCTTAAAAGATAAATCCCAAACTGTCAGCCTTTGATGAAACAAACCAAATTCTATTGAAGTCAAGAGTGTCAACGTGACCTAAAAAATTCCACAAGTTCAAAAACAAGGACAAGAGAATGCACAAGGAGAACTGGGATACAAAGACAGGAAGAGGAGTCCTCAGATGGAATGTGCACTGCTAAACAACAGACATATTGAACAAAATGATTTTTTTGCTTCTTTGAAGAGCTCCAGTCTTTGAAAGTAGTCACAATAGGTTGTTTCTCAAGCTTTGGTTACAAGACAGACATAGAATCATTTTCACTTTACATTTTGGCAGCCTAACAATAGCTGCTGCCCATGTACAATGAGATGACATACACGAGCAGGAGAAGAGAAATCCCAAATTAGTTCATTTAACCGCCTCGATCGTTCTCATGGACACAAATGGCATCTTAGCTAAATTGCCACTTTTGGATTGTCTGGGTTTGATTTAGATTCCTCCATCTATAGATCAGCTTCAGCTTTAGAATAGAATATCTCAATTAAATCAGGTAAAACCAACAACTTAAGAAAATTAAATTCAAATTCATCCAATGATCAGACTTTGGAATATGAAAGTCTATGAATAATAGGGTGTTGTAGAACATACACTATAAATCTCATCATTTATTTCTACTAAAAATCCTTCCCTCAGTTTATGAACAGATGGTTTAATCTCCATCTAACAAACTACTCCCATGAGAAATAAACAGAGTGCAACTTGATACCACCAGGAAGCCATTGATTAACAGAAAATGTTGGGCTTCACCAGCATTTAATTTCTTATATAGGATCCAACCCCACATTATTTGAAAGAAAATAATAAAATGTAATGTATTTTTAAATCTGTTATGCATCTAACACTTTCGACTGCTGTGAAATCATGAAATGGGGTGGAAGTGGTAGTGTAAACTTAAAAAAGCTACAAATAATTTGCTTAAATGTGTTCACACAGAGATGAGATCAACCACGTTTGTCAAACAATTAGTACAGGATGGTACCAAAACAAAGTTTCATGATTTTAGGAATTTTCACAAGGAACAACACTTACCATATACAGTGACTATGCCTAGCAGTTAACAATTTGTTTTCCTGTTCGCTCACTTGTTCATTTAGCACCCTGTTTAAAAATAATTTTAAAAATGAATGTTTTTCCTGCATTTTTAATACATATATATGCTAATCCTCTCACCAATAATTGAGCTTCCATTACCGGACAATCATAATCCTTCATAGATTCTGCTCGCACTACGAGTTCATTTACATGCACTTCAATAAATGGGTTTTGCTGAATAAGTTGATTTTTCTTGTGCTATGTTATCACAGAAAACGAGTTTCAGTAATCAGAGTACTGGCATAAATTATTTTTGAGAAAGCCCATAGGAGAAGGTTGTTTTTGGCCAGTTTTTTAATCAAGCATATAAACGCAATAACTCATGTTCATCATCTTTTTTTGTCTTTTTTATTTGCTTAGTTAGATTACCTCTGTAAACTATTTTATGCTTTCATATAAGCAAAATAAAGTAGTTTGGTAGGTACACTGAGTAATTTTTTTTTGTGTTATGTCACAAAGTCACTTGAATTTGAGTGCTCATCTATTAGAAGAGTTATGACTTTCAGTGGAAACTGCAAGTTGTGTTTTGCACTGTGATTCTTGATTATTCTGCCACCTAAGATTTTTATGCTGCTATCCAATCACAAAAGACAAAGTCTAGCTACCAATCACCACAGATTTGTATAATGTAAAGAAATGGTTTTAAAACCGTGAGTCACAGCATGAATCATTTAGTCGAGTCATTGGCAAAATAGGTTAAATATATTCATACTATAAGATGACTAAAGTGCTGTTTTACCTTACATGTCAATGTAAACTTGTTGCTGGAGAAACCAAAAAAAGAATTGTTTTTTTTCAAAATAATGAGTTAACATTCATCTAAAACACTTTTGTCGGAGTTTTCAGAAATGTGCTATTGCACTCAACCTGTGCTCTGTTTGAATGTAGATCATCAGAAACAGTACAGAAAACTCTCTAGTTTAAAATCCATTTCACTTGTTTTGTCAGAGGCTTATCCTTAACTTTGTTAGCAGTGTGTTTCGGTTTCAGACCAGAGCTGCTCTTCAAAAAATATTGGAGATGAATAGCAGGTTCTTTCCCAAAGAGCCCCCAGGACAGGGTGGTGGATTAATCCCAGCGGTGGGGAATAAACTCCCCTCTAAACTCAAGAGCTTCAGGGTGAGTCAAGCTTGAGTCAGAGAGGCAACGCAAGGGGGTATAGACTCCAGTTACTCAGCTGTCTTCTAAAGGGTTTCTCTTTTTTAAGATTCTTAGCTTCCCATGACTCAACATTCTTAAGTTAGCAACTGGTTCAGCCTGGAAACCACAAGAATAATCTTAATAAGTTATCTGTTTACACATATTAGTAAGTATTAATTTGTAATTTTTGTCAAATCGTTCAGAAGTGAATTAGATCCTGGAGTGGAGTTAAGGGTCCTCCAGGGCATATAGAAGAGCATCAACTCAATTCCTAGCAGAACCCTGGACAGTTTAGTTCCAACTGTTCTGTAGCTGTCAAACTAGCCTGGGTGAATTAACTAGCTTAACTAGTTGCACTGTGGAAAGCAATAATACTGTCAAACTGTTAATATATAATGTAAATATGTTTTTTCTATGTTGTATGCAAAACATAAACCAATCTACAATGTGTTTTATTATGAATGCATAATAATTTGCACTATTTATGTAAAACATAGCCCTTTAATAAATTGATTATAGATTTTTACATTTTGTTATTATATAGATGTTATGTCTGTAATTTGAAGAAATATGTTTGTAAAATAAAAAGATAACAAAGATAAACAGAAATTCCTCTTATATTTTTTGTTAAATATGAACAGGAAAAAGACAAAAAGTGTACTTTTGATGGAGATTGGAACTAAGAAACAATTCTAGAAACTGAGTTTGTAGTTTTTTTTTTATCTTAAGTTAAGTAACTGTCTAGTAACTTCTGTAATGAAACTAAAATTCTCATCAAATTGTTCTCAGTTCTAGTGTAACAATTTGGGCAAGTTGAAAGAAAGGCGGGTCTCAATTAAATATACATTATTAAAAGAAAGTACATGAGAGAATCTACGATATATATTGAATAATAAATAATATAATAAATATTGCCCATAGCCTCATCATGATCAGATTCTAGGACTGGGTAATATCCCAGAGTCAGTGGGGGTGAATCCCACAACCAGATTCCTCACATACGGAAACAGAGCCCAGCTAAACTCTCACGTCCAAATACCAAAGCACTGTGTCACTCCTTAATCTCAGGATCTAAAACCAATGCCAGTGCTTTCAAAACAATAGCAAGAAATCTTTGTAACTTCATGCTGTTCTCTCTCCTCTCTTTCGACCAGTCACTTCATGCTGTTCTCTCTCCTTTCTTTCTTTCCTTCTTTCCATAAAACCATAATTATTCAGCGTTCTCCTGAGTCAGCAGAGACCCCAACAGTGTTCCATTTCCTCCCCCTCTTCTACTCACTACCAACAGTTCAAATAATAATTAATAACTTAAAAATGAGTAAAACAAACATCAAGTTATACAAAAGTAATGGTACCTTTTCTAGAGCTTTCCCAGCTACTTAGTTATGGTTCTCATCAACAAATGTTAAATAAATCTTGTCAAAAGACTGTTACAAGCTCCTTTGTCCTTCGTCTATCCCATGAACTTCCCCATCCATTCAAGAAATATTTCCCCAGGGCATTTAGCGTAACCAACTTAAAGCATTCGCACAAGAATGAGAACAGCAAACACACTCACCAGATAATTCATTTTCAGCCCCGCAGTAAGAGTCTCCGAGACTCCAGGCAGCACTTTCTGCCTTTAGATTCTAACCCCTGATGAAAAACCCCTTCAGATGTCCGGCTCTTCTGTTAAATCTCCGTTAGGCTACAAATCTGGACGGCTTCTCACACATACTCCAATTGCGTGATGTCAGAAGGCAAGAATGAGACTGTCCCATCTACTTTTATTTCTTGAACTGGCTGGCTCTCACTGGGTCTGTTCTGTCCTCAATCTCTCCCTCCCTCTCCAGCAAAAGAAGGAGGGAAGAATGCATAGGGTAACCTGACACCCTCCCAGTTCCTTCTCAATCCTGACATTCTCTCTCAATGCAGCTGATTGGCTGAGAACTCAGTTCATATGTTAATGATGCTTACGCTCTTCCTCCCCCTGCCTGTGAGGAATGTTTAGTGAAGCTCTCTGTAGACCTGAGAAGGACACAGACACTGGGTTTCTTTTTGACAAAACCCTAAACCCCTTACACAAACTCACAGCTTTGTCCCGATCCTTTCCTTCAGCCTCAACTTTCTTTGCTACTTTTGTTCCCTTTGTTTAACCCGCAAACTATTTTACAACGCTTTCTTGTCAGCGACAAAGCACCAAATTGAACAAATCTTTATACATAGTTTTTAAATTCATATGCAAGTGAGGGAAGTATAGAACGAAACACATGAAAAATAAAATGAATCTTTCGATGAGTGTTTTAACAAATAAAACAAATCTCCAAGTTCACGTTGTTAAGCAAATAAACCAGCCTAATCTCTTCCTACCTGCCATTGTGTTCACAATTCTTCATGAATTTCAAAGCATGACATCATCGTCACTTCGCCCATGAGGGAGTGAGCAGGTCACAAGGTCAAATAGGGATCCTCATTTAAATCAATGAGGTAAACAGACAAAAGCGGCATGTCCTAATGGAGTGTCTCCTGCGATTTAGAGGAACAGATAACAGTCATCAGAGGAGAGTCATGGGGAGAGAAACTGAATATTTCTTCTCAGAGTGGAACACTGTCCTCAAACTGCCATGGTACCGGGTGTTGGACAGCGTGAGGTCAGGACAGAGGTCAGAGAAGTATAAGACACTAGGTCTGAAACATTTCACATCAGCATTCCAGAGGATGACCTGCTTGCCAACCTTGTACTATCACTTGATGATAGATGGTTTTATATGTGACGCAGAGGAGAAAATTGATCAAGAATACCACTTTAATTTGGAATGAAGGTTAAGAATATCTTAACCTTAAGTATTTGTGGTGGTCTCTGATAGCAGAGAATCAGAAATATCTACCCTGTGGTTGCAACATTAACATACTGTTTAATTATTCTTTTAAATCAAATACAAGGGATTGTTTTTCACATAAATTGACATAATTGTTCAATTTTTCACCTTTCAAATTAAATTTCAAATTGATTTCATTTGAACATTTTCACAACATTAACTACAAACTCCTATCCTTTCCAAAATGTACTTATTCATAAATAGTTAATTTATTAGAACAAAATTATGAATATTCAAAACAAGGACATTGACTTTTTAGAAATATTAATAACATAGAATCCTTATTCAAAGTTATTGTACACAAAAAAGTAAATAAATATCAGATTAATACAAATCTCACCTCTATAAAAGTTAACATCCACTAGAAGAACACATTATAAGCATAAACATTATTGCTTATGCATATGAAAATCACTCCAAAACTATGCAGAACTTTAGTCTGTAATTCCGGAACAGAGGAGGCAGAATTGGACGGTCCTAAAAAAACATATTGATTAACAAAATTGATCTTTGTGCTAAAAGTGCAGCATACAAATCACATTATCTGGATGAATTTTTTTATTTTCGACCTATATGATTGACTAATTTGTTCTTGTTTGTCTTATTCTACATAATGGGAATTAAGTAAAGTTCAATAGAAGCCCTTTACTTTACGTTTATATCTGTGTGTAACATCATTGTAACATCAGGGTTTTTTTTACTTGGCTTACTGAACCGCTATACATTTTATTTTGTTCCTTGGTCCAATATCTACCTGCTAGCGCATAGAAACACTGCTGATTAGTTATAAATCATAATCAGTAGCTAATATATCGTGTGAACATGTACATCTAAAAGCGTCACCAGCCACAAACCTCTCCAATGCATGATCAGTCAATCGATGCCATTGAATCCGGGGACATGAATGACACACAACTGGTGCTTGATCGGCTAGATTCTCTATTATTGAAAGAGCTGTAGGATTTCAAGCTTTCATCTTCATGCAGTGCCTGGTTTCCTAGGTCATGAGTTGCCAAGTCTGGTCTCCATGACAATTGAGTGCCACTTCATCTTTCTCTTCCTAGTGGCTGCTGTGGATGGATGTTTTTACTGGCTCTGACAACATTCCTGCTTTACCTGCGATGTTTGTTATCATTTCCATTAGCTTAGCCTGAGTGTCACCAGAGCTGTCATTGAAATTAGCAAGTGTGCGAGAATTTTGTCACCATAGAGATTAGGTCATCACATCAGACATCATTTCAATTAGCGCCCACCCGCTCTCACTTTTCAGCTAATGCAGCTCCTTCTGTCTGCACAAACTAATCATAATCCTGTTATATATGGATGTATCCACATATTGGGAGATGCTTGCATGAGAGGTCTTGGAGTGTTACTGATAGGAAGATGAATCTGAGAGGATTCTTTTTTAAGTATTCAAATATTTTATGTCAAGACTTGATGTGTTTATGGAGTAAATTGAGGGGATGGTAACCAATATTCATGAAGATGTCAGTTTTTTCCTGCAATACATATTTTAAACTGAATTTTACCATATTTTTTTATTTACATTATTATATATTTATATTTATGATATTTTAAAAATCACCCCCCCTTACATACTCTTCACACCTGCTTTCCAACACAAGGCAGTTCTGTGTAAATGTGAAACTGTATATAATATATCTATGTAAAAAAAAAGTTAAACGCAATAGCGGAAATATTTCAGTAAAATTAAGCATTACTTTTTGGCTTTCAGTTGGTATTTTACAGTAAAACAACAGTCTGTACTAGATTTTCAGTGTTCACTGTGATTTTTTATGTGTCCCAGGTTTAGTACTTTGAGTTTGTTAAAATATCATGTTTATTTGCAATTAAAAAAATCCAAGTATCTATTTAAATTAGCATTAATTAGTTTGCGCTTCATTTTTGGTCTTCCTGCCCTGACACAACAATCTATATCTGTTGATTTCCATGACACCACCTCATTGGTATCATGGAAAACTCCTTTTCCAGTCTACATTGTTCATCACTGTTCATAGTTCCTGTGGGTTCTCCTTGTATCCTAGCTTATTGTGTTTTTAATACCCAATTTTTGCTTTTGAGTGACTTTAGTGTTTTTTTTTGGTTAACATCCTTTTAAAAAAAATCCTTGTTTCACCAGCTCTACTACTCTCTCTCTTGCTTGTCTTCACATATCATTAGTGGCACTGACAACTTTGCTGACTTTTTACAGTGTTTTTTCCCCAAGGCATTCAACTGTAAAAACCAAAAGATCCCTACCTACAATTTTAAGCGAGAGCAAATAGTGATTTTACATTTTACATTTAATCAATGTCTTGTTTTGAATGAAGTCTGTCTTTCCACGCCTTGTACTTTTCAAGAAATAGATCAGTGTGGTGTATGAATATTAAATTCTTGGCACTTTAACTTAGCCTGTCACGATAAGCAATAATTTGATCAATTGCACAGTAAATTGAAAAAAGCTTGATAAGTTGATAGATGGCTGTCTCTTTGTCTCTCCCAATAAAGCTATAACATCTATACATCTATATATAGTCTAATAAAAGTGAAGAATTAAAGTTTATTTAATATATATATTCTGCTGTGAAATTCAGAGTTACTGTCACTAGCAGGCAGTCCACCATTGACCTCACAAACGAAAGCTCTCTGTTTCTGTTTTTGTTTTTACCCAAATGTGATAAATTGCTCTCAAAGTAAGTGAAATACTGGTCGAAGCTATCTGCCATCGATGATGGTAATAAATGTTGTTGTTTTACAGTGACTTTCACCACTGATAAATTAAAAAATGATGTGCATGGTATAAAACATATGGACTATTATTATTATTAGATTTCAGAAGGATATAAATACGCATCTATTCACTCAGTTAGTTTAGAAAATATGGTGAAAAGGATGAAAACGTCTATAATTGCAATAGTTATATGTTGATATAAAAATTCATTTAAATTAAGAAAAAAGCTAACAGCCTTGATCAACATTTTTGACAGATCAGTTCTAGCAGTTCTAGCAAATTCTGGGCCAATAAATCGCACAGCAAAATGTGTTTATAGTGACAGACTTAACATTTTTTTTTAACAAAAGCTCTATAAGAGATCAAATGTGTGCATGGCATTTATTAGTTGCACAAAGTTTAGCTATTGTTGCATCAAAAGTCTTTCACTGAAGCAGTAAGGACAAAAAATCTACAACCAATCTAACAGTGTTCCATCAGAAGAAAAAATTTGAGAACATATTGACATATGACATATTGTCTGTGTTAAACTCTTTACACACACAGAAGCACTAGAAGAGCCCAGGACTCTGTTAACAGGATTTGTTCTTGAAAATGTCTTTGAAATGACCGTCTGTGTTCAACTGGTTGCATACGTGACTTCTTCAAACCTAATGCTCTCTACTTGCACTCTACCAAAGAAAAAGAACAGGGTTGATAAATGGATTCCTGCATTCAGATAAAGACTATGAGATGACTATAAGTCTGTAAGTATAAGTGCAAATCAACCAAGCCTTTAGAAAGAAAATATGGAGGTCTGAGATTTTGGCAGACTACTGAGAATATGTGTGACATCTGCCTGGCTCTGGCTCTGCTGGAGACCATTTACGTCTCAGTAAGTGTGCACACTTGGTCCATTGTGTCTAAGTTGCCCGGTCTCAGTTTGGTGAGGCGTCACACCTACACTTGATGTTCTTTGGATGGCAATATTTCAACTGGAATCACAAGGACCTCAATAACCCTCCCAGATGGCAGGAAAGTCAACAGATTTAAGACAAGAAAGTACCATTTGACCCAGGCACCTTAAATTAAACAAACTATTTAGGCTTTGTAGCCCAGATAACATGCAAATGTATTTCTGTCTGAATGAAGGAAAGGCTTCCCCAAACAACCCAAAGAAATGTAATCGCTCCATCAGAATGTATCTAAATAATTCCTCAAAATTGCAGAAGATACTATTTTCATAAGCTTAAAAAGGCTATCCCCTCAATAAGTGCTATCTGTTCCAACAACTTTAGCCCTGAAATTCATTGACAAAACCAAACTCAAAACCTGAACTTTTGAGGTCTGAGATTTAGACCTGCATTCAGGTCCTGCTTTGGTCCTGTACCTGCTTTGAATCCACTGCACAAAGAGTTCTTCACAACTACATTTTATTTGATTTTGATATTTTCTTCTCTGTTTTAATAGTCTGCCCAAAATTAGTCCCTTAATCATAATTCAAAAGAACATCTCAAAGCATTTCCTGCGTCTGATAGAGGGCAGTCTTACAAGGATAATTTTTCAGTGGCACATCATCAGGCATTACAAATGAAACTTCTGAAAATCACTGCAGCAGCACCATCATCTGCCCATAACCCACAGCCCAAGCCACTGCTCTGAGAGGAAAAAAAACAAAGCACATCCTTGTATTGAGACATCCGGCCCCCCAGCCAACAGCAATATTCATGCAGCTTTGAAGGACAGAAGAATAAAGAGTGCCTTTCTTTGTTGAGACTGTTGAGACCTACTGTGCTGCCTTTCACCAAGGCCTTTTAACTATTATGATGAAGGGGAGAGCAAATCCTCAGTGTTAAAGCTCACAAATACACACTTTACTCGAAAGTACAGGAATAAGTCACACAATACAATACATACAATATGCTACATAAACCAAGAGAGTTGTCCTGCAGTGACTGGTGAACATGCCTTTTTCCTGAAGTTTTAAACTGGAAACTGGAAAACAATACCCATACATTGTCAACAACGATCAAAAGCATTATTCTACTTTACAGGATTTATTCTCATGACATGAAAAACTGGAGATCAGATCACTAGAGAAATGTAGAATCCCGAGATAATTGTGTTTGTTTACTCTCTGGTTTTGTTTCTCATTATTATTTGCCCTCTTATTTGTCATGGTAATACTTTAAGATGATTAAAAGCCGCTAAGCAAATCAGACTTTCTCTCTTTCCACCTAAATTGGATGAGATTTAAAGCGTTCACAAGGAAAGCGAAATAAGGAGTTTTAAAGGAAGAAGTCTAGCTGACATTACCCAGGCTCGTTGCACTGAAACGATTAGAATTAATGAAGAAGGAAGAAGTAAATGGCATTAAGCATAATCAGGAAACACTGGGGATATTGGTATTTCTTATAATGTGTGGGTCTGTGTGTGTGTGTGTGTGTGTGTGTGTGTGTGTGTGTCAGTTATAGAGAAAGTATTTCAATCAGCACCTCCTTAATATGTTTATACATTGAGATACACACACATGCACACGCCCTTATACACGAACGCACACGCAAAGCCACACTAATAAAAGAGGGGAGGGATTGAAGAGAGCAATAACTTAACATGGGCGGCTAGCTAATTAATTAGAAGGTGCTGAATTTTCATTCCGGTTGCTCTTATCTGATGCTCTCTGGCTTCTGCATTCTGCATCTCTCCCTCTCTTTCTGTATCTCTATCTTTCTTTTTCTGTATCTCTCTCGCTCTCACTCCCTCTCTCTCTCTCTCCTCTCTCATCTCTCTCTCTCTCTCTCTCTCTCTCTCTCTCTCTCCCTTCTCCCTCTACCCTTCTCCCTCTACCCCTCTCCTTCAAAAAACAAAACAAGACAAGCACTGCACAACATGACACATATTACAAAACAAAGCAAGACAAACACAAAAAACAAACAAGACAAACCCATCACAAGCCAAGATGGAGTAAGGCAATAACAAAACAAAACAAGGCAAACACAAATCAAACCAACAAAATATAACAGATACAAGACAAATACAACACTAGATGAAAAAGGAAAGCATCTTTCAAAGCAAACATGTCCTACTCTCTAACAAAAACAACTCTCAAAACACAGCACACAACATAATACAATACAAAACAAAATTAGAACATAACATGGAATACAAAAAAAGAGAAGACAAACAACGCAAACCACAGGACAAGAGGGCAAAATAATGCAAAGCAAAACAAACACAACCCTACACAACACCCCACAACAACAAAAAAAAAACAAGACAAATAGAATGATACACAATAGCCCAAAACAAGATACAACACAACGAAGACAAACACGACACAATCAAAGCAAGAAAATAACATCACAACACAAAACATAAGCCAAGCATAGCACAAACTAAGACAAACAGAACATAAAAGGTAAAACAAGGCAAAGCAGAGAAAGTCAAGATACTTCACTCAAAACACAACACAAAATGATGCAGAACAAGACAGACAAGCACGATAAGACATTACAAGTTAAGAAAAACAAAAAGAGAAAACAGTTGTCTAAGAATCTTGTCTGTTTTCATCCTTTATCCATTCTTTTTTTGCAACTTATGTGTCAATATTCACTTTTAACTTTTAATTGAGATTAGACATGAGGTGACAGTATAAGACATAATAAGATGTTTGCTTTTAACGACTAAAATCAATTCTTTTTCAAATCCATGACATTCCCAAAGGTTTTTTTCTTTCTTGTTCAGATCCGCCAACTTCATCATTTTAGTCGGGTCACTCTTTCGCACACTACCAATGAATCTTTAGATAAACTTGCACACACTCAGCAGTATGGCTTTACATACAATCTCCCCAAAAACCTTCTACACAAGATAAATGCATGGGAAAACAGACAGAAATCCATATTTAAGAACATTCAGTTCAGAGAACGGAATCAGGGGATCCCTCCTCCCCCTCCTTCCATCTCTCTGGAATGTTGGAATTTGGTGCTTGCTAACCCTAGCAGAACGCCATGCTCTCCCCCTCCATCACTTCCAGGAAGGTACCCTGTTCCCATGGGCTGGGTTTGTCCAGCCAGTCCCACCAACTCAGACGACTCTAGTAAACAAACGTACCCTCCGACATCATTTCCTGCCCCTGTCTTTAAAAAGATTGAGGGAGATAACAGCAGATCTCAAGAATGAAGATCTCAGAATAAATTGACAAAGCTGTAAAAGCAATAAAAAAAGTCAACAAAGAATCAGTAAAGAACCAGTATTCCAGATAACGTAGGTCCACACAGCTAATCAGGCCCACACAAAAATACGTTATTCACGGATGGAATACAACCAGTGTGCAGAATGGAGACTAACCATAGCATGGAGATCATCTGCACACTCCATTTACAACGTTATCCAAGGTGGGACACAAAATTCTCAATGCAGAAAACTAGACTAACCACTAAACCACCATGATTCCCTTAAGTAGTGTTTCAATCACACAAAAATAAATCTAAATGTCAAAAAAACACTTTGGAATCTAAACAAAATTAAACATAATCAGCTGTAAATGAACAATTAGCGTTTTATGTTAAAAAAAGAAATTGGTGTCACAAGGATATAAAAAGATATTTTGATATACCAGAGCTGAAGCAAAAATATAACACTGAAAGTTTCAGAGCTCAAAATGGTTTGGTTGATAAATAAAGCTCATTTTCTTACAGCTAGTGACAAAGAGTTACACTTGAGACAGGGTCTGGTGACATCACTAGAGCTTTTTAAGACCTCTCACTAAATAAGTATTGGCAGCCCTGTAATGCCGGTTGGCCAAATAGCTAACACATTTGAGCTGAGACACAGACTGAACGCTTTCATACAGAACTAAAAACTAAAGCTGATATCTTGAACCTTTTCTTAACAAACATTTCTCAAGCTCATACTGACTCCAGGAAAGTATTCAGATCTTGCCTCTATACTCCTGGAAACCAGTGGAGTTTATTACGGTCTATTTTTTCCAGGACAGGACTAACTGAAAGCCACGCCTCAAAACCAAGGCTTTTGATACAGACAGAAATTTGCAAGGTGTTTTATTCAATGCTTATTGATTTTTATAATGGAAAAATTACTTATTTCATATTACATATAAAAATGGTATGTTAAAATGTATAATCCCCCAATTGTTTTTTAAACAAACTTTGTGTTTGCTATATTACAAAAATATAAATGCATGTTATTAAATGTAATTTTGTAAACTCATTTTCTTCATCATTTTTGGTAATTTTATTTGTGAATTTTGGGGAATTCAATTTTGTGAATTTGTTTTGCTATAACTGAAAGCTGTTGCTGGTTTATCTGCCATCTTACGAGTATAACAACAACCTAAGCCCACTTCCCATTTGACATTTAAAGAAAAAATAAACACCATCACCCCTTTTACTTCTCATTTCTCTTTGGGGGGAGGGGTGTTCTCTGGCCCGGGTGGCTTCCTCAGACAGTTCTTCCAGTACACTTCTTATTGCTCACCAAAAATGCTTGCTATTGAGCAACTTTAAGTAAACAAACTTGTGAAAAAGAGTTAATGCTATGTTTGCCTTTCATATAGATTTTCTTTCCATATCTTCATAACAGTTTTGGTGAACAATTAAACATCCAATTAGTTTTTTTATTTAATTTTAGTTTTTAGTTTTGTTTTTACAATACAGTTCAAATAGTAAATGAAATTTGTGATTTAAATACAACGCAATCTAATACAAATGTAATTTATAGAAAACCACTCTGCAAATCTAATATTAGCAGAGTAGTCTTTCAAAAGCTACTTATTCAAGAATAAAATAATTAGGAGAAAAAAGGTTTATTTCTATTTTTAAAACGCAATTTCATGACAATCTCATTCAGGTCCTTCCCCTCTCGCTCTTCCGCTTCCCTTGCTTTCTTATTATTTTACGCTCATTGGCCATCTAAAACATTACCAAGAGTTAAATAATGCCATTTTCATCTCATTGCATCCTTCAATCAAGTCTCTGTATGAGTATTCATCAGAGAAAATGGTTGAAAAATCCATACAAAAAAAGGAATGCACCATTAAAACAACATCAGGTTGAGGGAATGATGGTTGCTTTCCCCTCTATGGGTGTAGAACTGCTTTCGTTGCGCTCCTCCAATGAACTGTCTGGAGAACTGTGAAGTAATGCTCTCTCCAGACATAACGTTGTTGTTACCCTTTCTTACGAACAGCCTCACTGTCTCAAAGGTTAATTAGAACTAGCTACAATTTTCATCGTTCACCGACGTGCTTGTAACATTAAAACGTGCAGATGTAATCAGAACGAGGCAGCTGTTTGAAGCTATCTAAGGGAAATGAGAAATGATCGATATGAACTCAACCGCCTGATGCACAGCTCCATTCATTTACTTCTAGTCCACTGCCCTGCATGTGTGAGTGTGGATCTGCGTACAGTCTTGCGTATCCTAGACTTTACTCCCTGGCCTTGAACATGAACTCATGGTTGAGTCTGGATGAGGCAATAAGTGGAGGTCTGGAGAAAATAGCAGCAGACACAGAGCTGACAGAGCATTAGTAACTGACAGCCATCTACTGTAATCTTGTTAACAGTCTCTCTAGTGTATGACTCCTGCCTTACCTCATCTGATTATTCTACTGGAGCGTTTCAATGATATCTTGAGATAATGCCTTGTTTACTGAAAGAAGTCATGACAGTATAATAGAGATTTTATTTAAAGAGCATTTTAAGGTAAAGCAAAAAAGCCTTTATGTTTTATCAAACGAGATAAAATCACATGTGTTCCAGTGAGGTGTGTCAGTGTCACGCTGGGGTAAATGATCCAGACAAAGACATATTTATTAATATAACACAAACAGGAGCAAAAACACAAAAAACACAGGAGACTGGGAAGGCAATGCACAAAGCTGACTGGGACACTGGGAGCAAGGGGTATACATTTACAATAAAACCAGCAAGGAAACATGTCACTTACATCTAGAGCAATAGATAATGGAGGAAAAAGAAATGAAAAAAAGAAGGAAGGAAGGAAGGAAGGAAGAAAGAAACAAACAAAAGTAGGAAGGAAGGAAATAAAGAAGGAAGAAAAGAAAGTAGGAAAGACATAATATATGAAAGAAGGTAGAAATAATGGGAAAAGGACGAAAGGAAAGTAGGAAAGAAAAAAGAAAAAAGAAAAATGAAAGTAGGAAAAATGAAAGGAAAGAAGGAACATAGGAAGGACAGAATAATGATGAAAGGAAAGTAGGAAGGAAAGAAGGGAGGAGCCAAAAAAGGAAAGTAAAGGGGAAAGAAGGAAGAAAGGCATGAATGTAAGAAAAAAGGAATATAGGAAGGAAGGATGGAAGGAAAAAACAAGAAAGGTATGAAGGAAGTAAGGAAGAAGACAAAAAGAGGATAAAGAAGATTGAAGGAAGAAAGGAGGAAAGGAAAAAAGAAAAAAGAAAGAAAATAAAGAACAGTAAGAATGAAGGAAAGAGAGAAAGACATAAAAAAGGAAAGGAAGGAAAGAAAGAAAAAAGGAAGAGTAACATCATCATAATCGAACAGCATTTATGGCTTTCACGTCCCTGTTCATTGCCCGCTATATTGTGAGCTGCCATGCTGTTATTTTTCTGTTTTATCATTTAATTCAAGAAATGAACACAAATTACTCACACAAAGAAGTTCACTAACTTGTTACAGGTACCGTTTTATATGTCATCTAACTATGTCTCTTGGTAGTGATATACATCCTTTACCTTCTCCTCTAACCAACTGGAGAAATTAGATAACAATTGTTTGCGAAATAACAGGGACTTCTAAAGCCGTGTTCAGACAGAGATTTGAAAAACGTACACAAAGTTCCTGAATGAATGCTAGAAATTCTCTACTCAGTTACTTTTACAGGTTTTTTTCTTGATGAATATGATTATTTTTACACTCTGACAACAGCAGTACCCGTAATACCCACTCCAGATGTTCCATACAATAACACACAATTTATTGTCTATTTCTACAGATTTTTTATAGTTTAGCAGAACACTGACACAATAGAGAAAATGGATGAGTAAGATTCACAAAATTTCGATAAAATGCATCTGAATGTATCACTCGGCTTGACTCTACTCACTTTTAGAACCAAGTTCAAACACAGGGAAACGACTGGAGACGTGACCACCAGTTGACCACCCTGGTGAAGATGTTATGCATTTTAATGCATCTTGAAAAAAATTACTGAACATTTATTTAAAACTCTGGATATGTATTATGTTTCCAAAAACGAAAATTTTCTGAAGAAATGTAATTAGGTTGAAAATATCAAACATAAGGGAAAAGAATTTAAACTCGAATGAGTACATTTGTATGAGTAAGTAGTTGAAAGGAAATGTTTTGCTTGTTTGATTTTTACAAGTTAATGTTAGTTCATCGTTAACGTGTATGAATCAAACAACCAAAACATTTCCTTTCAACGACTTACTCATAAAAATGCATTAATTTGCGTTTGAATTCTTTTCTCTTCTTGCAACACCACATTTTCTGAAATTAAATATGACTTGACAAAAAGTGATTTAAAACCACATCAGTACATAACAAGTAGTGAAAAAAGCTGAAGATGAAGGGTGAGAGGTCAGAGTTCAATTATAAGCGTTGAGAAGCAGCATCTGCTTTCTCTCAACTCAGCTCTGCAGTCAGTTTTTCATCCCAGGTGATTTAATGTCCTCTTAAATCAGACTCTGCGCATATACACTATACTCTAGGTTTGAGCGACATACAATGAAGACAAGTGAGTAATGCTGTATTTCAAAGTAATCGTGAAACAAGATGTAAATGTTATATAAAAAAATGTTGTAGTCGGAATTCTCACATTCGGCTTTTCAATCTGACATTAACTACAGTACTGGCTTTTCAACTAATTTTGGATGCTGAATTTTGACTTATTGTCTCCATTTTTATGTTCCTGGAGCACAGTCCAGTGGGGTTCCTCTCTATCTCAGTTAGACCCCTGCAGAACACTGGTTAAAGTATATTGGAGTTGGGTATGATTATTATCCTGTAGTTGGAGGAAACAGGGTTGCCATTTAAAAAAAATTACAAATTTTAACAGGTTTGGTGTATGTAGAAATACATACATTGTAGTTGAAACATACATCAACTCATACTAATCTTTAACAGCATAAAAAGAAAGATCAACTGTCAAGAATAAATAAATGTAGCGCAAAGGCATAGCTGGAATCCCCGTCCCCATTTCATCTAGGAAAACTGTGATGACGGCTATTAAATAAATCCACCAGCCACATGGCTGATTTTAAATCGACTGAAAACCTAATTTGGTCCTTCATCTAAAAGTACTATTAAAGCAATTTTCAGAACAGGCAAATTCCTTGCGCAAATGTACTTCAAAATAACAATGAAGACGTTTGCCTGTTCCCTCACAGCACTCTATAACTTTCAGAATGTTCCTGAAAGAACAGAGCCGTATCCCTCAACTCAAATCTCAGAGTATTTAGTGCCTTTAAAGCCAAGCTTGTGAAAGCATTTCTTGCTTCAAACCTCTTCAGAGAGTAGTTTCATGTAATACATGAGCGTTCATCACAGTGGAGCTGATGGAGTTCAGAAGGGTCAGATGGAATTATTAACTCCACTGACCTGCAGATAAACATCTCATTGATCTGTGTGAGAATCTGGAGCAAATAATCAAGTTGATAGCATGGAGAGAGGGCAAATGCTCACAGGGATGGCTAGATTTTATGAGACAGGGTTGCGCCATTGTCTTTGAGCTGGGATAGTGAAAGGGTCGGGTTATCAGAATTTTCAGTGCAGGCAGCCACTGGGGGCACATCCATTACCCCGAGTGAAGTACAGTGTGAGGTCACTGACCTCTGAAAAAACTGCTGAAATAAAACACTCATTTATCAAGTCTCTGGAATCTGTCGAAGAAATGTGAGGGGCACTTCGGGTGAGGGGGTAAAGCCAAATCTTCTCAAAAATGCCAAGCAGTTAACAGCCCAGCAAGTCATTTGGCATGAGAGAAGGAGAACTGCAGGATGACAGTGTGTGCTCTTGTTCTCTGAATATGACATCATTGAGAATTGGGGTCAGAGGTCACATAGTGTTCTTTGGAATGTTGGCGATAGCTAATTAGACACCATGCTCAAAAACAAACGTTATAATCATACAAAAGCCAAACTTCTGACATTTGTTATTCCTTAATTAGCAAATTAGGGAACTATCACATTTTATATTATGTTATATATATGGGTGAGGGTTTTCCAGGGTGATATTTGGGGCATGCACATTTGCTGTCTCCATGTTGTTGAGGTGCTGTGCTAATTGCCATAAACAGCATGGTTTTCTTGTTTCTGAATTGTAATAATACACCAATAACAGACTCAATTAATTATTTTTAGAATCATCTATTGCTTTACTTGAAAGTCTGAGGTAAACTCAAAGAAAAATGTATCCTATAATTAAATAATGACTGGCTGATTAAAGCAAAGTTACTTCCTAATTATAATTAACGAATCATAAACTTACAATTTATTGTTTTGTTTTTCATTGTTCCCATCAAGGATTTACTTGAGATGGGCACATATCAATATTAAGTCATGATGAATTAATTATTTGTTCATGATGAGTTAACTATTATTAGGCGGTGACTATTTTAAGGGGTGCATCCTCATTAACTCATTCGTATTTAACTATTAATTCAATTTCTATAACAGCCTGTTTTACTCAGTTTACCTCAAAATGTATTAATACAATAATTAACAATCAGAAACAGTAACGACTTTAATGAGCTCATGATTAAAAGATGTGTTCTATCATCTTTAATGCATTATTTGCTCATTATGAATAAATAGGTAATGCATGGACTAACAAATGATGATTAATGTCACCTTATGATAAAGTTTAAATAAAAAAATAATTATATATTATTATTATTATTATCAATGAGATTAGTATCTGCACTGCTCTGTGTGCAAATAGTTGGAAATCCTAACATTACCAGGAGTGTTCGAAATGAAGCTCTGACCAGCATCTAATAACTCATTACGGACCCACTTAGCTGCCGTTAGATGAATGGAGAGGAGAAAACAAACATGCCATTCAGCTTGATGCCAAAAGATGCAGATAGACACACAAACACACACTTCAATGTACAATTAAGCACAGTTCGACCAGGAGAGGCGAATCTGTAATTCGAAAACCCTTTTAGTTTGCATTTTCAACACACAAGCTAAATAAACATATTTCACAGTGCTTTCACACTTTGTTTAGGCATGAGATTAGGCTGTGATCATGCAGACATGATTGAAGAAAGCGTTTTTTAATGATAGTTAATGTGTGTTAGTTAGCGATGCACATTCACCAGACAGCAGGAGGCGCAACTGCTGCCTGGACAAATCGTTCTTACCAGAGAATCTGGATGAAGAAGTTGGTGTTCTTGAAGAGCTCCAGTTCCTCCAGATGAGGCCTTCAGAGTTTTAGATATTATCTATCAGAAAGCAGTGGGACAGATATCAGTCACTGCACTCACTTATTGCGATCTGCAATAGCCAGATGAGTAATAACTGTGGCACAAATCTGAAATATTTGTGCACCTCATTAAAAACTGTACATGACACATCTACATATTTCTGATGGGAAGAGATAGTGTCCTGTTGCGAGGTTGATCAGGCAAAAATATAGTGTATTGATCGATAACCATATTTCAGTTTTTTTTTAAGTCGACAGTTTGGGAATGAGGTATAAATAACAAGAACAGTTTTCTTCAAATTCATGACATTACCAGAAAGCAGACTGATATTGCCATAAGGCACTCTGGCACAAAAAATTGGCAAGGTTTGTGAACAGTGTTCCTTGCAGTTCGATATTTCTGTCTCTTTCTGCAGGACATCATAGCCTTTTTTATGAGACTGAGTCTATGTGCAGTATGACCCATGTACCCATGAGCAGAATAACCCAAATAATATCCCATGAAATATTATTCTGTTGCTTATTACTTTTCTTAGAATCACTTTTGATTAGTCTGCTCAAGGACTATATTCAAAGGCAAGACTATTTATATCAGTCATTTAACATCATGATATTTTCCAATTTCCAAAGAGTTTTTTTTTCAGAAATTATCAAATATATTTCAGAAGATTAAATAATCTAGCTCTAGTTTTGTTCCTATCTCAGTGAATGAATGTCCACAGCCTTCAACAAACCAAGGCAGTGATATCAATAACATGCTCTTAAACACACTCATATCCAATATTTTGTACCAACTGGAGAGGGCGATTTCTACAATTCTAGGTGCTGTACTTGATTTAGTTAAATTCTCAGTGTAAATTAAATCCTACTTTCACACAAAAATTTTATTTGAGTGAAAATGGCACTTCAGATACACAATTTTTTAAAACGTTAAATAAAATAATAAATGGTAGTCTGAGAGACAATATTAGAGAATAACTGTTAAAAGACCAATAATAAGCAGCAAAAGAGTTTATTCCATGAGGATTTCTGAAACTAATGCAAACACAAGCGAGAACTTTTCTCTAATACAGCATTATTGTTTTTTTCAAGAAACAACTTTTTGTTTTTATTTTACGACCAGTGAATAAAGAGACAAAGCATTTGAAGAGATGACATAATGATTGTAATGATATTACAAAAAAATTGATACCTACACAAACTATAAAAATGCACTCTGACCATGTTAGCAACCAATCTCTGCCATTTTCCTTCTTTTCTGTGTGAGTTTATGATGACCAACTTTAAAAATTAAACATCATAAAGAGTTTATAAATTAAACATCATAAGCAGTTACCACAATTTAGGATGAAACAGGTTTAAAAGCTTAAGTTGTTTTAAAAACAGTCAAAGCAAAGAAAATAATCACGATGTACATCACTCCCTGTCTTCAGTGAGCTTCTCAACTATTCCTCTAGATTCATCTGGACATGAGAAGACTGCCTTTATATGAGAGCTAAAACAGTTTTCTGGCCAGTATTAAGCCCAGAGAACACCCAGATGGGGTGTGTTTTAAGCATAGAAGTGACTGAGGAAACACTTTAATTATCTGTACATCTTGTCTTGGCTGTGAGTATCAACACGACTAAGACCAGGCTTAATACCCATTTGTTAATCAGGTCCTTTTTAAAAAACTATTTTCTGTTAGTATATTGTACTCATTTTATAATGTAAAACTAATCATTAAAGGTACTTTGGAGAGCTTTGTTGTGGTATATACTTTCTACAAATATAATAAAATTATTTTACTTTATAGTCTATTACTATAAACTAGAACTTCATAGTTTGCTTAAGTAGAATTAGCCCAGAAAACAAAAGTGAATTTTTTGCAAGTTCTGGATACATGTTCTGGGCGGGCTGTTGATGGAAGAGTGTGGTGCTGAGAAGTGACCTGAGCCTGAGAACCAATTCCCTTGCAAACTTGGTGTAAAATGTAGATTTAAAATGGCTACTGTTTTATAACTAGCTTTGAGAGCTCCGATGGCAATCGCATGTGTGTGGGTAGCAAAGCCCCAGCCCACTAGGCAACGTATTAAAAAATATCAATCGCTAAATTTAATTCTTCAAAACAGCAACAGGGTTCAATTTAATTTCACTGCAGTCCTAAAACTTTTAATGTTCTTCAATACTGCTGTCCTAAACACTAAATCTTGCTTCAAAATGAACACCTATCATAAACAGCAAACAAAAACAATGCAAACTATGATTTTATGTCAGTTCTTCTTTAGTTCACACAAACACATGCCAACAGCTCCCACTATAGCTTTCTAGAGAAAAAAGATCTGTTAAGCAGTGAGGAATGCTCTTCTGAATTCCAGGTTCTTTTAAAGAGGGAGCTACCTCACAGCCTGAGCCTCGATTAGAAGGGCAACAAGCCGTAAATGGAGAGCAAATGAAAGCTGGAGAAGGAAAAGGGGCAGAAAATTAGGAGAAATCAACTGGAAAAGATAAACGAAGATGATAAAGAAGAGGCAAATCAGAAGAAGTCACTGCTGGTTGAATGTCAAAGCTATCAATTAGTTTCTATAGTATCTATTAGCTATCTCTGTCATGCATCAATCTCTGAGACACAAACAAACAGAGACATGTGACCACAGCAGCTGTTAGTTCCTTCTTACAATCAGTCGTGCAGTAAGTTATCATCTTTCTATCTCTCGCTCTCTACCTCCTGCACTCCATGCTACACCCACCTGTACCTCAGCAGAAGCCCCCTGCAGACAGTCAAACATTTGACAGAAAACCTGGAAGAGGAGGAGAACAGATGAGATGCCCAGGCAGACTGGCAATCTTAATACCTGAGAGCCCTCAAGATCAAAGCTCTTCAACATCCTCACAGACATGTATAAACAGGAAGTGTGGATAGGGTTTTAAGAAAACTGTGAAGTCAAAGTAAAGAACTGTAATGTTGAATAATTGTCTGCTATAATATTCCCATCTTTCAACTGACCACACCACTTAAATTCAATATAAATCACAAACACAAATAAACAGATAAGAAGGCTAGTCAGTCCTGGAAAAAAACTGCAATGTTTTTGAATTGTCTTATTAAACAATCAAGCAACAGTATAATTTTCCAACAAATCAGCACTTGACTAAGTGAACATTTACTGTTCTTGGCAAGTGACTCCATAAATCAGAGGTTTTATTCCGAAATCCACTTGCTGTGGTTTAACAATTATGATGCCGTTATGAAATGCATTTGTATGCAAATATATTCTACAAGCAAGTCTGCCGTACGAGGCTTCCCTGCTGCCATGGCTCATTCCTGACCTGTTGGATCACGTTCCAGCTCACTGGAGACATGCTTGCTCCAATCCATTAATTAATATGTTTTTTTTTCAGCTAAATACTCAGCTTTTTATGTTTTTTCCACTCAGTTCTGCGTCATCACTACTGGAAAACACAAGTTTATATGAAAACTGACAGCTAATCATCTACTATTGCGCTGTAAAAAATAAATACTGTATGCAAATACTGGCAGTTAATTATTTGGACTTATTTATTGACAAAAAAAACCTTTATTGTATATTTTTGTACTTTTAGTTTTGTTAAAAAATATTTTTGGGGCCATTTTGCAGTAGACAGGAAGCAAACGGTGACAGAGGAGAGAGGGATAGTGGCGATGTCAGGAAAGGTAGAGATAAGGTAGAGATTAGAACCCTGGTTGGCAGATGTTTAAAAAATGGCATTCAGTACAATTAAAAGGTATAAAAATACCATATTTTACCAAAAGTTTCAAATTTTTTGAAAAGTATTTTTGTGCCTTTGTGCAGTAGACAGGAAGCAAAAGGAGAGATAAAAGAGAGAGATAAGTTCAAGAGGAGCTTGGTTTATAATTGACTAATCATATGGTCCCACCTACCCATATTATCTCCAGTATATAAGACACGACCAAAGAGCAAACATCTACATCATGCAAACTATCCCTCCTTCCACCCCTTCACCACTCAACATGCTTGTTTCACTTCTCACTTTGCATAAGACGGTCTACTCCTCGTTTAAACTGCGGGTAACAGTTGGAAATCTAATGGGGGAGTATTCTCTGGGCCCAGGTTGTTCAACAGTCCCGGACTTACACTTGGACAATTCGCCTAGTACGCTTCTCCATTTCTCGCCAACCACGCTTGCGATACTAGGCAGTTATGAGCAGAGTGAACTCGTAAACATGAATTTTAGCAAAAAACTGAACTTTATTCTCTCTGACCAATTGGGGGAAAAAGAAAATCAGTTTGCGCCTCTTCATGCAGCAAGCTTAGAATACTTTTTCAGAATGCAATTTCAAAACATAAAAGTCTGTGAACCATGCAAATGGAAAATTCTCTAAATTTAATACAGCATCTTGTATTTTTATGGCAGGTGTTTACAGCGTGGAGTCAGCATCCCATGTGTTTTCTCTTTGCATCCCCATACTTAAATTATGTAAACAAAGTGATGGTTCATACAGTTAAGGTAACATACTCGAAATTACTTAAATGACTCAGCATGTTGATAATCATGATGCCCATTCTTTTGCTTGCTTATACTCTCTTTCCTCGATGACCTAACATTTGTCATTGCACACAAGTCTTTAGCTACAATCAGGATGTTTTCGCTTGACTAATTTATTAGTGGAAACTTCTTCTATGTGAACAACTTGTGAAATCAACACTTCCTTTGAAACAAGTTCAGTCGTTGTTATTCGCTTTATATAAAAACATCAAGTATTTGCCTTAATGTTATTGCACACTAAATTGATACACTCTAAAAAAACTCAAACAATTAATTGTTGAATGATCATGAAAAAGTTTGTTGAATCAATTCTTATATCAAAGGTATAACTCTGTTGATGAACCCTTTTAGTTCACATTTTAGAACCCTTTTAGTAAAAACATTCTCTTTTTGCCTAAATGTAATTGTACATTAAACGAATGTTTTGAAGTTATGATGAAAATTAAATAAATAGAGATAAAGCAATAACTGCAGAAACACTGTTATTAGAACTACATTCAGGGAAAAGTATAAAAGGTTAATTCATGAGTTTGTAAATGAAAGGACTTATTAAAATTCGGTTTTAGTACAATAACCTTTATGACTTCCAATGTACACAACCGCAATTTTTTTTATCACCAACAATATTACAGATATGTCTCAGTCCCTTGATTACAAAAGACTCATAAGAGCTCAGGAGTGAAATAAAATCCAAGATTAAACCACACAAACAGAGCCCTGTGTTTGTACAGCTGATGCCATCAGCCTTAAGCGATGCTCACGCATCATCAGCACATGTCAGAATCTAGCAAAGATAAAGAGCGTCTGTCACAATTGTAGACAATACAGCATAGAACTGATGGATAGATCAGCATGGATGATAGTTCAGGTAGGATCCGGAGGACAGACAAAGCCATTTTGTGATTTCAGAAAATGGCCCCAGTGTATATGAACATCACCAATGAATGTATTTTTAGAGCACATTTAAACAGTAAAGTATTGACATATAACAGAAAAAAAATCTTGCAATTACATTAAAATAAAAAAACAAAATACACATTTGAGTTTAACATTTGAGTTTAACTAAGAGTTAGACTTAAACATCATAATAGCAGATGACAGACAGATATCTGCAGCTATAGCAAATGTCTTGAAATGTGATCGCGGAGCACTCCTTGTTGCCCTATTAGCTGACTTAAGTGACCTAGCTGCTTCAACCCAGAGAGGAGTGGATGAATATACGCAGGGTATTTTTCACTTAAAGCTCTTTAAACAAATAGAAGAAATTTACAGTGAATACAGTGGACAAACTGGGATAATGTGATCGAATCGAAGCCTTGAAATGGTCTGTTAGGGAAGGCCACAGTACACCACTTCCAATTGACCAGAACGTCTAAGACCTGTAGCGGTACCTTACCTAACATCAAAAAACAAATGGCTTAGAGCTTGCTAAAGTTTAAGAGAAATAAAGGGTAGAAAAAGAAAGTTCAGGGTGAACTTATAGTCATGGTGAAAGCCTTAAATCTAAACTCGTAATCTTCAAAGAAAATCTGTTTTATCCCCATTTATTAAAAAAAAAAATGTACAGCCATTACGATGTAATGGCTTTATTTTATGCCAGTTTAGTTGCAGTTTTTGCTAAACTCTTTGCAGTCTCTCAGAGAATGACAGTGATCACTAACTGTATATACCCTTCCAACCGCTAAACGCTCTTTCTAGTGTGTTCTTCCTGACCACAGTTGACCAGGCTTAATCACTCAGAAACTTACGCTAACGGCCCTCTGACTGTCACTCATTGGTGTGACTTTCGCAAACTTAAAAGCTTTAACTCCAAATAAGCTACAACGATCTATATAATGCCTTCTAACTCTAACTCTAAGTCACTGACTAATAAATACATGTGTGAATACACTAAAACAACAATTAGTGAGTTGAAAGTCTTACTATAGTTCTGAAGTTTTTACTGGCTGATGTTAGGGATGTACTATCTATGTAAAGCTTTTGGGAAATACTTTATGTGGTGTAAACACATTGCAATGTCTAAATTACTGTTGTATTTGTTTAACTGATATTCATATCCCAACTGGCATTATTTTGATTTCCTTAGAGTGCTTAAATCTTCTTCAAAAAATCATGGCCTAAAGGGTCAGGATGTGTTTCTATGGTTACAGCTGCCATAGGACAGCGTTGTAGGATTTGTGAGCACAATTGAAATGACTGAGGACTGACCATATTCTGATGAGATGCAGAGAGGCTCATGCCACATCCTCCAAGCGCCATACTCCAGCACCAATCAGATCCTGCACTGGTCCTGACCTCTAACCTGACTCATCACTCATGTGAGCGTAATATTTATCAGTGTCCCTGCACACACGGATGCATTTCAAGCCTATTCACCTTGACGCCTTCCAAATAAACCTTTTCATGATAATGCTTTAAAGCACTTTAAATCGACTAAAGTTGAAGGAAGCAAGAACCCTGGCTGAAAATATATGGCCAAAACATTGATGATGAAAAACCCACTCAGCAACCCATACTGCTCTTCAACACACTCTTTATTCTCGGCCATTCCAATTAATAATCAGGAATAAGAGGAGGACACGTATTTTTCTAGTAAAAACAAGAAGTGAATTCCTTCCAGAATCACCAATGCTTAAAAACTAGTGCCAAAGCCACTGGTCTTAAAACGTACACTGGTCTTAAATGCAATAAGCTTTGCAGCAGGTAAACAGAGATAAACCCTATATCAACAAATGTCTAGAAAAGATATATTTTCTCCTAGCACTCCAGAAAAAAAATGCATGCAGTGGTTTCTTGGTCTCTGTTGGATTATGAAATTCTGATGTCTTATCAGTATCATAGAGGTCAGAAATCTGTCTGCTCTACTCTGAGTTTGGCACTTCCTGTGGGGCACTGAGCTCTTCTGAGGGGATCTGGGAACACAGAACAACGCCACAAGCAAGACTATCTGTGCCTTCTCGGATGCCTTGCCTACACACAACTCCACAAACACAGACAGAGATGGAGGGAGAGAGAGAAAGAACATGGAGACTGACAGCTCTGTGCGTCCAGCTATTTGTTCCGCTCACTGGCAGACAAGCTCTCCCAGCAGGCAAAGCTGCTCGAATAACATTTGACTGTAAAGATCCACATAAACTCGATAAAACACAGAGGAAATGAGAACACCACAAGTGGTTGACCATCTAGATGTTTCTTCACTATGGTGAGAAAAAAACAGACAGTTTATCTAATCAACATAAGACTTTTAATGTTTAATTTGAACGTGTACAATGCACATCCAATTGATGTCAGTTATAATTCCAGGTATTATAGATGTTGCAATCAAGTTTCTTTGTAGAATAACCTCATTCTCCATTTTGAACAGATTTCTCTAGTAGTGCCTTATTACTTTGGAATTAATTCTCCCAATCTGGCAATAGCACTTTAGCATAGCTTAGCATAGATCATTGCATCAGATGAGACCAGTAGCATTTTTAATTAAAAAAGACCAAATAGTTTCAATACGTTTACCATTTAATTATTGAGCATGTTGTCAGAAGTTCTTATTATTATAGTTTTTTTCCCATTGCCTAGTATATTTTTCAAAATAGTCTATAAAAACAGAATACACTTGATCTTGATTTTCTAGTGAGAAAAAACTTCTTACTCTTTTTTCACATTTTCATCACTTATTTGCTTGAATTTATATTCTTTTAACATGAGTGACTGACATTGCCACACATATTAAAACAAGAACTGTAAAGATATATTCTTGTTTCAGATATATTACAAGGTTTTTTTTAATTAGTTTTTACGAGGGTAAATATTAAACAATTTATAGTTTTATTTTGTTTCACTTTGAGAAAAACTCACTAAGAACATCCGCGGATCAATATATGCTGCATGGGACTGTTTGATCTGATTTCTGAAATGTACATAATGCTTCAATTTAGCAGAAATTTTCACAGATTTATTGAAAACTCTTGTTTTAAGTATTTTTTTTATTTATTTAATAATTATTAAGATTTGGATTTATTGTCCTCGTTGTTTTTTGGTTGATTTAGGAAGATTTTGACTATATATATATTCTTACTGGTCTAATCAGATGCAAATTGTTTAGTTTTTAATAAATTCTGAATACTGAATAAATTTTTGAATAAATTCAAAACAGTAAAAGAAAATGCATTAACTCTAGATGGTATTTCCAAAAAAAAATTTCCTTAGCTAAAGCTACAGTAGAACTTCTAACATATTGCAGAAAGGAGAATTTATTTCGAATTTTGTGCTAATCAAAAAAAATTATTGAATTAGTATTGCATTGGACAATCAAAAATGTATGCATTAATGAAACCGATTCCAAATAATTAACGCACCAAAATATTTATAGACTAAAATTTAGCCTATGCAAGAAAAAAGTATCTATTCTAAACCTTAAGGTCATCTTCAGTACAGACATTCACAAATGGAAAACTCATCAATCTCCAAGTCAGGAACATGAATAGAACGAGCAGAGAAAGAACAGTACTTCCTCTGAGAGAAGAAGAGCTTTTTTTGCCCCCTTGGAAGTAGAGTAGGCTAATTAGAAGCACAGACCTACTTAAATCATATTAATAACAACCACGTTACCTCCGTCAGAGAACAAGCCAGAACGTGAGCTCCACATCACACCGCTTTACAGAAGCACTGTGAGTCCTGAACTAATGCTTTAAACAAGGATGACTGGGAGATCTTTCAGATTAACTGTGTTTGTTAAGACAAGCATTACCATTATTCATGCTCACGCTATGCCTCAGAATCTGACTTCAGGGCATAATGCATGCTGCAGTGTAGTCAAATTCTCAAACTTCAGTGGATATTAAAGGGAATGCATGGTCAGATTTCCAATTTTTGCATTTAATATGATCCATTACCATTATGCAAAAATATACAAACCTGATGATGAAAACAGGAAACAACAAGCCAGTACTTATTCACAAAGAACGCACCATTAACAGCTAATACTCTAGCAACCATACAACAAGCATTCAGTACACCTTCCCTACATCCAGTGTTGCAAATATCCAGCTTTTAATCCAAAAAGAAACACAACGTTGTACTGACTCAGACACCAGATGGTCAGTTATATTCACCACTACAACCATTTAATCATGTCTCCAACGTGTACACTGAGAGGTTACGAGCACTTCCTGTTTTAAATGACACAAACTCTTCTCAAGCTAAATCCACTCTACACCAACAGATGTGGACAGATGGACAAAGATATCGCAGTTTGTATCACTGTGTGACTGTTGCTGTCTGCTTTTACTTTCTGAACAGGCAAAAATGTAAGCTGCTCATCAAGTTTCACACAAACTCATTTGAAATTTTACCACACAAAAAAAACATGTATAATGCTTAAGTCCTTTTGGTGTGCTTTTTAGTTTTATTTCTTGTTAAAAATAATACATGGCAAGAGAAAAGAAACCAAATGCAGGTTAGAGTCCACAACATGATATTATTTCCAACACAATACCATATAGTAACTCAAATCTGTCTCACAAATGGTAACCAATCACCTAAAGCAGCTGAATACGGTCCTATTTTAATGAAAGATAAAACTCTGAATTTCAAAAGTTACAATAAAAACAGTTACCAAACAGTTTTTATTTTTGCCCAATACTAAGTTTGCTGTTTGTCAGGGTTGCAGGCACAGTAGTACAGGGCAAGGTACACATGGCGATCATATAGGGGTGCTATAGATATTTGAATATGCTATAAATGCATTTGAGCATCATCACAGTTGACAGTAGGTCAAAAAAAAAGGAAAGATGCATTTTTTTCTAAACAGATTTGTTTAATTGTAAGAATTGAAATAATAATATCACTAGTAAACGTAGTAAACAAAAATACAATGTATGTCCCTTTAAACGAGACATCCGATGCAAATTTAAACCAAGTTAATTTGTGTTTTTTGGGTATATAAACCCTGTAGCAAACTAAGTTTAATGGTCTTTATATTTCTGAATGATAATAGATAATGAAAATAGACAGTTTTGGACGCTGTGCCAAACAACTCCGCCCACACTGCCACTCTCTTCACATAGGCGTGTGTGGCTCTCTGGCATGTGAGATGCGTGATATATATATTTTTATATTTTATATATATATATTGAGTTGAGTTGGTTAAGATCCAAGTTTCAGTCTCAACTTCATTGCAAATACTGCCTTGTACTGACTCTCTTTTAAATACAGGAAAAATTATCTTGAGCAAACAAACAAACATTTCCTTTGATGGGAGTTCTTTACCTCTTTATATTACAAAAATTCATAAACCTTCAAAGCAAGTAAAATAGTGTTTCGTTTACATTCAAATGTGGAGGGGTTGAGTTTATGGTAGTTAATGGGAGGACATCAAAGTATTTGATGTTATTTACTGTGAGTGTCACACACAGACAAAAAACTAGAATGTTTATATTATCATCGGCAGTCTCCTTTAAAATAAAACTTTTGTGTAATAAAAGAATGAAACCTTTTCCCATGAAAATAAAATGTAAAAATAATTTTTTGTTGTTATTTAAATAGCTATTAAAACCAGACAACACCAAACTCTTTAAGATCGTTTTCCCTTCAACTAAATGAAGCTGTGTCATTTATGACAGCACTAATGGAACAGATTCAGACTCTCTAAAGGCGTGCCAATCAACCCCTCTACAGTTGATGGACGAGAGCCTAAGAAACAGCATGGGAAGGAGTATTCCTGAGGGTGTGAGGCCAGCAACATTTCGAAGGTCACCTTCAGTCAGCTTAAAGCGAGACCAACCCTTCATCCATCACTTTAAATGGTTGGGGACACTTTACTGATGGAGAGAGAGTGAACAGGATGCACTCAAACAAACAGATTAAAAACCACCCCGTGATTCCAAACACAAACCAACAGCACACAGTTCATTTTCTCTGTCCTGGGTATTACACTACCAGCTGCTACTTTTCTTGTTTCAATCAGCTCTGGGGTATAAAGACAATGGGCGAACATAGCTCGGGATGCAAGCTTGCAGCAGCTTATTGCCTCCAAATCCTTTCCTCAAGCCACCAAATACTTCTGGAATGTAATACCTGGAACATGACAACAGTATGTTTGTTCAAATTTTGAATCAGTGGCTTGAAACAAAACTGATACTCGGATATATGCTTTTATTAAGATTCCACTGACCCACCCAAGAAGCCCATCTAGACCCCTATTAGACAAACTCATCATGCTGAAACTCCCTACTTCTCGAGAGCGATTAAAGAAATCATCTACTCACTCACGGAGTGCATTTGCTAATCTTGACTTTGTAGGACACAATCTGTTCTGTGTTTCTTTTGTCCACACTTCTCTGCTTGTCTCAGACGTGACTAGACTTGCTGAGAGAGACGAGCACACACAAACAAACAATGTATACAAACACCTACTCTGTGTTTAACATCGGTAGCTTTATTTGTCAAAAGGTAAAGGTAATTAAAAATACCCAAAACCATCAGGAGTTATTATTCCATATAATGTGGTGTTAGTATTAAAATTCTTCTTGCTTTATTCAAAGACTTCCTAAAATATCATAAATGCAGGCTGCATACAAAAACACTTCACACTATCAAGTTAAACTTGCATCTCTTAGCCAATGACTTTTTTGCAAATTTAAAGATGGAATCGTTTATTTTTGATAAGCTTCAACTTACTCTCAAGCCAACACTGAATTAAGCTTGCCCCGATCCATATACCGCAGTCTGAGCACCACCCAAACTAATCCTATCAACTTAAGAGCAAAATCTAGAGACTGAGGGTTTACATCATAAGAAGGAGCATCAGCTCAGGATTGCAGCGCCTCCAGCAGCATATTCTTTTCCAGTCTGCATGTTCTGACCTGTCAGTCCTGTTGCATTTGTACCTATAAGAAGCTTAGGCTCTGACACTTTTCAGCTAAATAAATCTGATTTTATGCACCAGCTTTGTAACAAATCTACAATGTGAAAAAACATTAACTTTTATGTTCAAAAAGCAACTATTGGTAAAATATAAACATTCATTCTCACAATTATGATCATTAATCTTCTGTGATTGTATTTATTGCTCATAATATTATAGTTATCACCACAAAACATTCATGTCAAACGTATTATTTTCAAATTCACGTCCAGAAACGTATTTTCCCTTCATCAATTGTCTAGTGGTGAGTTAGAAGGACCTATAAGTATAGCTCCCAAATATCTTTATATCTTTCAGTTACTTTCTAGATTTTGTCCCTAACGATGTTTATGCAAACATTATTAAGACAAGTTTTTGTTGCAAGTTTTATTTATATAGCATTTTAGTGTTACAATCACATAACAGAGCTGAATAAATGCTACATTTCTCATTAAAAAAAAAAATTCAAATAACCAAAAATGTTTTAAAGTGAATAAAAATGTCACGAGCTCAGGATCATTTAAAGGGCCAGATTATAAAATTATATTTCTTAATAATTCAACATAAATGTGTTTGATTTAATGAACTTTTCATAAAAACTTTAAATAATCATATCTACCTAAGAAAATCAACCTTAATGTCATGTCCTTGCGTTCTCCAACAGAAACAACAATTAATCTTCACTGCAATGGTTTCATTGATTTAAAAAAGTAAATACTTGTGGATCTGAGAAAATAAGTGTGGCTGTTTGCAAGAGCACATGGACATCCAGTACATCCAGGACATTTACCCAGTTTAATCTCAATCTATATGCAGACATGCTCCAGTGGCAGCAGAATAGCAGTAGACCCAGGCCTGCTTTTCCCAAGCCTACTAAAGGCACAAAATATCAGGGTAGCCTAATCACATTCAAATAAAACAAATCAAACTTTTCACTCCTCATATGATCTCTCAATTCTGTCACGACAGGACAGCGGGAAAGACATTTATAAGTAAATCTGGCCTGGTGTAAAGTCATCCTGCCAACCACATCTTTAAATTTTGTGTTCCTATATTTTTACATGGCCATTTTCAGTGTGCTACAAGGCTTGAGAGTGGGCGGAGCATGGAAAACATGCCGTGGCATATGAGGCAAATTCTCACCAAAATGACCTACATTTTGATAATGGATTTAGAGGGTTGTGTGAGGGCATTGTGGAACATGCATAAAACAAACGTAAAACTTCCAAACTGAGAGAATCTCGTGGAATTTCTCCATTAGAGAGCCGTATGTCTACTCTAATGGACTGCTGCTGGGATTTAGGCCCCAAAATCAGTCTGAGAATGACGAGTATTCACGATAAGCAGTGCGAGCTCTGATTTGTTAAAGATATACATATCAGAAAAATTTAAAACTGTGGTAACTAAAACACAAATAATTCAACTACTTGCAGCAGAGGAAAACATTATATTAAAGTTAGGATACAATTGTGCTTTACACTATTTTGCCAGGAAAAATTACTTTGAATAATAAGGTAAACAAACAACTGTATGTTGTATATACACACAACTATTTTGGAGGACAAAATAATAAACAGCTATCTAAAATGGAATCTAAAACAATGTTAAACTAAAGTTTAGCTGAAATTTTTACGTTTGATGAGTAGCATATAAATGACTTAATATAAACACAAATGGGTTATATGCACAAGACTCAATAAGGAAGTTTCCTAATTAAGTGATAACAGGTTTTCTGGGGCAATCATTATGAAGTCAAGACAGGTGTAATGATTTAACCCTAACACCAGGTTAACAACTTTTAAACAGCTATTCTTAACAAACACCTCAACAACAACAATCATCATCATAATCTCACTCACTTTATTTAGTTTAGATTTTTTCTGAACAGAAATTCCCAGAATGTACTTAATGTGTGTATGTATATATATATATATATATATATATATATATATAATTATATATATAATATATATATAGATATATATATATATATATATATATATAATATATAATATATATATATATATATTTAAATATACTAACGTTCATCATCAGAAGGCCTGGAAAAATCAGTTTTCAGCAATATTATCCCAGTAATCTCTTTACGCACCACACGGTTAAGCCTGATTTAGACTTCTGTGTCAACTTTACAAATTGCCGTTGTGGAAGCTCCGCAAGCACCCATATGTAAACAAAGCATTTATACTTGTGCACGCCGTCTGCGCTGCTTTACTCTGATCAATATCGCTGTGATAAGAATGCCAACTGCTAACAAACCAAACACAACACAAATGTTAACAAAAGCCAGGTTTTAGTTACCTTAACATAAATCGTATAAATATAACTTCTTACATATGTCTGCTGCTGCTGCTGTCTCTAAGCTGATCAATATCACAACATGGTGTGAAGTTAAAGTAACCAGTTAGCCAGATATGGAGTGACCCATACCTGGAATTTGTGCTCTGCATTTAACCCATCCCAGTGTACACACACAGCATTAAACAAACACACCGTAAACACACACCCGGAGCAGTGGGCAGCCATGGCTGCAGCGCCCGGGAAGCAGTTGGAGAACTGGTGAACTGGAGAACAGTTGGAGAACTGGTGCCTTGCAGTTTTACTTCATTATCCAGCATGCAGCATAACACGAAGCAAAAGCCCAGAAAGAGAGAGGAAAAAACGTTCTCGGCTCCACCTTTAAATGAATGAATTAATGATAAATCATATTCTTTTGCATTATCTTCAGGATTTAAATGAGGTACACTGCTTTGGAGGCATTTCTCTATCCATTCATCTAGCTTTCTGTAGTCGACATGGCATTTCCCACTCCTCTCCCAGAGTCCATTAGTGAGCATGTGATTAGCATTCCAGCAAAATATTCTTAATGAGCCCTCGTTTGAGCACATAAACACAGACATAACTGCACCCTGCATTCACATACACTCATCAGTAAATGTGCTCAAACTCCACTCTGCAGTCAGTAGGGATGAGAAAAGGTCCATTATCTGACCCATAACAGAGTTGAGAGAGACATGCTGCCCACAGCAGGATTAGACATAGCTCGGGTGATGAGGATGATGGCTGTGAGAATGAGGAAGAAACTTATAAATTAGCCAAAACAACTCCCATGACCCCTAAATTCAAATTATAAATTCCCTTCAAACCAACATGATCAAGAATAAATAAACATAAACATACAAAATGAAATCAATTTCTAGAGGTGCTAGGGGTTAGCTGTGACTTGATATGAAACCAAAGGAATATAGACTGCCTCTAAAATTGCAAATAATATATAGTTCTTAAATCGATCTCGGTGTTCACAAACAAACATGAAAAATATTATTCAGTCAAATTTCATCAACTATATGTGTCTGTACGGTTGGACCTGCTTCAAGTATTCATAGTAGATTTAAGTGATGTGACGGAGAGCCTTTTCCCCAGAGCTCTTTAGTATTTTCCTCTCAGTGTTTGTGTTTGTTCTGCACTGCTGTTTTCTGCTTTGTCCACAGATGAGTAATGAGTGATCTCTGAGCAGTAATACAGTGGGGGAAGATTTCCCTGTGGACTTCATCCCAGATAATCGAACTTCTGCAAAATCGTCTCAGGGCAGTCGGATTCCCTTCTTGAGAACTCCTGATTACCAATCATACTGTATAATAGGAAAAAGCTCCATAAGCCAACTGCAGCACTCGGTTTCAAAGCTCATATATAACTATAGTTATAAAACTCCAGAAATCTAAAATCAATAAATATAGCATGATCAGAGAAAGTGCTGATGTGAAAAGCAGACATTCACATGAATGAGTGACATAAGATTCGTTACCCAAATAAATAGAATTAAAATATGTAATGTTCAGAATGTTGATTTTTCATTGTTAT